>CM031234.1:280280862-280923362 GCA_018340775.1 Taxus wallichiana var. yunnanensis
AAGTATAGGGCCTTGATATTGAGTCTTGAGAAAGTAATATGTCATGAAGTTCGGAACATTTGTGTGTTTTCTCATGATATGCTTGTTATGAATCAAATAAAGGGTGTTTACCAATGTAACAATGTAAATATTTTTGTTCTTCAAGTTCAAGTGCTAGAGATTGTATCTCGCTTTGTGAAATGTTCATATGTACATGTAAAAGTTAATAGAGCTAGGTTGGATGTATGTCAAGTGTCTAGGGCCACTATAAACGAAGAAGTGGTAGCGTTGTTAGCACTTGCCATGGATGACATTGTAATATGATATATGTACACACTGTAACTCATTTTTGTGTTATGTACATTCCTTGTGTTAAATTATTTAATGGCTTAATATGTACTATCTGTGATGCATTTGTGGAATGGTGGACATAGTTTTTTTATTCATAGAATAATGCGGCCCGTGGAAGTATCATGATCTGTTATTGAAAAATACTCAGACCTTACAGACATCATACTCTTCTATGGTGTGTACTCTTAGAAAAATATATTTAGGCACTATATCTGTCCATTTTGTTATTGTTAAGTTGAATTATGATTGTTTGTGATTTTTTGTTATTTAGCCAATGTTGTGGTTGGATTTACCGATGATGTATTTTGTAGACATTGTGTCTTTGTTGTAAGTAAGAATACAAGCTTTTCAATTACCTTTTCCATTGCTATAATTGAAAAATAAATAATTGTATTATCTTTTATGTCGAAACTATTTTTTAAGTAATTAACGCAATCTTATTTCAGACACTTTGTGTTCCTGGGCCTTCCATTAAGATAAAAATGGCGAAGGTTGAGATTGTACCTTTAGATATCTTCTTCGATACATGTGTGTACTTTATCTAATAATCGTTCTAACATTGATTTTTTAAAAATTGTTGGACTTTGGTATTATTTATTGTGTGAGTAATGAGTTTTTATATGGTATGGATTGTTGATTGAAGGACGACAAGGCGGTTGCAACAAACATTGCTTCGCCATCACATGTACAGGCGGATATAGTTGTAGAGGAGGTAAAATTACCTTAATTTAACATTGTATTTGTTATCTTAATTTAATTTTATTATATATTATTGGGTATGTGTGTGCCTAACTAGTTTATATGTGCCTAACAAGTTTGTATGACTCACAACGTGATATTTGAGAATGTTGATTGCAGGAGGATGCACCCAGTGTTGCTTCTCTAGGTCATGCGGAGGATGATATCATCATCGATGAGGTAAAATCAGCAAATTGAAACTTGTAATTTATTATTTTCATTTATGTCCATTAGTGTCTAATTGTTTATATGATGTTGGTGAATAGGCTCCTCTTCACTATATGAGGGAGCATTGCAGGGACCACATACTTTATTATTGCAAGTACCCCAATTACGATAAAAAAATTATGAGTTATGGAGGCTAAACCTCCACAAGACAGATGCCCATTCCTCTCTCATGTTCCCCCTGAGAGGAAAGGGAGAAAGTTTACTAGCAAGTATCCTCGGCATGCCTTCGAAAAGTGGAGGCAATACATGGATCAAAGAGAGGGAAACATTGAGGGTGTGTTGCATAAGTGTTCTATATTATAGAGGCGACGCGTGATACAACGCATATGCAAGAGGGATGGCAAGGCATCATTCGACAATCTTAGCAGATGCTCCAAGAAAGAGGTTGATGATGTCATGAGAGTCTATGATTCGGAGACTATGCGAGGAGTAAGAGGAGGGCAGCCATATTGGATTTGAGAGAAAATAGAGAAAAATAGGTAAGTTTATTGAGTAACAGTTTCATTTCACTTGTTTCTTGTTGTCAATACATAAGTATTATCTATTTCATATAATTTATATGTCATTTTCTTCACAGGTGAGGAGGGTGAGATGGATGCAGAAGTGGAGGGGGTCATTCACGAAAGAACTAGTGGAGGTGATTGCGAGGTAAGTTAGTTGTTTTATATTTAGTTTTGTTAGTTAAACACTTGTTCATGAATCATTCAATAACATTTGTATTGATACAATATGTATGTAGGAGGATGACATGTCATTGTTGCATCTATATGAAAAATGTAAAAAAATTAGCAATGAATCCAACCAACAGAAAGCAAGTTGAGGTAAATACAAGCGAACACAAAATCTGTAAATTGTAATTTGTAGTTTTTGTTATAAAACCATTGTAATAAAAATTTGTTATTTTATAGGTTGGTTCATCGCAAGGGGTGATGCAGTGACACCTTTTCATTTGATCGTGGATGTGGTGGTGCAAGAAATGGAGGACATGGTAAGTCATGGACCTTATTTGAAATGTAAATTTCAAGCTATCATTTTCCCCTCTAAATGTAAAAAATATAAATTTGTATTGTAATAAGGAATTTTGGAACTTGTTAGATTTCTAATTTAAGTACTTGCTTTAAGTGAATAAGTACTTGTTTGATTTCTAAATATTTACTGAATTGATATGTAGATATTGCCATCTCTATGCATATATTTGATAGATAATTATGACGTAAAGGTGTGTTGGTGTTAATCGTTCCCGATATAACACTAAAAAGTATGGATAAATATGTATAATAGTCATTTAAATATGCACAAGATAGCAGTTTATATGTAGCCCTCATCCTAACGAGTTAGATTACAATTTTAGTTATATTCATAGTTATTAAATATGGTCAAATGTTTATGATTTTATGGTTTTTTACTCATTTTCCATGTGGACCATATAAAATGATGAAATTTCTATCATTAAGATATATATATACACACACATGAAAGTCTAGAAATAAATAATTTGAAATAATTTATGTTGTTTATTATTAATCCACACCATAATATGTCTAAATGAAAAAATTTCAAGATTTTAAACCCCATAGTATTTAGAGGGTTTTCTGCTCATTTTAGAAGTATTTACATGGAAACCAACTTCAAATTTTACAATTCATTCAAAAGACAAATTTTGATTATTTGACCTTCATCTTGGTTTCCTACTCTAGTTCATGAGCTTCTTCCAACATGTAAAAATCCTCTAGATACTTACTTTTCCATGCCAAGACTTCACTTTTGCAGATGCTCTCATTGACACTCACAAAATCAACAACTTTTCTTCCATTTTCCTAGTTCATTGTACCACAATCTTCTGAAACCATACTATTATATCAACTAGAACTGGGGAAATGAGTTATGCCCTTAAGTTTCATTCATGCCTTAATACCCAAGTCAAGGTCATTTCTTGCAAGTTACAAGTCTTGAATCCATTGATTCAACTTTCAACCACCTTCCTTGGTCTAAACCCTAAGAGGGTTTCTAAAAGGCCCGAGGTAAGAATTTAGGTTATAACATCAATCATGAATTGAGTCAAGCTTCACTCCAACTCCCAAAAGGACTGTACACGTTCCCTAGAACATTTTATCTTAACAGTTTGATTCTTCCACTTAGTTAGGTGTATAAACAATTATTAAAACTACCCTAATCTATCTCCTGCAATGTGAGTCACAAACTTCAAGGGTTTCCAAAGCAAAATATGGGTTTCCTAATGTTGTGCAGGCCCTAATGGGTCCTCTGAGACATGTTCTTCTCATCAAAATGACCAACTCATTTGGACTACTCAAGGAATATTACATGTCCTAGAGTATCTTTCCTCGCTTGAAAAAGTGTCACTTCCACAAAGTAATGATCACAGTTCAAAAACCATCAACATGGAATATCAACATTTATAAATTACCTTTAGACTGCATGCATGAGTTTAAGTTGGCCTTGTACAAATTCTAGATCACACTATTCCTTCTCAATTGTTCCTCGACTCGTTAACCCCGACTGCATTATTGCTCAAACGCTCTAAAGCACAAAAAGCTTCAAGGAATTGTTATAAATTACAAACCCAACATACATGTAAGAATGTAATAAATGGATCAGACTTATCTCCTTATCATTCTATAACTACCATCTTGCACAAGATCCAACATTAAACAATTTATCATACAAAACCACACACAGAGTTCACTGTTACACCTAGTCTTACAAGCTAGAATTTCTTCAATTCTTGGAGCCTCAACTCTCCCAAGCCTTGGATCATTCGAATGATGCCTTACAAATCAGTTATTATTCCTTTAAATTGTCATTCCCCTTCAGTTACCACCAAGTTGTGACCTTTTAACTTCTTATTTAGTCACTTGGACAACTATTCTTGCTTCAAATTTACAAGGTACATATGACCAAGAGCTTAAACTCTTACAACTTTTGGAATCCTTTAGAAAAACATTACAAACATGAGGAGGTGTCTTATCTCCAACACACAACACTAGGACATACAAAACTTATATAATCTAGCCAAAATAGGCCTTCAAAACTCTTATTGCACTTTTGGAGGGAAAGTGAGCAATTTGAAATTTGAAAGGCCTAGAATCCAACTGACACACTTAAATATCACCTAATGACCTCTAGAACCTCACTAACATACTTCCAAGCCAAAATCTAATGACCACATGCCTTATTTGTAAGGTGGAGATGATGCTCTCCTGCATTAGTGACAACTAGAGCTAAAGAGGTGTGTTGTTAGTAAACTATATAAAGACAAAAAAATCAGAATACAACTGTGATTCGCAAACCATTTGACAAAATGTGGTAGAAAAATATGGAAATGTAAGAAGTGAATATTTAACAAGGTATAAACAATTGTTTGATTTCTAATTTAAGTGATTGCTTTACATCAAGTTAGTATTTTCATTGTAAAGGTAGGGTTTAACATATTATTTGAAACATTGATTCATCTCCATATGAGGATTAATTACATACATTATGGTGTATTAATTGTATGAAATTTCTACTTTTAAGAGTGATTTTTTTTGATACAGTATGCTTGTTCTAACAAATATTTACCTCTTTAAAAGTTTAAAAGTGGTTATGATGAATATGGTGCTCTTACATCTTTATATGATTTTTGTAACTCATATTTATGTTCATTTCATTGATTCAGCATCTCCCGAGACCCATGGGAGAGAGGAGAACAAGTAGATCAACATGCACGTCAGTTTATAGGTACATAATTAAATATTAGTTGATAACATTTTTCACATATCCACGAACATTTTATTATGATATATTTTCTACTTACTGCAACTAATTTAATGTGCAATGATTGTAGGCATCTTCCAGTGGCCACAAGAGAGAAGGGGAGGAGCATATTTTGTTACACAAGGATTTACAGTAACCTTTACGCAAAGTAAAATCAAGATTCTATATTGTGAATCATTTTATTATATAAATAGTGTTAAAAATAGGAATAAAGCTATACTATATAAATTTATTTTTGTTTGGACTAACTACCAGTATTTTTCAAAAGACTAAAGTGTTCCTATAATGCAAGCCTCATCCACTCCTGCTACATCCATAGCAGTTCCCACTACGGTGTCATCTATTGGTGATGAGGTGGATGTCTAGATGGAGGGACGAGTGGTGGGACATGGAAAATTACACAATGTTGGTGTTGATGCAATCTGCCACAGGAAGAAAGTTTCATTAGATTATGTAGTTGTTAATATCCTCAAAGTCATCGATCTTGATTTCCCTCTACCAGTTCCATGGCGCTTTCGAGGACATGTTAGTAGATGTTGTCAATGTATTTTCCATTTGGCCACTTTTTGATGTGCATCATAGCCAACCACCTCAGGTAATAGCTTGTTTGGAAATATTTTACATGTAGTTTTGGCTTTGTGGTATTCTTAGTATATATTTATTATAAGAACAAAAATTGTTTTAATTTTGCAAGATGATGCGGTACCCGCTAGAAAATCAAGGTGGACACCAATTACATGAGTGACACCCAACTCGATACATAAGAACCCCAAAAGAAAAAAATCATATTTCGAAAGAATTACCTCCGTTGTGTGCAATAGACAATGGAGGAAAAATTGATTTCATACAATTAACCTAATTATTTCATAACATTAACATTAATATAATGAAAAAGTTTTAATTGTTATAATTGTGGATTGTTTTAATATAATAACATTAACATGTGTTTTAATTGTGGATTTGTTTTATTTAATCATGATTACATTGTCATAATTGTTTTTGTTTGAATGTGCCATGTGGCATCACAATGGGTTGATTATTCATGATTATAGCTGTCACAATTATTTTTTGTTTGAATGTTCCATGTGGCATCACAATGGGTTGATTATTCATGATTATAGTTGTCACAATTATTTTTGTTTGAATGTGCCATGTGGCATCACAATGGGTTGATTATTCATGATTATAGCTACCACAATTGTTTTTGTTTGTATGTGCCATGTGGCATCACAATGACAACCACAGGTAATCATTGCATCTTCTCCCCACTTTATTCAACCATCATGTGATTTTGTAAAATACTTAACATGTGAACCAATTTTTCCTCTATTTATTATAACAGTCTAACATTGTTTTTTATTTGTATCACAATTAAGCTTTGAATCCTTTTTCTCCCATCCATCAATTGTAGTTAAGGTAATTTTGGTTTCCTTACAAATTTATATTAGTTTTTTCACTGTGCAAATTAAAATTTAGCCAAATTGAGCTCTTACTTACTTGTCTAGTAGGTCATTAGTTTGATGTATGGGAAATCTATTGTTGATGATTGCTTTATTCAAAATACTATTTAGCATTCTTGACCTCATTTTTTCGATACAATCATTGCACCACAGACGCTTGTTTATGGAACTAAAGGCATGTTTGATTTTCTCCAACTTTAGAACAATTTGTAATATCAAAGGTAAATGGGTTTTGTACCTTACAAAGATGAGTATGGTTCTACCAAGTGTAAAGTTATTTGATGACCTTCATTTAAATGATAATTTCAACGTCATGAGTTCATTTTGCTTCTACAGTTAATTATAGCATTTTATTAAATAGAAATTAACTTCTTGTCATTTTGTTGGAACCATCCATATATAAATTTGTGTTTGTCCTTGGTTCCCTATCTTCATTTGCTTTTGGAGAAGAAGCTTGATGATCAAGGTTTTCATATCCTCCTGAATGTCCTTAGGTTGAGAAATTTAGCTTGTGTGGTATTTAAAAGAAAAGAACATCTAGAAACATATTCATCATCCTCAACATTTTTCAGGTTGAAGGCTTGAAGCATAAGTTTCCAAAACTGTTATCTCAAACTCTCCTATGGTTGCTTGTACGTTTTGTTGCAGTTCTTAGATGGTAAGAAGGTATTTTTCCTTTTTGGGATGGTTTAGGCCCCTCTATTTCTCTTCTTTTGTAGTCTCCTCCTCCTAATGTTATTGACACTAATGAAGGTAAGAACAACACATTTCCTTGGCAAAGACTCTAGTCTGGTATTTGAGTTTTGGTAAAGACTCAGTACTATTATATATGAGATTGTGTTCAATTCTTCTGGCATTTCTATGCTATGTATGTTGTGCACAAACTAAAGAACAATGCGTCCACTTGCTGAAGACCCCAATGTAGTATTTTGGTAAGGACTAGTGTTATTAAGAACCAACACCTTTCCTATGGTCGAAACAATTCCAAGGGCTCAAGTGCCACTATTCAACAAATAAACTACGAAGATTTGCATTTTAAGAAGTATATTTTTTTAGTGCAATGAATTTTTCACATTGGTTCCTATCTGGTCAATGGGATAACCCCTTCATTGTTGCAAGTGATCATTTGGAGTAGTGATTGTAATGGAGTTTACTTGAAGATGTTTATCGACAGTTACTATGATGGCTAAATTGTTATGGATTGGTCCTTTCTCAAAGTCTACAGATAGTGCCAAAATACACATTTCCTCACTGAGAATCTCCTATCTCCCGCACAACATGTCTAAAAACATATAAAAACCAAAAAAAAAATTGGGATTTTAACCAAGCCAACAAAACTATGTTAAACATCATATAGCTTCTCTCTTCATTACAAATTACAACATAGCTAATAATAGCTACACTCTTGATCTATTTTAGTGTTGTCCGTAATTTAGAGGATATGATGAAGTTCATTTATCTAGAGTGTAGAAGAATTCATGGGAGGGGGTGTCTAAAAATGTTTGAAGGAGTGGAGGTCATTGTTGAGTCTGGTAATCCTAAGTTGCATGTGTGTTTTCTCATAATGGTGGTGGTACGAACTCATGCTTATTCTTTATAGATTTTTGGTGAATCATAAAACCACATTATTCTAAATTTCTCCTATGAAGATCTTTTGTTTAGCTAACAAGTGGCATGATCTAGTTCATGAGCTTCCCATTACACTAAAGAAGCATTGGCCCATCTCACAATGCTTCAATGCCAAATTGTTCTTCATTTTAGATCAATAGAGCATCCCACTACACTAAAAAACATAATCCATCTATGAAATGATGGTATCGACTAGAAACCCTCACAACAATGATCACTGTCATTACTATTAGGCACTTTTCTTACATGGTTTTAAAACTACAACTATCTCTTTATGGATGAAGGGCTTAACTAATCGGGACTCACTACGTTGTTTAGAACTTGTATTTTTGAGTAGTTTGTGTCATAAATTAGATTGTGTCATTGATTATGAGTCATCTATTAATATAAACCCTACTTGTATGATGCACTTGTTATAGATGTTTTGTTAAGTTCTGGTTTTGTGCAAAATGTATGTATGATCAAGAACAGGTGGTAAGAGATCACGACTGGAAAGTCCATGAACTATTTAAAATTGCATGAATTTTTTTTACACGAAATAATTAAGGACTTCAATTTTATAATTATCATGGTACAGGCCCTTGAACCAAAAATAAGGCAATGTGGAAATATGTTGTAAGTTCGACTTATGACTTGTTTTATTATCATGGTATAATGGGGACTTAAAACTATTTTATTATGTGATTAATTGAGCAATATCATTGTGCGTCTATCACATTTCCAGATTCACATCGTCAACTATGATGGTTTGGACTAAAGTGCCCAAATCGATAAGAAACCTGAAAATGTCAAAGATCCATTGGAAAATGCCAAAAAGTTTGAGAGTGACTCTGTTGCATCCAAGAGGAGAAGGGATGACTTGCAGATTCTACTATCTTTGGAGGTAAATAATGTAACAAATTGTTTACTTTAACATTTTTTCGCATTTATTTTTAATGTAAAGACCATAACATAATGTTTTCACACAAATTCACTCGCCCAGAGGAGTCCTTGATGAAAAGGTATGAGGAGATGGCGAAGTTGACAAAAAATATAAAGGTTTTGGAAGAGAAACTTTCGTTTTATGAAAAAGAGAACAAACAACTACGAGAAGAAAGAAAAGTTGTAAGGATGAAGCTCATGGATCTATGCAAGTCAAAGGCCAATATAGAGATGGACTTGAGTCAACTACAGATGGCACATAAAATCCTGGAAACAATGAGTGCGACAAGGTTGCAAATGTCAGAAGTTTCCATGGAAAAGGTTCAAGAGATGGTGACCATTCGCGACCGGGAACACAACCACTTGAAAGAACTTCTCAAAATCACGTTGGGTTTTCCCAATCAATGTAATGAGAAAACAAATTAAAAATGTGTCATAAACACATGTTTGTAAAATTGTTTATTGTTATAATTTGTAACACATCAAACTTTATTTGTTGTGCAAATTATATTAATTATATTTGATGATATTTTAGTTTTGTTTTGGATTCACATGTTCTTATTATAATTGTATTTTATTTTTAGTTATTATATGGATTTATGTCTTTGTTTCAATGGAAGAAGGTTGGGAAGATAAAATAATATGGTAATGATGAATAAAATCTTACACGATGTTAGGAAAAATTGTAAGTGTGACATTAGTTTCTTGAATGGATTTAGTTCTATCTAGCAGTATCCCTCAATTGGAGTAGAGAAAAGAATTATTTGGTTGCTTTGTATCTATTTTTTTAATCAATATAAATTTTCTTTGAGTTGGGCCCCTCTTGGCTTTGTAAGCTTCCTCCAACTTGAGTTTTTGCCTCCAACGAGTAGCTTTCTATGTAGAGAGGTGCTTAAAGGAAATCTATCTACATCATGTGGAATCCATTTGGATTTATAATATGATTATTCATGGTCCCTCTTCTTATAAGTGCTAGCTTTTTTCACATATAACCTGAGAAATGTTGTGGTTCTTTAGATTACATCATTCCACCGTTAAATCTATTGTGTATCCCTTATAGGTAATTAAACTACGTTCCTAATACTTATGATGCATCCTAAAGTTCTCTCATTCCATAGATGGGTAGTATTGAGATAGAATCAAGACTTTTTACTTTTGAAGTTGGGAATGTTCTAGGTAATGAAAATAATTATGGGTTGTTCTAAGAGTAAAGCAATCTCAACCATCAAAACTAATTGTTCATTATTAGTGAATAGGGATAAATGATATTGTTCTACAAAAAGTACATGGTCTAATCTCTTAACCACCTTGTCTTGCACTTGTTGAAAATTCGACAGGGTGAACAAAGAAGCCTTAACAACCAAACCAATTTTTTTATTTAAGGGCAATGGCCTGATGAAAAGCATCAATTTTTTGGGAGGGACTCATGTATTCCATAAGTTACAAAGCTCATTTTTATTGGAAAAATCACCATATTTTTATGGGGAAGGGATTTAAGAACAACATAACACAAACTTTAATTCAAAAAAGAAAACATTGCCCTTTGGTGACTGTCACATTAAAATATAATTAATAGAAATGTTAATAAAATTAAATTTAATAAAAAATTACAGCCTTAACAACCAAACCAATTTTTTTATTTAAGGGCAATGGCCTAATTTAAAAGATCAATTTTTTTGGAGAGGGACTCATGTATTCCATAAATTAGCTCATTTTTATTGGAAAAATCACCATAATTTTATGGGAAGGGATTTAAGAACAACATAACACAAACTTTAATTCAAAAAAGAAAACATCCTTTGGTGACTTGTCACATTAAAATATAATTAATAGAAATGTTAATAAAATTAAATTTAATAAAAATTACATTTTGAAATCAATTAATATATTGGACATCTTAATAACCCAACATATCTCTGTTCATGACATATCAACTATGGTAGACTACACTCTGAAGCAAATAGACTATAATCTGAAGCAAGTAGACTACACTCAAGCAAGACTATACTATACTCTGAAGAAAGTTGACTACACTCAAGCAAGTTGACTAAAGCACTTATGTCCTTCTATAAGACAATTATCTTAATTAATTAATGCATACATTTTGCATTGTTACATATGGACATAAAGCAATTGGGCTTTAAAATCAATTATAAGTGAATAAATATTTATTAACACATCAAATTATATTTGAACAACAAAACATGAAAATGGTAATAACGTAAACTAGACAATTAAATAGTAAATTGTGTAGCATTATTCCTAAAAAATAAATTTTGAAATCAATTAATATATTGAACATCTTAATAACCTGACATATCTATGTTCATGACATATCAACTATGGTAGACTATACTCCGAAGCAAGTACACTACACTCCTTATAACCCACAATCCTTTTGGTTAGAAGATGGTCTTAATATAACATGGAGATCATACAATTAGCTTGCATATAGTTAATAACATTACCTTTCATGAATGCTCATAGTCCTAATAAATAAATTCTTGTCTTGATATGGAAAAATCATGTTGATCATGTATATAGAGATCATAACTTTTCATAGATCATGGTGCTTAGGAGTTATATTCAAAGGCCTAACTTTGTTCACACTGATATACCCTTCCACATGTATTCATACAATGATTCTCTCTATTGATAAGGATCCAAACTCTTCTTATCTCCTTTAGTTTTTCCATAATGATCAAATTGGAGAACATAGACATAGGAGGAGGATAATTAAGATGTTATAGGAAATTGGAGGATCATGTTTTATCTGTCCTAGCTATGTCTTAGTTGACAAACAACTATTTCTATTCTTGTTTGTAAGTTGAGAGAATAACTCAACAAGGAAGATAGGACAAGTCTCAAGTTAGATAGGAGATCATATAGATAGATAGTTGTTTTGGTCATGATAAATCCAAGGAGTATAGTCATCTTCCTTCGAGTATACTCTACTTGCTTCAAGGTATAGTCTACTTGCTTCGAGGTATAGTCTAATCACTTTGAAGTATAATCTACTTGCTTCGAAGTATAGTCTACTTACTTTGAGTGTATACTATTTTCTTCAGAGTGTATTCTACCATAGTTGATATGTCACGAACAGAGATATGTCGAGACAATCATCCTTCATATGGATTGACATAATAAATCCTCCTAGGTTTGACTTCTTTTCCACAATGACTCCTTGGATCTACTTGCAAGTTTGGTCCTCCATGATGACTTATACCCAACAATGTATAGTCTAACAAGAAGGCTTATAACTTTGTCATATCCTTGGTAAATGCATCCAAACTAGAAGTAAGGGAGAATTACTTGTAACTCTAAGCTTATATAATATTGTCTTTTCTTTGATTGTTTATTTTAAAATCAGATTTTGGATTTAAGATCAATGTAGCATGGAAGTTTCCACAACAATATTTAATATAGGTAAAATGACATATCATGAACAGAGATATCATATCATATCAACTCTCAATTTATGATATATATCATATCAACTCTTAATTTCTTAGTAATTCACAATAGATTTTGAGTGATTGTATTGATGTTTATGAAGTTTTCATAATTTTGTGTGTGTATCATAGCTTGAATACATTGAACAAGTCTATTATAATAGTGAAGAGACATTGGGACTTCTAGTTGCAGGTCTTGATACAAGGTTCTGGTTTGAAAGTTGTAGACAATATTGGTGTTGTAAGAAATACATGTGTGTGTATATCTTCTTGATTTATAGGGATGTGCATGTGGTGATTTTGACTCTAAGGATGGTTGTCTTATAATGCTTAGCATTCTGGTAATAATCCACGAACCTCATCAACCCATTTAAAGAGTTTACAACCTGGGAGGAGAAGTATCAATTGAAAGAATGAATCCACGAACCTAAAGATATTGACCAAACAGAGCTCAGGTGAAAATTTTAGACTTTAAAACGAATTATTGTTCTTCTTATTGCCAAATAACCCCTATTGGGTTAGTGGGGAGGTTATCTATGGTTTCAATGAGGGTTTGAGGTTTTGAATGCTTTTAAACTGAGATAAAGCTTGAAATCGATAGGAATGATGTTGAGCATGTTGTTTAAGAGATTCAAAAGAAAATTTGATGTTTTAAGGGTGAATTTTTGAGTTATGGTTGTGTGCTGAGACAATGAGAATGCACAGTCAAAGACTAATCTACATGGCCATTTTACAAGGAAACTATGATTTATGATTTATATTTCAAGTGAAGTGGACTTTTCATTGCTTCTTGGGCAACATGATGGTGGAAATAGCTTCATTAAAGCACCACGAACATGAGAAGATGGTTGTATAAGTTCTATAAAGCCTCAGTATTTAAGGACTCTTCTAGGTTGGAAGACACTTCCTTAAGATGAAATCTCCAATTCGAGCTAAGTAAGACTAATTTGGGGTATAAGACAAAACAAGTAATGATTCTGCATCAGAACTTCATGGTTAAACTCCTTTTTTCATGATAGATTGCTACTCAAAGAACAACAATTGTGCATACCACAAGTACCGATGCAATAGAACTTGGCATATAAGAGATGATGATATATTTGCTTTTCATTTTGACATAGATAAGACATTGGGCACACTATAGTGAAAGGTACTATTGACCAAGGATGAGTGTAATTATGAAGAAATTTGTGCAATGTTGTTAACTTATGTCAATCTTTAAAAAAACACATATTTCATTGATGTAGAAAGACTACCACAAACATTGTCAATTTATTTTTAGTAGTGCAATTATATGGATAGCCTTGAATATAACCACCCCCAGAGCTTAGTGTCAAATTCATTGGCCATTTCCAGTAAAATTAGTGGAAGTTGGATACAATGTTAAACTTCAGTTTGGTAATATTGTTCAATAATGGATTATGTTTGGTGGAAAATGAGATAAAAATGGGAATTTGATTAAGATAAGTTGATTCTTCTCCTGTAACTATTAGCTAAAACAATGGGAATTTGAGTACAACAAAAACTCTTGTTCCAACTAATATATCATTACAAAGTGCAAAAAGTGTTAAAGTAGTTAAGAAACATCAATGATTTGAGTGGAAAAGTGTTGTAACAATTTTTTTATGACATTATACAAGAGAGGCATCAAAAAATGAAGAAAAGGTTGGAACAAAACAACATAAGACATAAGAAACATGATAATCCTGTTAGTGATCAATTGTGAATGATATCATGGCATGTATATGTAGTTAAGATAGGTAAACAAGGTTATTTGGTCACAAGGGTCAAGAGTCAAATATCAAAGTTTGAATCTATAATCTTGAGAAAAGAGTTGTCTTAGGTGTTTTAGAGGCAGAGTTATAATTTATGCAAGAAGATGCACAATCACAATGAAGAGTTGAAGAAGGTGATTTCAAACCAATACCAATTTATTAGAACTCTTGAAGTTGAGTTGTAAGGTTTTTATAGTCATTTATCTCTTCACGTGATTGAGTTAGTAAGGTATAAAATCATTTCTAACGACTAATTTCCATGAAAGTTTCATGAAATCTTTGTCCCAATTGCTATAACAGTCCTCAAATTTTCAAGTTGACGATACACGTGTGGTTCAAGATCTTTATGACAAAATTCTCCAAGTATGTGAAATGGTGACAAAGTGAGAACGATAAGTATGAGTCATGCAAATTTGATTAAATGGATGTTTCAATGCCTATAATTGATATGAATGAAGAATTAAGGCATGTGGAAGGTGTTCATGAGGGTTGAAGGGACTGTGAAAGTCATTTTGGGTCAAATGTCACTTACTAACTCTTATTCTTTGCCTAAGACAAGATTTTCTAACTTTGTTTATTCAAGTTATGGCTTAAGAATCTAGGCAAGGTTGTACATGTATTAAGGCATGTAAGGGAGTAGTTAAACCAGTGGGTCCTCTATCTCAGTCTTAGTGAAGACCGGAACCCAAAGAGTCAAGTCTATGACTTATGAGACCAAGTAGAATGACTAGAACAAGGTACTTGAGAAGTCAAGAAGATCTTGCACTTGGGGATTAAATGAATGATACTAGGACTTCTAAATGATGGTGTCTAGAAAACCTCCTAGTCCTTTGCATAGGTGTACCTCATAACCAAATAGAGTTCTCAAGGTCTAGACTAAACACATAGTTGAATGTTTGACTTCTTAGATGGTGATCAAGTTTGTATGCATGTTGGATATGAAGAATAAGAGTCATTAATCTCATTATGATCTAGATTGGTATGCTTCTTGATATGCCACTTTCCCTTGTTTACTTCTAACCTATAACCTACATTACTGTGGAATGTGCATTGATATGTAGAGATAACAATAAGTGTCTAAAAAGAGAATGGATCTATAGTGTCTCAAGTAAAGAAATTGCAGGTACATTGTTATGATCCCTCTAAGGGGCAGAAGCTAAGATGGAGGCAAGGTTAAGAACTTGTTCTTACCATGGAAACCTACATCATAGACCAAGAAGCATCTACAAGACTATTATAAAAATGGATCTCCCATCAACAAAACTACTTGAAGGACTCTATTTTTGGGTTACATGTTAGAGTGAACATATAGTTGAGAAATCAGAATTGAAATTACAATGTCTAACCAGAAATTATATGAGCTCCATGAGGATATCTTATGACACCATATTTCATTCAAAGGCATGTGGGTTATGAAGAAGTGAATGTTCTTAAGATATAAGCTAGAATATAGGTTGTTGAGCTAAGATTGGCACCATAAATGCTATTGAATGCTATTAGATGTCTATACTAAAACACACCACCATTATGCTCGATCATGTTTATGCATACACAATAGACTAATACCACATTAAACATGGAAATTGTTGGACAAACTTATGAGCTTGTTTTTTGTATAACACAAAATGGCATGGTTGAATGTGTATACATATACTCGGAACTTTGAGAGTCATATCCATAAAATTTAGAGATAAAATTGCCCCTATACAATGGGGTTAACAGTAATGATGTTACAAATTTTGATATGAAGATCAAATGTTTTCAATATGTAGGACCAAATAAAGCATATATTTAATGTATTGAAAATAATGATTTATTCAAAGCTTTAAGACTTTTGCACACCCCTCCATCGTATAAGTTGTGAAAAAAAACATATACCACCATTATCAGATACAAGATCACAAAATAGACCCATAATACAATAAAATAAAAATGTGTAAAACTCAAAACACACATAAAACAACATTTAGCATTATTTTTCATAAACACTAAAACCAGACTGTGTAAACCACATAACACTCAAAAAATAACATTAAACATTATTGGTCATAAAGACAGAAATACCTTCAAGATGCATTCGATGTTCCAAAAGAGAGCCGATGACATGGAACTTGAATTTCGGTCGAGGGGGTTGTCCCTGTGATTCACGAAACACAAATTTAAGTGTTTTGAATTCAAATGAATACATCTTATAATCACATAACAGTGATACTCACCCAAACTCTCTGTTATAGCCTCACAACTTTCTAATTGTAATTGTTGTACCAGATCGTTTCCATGTTTGCTTGAGTAGTTTCCTTCCACGAGTTGTGTCAGGAAATGTATACTTAGTTGTAATGTTAAAGTAATTAAATTTTATTACTTTAACTTAGTTAGTTGTTAGTTAGCTATTATCTAGTTGTCACATCCCTAGATTAGTGGGGGCTATACTATTGTTAGTTTATTGCTTTGGAATGTTCCCAGATGTGATTAGTTAGGGGCAATATGTTATTTCTACATATTTTCCGTAGTTAGTATATTTGATCCACTTTCTGTGGATGTTGTTATTGTTGTACAATGTCTATAAACATTGTAGCTTCTTCATTTGATATGAATGAAGGGTTTCTAGAATATTGCATTCTCAAGATTTGGTATTCTGAGTGAAAAATGAAGACAACTAGCTCCATGAGAATGAAAACATTTTTGGCACTTTATAATGATAGTGCGATTACAATTTTGTCTCTTCTTTTGTGGAAAAATTCCCTTTGGGATACATTGTGAGTACAAAATTGCAAATTTTTACTTTTTTTTTACACCTTATTTCAGCCTTTGAAAATTTATTATAAAAAATCGGTCCACCAAAATCTCCCTAAACCTAGCTCTATGAATTCCGTATCAGAATCTAGAATTTTACAAAAAAAAAGTTTTGCAATTTTTGCTCAACGGAAAGAAAGTTATGGCAATTTTAGCGAATGCTAATTTTTTTGTGCAAAAAGGTCTCTTGTGAGGTAATTTTTTTTTTTAAATTTTTGGGCTCTTTGGCCTCTTTGCCTTTACAAAAAAGTCTCGAAATGATATTTCGGACCAATTGGGAGATAATTTTTTTAAATTTTTACAAGACAAAGCTTATTAAAATCTAGACCAAGACGTAGAGATCGAAAAAAATACACTTTAAAAAAAAGACACCTCAATCTGAGGTACCAGTTGAAAGTTATGACTTGTTTAAATTCCAATTTCAATATCTTTTTGGGCCCCTTTCCAAAAATGGAATTTTTTTCTTTCCTTCTAATTTTTTTCCCAAAATCCAAAAATCAATTTTTTTATAAAACCATATTCTTTTTTAAAAACATGGCCCTAATTAGGGCTTACCTAGATCGCATGCACCTTGGTTTCTTCGTGGCTTCGAGATATCCACCTTCACCAAAGCTCCTTCTTTTATTTTCTCCTCATTGTTTTATTTTTGGATTTTTTTTATGTCCGCCTCTTGTTATATTTTTCTCCTTTTTGTGCAGGTTTGCTAGTAGTGGAGATCGAGATTTGCATGATTTTGGCCCCTATTGATTTGATCGGGGTTGATTTGTTTACCTACAGTCACTTTTGTAGATCCAATCTCTCTAAGGAATGGCTCATTGTTAGATGCCTTTGGCTTGTGTAGGGTTGATGTGTGGAGACTCAACTCACCCTTCAAATAAAACTCACCCCAATGGCTCTGTGAATGGCTTGGTCTCCCTTTGAAACCCACCTCAACTCGATACACTTGCTCGGCTGGGGCTCTACCTCAACCAACCCGATCCGCGATCTTGGTGATGGAATTATTATAAACCCAGTTCTTTCGCAAACAGATCCAACTCTCCTTTTGACTCAATGTATGAGTAGATAGCTCGATCTTTGAGCAATGAACACTCCTCAGCGGTCCGCCAAATGTAGTAAGACTTTGCCAATTTTTAATTTTATTTTAATTTTTTAATCTACATATTTTCTCGCTATTGTAGAAATAAATCTCTGAGAATCTGCAACAATATGTGCGAGATAAACACAAGGGATGTGGGTATGCATGCAACGGGCTAGGAATGGACTAAGAGGCTCTATGGATCTCCCATGCGGCTCTAACTTCCTCTAGTGCTATGAAACTTCTACAACATCTTTCTTTACTCCTTGGTGATTTAGGGATCCTCACATGATAGCACGAGAAGATGGTATCAACCAACTCGATACCAAATCTTGACAATGAATACTTGAAAAGAATATTTGACATAGAAGCTTTACACAAACAAGACAGTGCTTGTGTATTTTATTAATATCAGAATCAAGCATTACAAACAAATGAGAGAGCTGCAATATTTATAGATATTGGACAACTTCTATCTCATCCACAATATATGGAACCGAGATCACATAATCGAGCAAATATGTGGGAATGGCATATTGCCCTTAATCGCCCCTATTTCACCTCGTGGAAATCATCTGTGAACAAAATACGCAAGATAGAGCATAATCCCACAAACCAAGGGATAAGACAACTAAAAGACAACTCACTAATAATTGACTTTATCTAAGCTAACTTAAGTAATTAAAAATTACTTTATTACAATATCACTTTAACTCATATGATGAATTAAGTGTTAGTTTATTTCCAACATATACTCCTCATACACTTGAGCATCATTGTTTAAATCCTCCACCATGACCTCCTTTTACTTCCTCTTTCGAGGTTATCTGCTTGTAATGAACCATGATTGCAAACGGGTGGTAAAAGCATCGTTTGCACTACAATCGAAATAAACTCAAATGATAATGAACCGAGTCGTGTAAAAGCTTCAAATTGTTGCACACAGTTTCCAAAATCAAAAGTATTTTCATCACTCTATAGCATCACATCCAATAATGCTTTTGAAAACTCTTTAGATTGGATGAGCACTTGCAATGCATTCCCATGATTTATAGACATGTTTCTTAGGGTGAGGTATCTTGTGTTGCCTCCGAATTCTATTATTACCCTCAATTTGTCACAAAAAGAAAATTGAATTACTAATTGTGAAATTGTTGATATAACAAACACTATTTATTAATAATAAAATACGTATTGTCAATGACAATGCGGGGTGCTCTGATGCAACTTCTTCAGGGGCATTACATTCAACTGCTTCCACAACTTGAATAGCATGGTCACCGCAATGACAACAATACTTTTAGAGGATGTACAATGAATTGTTTTCGGATAAAAATGATACGGAATAGTTGAAATAATGAAATGAAAATATACACCCTCACCATTGAAATTTGGATCCCTTGTAGATGCACTACCCTTGTGTGTCCTCTCAAGTTATAACACCTTCAAAACATGTTTGTAGGTGTTGCCTTTGGTATCCCAAGGAAAATCGCAAACATAAAAATTTGGGCCGAATCTTGAACCAAATACCATCGGTCCCTAGATGTTTGACTTCTAACCATGTAAGACCCATGAATGGTATGGTTTGCATAATAGTCCACATGTCTAGTATTGCTTTGGCCCTCTCAGTGGTGGACAAAATTTCCTTCTCCTTCTTGTAATTTGTCAAGAAGCCCGATACTTGCAACTTCCTCTTGTTTTTGTAATGTGGTTCAACTCGAAACACCAATGTGTATAACAACCAATCCATTCTCCTTATGCATTTCTTTCTTCGATCACACAAGTATCGGGTCTTCAAGAAATAATGGTAAGATTCTATGGATGCATTCATATCCTGATTGGCATGGGTGAAGTTGCGGAAATTATTTGACCACATAGCTGCACACGAAAACAATAAAACCATTAGAAATGACTTAAAAATTGTTAACTCTACACATAGCTACAAATATAATCATATGTAGTTAACACTTACCAATACGTCCGTCTTGCAACCACGTCTTTATGAAATACTCCATAAAGACAATATCCTCCTTGAACTCCATGAATTCGTCGATGAGGAAAAAGGTCATGTGCTCATTATCGCTGATGGCGCCTAGTCTCTAAAACATAACCATCCCCACCTCCTTCTTCGTATATCTATAAATAAAATTGTTGCATGATAATAAGTAATGTAGAAAAACAAAAACCAACCCAAGCCTATAAACATTGTATTACAAAAATGAAGAAAAACAAACTGTAAATATTCTTTAGCCAAGCCCTACGAACATGCCATATGCATAACAAGACACGAAAACCGAATACAACCCTAAGACACAAATAATGTTGTTAGGGTTGTAAATTGTGTGTATTAAATTTATAGAAAAAATATTAGTAGATTTGTACCTTATAGCTTGTATTTCAGAAGTTGCCTCATCATCTGTAATGAATGCATTGACATGCCAATCCATCCTTTTCCTTTCCCCCTCGTGTAGACTTCAAAAAGCCATGCATATATGTCATCCACTTTATTATGGCACGAAACTGCCCATGAAATAGGAACCCCAACCTCTTGCTCATAAAAGCCAAGAAGTGTATACAATTAGTATTGAGGTAAATGTGTACGCAAAAATATTGTTAGAATGAGAATGACTTAAACAAATATATCCAAATATCAATTATGCATGGAAATGAGATAAGCAATGTCCTTACCCCATATTTATTAGTTGAGAACGTGGAATCCATTACAATGATGGAGTTGTGGGAATGAAGAACCATCATTTCAAGCATCCATGGTGTTTGAAGGCCCATAATGAAAGACACATTAGTCCCACACGACCTCTGATAATAAAAAAGTATTCGACATGCCACAATTTGATACTAGTGTTGTCGTGTTGGTGCTTTTGGGATCTAATGCTCTTCACCCTCCTCCATGCATTCAACACATATTTCCTAGTTAAGCACTCATCCCTTTTGTTGACAATCCTCGCCAACTCCAGATCCGTGTAGTGCCTTTCAATAATGGTGTCAACAGATATACCAACAAGCAAAAGAGATTCAATGTATTGCTTACATTCAACTAATAAATTAGGAGCAAAACCACTTCGTGGATCCAATGTGTCCTTTACACCATGACAAAACTTGATGTTCTTATCACAATGATACATATCATTATATATGATATGTGCCACGTATGGTGTACCAAACATAACCCTCACATTGAAATGACATTGACATCCACATTTTTTTCGAAACCTCCTAATTCTTTCACTAGTAGGTGGTTTGTTCTGTTGTTGTTAGGGCCATAAGCACACCAATAGCTGAAACAAAAGGAAATACATACTGATATTAGGTATGGAATATGAAAAACATGGCACTAACATATGTGAACACTATTCCTAAGGAAGACCAAACATAAAGTTAATATAAACAAACCTGTAGTACATAATGGTAGCATGTGGTGCTTTTCCTTCCTCCGTTTCGTGTATATCCTTTTCTACTTGCATATGAATGTCGTCTCGGAGCTATCGAGAAGGCCTTCCCCTTTAATAAAGGCATTGAGTAGTGCTAGAGGGATTGCCGCACAAATATCCATATGACCATTATCTTCCCCAATCAGTGTCCATTCAAGATCGTCTTGTGAAAAATGAGGTTTCCCATTTCCCACGTCTTGAACATCTAGGACAAAAATTGTTCGTACTTTGTCATTCAGCATCCTAAACATAATAATGTAAACAATAACATATAATCAATAAGCATGGTATTTAACATATCAAGTATATGAAATGATATACAAAATATGTTTTTTTGTAAACATAAAGCACGATAATATGACACAAGTAGTAAAAATGTTCTAAACATGTATTATGAGGTATACACAAGTTGTTGTTTTGGTGCATATGTGATAAATGGCGCAAACAATTGGCATCACTTGAAGGACATTAAAAATGTAAAATTTCCACACTTGTCATTTGATGCAGGAGCATCATTGTGTATAAACAAATTTTGGTTTGTATTAGATTCTAGGTGTGTCAAGAGTTCATTTGGAGGTTTTTGCACTGTATTTAGTCCTTCGGACTCATCTTGTGTGTAATAAGGGGTTTCCCTCCAAAACCTCATATTTGAATTTTCAAATTTCCTAGTTAGAAGTTCTTAGGTCTAGATGTTAGTTTAAGATTAATAAATGATGTTATAAGGTTTATTAGACTATTCTTCCCTATGCTTGACCAACTTAACCTACCTAGACCTTAACTCAACATAGTTAGTCTTCTCAAGAGTCGAAAGGATAGTTAGAACCCTAACTAACTCATCTTCTTCATATCTTGTATGGAGGCATTCGAATGAGGAGTGAGAGAGAGAGAGGGAGGATTTTCTGTTTGGGAATCCATGAAGGCTCTTGAAGCTTGTATTTTCTTGAATAATCTAATAGAGCTTCTTTATACTTAATAAACTGTGTATGACTCTGTGGATTTGGATTTGGCATTTTGAAATGGCTAATGAATCACCGTTAATAATGTTATAAAATGTTTTGTAGATGTGAAATGAAAATACATATCTATGAAGGGAGAAGAAGGTGTTTAAATGATTAGTGATAAGTATCCTAAGATTGTGACAAGGAACAAGCATGACTGTGACACAATAGGTAAGGGAACTATGTCCTTATAAGTTTAAGATTGATTTAATGAATGAATATAAAAGTGTTAATACATCTCAGAGATTTATAAGAGGGTTTGTGACTGTGAGAAGGTGGAAAATGAGTATTTAAGTTACTTATGGTGAGGTAATGGTTTGGAAAAGTAGAACATAATGTTCTGAGTTTGAGTACGTTGTATTGGATAAAGGATGAATGTTTAAAAACCCTTACAAGTGTTCTAGGAGTTATCAAAATTTTGTATCTCCCTATTATTTTCAAGTAACATGCATGCAAGAGCTTGGGGTTAGGAAATCCTACTAAATCTGAGTACACCTTGTTTTGGTGATAGAGAAACTGAGATAAGAGATTGTAAGAACCTTAGAAGCTTGAAACAATGTGGTGGGAAGAATAGTTTAATGTATTTTCAGTTGTTAAGAAGTTTGAAGACTGTGAATATCCAAGACTTAGACTTAAAAGTTGAAACTCATAAACAAGCTGATTGTACATAGCTAAGAAACTCAGAAGGAGTTTAGTGAAGGTGATAACCTATCTTCCACTTGATGGACTATGTGGAACCATGATAGTTAGGGAAGATTAAATAAATACCTGAGTGTCAATTGAAAGTGACTAAGTGATGATAGTGTACATGCATGTATAGCATGTAGGGTGTGAGACTAAGATCATCTCAAGAAAACAATGCAAATGAGAGCTAAGACCAACTAGTTGTCAAGTGGCATAACATGAAAAGTGAAGAGTGAATCAATGGAACTAGGAAAGGATATTGAGAAGTTTAAGGACATCTCAGAGCAAGGGAAAGAATGGAAGCTTGATGTGACTGTCTTGTTACAGTCTGGGTAGTTGTATGAAGACTAAGCTAGTTTCTTTTGTTAAAAGATCAAGATAGAGTGTGTTTGAGAGAAGATGAAGTATTGAGACTTATTCAAGCTTGCAAACATTATTATTAGGTGAATTAGAGATAGTGTAAAGTCTTTGTAAGCTTAGAATCATTATAAATAGCAAATTTGATGAGAAATGATAGTTTTGTGCTTTGAGAAAAAGTGAAAAATTTGATGGATTTTGAATGTTGTTTGTAATGAGCCTCTATATCATCATCTTAGGAGATCATGAAAGAATGTTTGGGATCAACCCACAATGTTAGGTGGGCTCAAGATATTGTAAAGGAGGCTATTTATCTACGTATGGTGTGTAAAGAGATACCATCAGTCTAAGAAAATTCAGTTATTGATCCAAGAAGGAGATATATAAAAGAAGGAATTCGAGTTAGATAGGAGTTAGTTTGGGAAAAGAGTGAAAGGAGGACCTTGTGAGGAAGGTAGAGAGAGTGAGGAAGAAAGGATCCTCAAGACTGAGGAGGGAAACTAATAAGAGTGTGAGTTTTGTATAAATAATGGCATTTTGTATGAAATTGCAGTTGAATAAGTTAAGGAAGGATCAGTTCTTGAATGTGAAGTTCAATGATTTAAGATGAGTTTGGACAAAATAGAAAGAATAAGCCATTATGGGCTTGGAATGATCCTCAGTTGCAAAGCTTAAGGTGAAGTTATTGTATGAACCCTTCATTATTGGATGAATGTATGAATGAATCTATTTTTCTCGCATCACTAAGCTCTTCTCATGATTTAAAGATGTGAAAATGCCTCATTGAGAGAGCATGGGCATATGAAAGGTCATAAATGTCAGTTATGAGACAAGAGGAAGTTACATGAGAAGAGGAAAATTTGAATATATGGAAAAAAAGGACTTAGAAGACATTCCTTGAGGGAAGTAGACTGCATGTGAGAAGGCTTAGAGAGAAAGGGAGGTAGAGAGCCTTGTAGTATGAATATATTGAACAAAGAGATAGAAACTCTAGTTTTTGTAAGGAATTATATGTTGTTTTCTTTATCATGAATTCTATGTATGTGTTAAAGCTAGACATTCAGTGATCATTCTTCAAGAACTCGTATGGAGTGGTTGGAATTCACTACATAGTTATGGAAGCTTAAGATGGGAAAACCTCTATTTATTGTGTGTGCCATTTTGACTGTGTTTGCATGACTTATTGTATCCTTGAATGGTGATGTATTGTTGATCTTATTAAGTGGTAGTCTCATTGTAGAAGAGATTTGGATGAGTTAATTTAACCTTTGAAGCTATTTAACCTATTCTCCAATTGTGAGTATGTTGTTCTTGATAATGCATGCAAACATGACTGTGACAAGTAGCTTGAAAGAGTTGAAATGGGAAAATCTCATTGATCAAAGGATGAATGCATGTTATAAGGTCTTATTCTAGGAGAAAAAATGATATTGTTTGAAGGTTCAATGCATGCTAGTGAAGGAAGTTCATTGAAGTGGAAGAAAACCCCAAGTGAAAAAGGTAACTCTATTCTCTTGTAGCCTTACAATCTTCCACAATTAAAGAACACATAAAATGCAAATGTTTGAAGGAAAGACACCTTACTGGTAACATAGAAGTGAAGTGTGAAATGTCACAAAATTGTGGACCAAATTTAGAAACTTGAATCGAAAATTAGTGAAAGATATACCAAAAGTTGTCTTTGGGCTAGACTCAGGACCAGTTGGGTTTTAAGAGAAAATGTGTACTAAAAACTCCTAAACAAGGAATCTTGCCTTGAAATTTGGAAGTAATAGCCATGAATTGGTACTTCAATAGAATAAAAAAATTTGATATTTCATTGGTCTATGGTAGTCAAAATTTGTGGTATACACAGTGTCATGTTTGCATTAGGTTGGTTGATTAAGGATGGTGATGGGATTTGGGTTGGGATTGTTTGATTAAGGATGGTTGATTATGATGATGTTTGATTGATTAAAATTTTAAGGTGATATGATGGTTAAGGGTGTTCACGAGAAAGCAACCAACATGCAATACACACCCTAACTAGTCAAGTGGGATTGTAATCAAGCTATTGTCCACTTTCAATACCACACATTAAGGTGGTGCCACTCTTGGCTCACCACCTATGTGCCAATGTGGGGTCGGCTAGCGAGTGATCTTGGGAAGTGCGGCCTCCTTGCATAATAGCTTGATATGTGACTAAAAGGTTGCCTAGACTAGGATATACAAGCTTACTGGGGGAGTACCCGATATACCTTGCGGTATGTGGGGCCTAAGTCCGTGTTAAATGATGTTGTCTGAGGCCAGGGTTTTAGGACATGGAAGCCCCTCACTTCATGCCTCTTAAAACAGTCAAACACTTAGCCAATAATGAAAAATCTCCAAGCATTTATATAGCCCGTTGGAACACGGGGTGTGTCTACGTGCGTGGAGGTGAATTCCACGGTCACGAGACTCCTAGGACTATGACAAGTGCGTGGATGTCACTTCCACGTCATGTTGCCCCTATAAAACAAAAAGGGGAAGGCTAGTCACTTTTGATCCTCAATATCATCCTAAGACATGAGAGGAGAGCATACACGGTTTCACCTTCGGGATAAACAAACAACGATGCAAAACACACAAGAAAGATGATGTAAGATAATAAAATTAAACGATAAAGATTTTGTGATTGGGTCTTCAAGAGGAGGCCCTGCAAAACAAAGCTTAGTAATTTGATTTATAAACCCAAATGTCTTGGACCGATCATCCTACAAAACAAAGGGTTAGTAGTTTTAGACTTTTTAATCTTTGGTAAGCATAGGAAGTCATAAAGCAATTTTTAGTAGTTTGGAGCAAGAATAATATAACTCAATGTGTAGTTAAAATGACAATATTTTAAAAAATTAAAACCATGAATAAAGTATCCTATAAACTGCTAAATTAATGCTTTCATTGCATAAGATATTGGTAGTCAAAATATGTGGTACACAGTGTCACATTTGTGCGTATGTGACAAATGACACAAACAACGTAATAGGATACTGGTAGTCAAAATATGTGGTATATATAGGGTGTCACGTTTACGTGCGTATGTGATAAACAACACAAACATTGTAATAGGATACTGATAGTCAAAATATGTGGTATACACAAGCTATCATGTTTGTGTGTATGTGACAAACGACACAAACATCATAATATGATATTGGTAATCAAAATATGTGGTATACACAAGTTGTCACGTTTGTGCGTATGTGACAAACGACACAAACAACATAATAGGATATTGGTAGTCAAAATTTGTGGTATACATAGGTTGTCATGTTTGCGCGTATGTGACAAATGATGCAAACAATGTAATAAGATACTGATAGTCAAAATATGTGGTATACACAGGATGTCACGTTTGTGCGCATGTGACAAACGCAGCGTAAACATTGTAATATGATACTGGTAGTCAAAATATGCAGTATACACAGTACATCACGTTTGCGCATACGTGACAAACAATGCAAACAACGTAATTGGATACTTGGTAGTCAAAATATGTGGTATACATAGGTTGTCACGTTTGCGCGCATGTGACAAATGACACAAACAACGTAATAGGATATTGGTAGTCAAAATATGGGGTATACATAGGGGTGTCACATTTGTGCGTATGTGACAAATGATGCAAACAACACAATAGGATACTGGTAGTCAAAATCTATGGTATACACATGGTGTCATGTTTGCACGTATGTGACAAATGACACAAACAACGTAATAGGATATTGGTAGTCAAAATTTGTGGTATACATAGGTTGTCACGTTTGCACGTATGTGACAAATGATGCAAACATCGTAATAGGATACTGGTAGTCAAAATATGTGGTATACATATGTTGTCACGTTTACACGTATGTGACAAACAATGCAAACATCGTAATAAGATCTTTTGGTAGTCGAAATTTGTGGTATACATAGGTTGTCACATTTGTGCGTATGTGACAATTGACAAACACCGTAATAGGATACTAGTAGTCAAAATTTGTGGTATACATAGGGTGTCACGTTTGTGCATATGTGACAAACAAGGTTGCATTTGGTCCCAGAGTATTTGGTCTCTTCCTAGAATCCATATATGTTTCACTTCCTTTTTATATATACAGTGAAAATGATGGGAGGATTATTGCAGGGTCGTTTCCAACCACATTCTTGGGCCACTTTTGACATTGAATAGTGAAGAAGGAAGCCTTTTAATGCTCGGTGTTGCTTGGGAGTTTAACATCAGTAACAAGTTGGTTCATCTACTTATTAGCTACCCCTTTTTTTAAAGGTATCATTTTTCTGTTTTTATTCATGGGAGCCATGTCTTATGTTCTTATTTAAAAAGTGCGAGTCATCTTAAACAAAGGTTTTCACAGTCCATAATCTTTACGCAGGAAATTTTGTAACAAAAAAATAAATACTTCACACACGATTGCTCTATAAAACAGAAAAATAAAAAAATGTCTATCTGTGAACAATTTTAAAATCTAAAAATCGCATAGCCTCAGGCAGTTTCATTCACCTAATTTTTTTTTAGATCTAAGGCTTCTCGCCAATTCTCGTGCAATGGACCTTCTCGCCAATTCTCCACAATTTCCCTGCAATCGACCTTCACAGAAAATAGTTGTAGAGTTTTGGCGCTTAATTTTGTTGTTTAATCGATAGAATGGGGCAACGAAAACCAAAGCGAAACATTAAATGTTCGCCACCTTCTCATGTCCTTTCCTTTGCCTTTCTCTGCCTTCGTATCTGCCTTGGAATCGACCTTGGGAGTTGGGAGGCCTTGTTGACTAGGTTGTGTTGACTAGACGCCACATAGGAGGATGCAGGTCCCGCAGATGGGCCTTGCATGTATGCCATTCTGTATGGCATCTTATGGTGTTTTTATGGGGTCATGCGCTGAAACCCTCGTTCTCTGCTGATTAATAATCGAAGGGGTCTATCAAACCAGTAATTCCATAGAAAACCCGTCATCATCCTCTCGCGGGATGGAGTTTGAGTGGACGATTTTAATGATTACGGACGAGTTTTCTAATCACACTTCTAAATAAGCCACACATGTTTAGATGAATTTCAAAAGAGCAGAATATATCACATTTGTAGGCGGATTATGGCTTGTGATGGAATCTTCAGAAGGTGCATAATCTCTTTCTTCGGTTTTGATGCCCCAAATCGTTGCTGGAGAATAATTCTCCTCGCTACTGATTCCGTTCACTGTCGCTAAGTCCTTACTGTGCTTCGGAGTAGATGAAAGGACTGCCCACTTTAAGTTTACAATGCAGGCTTCGTAAACCCAAAATAGTTATAGATGGTTTCCCAAATTCTGTCTACCATCTTCAGCTGACATTTCCCGGTACTGAATTCAGCGACTATTTTAGGCTTCTTCAGACGCTAGAATGTTCACTCTAAGCAAGGGAAAGCTGGTGCTCATCTCTGCTATTATACGTGCGATCCTTATAGTTTATGGCGAATGGCAGGACACTCACATGGAAGTTCACTACACTGATATTGATTACCTGGTGTTCTCTGATGCTGCCTCTCTCATGGCTTCCAACAAATCTCCTTATGACAGAGCTACATACAGATATTCACCACTTTTGGCACTTTTGCTGATACCCAACTCATTTCTTCATGCATGCTGGGGAAAGGTTCTCTTCTCTGCTGCAGGTGAGGTTTCTCCCAAATTGGGTCTTCAGGTTTTAGGTGTCAGGATTTCAGTTTTTAATTATTGAATGGTTTGGATCATAGGTCTTTTCTCTGTGGCTTATGTGATGAATAGAGCTTGGTTATTTAGAGCTTCATAGAGTATCGTTGTTCAATAATTTAGAGCCTTAATTTAAATGGGGAAATCCAATGAGACACAACAAAATCCATTTGCTTGTGTTGCAGATCGAGTCATATAAAGTGGGGTGGGTGATCCAAATTTGTATTTTTATTAGTTCTTTTAGATTTGATATTTTTAAAGTAAATATTTGACGCAGTCCAATAAAGGACTACCTGCTCCCTTGCAGCTTCTTCCCCTCGCGGGGATAAACCTGCAACTTTCCCACAAACAGCCCCATATACAGCAGTTTATACAGTAAAAATCAGAGTCTACAACAGGTAAAAGGAAGCATTTGGATACACCAAAATCCAACAAGTTTCTTTCTTATTAACAGCAGAAAATAATCACAACCAGAAATCACAACCATCTGAGTTATGCTTTCAGCTGTCACAACTCATTAGAGCTCTTGCAACCCACCCTCTGCTCACTTTCTCAGGTTGCTATCTTATCTAAAACACACAACCTCTTCTGCTACCTTTTTCACTAATTCCTCTAGACTATATAGAGATAACATTTCCTTATTTTATCACGACTCTAGGAGTCCCAATTCAAATCAATTGCTAACATATATTCGTAGATGAAACACTCTTCTGACATTCTATTCCAAATTAAAGCCCCTTTCTAAGAGGCATATTCAAACCCAAATGCTTTTACACATCATGCTCTTGACTCTCATTACTTAGAGACCGCTAATATTTTTGTTTATGTAGGATAACTAGACGTAACATGGATGCTCCTGCATCAGACACCTAGGTAAATGAAAATGTGAGCTCCTGCTCTCAATTTTGGAATGAACCCCTTCAACAAATGACCATAACAACCAATTTCAGATGGATTCATCAAAATTGAATATTCAGCATTCATATTCTTCCATTTGACTAATTATTTTTCATACCCTTTTCTTCTAGTCTTCTTGATGGTTATGGACTCAAGGATTGCTTATATTTTTTATCTCTCGTTTTGGTACTTACTGTTTCCAATCCGGAAATTGAGAATTCACCTCAAGACCACTATCTGCTGGTTGTCTTTCATAGAAAGTATACAAGTCAGCAACATAGAAAGTATACAAGTCAGCAACATTGAAAATGGTGGAAATATTAATATCTTCAGGCAACTCAAGCTCATATGCATTTTCTAAAAACCGTTTCAAAATCTTGCATGTCCAATCTTTTTCCATTTGAGTTTGTTATAGATATCTTTTGGAAAACTTTCCTTCATCAAATGAGCTAGCACCAAGTCACCTACCTGAAAATTCATTTCCCTTCTCTTCAGATCAGCACGCTCCTTGTATTTGACTGTACTTTGCTTCAGTTGTTCATGCATCTGATCGTGTTCCACTTTCATGTATTATGCTAATTCCTCAGCTTCAGTACTTCTCATCCTCACATATGCCATGTCTCTCAACTCGGTGCCACCCTGAGGACTATGCTCATATGCTATCTGAAATAGTGTTATCCTGTACTTCTGTTAACTGAATCGTTGAATGCAAATTCAACTTGTGCCAAGACTAAATCCTGGTGTCTTGGCTTATCTCCCACTATGTATCTCAGCAGGTTTCCAAGACTTATTAACAATCTCCGTTTGACCTGTGGATTGTGGATGATAGGCTGAGCTGAAGTGCAACTTTGTATTAAATTTCTTCCAGAAGGTCCTCCAACAATGCCCAACAAACTTCGTATCTCTATTAGACATTGCTTCTATGTAGCCCATGCAATCTGACTACCTCCTTGAAAAACAAGGTTGCTATGTTAGTAGCATCATTTGTCATTTTACATGCAACAAAATGGGCTATTTTAGAATATCTAACAACAATTATGAAAATGGAATCTTTACCCCCTTTTGTCCAAGGCAAGCCTAAGATAAAATCCATGCTTATGTGTTCCCAAGGTCTTCCTAGAATTGGCAATGGTTTGTACAATCTGTATTTCGACTCTTGCCTTTTGCCAGTTGACAAATTCTACAACAATCTACAAATCTTTTCACATCTGTTACCATTGTAGATCAAAAATATCTCTCTCAGCTATGCCAATGTTTTGTCAATCCCTAAATCCCCTGCCAAACCTCCACTATGCATCTCCTTCATTCGGTTTTCTCTCATTGAACCTTGGGGGACACACAACTGGGGTCCTCTAAACAATAAACCTTCTTGAAAAAAATTAGTCCAGCCATGGAGTTCTATCCATATTGATGGGATTCTTGCATGCTTCCCATGCCTCACTAAAATCTGCAACATCCTTGTACAATTTTTTCATAGAATCACACCCAACTACTTTTTTGCATTTCAAATAGCCAAAAACTCTTCTACCAAATGCATGAACTACTCGATTCGATCTCCCATTCCTATGTTTGAGTACGTATGAATAACTTTGAAGAAACTCTATCCACTTCATATGGCGTTGATTTAGCTTATCTTGACTATTGATGTACTACAAGGCTTTGTGATCAACCTACAAGACAAACTCTTTTGCTAATAAATAGTGTTGCCTCTTCTTTAGAGCTTGCACTATGGCATAAAATTCTTGATCATACACCGAGTATTTCTGCCTGGTATCATTTAACTTCTTGCTGAAATATGCTACTGGTCTGCCCTCTTGATTTAGAACAGTTCCTATCGCTGTCCCACTTGCATCACAATCCACTTGGAACACTTTATAGAAATTTTGTAATGCTATTGTTGGCTGTTCTGCAATTTTATTCTTCACCAATTCAAAACTTCTTTGGGCTGCCACTATCCACACAAATTCCTTTTGGTCTCCTCCCATAGTTTCGATAAATGGTGCCCAAATTTTGCTGAAATTGCATATGAGCTTTGTTGGGAATTGGACACTACACAATTGCACAAACGCAACCAGAAATTTAAATATATCTAATGTAGAAAATATGAAAGACAAACATGAATCTTAGTACAACGCGAAGCAGAAATAACGCACAAGAAATAGACACAAATTTGTCTTGGGAAAACCCGTTTGGGTAAAAAACCCAGTAACAAAGATCTTTCTTATTATATTTAGTCTAACCCAACAATACAACAAGATCCAAACGATACTCTGTTTGTAGTATTTAAATAGTCCATGCACAACCTGTGGGTAACTACAATACTGACTTATAATACCATACAGTATTCAGCACTTAACGTTCTCAATACTGTAATTCACATACTCAGATGATGTCTCTTCCCTGCATCTCGCCTCTCCTTCATTTTAGACTCCTTTGATATTTATAGAAATATAACCACCCCAAAATAGCTATCCCAACTGCTTTCAGTGATTAGATGATTAGCTCCTAAGAATCAACGTGCTCTAGAACACATGCGTGCTTTAGAACAACCCGATGATTAAATTGACATAATCTCAAGATTCCCTCTAATCGCCGCCTAATCATCATTAACATGTCGCACGACATCTTCAATCCCAGACAAATGCTTGATGATGCATAGCAGTCGCAATTCACAGCTGTCACTATCAGAACCCGTCGCTATCCAATGTTGCACAACTGATGTGTGCACCATTTAGCAACTCTCACTATGCATTGGTTCCGCGCACAATTCTCACTACGCTTCCATATATCCAGGGCATATTCCATGATGCTTAAGTGCACATATGCTTGCACACATGCTTAAAGATGGATTATGCTATTCTTCACAACTCTTGCATTGTGCACCGAGTTGTGCGGTGTTAGTGTAATCCAACCATTATGTGATAGTCACCGCACAATTGAACCATTGCGTAATAAACCTTGTGCAATGGCGTGCAAAGTTGACACATTCCCAACATTCTCCCACTCGTCGAACACTTTGCATAAAGGGAGCTCCAATTCATTTCTCAACAAACTCGGGTGATTAAGTCCATATTTTCCTTGCACAGGATAAACTTATCAATAGGTATTCTCTTAGTCAAAGAATCCACAACATTCAATTTGGTCTCCACTTTTTAGTAGCACTTTCTCCTCTTCCATCATTTCCTTATAAAATGATATCACACATCAATATACTTGGTGCGAGCATATGATTCTTAGGGTTCTTTGCCGGACAAATTGCACTATGCAAGTTACAATCTATTCTAACCGTTCCTTGGATGAACCCAATTGTGGAACACAATTTCTGAAGCCACATTGCTTCCAATCCACAACATTCAGTTTGGCCTCCACCTTTTTAGTAACACCTTCTCCTCTTCCATCATTTCCCTTATAAAATGATATCAACGTGCTTGGTGCGAGCATGATCCTCGGGCTCTTTTCCAGACAAATCCCACTATGCGAGTTACAATCTATGCTTACCATTCCTTGGATGAACCCAATTGTGGAACACAATCTCCGAAGCCACACTGCTTCCTTGCTTACGTGAGTAGTCGCTATATACTCCACTTCAATGGTGGAAATAACACACTTGCTTGACTTTTTGTCATCCAACTTATTGCTCCACCAACAAAGTTGAAAACATACCCATTGGTGGATTGGTGCAAATCGAGATCTCCATCCCAGTCATAATTCCCCGATAAAAATCACATGATTAGTCCCTCCGCACAAATATTGGAAAATCCTCTTCACTGCAGTCCAATGTTCTTGCTTAAGAATTGCCAGGTATTTTCTAACAACCCCTACTATAGGTGCAATGTCAGGTCTTGTGCAAACCATTGTGTACATCAGGCTTCCTCTGCACTTGCATACAATACTAGAAACATGTCCTCTGACTGCTCTTGAGTTTCTGCCCATTGTGCAACCAAGAGTTTTTAACCAACTGAGAAAGGTGTGTTGACATGTTAACTGGTTTGCATTGTAAATTTTTCTAAAACCATCTCAACATACTTCCTCTGATTCACCATAATTTCCTATCCACTCGATCTGACACAATTTCCATGCCCAAAATAAATTTTGCAGCACCGAGATCCTTCATGTTGAATTGTGCAGACAATTGAGACTTTACTTGCTTGATCATTGCCTTGTAATTTCCAATCAACAGCATGTCATCAACATAGAGCACTATGATGACAAAGTTATTTCCTTCTCTGAAGGATATGCAAGGATCTGCCTCATTGTGCATGAGACCAAGTTTCCACACTTGGCTGTCAAACTTCTGATACCACATCCTTGGTGATTGTTTCAAACTGTATAGGGATTTTGTAAGGTGGCTGACCAAATCTTCCTTTCCTTTGACCTTGAAACCTTTAGGTTGTACCATGTAGATTTCTTCTTCAAGCTCTCCATGCAAGAACATTGTCTTAACATCCATCTGGTCTATTTCTAGATCATATAAAACTGCAAGAGCTAAATAAAATCTTATCGAAGTCAATTTTGCACCAGGAGAGAATATCTCAACGAAGTCAATTCCCTCTATTTGAGAGAATCCTTTTGCAACTAGGCGAGCCTTATATTTCTCTAGTTTACCTTGCGCATTGCACTTCCTTTTGTACACCCATCTACAGCCTACCGAATTTCTTCCAGGAGGTAACTTAACCAGATCCCAAGTCTCATTAGTCCTTAGAGACTCCATCTCCTCCTCCATGGCTAACCTCCAAATGTGCTTTCCTTACAGATTAGTGGTTTGCACACTGTTTTTGGATCTTCACCATTTGTTATTGACAACAGGAAAGTTGGGATTTTACCAATCTGGCATTTTGCACACTCGTTCTGACCTTCTGTGCATAGGTATCTGAGGCCCTTTTCCTCTCCTGGCACTACCTAATCAATAATGTCATATTTAGTTATAAGCTCTTTAGACTCCATGTGAATCTGCACTCTAAATAATTCTTCTTTTTGCTGCTTTTTCAGGATGTTTGAGCTCAGACTCGTCACTATGCACATCCTTCTGAGTAGGAATCCTTTTCAATTATTTGAAAACATTACGACTATAGACCATCTTCCTTGTTTTTGGATTCCATAGTTTGTACCCTTTCACACCATTCCCATACCCCATGAAGACACACTTCTCAGACTTATAGTCAATCTTTGTCCTCTTTTCTTTGGAATATGAACATATGCATCACAACCAAAAACTTTCAGGTGTTTAAGGGATGGTTTCTTACCAGTCCAAGCTTCCTGCGGAGTCATATTTTCCAATGCTGATGTTGGTGATCTGTTCACCAAGTAATAAGCAAGAACCATTGCTTCAGCCCAAAACTTCTGCTTCAACTGTGCTTCGCTAAACATAGTCGAGGTTTTCTCCATCAATGTCCTATTCATCCACTCCACAACACCATTTTGCTATGGTGTATATGGAGTTGCCATTTGCATCTCAATTCCACACTCCTTGCAGAATTCCTCAAATTCTTTTGAACATAACTCACCCCCATTATCAGTGCACAACGCCTTGATCTTTTTCTCCTTCTAGTTCTCCACAAGGGCTTTGATCTCCTTTAATTTCTTGAAAACGTCAGACTTCCTCCAAAGAGTATATATCTAGTTTTTTCTTGAAAAGTCATCTATGATTAACACATAGTACATGGATTTTCCATGTGATGCAACCTTTACTAGTCCAAACACGTCACTATGTATTACATACAAGTCCCTTCTGCATGTGCGATGCTTGTGGGAATTTCACTTTGCTTTGTTTGCCATAAATACAATGCTCACAAAAGTTAAAGTCTAAGGGACCCTCATTAATCCCTTTCGTCATTCCTTTGGATTGCATTGTGTGCAATCCCTTTTCGCCAATATGGCCTAGCCTATTATGCCATATCATCGTCTTCACCATCAGAGACACGCTGGTTTTCGCATGTACTTCATTGGCCTTAGGAACAATAGTGTTGTTGCAAGCACCAGTAACTGTAATTACATCCAACTTGAACAAGTTTCTAATGCGCACTCCTTTGAAGAGTACCATTGCCCTGCGCACCATCTTACAGCGATCCTTTGCAAATGACACCTGCACTCTAGCGTCACACATCTTGTTGACTAAAACTAGATTCCTCGTAAGGCCTGGAATGTGTAGAACACCTGGGAGAGTCTTCATCCTCCCATCTATGAACCTTAGTTTAATTTTGTATTGAATCTGACAAACACAAGCGAATAGAACTTGCTTTCCTATCAAGTTTGTCCCATCCCTCTTGCTTCAACCCCATAGGTCTTGTTTGTGATACAACGACCCATCGATTTCTTTCAATCAAGAGATCTTTCATAGCTTAAAATTTTGCCCACTGAACCTTTCAATCTCTATTTTGTGCTTCCAAACTTGTTTGATCTTTGCGCGAGATTCACACACCTTTGTCAAAACAACTTTTCAAAGATCCATTTCCAAAGTTTCTTCATATATGAACACCGAGAAGCTTTGATACCAATTGTTGGGAATTAGAGACTGTGCAATTGCACAAACCCAACCAAAAACTTAAATAGATCTAATGGAGAAAAGATGAAAGACAAACATGAACCTTGGTACAATGCAGAGTAGAAATAAAGCACAAGAAATAGACATAGGCTTATCTTGGGAGAACCCTTTCGGGTAAAAAACCCAACAAAGATCTTTCTTATGGCACTTACTCTAACCAAATAGTATAACAAGATCCAAGCAAGACTCTGTTTGTTGCAATTCAGTAGTCTATGCACAGCCTTTGTGCAACTACAATATTGACTTACAATATTGTACAATATTCAACATGTAATGTATCTAGTATAATGACTCTTATACTCAAATGATGTCTCCTACATGCTAGTTGCCTTTCCTTCATCCTAGACTGGTTAGTATTTATAGAAATATAACAACCCCAAAATAGTTGTCCCAACCGCTTTCAATGATTAGCTCCAAGGAATAAGCGTGCTTTAAAACACATGCATGCTTTAAAACAACCCGATGATTAAACTAACAGAGAATCCTGAGATTCCCTCTAACTGCCGCCTAATCATCATCAACACGTCGCTCGACATTTTTATTCCTCAAAACATGCTTGACAACGCATAGCAGTTGCTATCTAAACCCGTCACTATCCAATGTTGTGCAACTCTTGTGTGCACCATAAAGCAATTTCCATTGTGTACTTCAGTAGTCTATGCACAACCTTTGCACAACTACAATAGTGACTTACAATACCATACAATATTCAACACTTAATGTGCCTAGTATAGTAACTCGCATACCCAGATGATGTCTCTTGCATGCAATTCGCCTCTCCTTCATCCTAGAATTGGTTGTATTTATAGAATATAAAATAGCTGTCCCAACCGCTTTCATTGATTAGATGATTAGCTCCTACGAATAAGCGTGCGCTAAAACACACACATACTTTAGACCAAACCGATGATTAAACTCACATAGAACCCTGAGATTCTCTCTAACCACTGCCTAATCATCAATCCGTCGCTCGACATTTCTAGTCCCCGACAAGTGCTTGACAACACTTAGTAGTTGCTATCTGAACCTGTCATTATCCAATGTTGTGCAACTCTTGTGTGCACCATAAAACAACTTCCACTGTGTACTAGTTCCGCTCACTGTCTCACACAGTTCTCATTGCGCTTCCATACTTCTAGAGTATATTCCATGATGCTCAAGTACACATAGGCTTGCCTGCATGCTTGAGACTAGATTACGCTATTCTTCACAAATCCTGCATTACGCACTGGAGCTGCGCACTATCAACGCAATCCAACCATTGCCCGATAGTTACTGCTCTGTTGAACCATTGTGTAATAAACCTTGCGCAATGCCATGCAAAGTTGAAACATTCCCAGCAAGCTTCCGGTGGAAGCTTTCTAAACCACTAAAATTCCTTGCATCAAATCTATGGAGTAGGCCATTCCAATATTGTTCTCACCTTTTCCGTATCCATCATCAATTCATCATGGGACACAAAAATCCCAAGTACACCAATTTTGTTTGCATGAAACGACACCTTTACAAGTTCACAAGTAGCTTCTCTTCCTTCAATTTCTCTAATACTTGCCTTAAATGCAACATGTGGTCTTCTTTTGTCCTATTGAAAATAAGATTATCTTCAAGATAGACATTAAAAACTTACCTAAGTATGGTTTAAGCATTTCATTCATATCTGCATGAAGGTGCTTGGTGTGTTGGTCGGTCCAAAAGGCATCACCAACCATTCATACAACCCTTCCTTCGCCTTGAATGCAGTCTTCCACTCATCACTTTATTGGATTCTTGTTTGATAATAGCCACATTTCAAATCCTTCTTGGAAAAGTCCTTGGCTCCATTTAGGCAATCCATGACGTCATCTATGCAAGGCAGTGGAAACCAGTATTTAATTGTTATCTTGTTGACAACCCGAAAATTAGTACACATCCTCAACTCACTGCCGTTCTTTGTTGCAAATTGCTGGTACAACACAAGGGCTTAGACATTCTCTTATTAGCCCACATCTAGCAGCTCCTAAACTTGCTTGTTAACCTCTTCTTTCTCCATGGGTGTTGATCAGTATGTTGCCTTGTTCAGAAGGCTTGACCTCAGTATCAAATGCAAATGGTGATTAATACTTCTTATTGCGGTAAAACTTTTGAAAGATCATGAGAGATCATTTTCTTGTGCCCCTCCAACAATCTCTTCTCTTCTTTGGGTATCTCCCTCTCTTTTTCTGCTGTCCCAACGTTGACTGGCTTGGTGATGCAGTCATAGCTAGGAGATTCAATAAAGGACAGCCTTAGAACACACAACCTACGAATTAAACACTTACTATTGGTACACAAACAACCCATAAACAACATGGAAACCAATGTCAACTAGCTTTATTGCCTTCAAAGCGAAAATTATAAAACACACACCTACACACTATAAAACATGCAGTGTTATAATATTAACTCATTCATGGACGTGGTTTGCTCATACAACTCTACTCAGACTTGCAATCTTCAACAAGTCTTTACTTGCAGTTTTCTAATTGTGTGGAGTGTTAGAGCTAACTTTTCTAGCTTCTATCAATCTTCTCAAGGCATTGCTGAACAAATGTTATGAAAGCCCAAACGCTTCAACTTCCATCCACAAGCATTTTCCTTCATAATGTGACTTTTAAGCTGCCTTAGCTTATGAGGCATCTCCTACAGGTGCATGCCACTGATAATTTTACAGTTTTACTGCTAGCCCTAGATTTGACACCATTCAAGCCGCATCTTGATAAGAAGCATCCAGATGGCTGAAGCACATTTTTTGGAGTTTTAAGGGGAAGTGTTACTGTGTGCCATGTTCTATTTTGGCAGTTCACTTCCTTAAGATGATGCACTTATGTATGCAAAATTTTAGGTGACGTGGAGCAACATATATTATTTTGCATTTTTCGTAAAATATGTGCATGTGCATCCAAATTTGATTTTGTAGTTTTTCCTTAGGATGACGCACATGTGCGAGATCATGAGGTGCCTTGTAGTGTATTTTGCATTTTCTCAAAAACTGTGTTTGCGCCAAAACCTGATTTGGCTGTTCACTACCTTAGGAGGATGTGCACCTGTGCACCTAGCACGAGTTCATGAGGTGCCATGTAGCATATTTTGCATATTCTCGAAAAATATGTCTCTTAGGTGTGTTTTTGTAAAGTTGAATCACTTCCTGAGGCCATCTAGAATATGCATGCAAGTTTTGAGGTGGTGCGGAGTACTATAGCTCATTTTAGAGCTCCATCAAGAATTTCAGCTACATATTGTGTTTTCAGATGTTGCACCACTGAGGAAGGGTGTGCCGCGGGTTAGAATAGCATTATGATGATCAAGATGCACCTCTCAAGGCCTATAAACACTGCTTATTGCTACTTATCACTAATGCTTTTGGTTGACTTAAGATTGTTCATAAACTTGGATGCTCCTATATCAAAAATGCAGGGTAATGAAATTGTTCATGAGCTCCTGCTTATGAACCTTCAGTGAGCCCTTCAATAGTTTCCCATATTTTGCAGCTTTGGATTCACTCATCCAAGTTGCATCTTCTGCTGCTTTGTTCTTCCATGTAATCAGATACTCCTTGTACTCGCTGCCTCTTGTTTTCTTTTTGACTGCATAATCCAATACTGTCTCAACTTCTTCCCTTGCTTTCTTAGGCAACTATTGTTTTCAATCTGTATTTGAAGAATCTGAACGTTCTCTTTCACCACTCCCTTGCCCCTTATAGTATGGGTACATGTCTACTACATTGAAGATAGGTGACATGTCTGCACCATTTGGTAGCTCTATCTCATATGCATTTGCTGAAAATTTTCTCAAAATTCTACAAGGTCCAATCTTCTTCCATTTGAGCTTGTTCTATCTTCCTTTAGGGAACATCTCCTTATGCAAATGCGCCAAGACCAAGTCATCTACTTGGAAGTCTCGCTCTCTTCTTGTCTGATCAACATGCTGTTTGTACTTTATGTTACTCTCTTCCAACTTCCTCTTCCTTCTTTATGCACCTCATGCATACAGGGTGCAAAATCTTCTGCTTCTGCATTTCTTGTTCTCATATATGTTGTGCTCCTCAACTCACGAACATCACAAGGGCTGCAACCATACACTTCTTGAAAGTTGAAACAGAGTCATTGTTGTACTTTTATTTACCAAGTTGTATGCAAACTCCACTTGTGTTAGTGTCATATCTCATTGTCTAGGCTTTCTCCCACACTAAGCATCTTAGAAAATTACCAAGGCCTTCGTTCATTACCTTTGTTTGACCATATCCGTTTTGGATGATACATTGAATTGAAGTCTAATCTTGCTCCCAACTTTTTCATGGTGTTCTCCAAAAGTGCCCAATAAATCTTGTATCTCATTCGAAACTATGCCTCTTGGTAAACCGTGCCATTTCACCACTTCCTTGAAGAACAAATTTGCAATATTTGTGGCATCACTTGTCTTCTTACATGCTACAAAGTGTGCCATCTCAGAAACTCTATTCACAATCACAAAAATAGAGTCATTAACTTTTTGAGTTCTTGGCAGCTAAGAATGAAATCCATACATACTTTTTTCCTCACCCTCTCCGGAATTGGTAAAAGCTTAACAAACTAGTATTCTAACTTTTGCCCTTGGCATGTTGTTGCACAAATTCTTCACATTTACACAACTCCTTGGCCAGTAGTGACATTATTCAGCTGCGCTAGTGTTTTATTAACACCAAAGTGACCTGCAAGGCCTCCACTATGTTTATCTCTCATCAAGTTCTCCTTCATGAAACTTTGAGGTATGCACTACTGTCTGTCCTTTGAACAACAAACTATCCAGCAACAAAGTCATGGAGTTCCGTCCATGCAGGTCGGATTGATGCATGCTGTCCATACATCTCGAAAAACCAAGACTTTCCCATACACCTCCTCCATTGAGTCAAATCCAATGACTTCTACTTTCATCTCATTCATCACAAGAACTCTCCTACTCAAAGCATCTACAACCTTATTTGATTGACCACTTCTATGCTTAAAAAAGAATTAAAAGAATAGCTTTGAAGAAACTCAACCCACTTCATACGGCATTGATTCAAGCTACCTTGGCTGTTTATAAACTGCAGTGCTTGGTGATCTGTGTATAACACAAACTCTTTTGGCAATAAGTAGTGCCTCCACTTCTTGAGAGCTTGTATCATACCATAAAATTCTTGATTTTAGACTGAATACTTTTGCTTTGCTTCATTCAACTTTTCACTAAAGTAAGCAATATCTTACCTTCTTAACTCAAAACTTTGCCAATCACTGTTCCACTAGCATCACAATCGATTTGAAAGACGTTGTTGAAGTCTGTCAATGACAATAACAACTATTCTGTTACCTTCTTCTTCAAAAACTGAATATTATTCTTTGCTGCAATGGTCCACTTAAACTTCTTTCTATCACCTCTCATATTCTTTGTAGTGGGTGCACATTCTTGTACCCAAAACTCGACTTCACAATTTTTTCAAAATTCTGGCTCCCACATGTAGACTTCATCTCAAGGATCAATTTGGTGCAAAGTTTCAAAGGCCAAAATTTGACGAATTTTGTGTAAAATCCAAATAGAATTTTGGAGCAGTACTAAAAGTGCCTCAGGTGTGCAGGCCAGGCTAAAAACCGCACCAAAATACAAAGGCAAAAATATAGTTTCTTGTATGTCGTATCTCACAAATCCGAACTCCGTTTCGCCTTCCTTTGGAGCATTGGAAAGCTCTTTCAATGAGCAATCCAATGATGTGAAATATTCAATCATCGAGACTAGTTTGGGGGAATATGAAGAGGGAAAATGAGGTTCCAACAACACCTTTCAAATGCGTCCATGGTTCCAACAACACCTTAAAAACGTGCCCATGGTTCCAACAACACGTCAAATATGCGCTTTGTCATATCTTTTGCATCTTGACTTTGTTTTGGATCTTTTTGAATCATAGGAAAGATCTTTCAACAAGCTATCTAATGATGTGAAATATTTAATCCTTAAAGACCAATTTTGTTGGGAATACAAAGAGGAGAAATCGGATTCCCATGACACCTTGAGTGCACAACATGATTCTTCTACCTCATGTTTTTCGTGGCCTTGCAAATTGCGAAAGTTGGTTATCCTTTAAGAAAAATGTTCTTTGCTCTTGATAAATTTGCATTTCGAAGAAAGTGCAAAATCGTGCTTGAAGAAGCAGTGGTGGAAATGCCTCAAGTGCACACCAAAATGTAAAAGCAAAATGCTTTTTTTTGTTTTTGTCATATCTTTCCCGTTAAATTCTGTTTCACCTTTCATTCTAAGCATTGGAAAACTCTTTTCAATGAGAAATCCAATTATGTGAAATGTTCAATCTTTAGAGACTTTTTCAAATGAATTAGGAGAGGGAATGTGAATTTAAAGTTAGAAGAGCGAATATGAGAGGTCATTTAAAAAGTCAGTCACATTCTCCTATGAGCTATAAATAGAAATGACCATTGTGAAAGGGGGTTTTGTTCTCTCAACCCTAGGAGAGGGGTTGCTGCAACTTGTGTGTTGTATGTACTATTTTCAGATTTGTTAGTGGAATACAAGAAAATGTTTGAGATCAACTTATTGCTTTATGAGTTTTTGGTATTCTTTGTTTATGAAATTTGCATTGTTGTTTGTAGATAAAGAAATCTATCAAGCTCAGACGCAAAGAAATCTATGGTTGTTTGTGGATCTCGAGAATTTACCTTACGAGGGTCATGAGACAACTTGATGGAGCAGTGTGGGAGTAGCTCAGTATGGATGGTTGTCCAACAATTTGGGACATTTTGTAATTCGGGAGTTTGTGGAGGTGGAATCCGAGAAGTCAGGAATTCAGCTTGGGAACTACACCTTTACGAGGGATAGAGAGGTAGCTTGATGGAGTTCTACCTAGTCCGAGAATTGTTGATCAAAACAAAGGCTTTTAAAGATTATTAAAATTAAAGTAACTTGGCAATAAAACAAAGTCAAATGCCAAATTAGACTTGGGACGCCCCACTTGGGTACCTTTTCTCGAAAAGTGTGCCATCAAAAGTCATAAAAGGAGGTTGATGGGGGTCTTTTGGACATCTTGTTGCCATTATCTAATTTTACATTGAGGTTTTGAGCTGCTGCTCCAACTTCTACCTTTGAGGACGAAAACCCTCCATTGCAATCAGATTTGAGGACGAAAACCCTCCAATCTTCAGGGGTAACTCCATCTAGGAGTTGCATTTCTGCATCCAGACAAAAAATTCCAGTTTCAAGTTAGATTTATCAGCTAGGGCATCAACTAGGGCACATTTCAGATTAGATCTTAGGGTTTTTACGGCTAGGGCATCATCTATTCAGTTGGGACAGCAAATTGGTGGACTGTTATTCCATTTTGGAGCCCTTTTAGAGGCTGATGTCACCCTCCTAGGGCTGGACGACTTCATTGGAGGCTGCTACAACGTGTGGTATGGTTGGGATTGGTGCCTAGGGCTTGCAAATAGCCAACTTCAGCCATAAAACGTCATCTTCAGTCAGCTGGGCCAACATTTTGGCATTATTTCCCTATATACGGTCAGCTGTACTTTTATCAATTTCTAGCCTAAAAATAAAATAAAATAAAATCTGTTTTTATGCATGTTTGATTTGTGCACTCGGATCTATATTTTCAAAGGGTTTATGAGTGTTTTCCAGCAAGTGGGTATTTTTATTTTGAAGGCTTGTTGTAATAAATTGAAGGAAATCAGATTGCTGTTTTTTTATTAGGTTTATTGAAAAATCCATATTTCTTTTATTTTTGCCCTAAGGGGACATTACAACATGACCAACTCTAATGGTGGGCGTGTAAAACTCGTCGGTGTAGCCCCTTCACTCATCTCTCTTTGTCTCGAATTCTGCAACTTCTTGCATAAACTCGGTTGATAATCAAAAGGTAAGAACTTACTTTTCAACTTTGCAACCGTCCTATCCCAAGTCTTGATTTTGTCTTCGCCTCCTCTCCCTTTAGTTGCACATGATCCCACCACAAGGATGCATGTCCCTTCAAATTGGTACAAGCAAACTTAATCATCCCAGGGTCCTCTATTGACTCATAGTCAAAGTATTTCTTTAGCTCTGTGGTCCAATGAATAAGATCCTCATGTCTCAAGCTTCCTCCATAGATAGGGCTATCCAACTTTGGTTTACTTCCCATCTTTGAAATAACTTTTAGAAATCTATCCTTAGGTTCATCCACTATATCATCTACTTGAATCTTTTGTGCTCCTCCTTCCTCATCATCACTTACTTCAACAATTGTGATTCCTCTTTTTGTGCAGCCTCCACCGCATCCAATCTCACTTGGATTCCTGCTAGCATCTTTGCAACTCTAGGTGCCCTTCCTCTTTCAAGAGGTACTCCTCTATATGCCATATCTCTTCACAAGTAAGCTTCTATTTCACAACTTGCAATTGACTCAACAAGAGCCTTAAACACTCAATAAGGCAATCCTAGCTCTGATGCCGATTGATGCAGTAATGGTAAGGCAGTGCAATAAAGTAGAACCTTAGACCATGCAGCCTTGGAATTAAATGCTCACGAATATCACACACAAACAACTCATAAACAACATGGAAACTGATGTCAACTATATTTATTTCCTTCAAAGAGGAAATTACAAAACACACACCTATAGACTGTGAAAAAGGCAGTGTTACAATATCGGTCCTACAGCTCTATTGAGGCTCTCACAGTCTTCAACAAGTTTCTACTTGTAGTTATCTAACTACTTGGAGAATAACTCTAACTCCACACCCTTCTAGATGTTAACTTTTCTAGCTCGTTGAGGGTATCCTCTCTATTAGTCGAACCCCTTCATTATTGGAGCTTCTGTTCTTATTAAGGCATTGCCCAACAACCATTATGAAGCCCATACACTTCAGCATCCACCCAAGAGCTGTTTTCCTTCATAATGTGACTTTTGTTGCTCCCTAGCCTATGCGGCATCTAGACACTGATAATTTTGCAATTATAGTGCTAGCCCTAGATCTAACACTGTTCAAGTCGTATCTTCACAAGAATCATCCAGGTGCATTGAACAAGTTTTTTTGAGTTTTACGGAGAAGTGTTACTTTGTGCCATGTTCTATTTTGATAATTCGCTTCCTTAGGATGACACACTTATGTTTGCAAAATTTTATGTGTCGCACAACAATGTAGCATATTTCTCAAAAACCGTACATATATGCCAAAATATGATTTGGCAGTTCACTTATTGAGGATCACGTGCACCTGTACACCTGGAGCAAGATCATGAGGTGCCTTGTAGCATACTCTGCATTTTTCTTGAAAACTATGCTAGTGCACAGAAATCTGATTTGGAAGTTCACTTCCTTAGGATGATGCGCACCTGTACACATGGTGTGTCAGCATGAGGTGCCCTATAGCATGTTTACTATTTTTCTTGAAGAACGTGCCTCCAAATATGTTTTGTAAAGCTGCATCATTTCATGAGGCCATCTAGATTATGCATGCAAGTTTTGAGATGGTGCGGAGTACTCTAGCTCATTTAGAGCTCCACCATGAATTCCAGCTACATATTGTGTTTTCAGATGTTGCGCCATTGAGGAAAGTTGCGTGGAAGATTAGAATGGTATTATCACGATCAAGGATGTACTGTGAACCCTTCGAGGCTATAAGTAATTGCATTCAAATTTGTGTTGAATTCGTTTATGATAAAATTCGGAAGAAATTTGTTGCTAAAAAATTAGAGAAAATTCGTGATTAAATTTGACCTAAAAATGCACTTGTAATAATATAAATTTAATAAATGATAATCATACATTGATATTTTAAATTAAAATATCAAAAACTGAATAATCAAAAAATTAAACAATAAGCTATATTTTTAAACTCAATGTTCCCCTTTTTCAAGTTGTAATGTAACATGCAATCTATGAAACATATTTTGAATTAACCCCTAATTTATTCCATAAACCTAGTTTTGACTACATCCGTGACACAACTCGATCGCATATCTCCATCACATAGGCATACTTCCATCCCGTTGCTGTCTGCAAAATGTTGTTAGGGCTTTCTTGAAACAAACTTCTTCTGCAATTTGCAGGGCTTTGCCTGTCGTTAGGGCTTTTGAAACAGTTTCCAGGGTTTTGTTCTGTGATTTTCTCCTTCCATGCAAACTGCAATCACGATTTAAATTTTCTTTGGCTCTCTTGTTTGTTGATTTCTACTTGCTCAGTGGCTCACCGTTTCAGCGATCACGCCCTTATTATTATTTCATTTATTTTTTGAACCCTATTAATGATTTGTTGGGAATATTTAAAATGTTTTTTTTAATTTTTTACTGTTTGAAATCGCGAATTGAATCGAATTTATTGGGACTGTTTTGAATGGGACGATTTTTGATTTTTTTCTATTAAATGCAGCGAATGAAGTGAAACAACTTCGAGGTGACTAAAGAATGCCACAACTCAGTCCACCACCCGACGTGTAAGCAAGCTACTTATCGCTAATGTTTTTGGTTGATGCTAGATTGCTCATGAACCTGGATTCCTTCACTTGGGAATAAAAACATAACATTCCTTTGCTTTCTTTCTAATTTTCGAGAATCGCTAATGCTAAGAACACTTGGTTGTAGCTGCTCATTTTGGTTGATGTAAACCTTCTCCCATCCTTACGAAGGGTAATGGATTGCATCATGCACCTGGATGCTCCTGCATCACTTGGGAATAAAAACATAACATTCCTTTGCTTTCTTTCTAATTTTCGAGAATCACTTGCTAGATGCTAAGAACACTTGGTTGTAGCTGCTCATATTTGCATCTCCTTCCTTCAGTGTGATAAATCATAAAGGTAAACCTTCTCCCATCCTTCTGAAGGGTAATGGTATTGGCTCTACCATCATGTACAAATTCTGCGTCATACTGCCATGGTCTTCTCAACAAAACATGAAAAACATCCATAGACATAATGTCACACCAAACTTCATCCTTATAAGCTTCTATTTGAAAGTTAATCAAACATTGCTCATTCACCACTAATTGATGACCTTTGTGAAGCCATGCTACATTATATGGACTAGGGTGTACTGTCTTCAAATGAAACTTGTCTACAATTTCGTTAGACACTAAATTGTCAGTGCTACCACTATCAATGATAATTTTGCAACACTTCCTCCTGGTTTGCAAATGGTTCAAAGGTGACTCTTTGCAATGTTAATTGCCCCGTGTTTCTGGTTTTAGTAATACCTAAATATCATGAGGGTCTCTCCGTGTTCAAGGTCTTCAGTGTGGTTTGGTGGTGTGACAACATCCTCACTGGCTTGCACAACATGAGTGTTGCCTTCATTTTGTTTACTGCCATCATTCTGTGCTTGTGGAAACTCAAAAGCTTTGTGACCAAATTGTCCACATCTGAAACATGCTCCATTGTATATCCTTGTCGTTTACCATAACATCCTCTTCCGATATTTGGTTTCTTTTTTCCTCTAGGAATTCTATCTTTGCCTTTGATTCTACTTCTTTTTCCTTTTGGATAGCTTCTTCTCAGCCATGCAGACATACTGATAGGCCCCATCCACAGTAATCACTTTTACTAGAGTTAGTTCATCCTAGAGCCGAAATCTCAGCCTGTTGAGATATCTAGCAGCTGCTTGATCCTCCCCTTCTTGGGTATCTGTTATAATATGTAAGCATACAAATCATATGGTATACTCTTGCACAAACGACAACTTTTCTCTCAAGTTGTGAAATTGCTTGAACAACTTCTATTGATGATCTGAGGGTAGAAACTTTGCTTTAAGATGTCTTAGCATTTTAGGTTATATCCTTAGTTTCTCTTTGCCTCACCATATGGCAGCAGGTGACACATCTGGCTTGACCTTGATCCCTTGTCTGGATATAGCTTGAATTAGTCTTTCCATTGGATCTAGAGCTCCAATGGGAGCCCCTTGTGCCTCTGCTTCATCCTTGGATTCTTCAGGGTGTAGTCTAGCCTCCAAAACCTCAATTCTGCTCAATAACTCATCAGTGGATATCTCCTTGGCACTCTTCTGCCTCTCTTGATCTCATCCACAAGAATTCCTATTTGGGCCATCTCTTGTTGGCTAACACTCTCTTGTTGAAAGTTTTTCTTAATCTTACACCTACCCAACACTCTCTTGCTGGACTATGTTCTCTCGCTTTCTCAATACACTTGCAGGATACTCATGCTTTGATATCAAACTGATGCAGTCAAGGTGGGGATCTGGTGAAGGACTATCTGCTACTTTGCACAGCCTCTTTCCCATGCTGGGATAAATATGCAACTTTCCCACAAAACAGCCCCAAATATAAGAGCTTATACAGTAAAAATCAGAGTCTAGAACAGGGGGAAGGAAGCATTTGGGGACATCAAAATCACAAATTTTCTTCTCATTTACAACAGAGTATAGTCACAAGTTACAACTAGCTTTATTATGTTCTCAGGTGTTACAACTCATTTAGAGCTCTTGCATTTCACTCTCTTCTCACTCTCTGAAGTTGACATCTTTTTTAAAACACACCTCTTTTGCTGCTTCTATCAATAATTCCTCAAGACTATATAGAGTTGACAACACTTACTGTATTGTGACTCTCAGAGTCCTAATTCAAATCAATCACTAACAAATAGTCCTAATACTCTTCCAAGTTTCTATTCCAAATAAAAATCCCTTTCTAAGAGTCTATTCTCCAAAGGCTTATTACGTGTCATGCTCTTGACTTTCACCACTTAGAGATACTAATATTTTTGTTTATGACTTTATGTAGGATACTGGGCATACTATGGATGCTCTTGTATCAATATTTTATTGATTAGAGGAGGTTAAAGCATCATAAGAGTACTACATTGGTTAAAGGGATTTAAAATGCCCCAAGGATATCCAAGGGCTGTAGTGTATTGATAATGTGATTCAAGCTCAATTTCCCCTCATTGCGATAAGGTGACTCATAACTCTAGTGGACATGTAGCAAGGTTGTGGGGTAATGATAATGGGGTACTTTCAGCTGCGAGAAAGGTTTAGGGCATTACGTTAGTGTGATTTAAGTTTAAAAATGTTAAGAATATGGCGCAAGCTTACCCCACGTGAGAATGCAGTCCAAGCTTACCATTGACTTCCCTAAAGGCAGCCCATAACCTCGCCTGGAATTTACCAAGCAAAGTCAAATGCCCTTAGGACAGTCAAGGAAACTGTAATTCCATAATTTCCAAAATCTAAAAATGATTTGCCAAATTAAGAGGATAAATTAGAATTATATCCTTGGGTACTAAGTCTCATCAAACTAACTGGGCATACTTAACTCTAATACACGACGCAGAAAACCAAACTTGATGGAAACAAAAGCAAACAGGATTTCGCTTGCTTCCTGGTTGCTGCCAAATATGAGGATTCCATTGGAAGAGACTAAGACTCCCTACATTGTAGAGGTCCATTGGATGAGTTTTTTTGCCACTAGGTCCACGATGTTATTCATTTTTTTAACAAATAGAGCCAAGCTACTTTTCTAGAGGTGGTCTATTGCATTGTTAGAGATCCTGCTCCGTCCTTATATTGATGTATGTGCTGGGACAAAACCTTCTATGTAGTATTGGTTGGTAAAAACAAGATGAATGTGCCAAGCCAAGGCCAAGTACTCATTTAGATGTAGCAATAGTGAAAGGAATAGTTCCAAGATCAACTACTAAAATAGTGAATCACAAGTGAAAATATGTAATAAAATATGCACCATAAAGCCACTCCATGAAACATGTGTTTTTTCACATGGGGAAACTGGTACATAGGAAGAAAACCCCACGTGTTATTGAAAGATGGCTCAAAGCAACGACAATAGTGCACAATGTGCATACAACTTCCAAGAGAGAGAATAAGTGATGTAGGAGCATTGTGGTTCACAGGCAATTCTAGATCAACCAAAAATAGTCCGAATAGTTTGAGTCAGTTATTTGCATTTTAATTTGCATTGTGTTGTTGGCGGGCGCGTTGTGAAGTAAGTGTGTTGGCGTGTTGTAAAGTGTTGTGTTGCATTCTATGTTGTGCACAAGCCTATCAGACAATGTCAATATTGTGTGCAATCCTATTGCACAATGTCTAGTCTATTACATAGCTTGCACATGTCCTGTTTAGTCTTTGGGCAAGGTTCGCAAGTTGTTGGAGGTCTCTCAAACATTGACAAATGCCATGAAATACTAAGGAAGGTACACAAATCTATCTGGGAACTACGAAATACTAAGGAAGACGCACAATACACACAAGTTTGAATGTGAAGCCACACAATACTACAAGTTCGAATGTGAAGCCGTAAAGTACTATCTAGAGCTGCCAAAAACTACGAAGGTGTTTGGAAGCCGTGAGGAATGAACAAATGTCATTTAAAGTCAGGAAGTTTCGGGAAGGCCAACCGAGTTTGTTCTTTGTCTTTTGGACCATAACTTTATATTGTTCATTAGTTTTTGGAATTTGTCTAAGTTTAGTATCCGGATTGGGTGTCTTGTATGCCCATATAAACAGAGCCCAATTGCCTTACAGAGTCAACAATAAAGCACCTTAGTTCTTAGCTCAAAGAGTAACTTTGCCAATTAGAGCAAAGTGGGGATGTGAGCTTAAGGCTTGAAGCATTGTGTGTTTGATAGGAGAATGATTATATGATGTATTAACTGTATCGTTGGCGATCGGCTCGTGCGTCTTTATTCCTCTATAAGTATATGAATAAAACTCGTCGATGTGTGTTTTTAGTTGTCGAATTCAATTGTGTATGTTTTCCATGTGAGATTTTGAGGGCTACGTGGTCTAAGGTGGCTCTTCATTGAGCACCCTAACCACATTTGTGTCATTTGGTATCGAGCAAGGTTTGCTTCCTCGCAAGTGGTGACTTAACAGTGTATTGGTAATTTTCCCCATTTCGGGTGTAGGTAGAAAATCATTGTGGACATCTTCCAATGGGTAACTATTGGGTAGGTGTGAGGATTACACAACAAACATTGACGGTTTTCCACTTTTGTGAAGGTGGGTTGAAAATCGTTGTGGACATCTTCTAGTGAGAATTCTTTGGGCGTAAGGTGTGAAGAAGTGCAAAGGTCACATTCATCCGAGGAAACACACAAGAGAAATGTTGTAGGAGCTTGCCAAACTCGGGGAGTGAAAGTTGAGGATTTGGTTGAGCTAATGCGAACCATGCAAGCCCATTTGGAGGCCATGGAAGCCGCACAACGTCGAGGTGTTGTTGTGGAGGATCATAGTGATGATGGAGGACCCACGCAATACGGAGTGTAGAATGCAAATGTGAATGAAGAAGAAGTGCAATTTGAATGTTAGAAAGAAAGGTTGTTATGTGCAATTGGGAGAATGGGGAGTAAGCCTAAATTGGACACCCCAAATTATTCTGATAGTTTGGAACCAATGAAGCTCAAAAAGTATTTTGAGTATGAAGACATGGAAGATCCCAAGAAATTCAAATTCGCCTGCACAAAGTTGAAGTCATGCATCTCTATGGTGGGAACATATCTAGACAAATAAAGTGTAAAGAGGCAAATGAAAGATCAAGACATGTGATAGGCTGGTTACAAAGTTGAAGGGAAAATTCTTGCCCATAGATTACGAAATTGGTTTGTTTAAGAAGTCGCAAAATTTGCGACAGAGAGAGCTCGGTATGAATAAATACGTTGAAGAGTTTAATCGACTCACAATTCGAGTGGGACGTAAAGAATGACATGGAGAAAATCTCCAGGTATAAGAATGAATTGCGCATTACGATTTAGGATGAGTTTGGAATGATCCAAGTTGGTCAGTTGAGGAAGCCTATCAATATGCACTGAAGGTAGAATAGTTGGCATACAAGTAGTAAAGCAATGCCTACGGAAAGGGCACAACTATGGACAAGGTGATAGCTTAGGAAATTTTGTGCATCGTGAAGGCGAGGCGAGTTTAATGCCTCACAATGAAGGAACAAGCAAAGGGTGGAGAAAATGTTGCAGGGGAAGAGAATCCTATGGGTTGTGGGTTCAATAACACATGTTACAGGTGTGGAGAAATAGGGCATAAAGCTTTTGAGTGACAATGAAGCCCAAAATTATGGGAAGAGGGATAATGCGAGTCCGCATATTGTGTATGGTGATGTATATGATGCTCAAGGTTGTGGAAAGACCCAGAGATGGGTGAAGCATTGATGATTAAGCGTGTGTTTTGTAACCTATGAAAGAGGATGTAATGTCCCCAATTTCGAGCAAATGGCCTAGGAGGCTTTTCATTCGTCTTAGCCTTGGTCATACTTGAGGGGCTAACGACGTTGGAGGCTATTGGGTATGGATGCCCAATTACCACCTTGCTTATTTGTTATATTTTTCTGTTGGCATTAGTAATGAGTAACTTGGTGGGAATAATTGTTATATTTTGTCGTTGAGGGGGCTCATAGTACTTTATTATTCTATTTCTTCGTTGGGGTCACTTAAGTCACTTTTAGTCCCACATGGAGCTCCCAACTTGGAAAAAGGTAATGAAAAGTTATAAAAGGAGGTTTGGGGGAGTGATAGAGCTCATTCTTGCACACTCACATATTTTTCTTATTGAGCAATTGCTGTTTGCAATCTTCTTACTTGTGGAGTAAGATCCCACAGGAACCCTAGCTTCGGTGGTGAGAGATCCATTCCTAGCTAGTAGGGCACTCTTTGGTGGTGAAAGATCCACCCTAGTTTGTCATTTTGGAGCTGATTCAGGGCTGTTATTCAAAGATATTTTTCAGAGATTCTAGAGAAGGGTTTTGGAGGGTTTCAGAGGCTTTTTGTGGAGATAAATCGAAGGGTTTCAGATCAGATTTGTGGCAGCGATCAGAGCAGGGTTTGGCGCAGATTTTGGAGACATTTTCGTGGGTTTTCAGCCTTTCCCTTAGGGTGACGTCAGCCCTAGGGTTTTGCAGCAACTTTTTGGAGGTCTCCAAGTGTTTGTTTCAGATTTGGAGGTTGGGCTTTCTTCTATATCATTGGTAGATGTTATTTCCAGAAATTCAGATTTTTATCTATTTTCTAGGGTTTTATCTACTCAGTTCCAAATTTGCAGCAGTGTTTTTAGGGTTTTCAGACTGATATTTCCAGATCTAGAGGTTGGGCTTTCATTCATATTATTAGTAGATGTTATTTCTAGATTTTCAGAATTTTATCACTTGTATTTGAAAAGTTATGAATTTTTGAAGATTTCCAGCTGTCTAGGGCTTTCTGAAATTTTCTGGCAGTTATATATTATTCAAAAAATTCCAAAAATATTTTTCTAGTGTTTGTTATCATTGTTGCAAGCTCTCTATAAAATTTCATGTGTTTTGAGCAAGTATTTTGTGAGATATCAATTAAAACCAGTTCGCTGCCCTAGCTGGTTATTTCCTGCAAAAATCAGAAATTTTATTTTGCTGCAATTTATATATATTTTGTGTATTTTTGAGTGGTATCCCACAAGGGATATTTAAGAGGAAGTTGGTCTTGAGTAGAGGAAGAGTTTGTTTAGAACACCAAAGAAGTCGGAAGGTAAGGTCAATGAATTGCTTGTGCATAGTGGGAGCACAAATAATTGGGTGTGCAAGAGATGGTGGACAAGTTGGGGTTGAAGAGGATCAAGCTTCCTAATCCCTACAAGGTCTATTGGTTGTAGAAAGGACATCGATTAGTGAGTGAGCTGCCCATGGATGCATGTCATATGCTACTTGGAAGGCTATGGCATTTCCGATTGGAAGGTGCAACATGATGGCTGCACAAGCATCTACACAGTGGTGGTGGGAGAGAGTACACTCCAAATCCCATGAAGGATAAGGGTGAAGGATTAGAGTAGGGGCCTAAGGTTATGCTTCTTTATTAGGTAAGCGGTTCTTGAATTAGGTGAAGTAGAAGCGTGCGTGTTTTGTGTGATTGTGAAGCTCGTGCGCAAAGAGTGTGCGCAATGGTATCGATAGAGAGAGGGATGAATCAATGTTGCAAGAAGTGAAAGAGATTAGTTTGGGGAAGTTTTTTTGCGAGTTTAGAAGGGTTCTTGCTGTGAGGAACATTAGTTTCTGCATAAATTTGATTATAGGTTCGAGTTTACTGAACAAGGCAACTTACAAGATGACACCATAGGAAAACACAAAGATACAAGCAAGTGACAACTTGAGTTGTTTAGTAGAGGCTTGATTAGAGAGAGTTTGAGCTCGTGTGCAACACCAACGGTTATAGTGCCGAAGAAGGGTGGTTGGTATGCATTCAAGAGCCATCAACAAGATTACCATCGAGTATAGATTCTGTTGTTAAGTAGGGATGACAACATGGATTGTTTGAGTGACGCAAAGTATTTTAGCAAGATTGATTTGAAGAGCGGATACCATCAAATTCACATTAGAGATAGAGAAAGAGATGAGTGGGAGCTCATGATTCAATACAAAAGGACTATGTGAATGGCTTTTTGCTGTTCGGATTTAGCAATGCACTAAGTACTTTTATGAGGCCGATGAATGAAGTCTTGAAACCATTTTTGGGCAAATTTGTGATCGTGTACCTTGATGATATCTTGATATTCAATAGATGTGAGAAGAGCATTTGTTGCCACATAAAACAAGTGTTCCAATGGTTGTGTGAGAAGTTAACGATTAATATGAAGAAATGCAATTTTATGTAGAGAGACGGTGTATTTGGGATTTGTGATTTCCTGATGATGGTCGAATATGGCCCCAAAGAAGGTTTGTGGATAGTGGAATGGCCATCACGGTGTAGTAGTTTTTTGAAGCACAAAGTTTTCATGGGTTGGCTAGATTTTACCGCAAGTTCTAGAAGGGATTTTAGTGGAGTGTGTGCGCCTATCATAGAGACCATGCAAGGAGATAAGAAAAGTTCGCTTGGAGACAAGTGCGTGCAAAGGACAATTTTCAAGAGTTGAAGAGGAAGGTGATTGAATGGTTGGTGTTGGCATTGCCTTATTTTGGGAAGGTGTTCTAGGTGGATTGTGATGTTAGTAGTTTAACCATTGGTGTAGTGTTGAGTCAAGAAGGGAGACCAATAGCGTATTTAATGAGAAGTTGAATGATGCCAAGAAGAAGTGTAACATGTACTAGGAGTTCAATGCAATTGTCTAAGCACTTAAGAAATGGAGGCATGATCTATTGCCAAAGGAATTTGTGCTATTTATTGATAATCGAGCATTGTAGTTTATTAATAGTCGGGGAAGTTGAACTAGAGGCATATGAAATCGATGTAGTACCTTCAAGGCTACACTTTTTGTTGAAGCATAGGAGTGGCAAGTCTAATAAAGTCGTTGATGCATTGAGTATGCATAATATGTTGTGAGAAATGAGAGTGGAAGTAGCGGGTTTTGAATCCATGGAGTTGTATGCATAAGATGAATCATGGAGAGTGTGCAACACCCGCGAGTGTTGATAGGACACCATGGTTGGAATTTTTGTATAGGCATATCTATTGGTTATGGGTAACCAATTGGTTGTTCATTGCCATATGATCGATGAGGAGAATTTGGTGAAAGAGAAACAAAATGGCGGATTAGCATGGCATTTTGGTTTGAATAAGATGCTAGCGCAACTAGTGGCAAGTTACTTTTGGCTGCAAATGTTTGTAGATGTGCGCAAATTTGTGCTAGAGTGAAGAGTATGTTAGTTAGCTAAGGGAAAATCTTAGAATGCAAGGTTGTATCAACCTTTACCCGTTTTGAAGAAGCCTGGGAGGGCATCAAGTATGGATTTTGTTTTGGGTTTTCCCAGGATGTAGGGGATTTGATTCCATCTATGTTATGGTGGATAGATTCTCTAAGATGGCACATTTTGTTGCTTGTAGGACTAGTGATGTGACTCACATTGCAAATCTTTTCTTCAAAGAGATTGTGAGACTACATGGATTGCTGCAGAATATTATGTTTGATAGGGACACTAAGTTTGTTGGCCATTTTTGGAGGACACTGTGGAAGAAGATGAATACAAAGTTGCAATTCAGTTTGATGTATCACCTGCAGATTGATGGACAAACAAAGGTGGTGAACATGAGTCTTGGAGACTTATTGAGGTGTTTGGTGGGAGATAAGCCAAGAACATGGGACTTGGCGTTAGCGCAAAAAGAGTTTGCGTATCATAATTTAGTTAACTATAGCATAAGGAAGACATAATTCCAGATTGTATACGGGAGTAACTCGCACAAAGTGGTGGTCTTTGAGAGAGTTACCACATAGAAGAAGTGCTTAAGAAAGCAATTTTTGTGAAGTATATGGAGGAAGTGTACCAACAAGTGTGCAAGCAATTGGAGAGGATGAATGCGCAGTATAAGTAGTGCACAAATGAGAAGAGAAGAGAAGAGAAGAGAAGTTGATATCAGGTGGGAGTTATGATCTTAGCCCATTTACAAAAGGAAAAGTTTCTAGGAGGACATACAATAAGCTCAAATGGAAGAAAATTGGACCATGCAAGGTGTTTAAGAAATTTACGAAGAACACATGTGGGGTTGAGTTGTTTGAAGGCATTGATATCTCAAACATATTTAATATGGCAGATATGTCTCAATACGATGTAGTGCAAGGAAGTGTTGAAAATTCAAATTTAGAAGATGGCAAGGTGGATTGGAGAGTATTTTTCAAAAGGTATATGATGAGGCAAGAAGAGTAATTGACACCAAGATAAAGAAAACCCACAATAAGGAGTATAATGAGTATTTGGTCAAGTGAAAAGGGAAGAATATTGAAGATGTAACTTGGTTGAGTGTTGCAAATGTCACGAAGCATGGCATTCTGATTCCTTGAGTAAGATCTCAAGTTTTCAAGTTACCCGAGGTGTATGATGCATAACCATCTAGGTTCTCGAGCATTCTTGAATCAACCAAAAATAGTTTGAATAGTTTGAGTCAGTTGTTTTGCATTGTATGTTGTTGGTGGGCCACATTGTGAAGAAAGTGTGTTGTTGGTAGGCCACGGAGTATTGTGTCTTTCTATGTTGTGTGCAAGCCTATTGTGCATTGTCAGTCTATGGAGCCTTTGTGCAAGCTATGCAAATCAGTGGAAGTATCTCAAACATTGGTGGATGCCGCAGAACACTAAGGAAGCCGTGCAAGTCTATCAGGAACTGCGGAATACTAAGGTGCGCAAACCTATGGAAGCCACACCATACTACGAGTTTGATTGTGAAGTCGCTGAGTTCTATCTGGAGCTGAAGAAGAATGCGAAGTTGTTTAGAATCTGTGAAGCACGAAAAGATGTCCTTTGAAGTTGCGATGGTTTTGGGAAGGCCAACTCAATCTGTACTGCATCTTTTGGACTATAACTTCATATTGTACCTTATTTTTAGGAATTTGTTTAAGATAAATATCGAGATTGGGTTGCTTGTATGCCTATATAAACAAAGTCCAATTGCCTTAGGAGTTAGCGATAGAGCAACTTAGTTTTTAGCTCAAAGAATAACTTTGTGAATTAGAGTAGAGTGGGGATGTGAGCTTAAGGCTCAAAGCAGTGTGTGTTTGATAGGAGAATGATTATATGACGTATTGACTATATCATTGGTGATCGGTCTGTGTGTGCTATTCCTCTATGAGTATATGAATAAAGTTTGTTAATATGTGTATTCTGATGTTGAATTTGATTGTGTTATTTATCGGTGCATGTTTTTGGCGCAAGATTTGGAGGGGTCCATGGTGTAAGGTGACTCTTCATTGAGCACCCTAACGACATTTGCATCAATAAGAGGAAAATAAAATTTGTAGAAGCACCATGAGGTGTCTAAGAAATGCTCTAGAACAAGAGATAGATGTAGTGTAGAGGAAGAGACCCATATACTCTTTAAATAGAGTGAAGAAAGAATAAAGGGTTACAAAGCAACTCCAATCATTATCTTAGCCAACATTTCAAGTGTGTGCTTAGTGTCCCTATTTCCCATGAAGTGATGGGAAGTGGGTGCAAAGTGGCAAAGGAATTATATTTGAAATGTAACTCCATTATTCTTCATAACAAGGAATATTTGAATTTCTAATGAGACAAACAAGGTAAAGGCTACATGTCACCTCATATACCATGGATTATACGAATGAAGAATTCATACAGAAATAATAATACATAACTTGAGTATATTTAATATAACCAAATAAAGATGAATAAACCCATCATGCCAAACGCTGATTTTCTGGAACATCTCATTGCTCTTTTGGTATTTGCTATTGTTGAACTCACTGTGGTAGGTGTTGCCAATCATTTAGAGCTTCCTGAATTTAGTTCACGTCGGACTCATGCAGAAGTTAAGGCTGATAGTTTTTCTCATGATTTTTAGAAGGTTTATTGTATATCATATTGTTGGTTTATCTCATATATGATATAAGAAAGTTTGTAACTATATTTAGAAAAGGATTAGCTTAGGTGTGCTTGTGGGTCGTTCCATATCTTATGCATTGCTTTTGAATCACATCGGTACACTTCGGACTTCCTGTTAACAGGTTCCTCTGTTATGGGTTCTTGGGGATGCACACTGATCTCAATCTGTTTCAATGGTTTCCTTATGTTGAGCTCCTTGTGTTTAAGCTTTCTAACCCTTTAAGTTCAATAATTGGTTTCAGTATTTGAACAATTATTCGTTTGTGTGTATGCCACAATTCATTGATATAGAGTTTTCTACCACAGAGTGCATTTCTTACTGCAAGAATGTGAATGCCATTATCTACTACATGAATTGAAGATGAAATGGTATCAATAGTTGCTGCAGGCATGGTAAGATTAAACTGTTACTCCATACATGCCAGGAAATGGGTGAGCGCTCTTCTAAAGTTATATCATTCTTCTTGGCTCTTCTTAATGTTTAAGATGCATATTGGCTAACTTATTAAGTGTATAGCCTTGCAAGGTCTACCAGTTCTTGTAATGGGTATATTTTAGATGTAAAGGTACATATAATGTAGGCTACATGGTATTCCTTTCTTGACCGAGCATTTTGGAGGACATGAGATTGTATATTAACATTTCTGTATTTAACAACTCTTAACATGTTAATTTATTTTAAGCATTATGTTGATTTGCCTTGTAGCTGTTGTTAGTTTTCATTCTGTAATTTGAGGTTTATGCCAGTTTGGTTACCTAGTCATTGCATATATTACTCTCTTTAAGAATTTATGCTTGAACAGCATTGAATCGTGAAGTCATAAAATCTTTTAACTCAGAAGAACAATAAAATTAGTGCCTAAAGAAGATTTAGTCCTACATTGGTTTTGTGCTGATGTTTTTGGCTTTTCTCTTGCATAATGCATTGTATATTGAGTAGGTGAATCCAATTTCACATGGATCATGATACATATTACATATTTTCTCTTGAAAATGGATTATGCCGAAATCATTCTTGCATTGTATGTTGAGTAGGGTTAATGCAATTTCAGGTTGATCATAAAACATATTACATACTTTTCCCTTGAAAGTGGATTCTGAAGAAATCATTCTTGGGTCGTCTTACGTAATGCATTTTGTTGAAGGGTTTATGCAGATTTGCTTGTGGGTCATCTCATATACCATATTCTTATGCTACGTGGAGTGCCAGAAAAACAGTGTATACTTTGTGTGGCAGCATGGCTTTTCAATCCATTCACATTCACTATTGGCACAAGGGGCAATTGTGAGCCTGTTGTATGTGCAATGATTTTGTGGATTCTGATATGTCTAATGAGAGGTGACCTTTTCTTCATGTTCAGTTTTCTTCATTGCCTTTGAAATAAGCAAGTGGTTAGTGATAGACAACCATGGATCAGAGACACGGAAATCTTAAGTTTTTGTACTGGTTGTTATCTGGTTGCAGGTCATGTTGTGGAGGCAGCAGTATGGTATGGACTAGTGGTTCATTTCAGAATCTACCCAATTATATATGTTCTGCCCATTCTTATTGTTCTTGACAGTGAGTATTTTGACTCATGTAAGAGACCTCGTCTTAATTCTTGGACAAATAAACAACTCAAATCATCTAATACAGAATCAATAGTTTTCCACTCAAAAGCCATATTTAGGGTTAACTTATGGCTTGTGTTGAAAAAACTACTGAACAAACAACGGATACTATTTGGACTGATCTCTGGAGGGGTCTTCTTCGTACTGACTGGTATCTCTTTTTATTTATATGGACAAAAATTCTTGGGTGAAGCTCTGTTATACCACCTCACAAGAACTGATCCAAGACATAATTTTTCCATCTATTTCTATCAGATTTATCTTCATCATGAACATGAGTTCACTTTGGCAGAGAGGCTTATGACATTTTTACCACAATTCACGGTACAGCTTGTGCTTGTTCCTTTTGGGCTAAGGATCTACCATTCTGTCTTTTTGTACAGACAGTTGCATTTGTTGCATTTAATAAGGTATCGTATCATCTCTTGCACATGTTAATGGAATTTGTTGCTTATTCCCATGTATTGATTATGCTGACCTGGAGTCTTTGTTTCAATCATAGAAATCAATAATCATCTGGTCAATAACATGACAGGTCAATTTATAGTAGCTCTTTACACGTTTCTTCTTTCTTTCACCCTTTTTCATATTTAAAATTTGATCTGTTTCTCACAATTTGATTGATTCATGTCAGGTTATCACAGCCCAGTATTTCGTTTGGTTTTTCTGCCTTTTGCCACTGATATTGCCATGGACAAAGCTTTGTCTGCGGTGGAAGGGCTTGATATGCATTGGATTATGGGTTGCTGCTCAGTTTCACTGGTTGTTCTGGGCATATCTACTGGAATTCAAAGGCATAAATGTATTTGTACAATTGTGGTTGGCAAGCATCGTTTTTTTGGCAGCAAATACATATGTCTTGGGATTGATTTTGGCAAATCATAGTTTTTGTCCTCTTTATCACCACCAGATGGCAGTTTTAGACATTCAAGATGGAAAGAAAAGTGATTGAAAGAGAAGGAAGATGTCATTTTTATCCAGCTTATTATCCAATAATTGGATGCTGCAAGATTTTTGCCAATATTTATAGATGGTCTCAGAGGGCGCTATACAATCATGGATCAGTCACTTAACAAATGCAAGAATGCCAGTCGTGGCTAAACCTCAAGTAACTAAACCTTAAACTGAAAACATATATATCGAATATCTATTGTTTTGATATGTTGGATGAGTTCATGATATGATTATCAATTCCATAGGATGACTGGCAATTTGTTTCCTATGGCACTTTTTTGCCAATTTATGTACAATCTTGTTTCAAGTAAGTATCAACTTTTAATGAAACTTTATATGATGTTATTTTATAGGATTATATTAAATTTTTTTGGTGTTCTCTAGAAGACCTAAATAGATAGCATTGTTGTTGTCAAGAGCAAGGGTGTGAAAGCAAGTGCAGGTGCAAATTTAGAACACCATTAGAAAAAGCCTAAAAGGCTAATTGTATACCAGACTACCAAAAAAATTGGTAGGCATGTCCCTTATTGAAGATAACATACTAAATTTGGTAGCTACCAAAGTGATTAGATATCAAAACAATGCATTGTTGAGATAGGTGACTAAATACCTTAACAATCATTTGTAATTTCAAAGATTGATACCAAAATAATGAATAGCAAAACAATGCATGCAATTTTATTCAGCCAACGGGCAATTGTGCCCCCCTTCTTATTATTGTCGTCATGTGATTGGCGTATTTTATTTAGATCCCTTGTGGCAATTTGATCTTTCTTATTGATTATTGTTTATTGGTATTTCCTATGGCGATGTTAGTTTTATTTACATTGCTGGTTTTGACCATGTTTCAACAACAAATAAAGACCAAGACAAGTGTCCTTTCGGGTCTCTTACTGCCAAAGGCAAGTTGCCAATTTCTTGTTCCCAATGCAGTTTCAACAATTCTGTACAACATAGCTCAGAACGCAGATGAAGTGCCAGAAATTGTTTTGGAGATGAGGTTCAACATGGATCGCTTAAATTTCAGTGGTAATAAAATCAAGTTGATTTAGATCTGGAGAAAATCTTGACAGGTCTGTGTTGAAAGTATGATTTTTATGAATTTTGTTGTCTTTTTAATGTTATGTATTTTAAGATCATATCCTTTTCTATTTTCTCCATCTCATTAATTTTTGAGATGTTTGTTTCAAAGAGATTTCATTTTAATGTGGAGTTTCCATGGTTTTAATGTAGGGTTTACATAGTTTTGATTCAGTGTTTTCAGTGAGGGTTTTATAGAATATAGAACAGAAGCATCAAAGGCATATAAAATAGGGTTGGGTGTGTTTGGAAACATATGCTCTTACCACATTTTTCACTAAAATTGTCTCTATAACCATTCTCTATGGTGATTAACAAAGCCCACTAGTTTCAAACCCATGACCTTAGATTACCCCAATCATATAGATTCTGCAATCCATAGAACTCATTGGTTTTCATTGATTATCGGTGAAATATATGAGGGAAATGACATTCTTTTTAATACTCTTGAGTCTTAACTACAACTCTATCAATTATTATTGATATTTGTATGTTCACACTCTTGATCTGCTCCAATATTTGTAATCATAAAAATGTAAAGCCTCCACTAAAATGCCAATAGTAGCCAATGAATAGCTATGAAAATTCTGGACAGCAGTGAGAACATGGACGAGAATAGAGTTTCTTCTCTATTAGGCCTCAAGCCCATCAAGCTATAAGACTGAAATAGAACATAAATTCTTTATTTAATCATTAAGGTAATGGTATGCATAAAATGAAATTAAATGCCAAACTATCAAGTGTATGATGTTAAGATTAATGGAAGGATAAAACCAAGGCAAACTTAACCATACTTCTTTAAGCTTAGGGCTGCTCTAAAATGAAAATATGTTTCTTATAAGAAGGCCAAACCATCCCAATTGGTCATCAAATGCTCTTTAAATGAACTGACTCTTTTCCTACGTCCTCTTATATAAGAAAGCTTCTATCTAGTCACACCGGAAAAGTGGAATTTTTTTCTCATGCAAAGGTTGGTTACCATCACAGGGCTGTCACATGCTAAGCAATAGCTCAACATGTCTGTTCCTATTGAGGATTTTAATATTCACAAAAAGACACCCAATACACCACCTAATATTAAGCGGTCAAGGTGTTAAAATAATAAAAGTTCCAATAATACATATTGGGGGTGGGAATATTGCTGGTGCGTGCATATATAAACCTCAAAACTAATCCAAGCACTGTTTTGTTGTTTTTTTGGGGTGGCAAGAGTAGTGTTGTAGGGTTTTTTGTGATAGAATATCAGTTTTCAGTCTTGTCGTATTGCCATCATTCTTGAACTATATACAATGAGCATCACGAGTTTGAGGAAAGGATAAATACATAGTTGCAGGAAAATTTCTGAGAGAGGACAATTAACATGTTTGCCAAGAATTCCTACACAAGGTGCACACATCTTTTACATATAAGGTCCTTTTTTTTCAATTTCTTTTATTTGAGTATTCTTGAAAGATATATGATTTATCTATTGGCAGATTAAGTTGTTAAAGGGATATCTGGTGTCAGCATTTGATGAGGGTTGTGAGGGCATGTTTTAAGAGAGGTTGTATTGTCTACCATTATATGTTCAATGGATGCCTTGCAAATCATCTCTCATAAAAGCCATACTTTGTTGCTCCCCTTTGTGGGTGGATTGAGGGGTTTTACACTTAAGGGTTTGATAAAAACTAGCACAGCTTCTCATGTGAATGCCCCCTGCAGTTTCTTGTCCTTTTAGGAAATTTATTAACCTTTGGTACTTTCACAAAAGACAAAGATACTTTCCTATTTTGGCAGTTCTTAACCTCTGAGCGAGCCCAAATTGTGCTTACTCAGAATGATTGATCTCCACCAACAGCAAGGAAAGGACACATATAACCACTTAACAAAGGGAAACAGTCATTGGAACTCTATGAAACTGTAATAGCTCTCTCTCAGTCCATGCACGAAAAACCATGTTGTCTATATCAGTTTCTTGCATCTCATCCAATAGCATTCCTGTTAGGTTTTTGATATCAAGAAAGAACCTGCATATTCCCCTCCTAACAACAAGAAGATGATGGATGGTGCATCTGCAGTAGTTAAGTGAATAATACATCTATATTTCTCCATGAAGAACGGTGACTGATAGCTTATGACTATTCTTCTTTGGGTTATACATAGCTTATGATATCCAACTTAACTCAAGGATAGATACTATTTATTAAGTGCTTACTAAGAATCTACATAGCTATGATATGCTATGTTTTTGTATTGCTGTGATGTTCTCAGAAGAACTATTTCATCTTTTTCAATATATGTTCTTGTACATCCTCCTCATTTAAATACTTCTGTTGATAAATTAAACGTTTTTGTTCTAGAGTGACCCCCTTGATGTAAAGCCCAAGTCTCCGCATAATTCCTAGTGTTTTTTCCAATTTATTCGTTTAGAATATGGATTTTTCCAGAGCGACCACATATTAAACTGCCTATTCTAGCAATGTTTGGGTTTCCTGAGCCAATAACATCAGAGTTAAGCTTACGAAAGGAGAAATGGGTATTTATTATGCTTTGGTGATGTCACAGAAGGAAAAATTACCTTTGTCATGCAAAGATTCATCTATTTATGGACAATGGATTTAGAATCTTTAGATAAAGAATTAGTCCAAATTACAGTGGAGGGATGTTGTTTCTTGGTCCGTCAGACTATGAGTACAAGGAGCTTATGTGTGTGATTGGTTCAATATCTGACTTTTATTTGCGAAATAGGGAAGAGGCTTTGTGAATAAAATTATAAAACATACTAAGTTTTTAGATATGGCTTCCTGTAGTGTGGCTTGAACTCAAGTCGTGGTTTGGATATTTGAAAGCCTTGCTATGGTAGGCTAAGTCATCACATTCGGTGGATTTAATAAAAAAAATTCAAAATTCGGCGAATGTTTTCCAAACATTTGAAATTCGTTTATATTTGCGAATTTAATGAATAGCCGGTGAGTATAAAGTGGCTGCGACCACTGTATTAAAGCCTGCGACCACTGTACGGGATTCCTGCGACCAGTGTATTGGACCCGTGACCAAGCGATTAAGGGTATTGGAGCTGTGAGCCTTCTGCGAGACTCCAAGCAACCTCAACAGCGGCAGCGACCACGGACTCGAGACTCCATCAGGTTCAAGTTTTTAACCTATAAACTATTAATTTAAAAGTTAATAAGTTAATAGTTTATAGGTTAAAAACTAGAAATGCATTTCGTAAATAATTATTTTATTAAAAAAACATTTGTAAATTTATAGAATAATTAGGTTTATTTTATTTTATTATTTTAAATATATGCTAGTAAATTTATAATATATTAAAAAAATCAAATTTAGTTTCTAACGTTTATATTTCGTTTGTAGGAAAGCTATTTTTGACATGTTTATTTATACGAAATGTGAAATTATAACTGTATTTCTATTAGCCGAATTTAATCACGAATTTTATCTTTATTTTTTTAGCAACGAATTTCATACAAATTTTATACTCCAATTCGAATGTGGTGACTAAGATGGTAGGTAACTGGTTACCCCATTGAATGGTAGATAAAGGTGTGAATGAGGCAACACAAACTATCCTATCCATTTATCCAGGGGACTAAACATATAGTATTGTTAAAAACAGAGCAGTATCTAGTTGTCTCATTGATAAGTCAGTCCAGTACCATTCAAAACTTCTCAGAATCATAATACTTATTAGTAATTCATTCATGTAATTAGTATTTATGCAACATAAACTGTCATAACCTTGGCATCATACAAAACCAACTTAGCACAAGTTTCTTCAGAAGGCATTTTGATTATTGGTATCGTTTACTAGTCTATTAAACTTCTAATCACATTCATACTGTCCTCTAGAGACCTGGTGCCAACAGGATTTCAAGCCATAGATTGCTGGGAGATTACCCATTCTATGGATATCCTGCCAGAGCCTAGCATATTAATGAAAAGGAACTAAGATTTTCAATCTGAAGTCCAAGCAATTGCCCTCGCTCTAATACGTGGGAGTGTTTTTCTACCTACTTTCAAGAGTGGATGGATGGTGACACCCTAGATAGAGATAGATGGTCATTTCAATAACTCGACACTCCAGATAGAGATAAATGGTCATTTCAATAACTCGCGATGGCCAAGTCACAAGGTTTGAGTTCATGTTTATGTTCGACAAGGATAAAGTTTGGTTCAAGTTTCGTCAAGGGATAAAGTTTGAGAAACAAAATGTCTTTAAATTCGAATCATTTTTTTCCTAGCATTATTTTTTTTTCAAAGGAGTGCATAAATATGTCAGAGGGACAAAGTGGACAGAGCTTTTTATCTGCTAGTTTCAGTCGTTATATGTATATATACACACATTTGTAAAATAATGCAAAATCGTGTCAAAAAATTCCCATGCAAAAATAATGGATGAAGTTCAAGTTCATGTTTGATGAGAGTAAAGTTCGGCAAAATTCGAACTTTTTTCAATAAAATTTGGAGAACCTTGTGACATAGCTTTATGGTATACAGTCCAAATTGTACCAAAGTCTAGATGGGAAAACAATGTGGGGGTTTCTAAAGTATGACAAGTTAGGACTTATTGAGAGTTGAGAGGGATTGTAATTTGGAGGGTATATTTTTATGCTGCCTACACAAAAACAGTCATTAAGAATTCAAGAGCGCAGCTGGGTTGATGATATATTGATATGCTGACTTCTTGTCAACTCTGACATGCTGCCAACAAATTACAGTGACTCAAATTCCTAATTGAAGTGCTGGAATTGTGTGGAAAATATTTGTCATCGCACCAGGCCTGGAAATTAACAGTCTGATTAGCGCCCTTTGCTGCATCTTATGCCAGACTTTTGTTCCAGTATCTCTGCTAAGTAGCACACCAAGCGGCATCTCCTTTGAACTGGCGTTTCCATCACCAAGTTTAAATAGAAGACTTTTCTCTGTTGAACGTCATATATTCTTTGCGTCTCAAATTAAAAGTCACGTGGGAGGACAGCCTTCAGGAAGGCGAAGTTAAGTTTTTTTGTTCATATATTTATATGCTTTTTCAAAATTAAAAACATTTAATGTTGGATGATTTTGCTTGTGACTTTATCAAAACAACAAATAAGTCATTTTTTTTTTGCAAATCAATTAAAGCAATTTTCCTTTCTAAAATGAAGGGAATTTTGAAAAACAAATATATTATGCAAATTCAAAACAATAACAGCATTTGGTATTAGCGGTGCCTCTGGTTGGCATTTACAAGTAAAGTCATCACGTTAAATTAATATGTACATCACTTAATAGAGCTTCAACAACAATATATGTGCCATTGTCCTTATAAATTGTCAGGGAGTAACAATGAAGCATATATTTTTCACTTTCCTTTCCTCTCATTACCCATTCACATGCGTTATTTGGTTTTAATCCCAAAAACATGAAAAACCTTATATATAGGAAGGTTACTCTCATGTACGAGGTTTTCTTGTTAATTGGGTGTCAGTGACTGAGCGAATCCTTTTCATGTACCATGTAGGTACCACGTATGATTATGTTTTCACGTACCTTAACGAGTTTTTCATATATTGTTAGGGATATTGAAAGCGTGAGATTTTTTCATGTACAAACATGTATATAGAAGGGCTGATATAACAAGAGGTCTAGTATATCAGCTGGTGGTAGATTGAAAATGAGACTTGTTACAAAGATACATAACACCTCTATCTCCTTGGTACAAAATGACTTCAATAAAATGAATTTTTGGCATAATGTGGACCACCAAAGATACATGGTTAGAGTGGTATTGGCAAGTGGAGAACACACTTATTTTCAATTATCTATGGTTCAAAATTTGTGACGGGGAACAAAATCTACACCAGCTACAAATGTAAAAGAAGCCGATATTTGAAAGAAAAAGAATTTGAGAGCATTGGCCTTAATAAATGCCACAATTGATGTAAAAGTTTTTGTCACATTCATGGGTGTGATACTACATGGTAAGCATTCGATAAGTTCAAAGAATTGTATGCTTCTCACTCAGAGTTGGAATTCATACAATTGCAATTAAAAATTATTCAATCATGAGTTGAAAAATAGTGATGTCATGAGTTTGTCCATAGAAATGTTGAAAAATAGTGATGTTATGAGTTTGTCCATAGAAATTCATGCAATCAAGCATGATGTAGAAGCTATAGGGAGAATGTGATTTAAAATGCTAGAAATAATCAAGGGGTTTTATTTTGATTAATAAATCACATTGCAATTGTGAAGATTTTATGGCATCAAATGCATAATTATTAATTTGTCGAGAAATTACTATGCAATTAGTTAAAAAGATATTCATAATTAATATAGTTTTTAGTATGATACTATAATTGTTCACAAATACAAAGATGATTGTCAACAACAAACACTAAAGAATATATAGGAAACAAGGGAACAAAATTCATTTTTTTGGAGTGAATAAAGAACTTATCCTAAGGAGACAAAATTATACAACACACTCATAACAATATAATTATGGTTATGTAACATATCTACAATTACTAAGTGGATGGATGTTATCGGTGCATTTGGGCTCAATAAAACTTGATCTCTTTTCTAAAATTATTTGTGAGTAAGTGGGAAATTTTTCTCCTTGCTTGGCAACCCTAATAAGACCATCACGTTGTAAAATAGTAAAAATATGGGTGAGGCTTGGCTTAATCAGACCCCAAAGACAAAAATGTTGTTAAATTTTCACTTGATGGAAGTCAACATGAATTCTTATGTATGCAAGTGTCTTGACCTTTGAATCCTCAATGAGTACAACAAGTAGTAAATGATAAACACTCTCTGAATGTTTGATGCATTCCTTTGTCATGCGACGCTTTTGAAATAAATAAATTCTTTCCTCTTACAACTATGACATCATTATCTTGAAATTACTCTGTTTCCTTAAAGATTCTCTAGTGCACTTATGCATTTATAGATTTCTTAAATTCAAATTTGATCCCATTTGACCACAAGACAACACTCAACATGTAAGGTAATGCTGACCAAAAGCAACACAAATGTTAATAAAACATGTTTAGGGGTGAAAGGGCCCATAAGGGCATAGAAACCATTTTTTCGTGGGAAGGTGATCATTTTCTTGTGGTAGAAAAATAACAAAGTGACCAACAAAAATGTTGAAGGCTCCATAAAAAACATAAATAATTAAACAAATAAAATTAAAAGAAATGGAGAAAATCACACCAACACAAAAGAGACAAATTAACAAGCAATAACAAAAAAATATACTAAAATGAAATTAAATACACTAATACCAAATTAATCAACTAGTCATGTCCCAATTTTTTTACTAAAATTATGTGGCTAAAGCTTGTATACTTATAGATCATATAACTAGCTATCTTTACCTTTGAGATTATTTTTGTGGCTTGATTTTCAGGTCTGCTTTGATTTTAAGTTTTTACGTTGAAGGCGTTCCCCTATGGGAAAGGACTCTCCGGTCATTCACACCATGAGTTTGAATTTTGGGCGTATTGGACGTTTTTGGTGTTTAAATTAGAAAAGACCTTGTGCGGGGGATACGTTTTTTCCAATGCTCGTTGCATTTTCCTTATTTGCAACTTCACAAAGGTTTCACAACAAATCCTTCAATAAACAAATTCACGACGGGCGTTTTGCAACAAATCCTTCAATAAATATCAATCAAAAAGCTCTGTTGTTTTGAGGTTATTTGTTTGGTTTCGTGACTTCTAGAAATTTGGCTCTAAGGGTTGGATTCGATAGCTAGGTAAGATATAGCCAAGTAAGATTTGTCGTCCCGCTCTTAGATTGGGTAACAAAACCCCGATTTTGAAGTAGTGTCCATGTCTGGGCCATATGAGAGCCACATGATCTTGGCAGTGGGCTAAGACCTTGGGATGGGCTGCCTTGGATTTGCAGCGGCGACTTGAGAAAGGGAAAATGGATGGTGTTGATCCTCCACTGATACCCAATTCTTCTTCTTCTAATTTATGCTTTTACAACAATGTTTATTTTTGCAAGGCATATATGTGTTTATTAATGGTTCCTTAGGGTTTAGATTGATTTTTCGTCTTTGGTTGCTCTATGGGGTTTTAGTTGAGTATAAGTCTTCTTGATACAAACCATTTGTGGAATTGTAGAAAGCCTTTTTATTATATTTACTATTATACTTGTAGCAATTAGAGAATAGTGAGCTAATGCATAGATTTGAATCTCTCTCTTTCAATTTTAAGTCTGTAATTTCCTCCTCCTTTAGTTCAGTCACCGATTTGACAACAATTTTATTAGATGACGGTTATGTTTCTTCAAGTATGGTTGGGGACATTTGATACGGTAGAGGAAGCAACAAGAATCCCCACGAGTCCTCTTTATCCCGAGGTTTGTTTTTCTCAACGGATGAGCCGATTTTCAAGTAAACAATGACCGTTTATGTTTTTGATTTTCAAGTGATAGTAGTTATCTTTTAAATAGCTCATTTACCATTTATTACCTTTCCAACATAGTATATATACTCTTTGATCTTGAACATTGCTTCATGAGCTTGCACGAAGAATCGTATCACATGAGTTGAACAATATCAGAGAGGGTAATGAGATGACTGTAATTCTAAATTTTCTTGTTGAATAGATGTGAATAGTCATCCAACTTATTGTTGCATTGGAAATTTCATGATGGACTAAGAAAATATGTCGTTTATTAACTAGTTTTAGTCTTATACTGTAGGTCCCCTGCATGACCATTATGAAGGTGGTGTTGTGCCCACTCCTCTTCGACACTATTTGCATTATGTTGATATTACTTTTGGACTGATACTTAGACATTTTGATTATGATACATTGATTAGTAGATGATAGACTATGTAGATATTTGGACTATTGACATGTTGTGATTCACATTTTGATTATGTTACACTAGATGACATTGGTAGATAGTTCGATATATGTTGATTTGCACTATTTAGATTTTATACTGACACGTTATACTCTGGATGTTTTGAGTAGAATTATAATCTCATGGATGTTAGAATCAAATTATTTGATATGTTGATAGATGATAGAATTACTTAATTTCGGATGTTGAGTATTGATTTTTATATGTATATTTGTCTCGATGTTGTTAATACGGCCGTAAGGCCAGAGAGGTATATTGTTGTGTTGCAGGACATTTTATCACATACATCGAAAGGGGATAGGGGACCAACCATGAAAATATGTAGGGTGTTGAGCAACGTGGCCAAATTTGACAACTTGTGTAATGTTTATGTGGTATTTTGCATGCATTGTTAGGAGGTTTCCCATGGGGGTGACCTCACATGTGTGGCCATTGGGTGAAATGTTTTCCCTTTCTTTTAATTTGAGTGTGTTTTATTTTGTGTTATATGTATTTAATTTTTGGAAATTGTTGTCACTTTGTTAGCAAGTATTATTATGTCTTAATTAGCTAATCCAACTTAATTTATTAACTAAAATAAAGATGTGACAATTGGTTATTTATGAGGGTAGGTGGTCCTTGAAATCTTGTAGTTGTAAGTGGGATTTGTGTTGGTTTTTGTGATTTGTACTCTACCCCAATTTCAAAATTCAGATTTTAACTTGGGAGATTTTTTTGAGGCTTGTGGAACAAGCTAAACTTGTCCCATGCCTCTTAAATTCACCCAACAATCCTAGCTATGGTTTGGAGAATTAATTTTTGACTTATTAATCCTTTTTGGAGTGTAAAAGGGTGAAAATAATTTCACTTTCATTTTTACCACAATTAATGTGTCATTGAAAGGCATGGTGTGCGGGTTTGAAGGAAGGCATGGTGTGCTTGGGCAAGGTGTTTGAGTGGAATGGATTTGAAGGTTGTCATAGTCTTACATGTTCATTTATTGTCTTGGAATTGGGAGGTGTTTTTAGTTTTTTGTGTGGGAATGGATGAATGATGAAGTGACATCCTATATGGAGCCACCTCATCATCTTGTTTGGTTTATTTTATCCGCAAGTTTTGTGACCTGATAATTCCAAAAGCTTATCTTTTATCGAGTATTCAAAGAATCGCATGATTTTGTGATCATCCTCACATTCCATTTCTATTTATGGATGAAATTTGATGGAATGAGGGTTACTTGTTCATTTTCTTCCTTTTACATTTTTGGAATTGGGAGCTTGTTGGAGTTGCTTTTGGAGTTTCTTTGGCTTGGAGGTGTCGTGGTAGATGTATGTATTATGATTTTATCGATGTTTTTTTTTTTTTTGATATATTTTAAAAACTTGTGGAGTGAAGACTCTTGGAAGCTTAATGGAGAGGTAGGATCTCCATCTTTGTTATTTGCTTATATTATGTTTGTAAATGTGAAAATGGTGTTTGTTAAATATTGTATGAGTGTTGTGATTGTTTTTTTGTGTGGTTGGGTAGTATGCCTTAAGTTGGGTGTGGGAGATGGATTTATGAGACCATTGAAAAGGGGGGGAAAAAGAGTTTGTGAGGCATGCATTGTTAGAGGGAGTGTGATTGGGAGTTTCACCTATGGGGAGTGAAAAGGAAATCATGGTCATTTTGCATACTTGCAAGGGGAGAGATAAGGATATTTTGTTGTTTGTTTTGTGCACTCTTCATGGGGACTTACCTTTGATTTACGGTGAGCTCGGGGAAGAGACTCACGGAGGTGGCTACATTTCGGAGGCTTAGGGTGAAACTCCCACTTCACTTGGGAGGCAAAAGGAGGTGGTTTCCCATAGTCCTTGCTCCATTTGGTTTGATATTAAACCTATGTATTGTTTGAGAAAGTTGTGAAATTTGTTGAGTGTGTCCATTTTAGTTGTGTTGAATGTTTTGGAATGTATTTTTTTTTGTGGAAGCCATGTTTGTTAAAAGTTGTCAATGTTGCTCAAGATCCCTAGAATTTTTGTTCCTTGGTTGGGAAATTTCAAGCGGATTTGCAATTTGTAAATATATTTACAATGGGGCCATTAAGGGGATGACTTCTCCTCTTAATGGATTAAAGGTTGGCAACAAAATGAGAGTGTTGCCTATTCAACCCCCAATAAATTTTTGTATTGTGATCCTAGCTTTGGAAAGATTGAAGAATTGCAAGGTTGAAGTTTCAAGTTGGGAGAAGACATAAAAGAAGACTTGTGTTTGGCCTTGTGGAAAATCTCAATTTTCTTCACAACATTCAAGGTAAAAAAAAAAGAAGAAAAAAAAGGAAACACAAACAACACACTTTTCACAACAAGGCTTTCATCCAAGCCAACAAGAGAAGGAACTATGGGAAAGTTTTCCTTATGAGATGAGATGCCCATCCAAACCCTCCACAATAAAACTCAAGCCCCTATGACTCTTATGCCTCCCTCAAGTACCCCTTTTTCCCATACTCTTATGCCTCCTCCATGGCTCCCTTGACAAGGTAAGAATGTGAATGAGATGCATCCATCTCAAACTCCTCCACAATAAAACTTTCATATTATGTTGCTTCCAAGCCCTTCTTTTTCTTTCTCCCCAATCTTTTCTCCCCCAATGCCACTTTGAGTGGAAGTTTGAAATATTTTTATGTTTGAAGGAAAGTTGTAATACTTCATTTATTCCAAGATTGAAATGAGTTGTAAATATAAAAAGATCTCTTGGTTGCCTACCTTATTGGAAAGGGTTAGTTTTAGTGAAAGAAAAGGATTTAAAGTCTTGCTTTGAAAAATATTGATTTGGAAAAATTGCTTGATCCTATAGTTGTATTGTAATACTATAGTGAAAGGAAAGCTTAAGTGTTTATTTGTCTAAGAATGAAACTCTCATAAAAGTTGTAAGTATTCAAAGTTGAAATATATAAACATGTATATTTGGAAAAATAAAGATGTATTGAAATGAAGTGTGTTAAATTCTTGTGTTTTGTTAGCAAAATGGAATTTGTGAAATATAATGAATTGTAGTAATGTCATATTCAATTTTTACCTTTTTATTGCAAAGAGTTGAATAGAGATTGAGTTGTAATTTTGTATGTGAAATTAAGAAACTATATATGCTATCACCTTACCAACAAATGAATAGAAAACACCCTCATTAAAATTTGTATTGCATTAAAAATGAACTCAAGAAGAAAATGCATACTTGAAAATGATGTTTGGGTGAAGGTTCTGTTTTTGGTGAACATGAGCTGGTTTCCCATAGTCCATGCTCCATTTGGTTTGATATTAAATCTATGTATGTTTGGAGAAAGTGGCGATTTTTGTTGAATGTTTTGGAATGTATATTTTTTTTTGTGGAAGCCATGTTTGTTAAAAGTTGTCAATGTTGATCAAGATCCCTCCCAGCTCGGAGCGATGGTCTAAATGGATTGAACCGCCCAGGTTGAAGTTTCAAGTTGGGAGAAGACATAAAAGAAGACTTGTGTGGCGGTCTCAAGACCGCTTTGAGTAGAAATATTTTTATGCATAGGATTGAAATGGCAGAATATAAAAAGATTTCATCACTTTTGTGGAAAACTAAATTTCGTCTATAGTGAAAGGAAAGCTTAAGTATTTATTTGTCAGAATGAAACAACCTGTTTTGTTAGCAAAATAATTAAAGTTAAGTATTATTTAAGCTTAAAAAGTGGCTTATTTTAGAACTACCGCCCAGATTGCGGTTGATTCGTTGGTCAAGTGAACCGCCTTCAAAGTAGGGTGTAACATAATTAAAGTTAAGCTTAAAAATGCAACTAGGTACCTTCTAGCAACTAGGAATCAACTACTTTTAACATTTCAAGCCATCCAATCTCTTTTATAACACTCAAATGTGTAAAACTCTTGGATTTAAAATAAATGGGGTTTCCCCAATAGTTGAACTCTAAATCAAAGAAAATGATTTTTATTAAAATAACAAATTAGATCCAAAATAGGATCTCTACAAATGGGTAACATTACAATGGAAAAATATTTCATCTAACTTCAAGAGAAATTTTGCCATGGAGGCCCTCCTTGTTCTCATGGCTCTTCCTCCTCCTCCTCCTCTTCCAAAACCTACAAATAAGAAAAGAACAAATGAAGTTGTTTGAGAAAAATAGGGATTAAAAAGAAGACCATAAAGAAATTTTAGGGCAACATTAATCTAAGGGCTATGATAGATTCAATCCTATGACCCAAATTAAACCCTATCTCACTCAAGTGAGAAGGTGTGGGAATGCAACTTTTAATTAAAAAGAAAGAATATGGATAGTGAGGTGAATGGGGCCACTTGTGGCTAGGTAAACAATTAAACCTTGGAGTTAGAAAACAATACAACCTTGGTGTTGGATATCCAAATTAACTAATGGGATTTAGTAGATGTTTTTAAATATAAATATAACTTAGGAATTAAATTACAATATTTAATTATTAATTTAATTCTATTGTTCAAGCTTGTGTAGAAACCCCTAATCGAGAAATTTATTAAGTGTGAAAATGTCTAACCTTGTTAACACTTTTAAACAAAAAAATTATTACTGTAATCTTAACTATTAATTAATTAGATCTCTTCGTTTTGAGAGTAGAATTTTTGTGGGCATTACGGGTGGGCTCACCAATCCAATCTTTAACATTATTTGCAAGACACCGTAAAACTATTCCTGCAAGCAAAGTAAATGTAAGTGTTTTTATCAAACATTATAAACCCTCAATTGGAAATTGTGATTTTTATTTAGTTTTTTCGGGGTTTTGAGTGTTCCATTCATTGGGAGGGGAGATGATATCTAGATTGATTGGTCATCATCTAGGGTATGCCATTCTTCATCATTAGTGACTGTAGTTTGCATGTGGGAGGTATGCATTCTACAAAGATGTAGATTCTTGATAAGTAAATGCCATCAATCCTTCAACAATATGCTTATTTTGCACTTTCACAATTATAGGTTTATGATGACACCCACACAACCAAATTATCAACAAAAATGTTGCAAGGATTGAGAAGCAACCCACTAGGGTTATTCCAATAGCTAAAAACACCTTACCCTAATTTTGTTTCTTTAGCAACATAGACGATGAGGTAGACAGAAGGCAATGGTGCACGGAAGGCATCATATGCTTTGACACCGACGACCTTTTGACCATCTTTTAGAGGGATTCCTTTCTTCTAATATAATATGGTATAGGTAGTTGTCACACACATACAATCATTAAGGAAAACCGCATGTACACAGACTTTGAAATTAAGAGACACCAACAACCGCGTAATCCCCATTCCAATTTACATCTTCCAATTCCTCCATTCTACTTGTACTTGGATTACTGTAGTTTTGTGTGTGTGAGTTTGGAATGCATCCCTTGAAAGGGTACTTGTTGTCAACAAAGTGGAATCCCGGAGGAAAATACAATCAGACTTGTTTTCATTTACTTAACAAAGGGTGTTGAGTCCACACTGACTCCGAACTGCACAAGGATCATCCATAGCTTGCCATACAGATGTCCAAGAAGCAGCAGCTCCATCTCCACTCCAAACATACCCTCTCAAAATTCCATCCGTATGGCATGTCACTCTGCGCCGAAATTGCTCTGTTCTTTTGGTATCATTCCATATTACAACAATCTTGTTTGAGTTGTCTGCCAAAGACAAGAGTTCATTTGAATCAAAATTCAAGGTAGAGGGATTTCCAGTACCTTCATTCCTCCAGTAATGATATTTGATGTCACCCATCTGGTCTAGTGGTAAAAGATCAAAAATCCGTTCTCCTGTAAGTCTAGCACAAAACGACCTGTTGAGTAGTTGGTAGTTGTGACTTTATAATAGATAATATTTCCTACTTGGTAATTTTGACCCGGAAAGAGGGTATCTGTAAGATGGTCGAAGCTGTCCCAGATGGAATCATCAAGATTGTCTAACAACACCAAGTTGCCAGTATCTCTCATTTCAGCCGCAACTACACCTTGCAGTTCAGTCATGGATCTTCTACTATAACAAGTTTGAACAATCTAAAATTAAACATCTAAACTATAATAATTGATAATTTTTGAAAAAACCTTCAAAATATCAATAGCCAAAGGTAGGAACTTCCTTCCTAGGTGTTTTATACAATGTGGACCTCAAACATGGACCAAAAAGGGTGCATAAAAAATTCGGATCAATCCGGAAACAAATACTGTAAATTAAATCTATAAAAATGCTTTGTTTTTATAAGACCTAGCACAATACAGGTATCCAAAGCTATAAAGAAAAAAATATAAACATTTCTTCTACCAAAAGGGATCACAATTTTGAGTTTCAAGTTTACTCGTGGAAACTATTGATACAAAAGTTGCAACAACCTGCAGGGATCTTGGGATTGTAAGAAAAAACTTCAATGCTAAAAGAAATCTAAACCATATAAATTTGAATGCTTACCTATCATGAGAGATGCATACACTTATGACGACATACTTGTTCTTAAAAAATTAAAGGGCCTGGGAAGAAATTTGATCTTTGCTGTTCTTACTGAGCTCCAAAACTGCTACAACAAGTATCATTATTCCAAACACGACATAGTAGAAAATTTCCATTGTAGATTTGACCTATACAATTACTTAAAACTATTTTCAAGTTTGAAAACCCTCGATTCTGGTTATTCGCACAGGGGTAGACTCTACGGTCTAAAAAACATATCTTTCGAAACAGAAAAAAGTAGGGAATATGAATCCGAGAGTCACATATCAATTTGAAGGAAAAGGAATTCAAAATTAAGACTCCTAATGAATGCTTAGATGTTTAGAACAGTGTGTTTACACATCCGGTTAGTCAAAACTAGTTGGTAGTAGAAACCGAAGGTTCTATATCCTTGCGTTGATGAAAGTTTGATAGATGATGTTTTAATGGTCATGGCTATGACCACTTAAAACTATTTTCAAGTTTTAAAATCCTCAATTCTCAAGTTATTCACACATGTGTAAACTCGTGGTCTGAAAAACATATCTTTCAAACGAGAAAAAAGTGGGGAATATGAATCAGAGACACACGAGATCAATTTGAAGGAAAAGGAATTCGGAATTCAAAATCCTAGTGAATGTTTAGATGTTCGAACATGGTGTTTACACATCAAAGTTAGTCAAAACCAATATTGGCGAAGTAGATAAACTGAAGGTTCTATATCCTTGGGGGTGATGAAAGTTTGATAGATGATGTTTTAATGGTGTTGGTTACGACTATGAACAAGCCTCTCGCATCCTTGGGATCTATGTTTGCAACAGTTCATTAGACTGATTGGTATTTGTAAAGGTTTTGCAAAGGCTACAACCAAGGAACATTTTTGTGTTAATTGTGATACTACATCCAAATACACGGGTCCTGAAGATGAAGATACAAAGGATCTTGATGGAAAGTCATCCGTGGGGTTCATGCTTTGATTGCTCCTTTAGAGCTAGAGTGATAGGGAGACGATGATGTATTTTGGAAAAACGAAAGGATGGATTGTGAATGTCCATGTACTGTACTACTAGGTTCAATTTTCGTTTGAAGATCAAACATTGAACTTATTTTGTTTTACTTGTAAATATAAATCCACAATAGAGGAAAAATTGGGGTCTTTGGTGAGGCACTTTGTTCATTTGGCTAGGTGCAATTTTGGTTTGGTAGTTAAAGCATTGAATTGGTGTCATTTAACTTTTAAATGTAAATCCTCAACAGGGGACCAATTTTTTTGGGGTTGTTGGTGAGGTGTTTTTGTTCATTCAGATTTTCTCAAAATTGGTGAATGATGATCGTTGCTTGTGTTTGAGTAGGGCTATTGGTCGTCATTCAAAGAATGCTCAAAATGCATATTTACGAGGTGACTACCATACTGCTAGGATTATGTCAAAGAAATCCCAACAAGAGTACTTAGCTACAACTAGGATTAAATGCCAAAGTGGCCAATGAAATTCTTCAAATTAGAAATGAAAAACACAATGTTTGGAAATTAGATCTTCATGGTCTTCATGCATTGGAAGCAAAGTGGATGCATTGGCATCTCGCTTGGAAATGATTGAGTATATTGTTTCAAAAATCATTTCTGCCTCATTAGGTCAGAACATTAATTTCCATACAGACGAGCAATCTCTGCAAGTTCTCTCAATGTGCATGTTAAGGTCATTTGAACTTGAGGTCATAACAGGTAATTGAAATTTGATTTTGTTTGTAAGATTCAAAATGTCTAATGCACTTTTCTTAGGATGGAAATACGAGGAGGATGTACCACTGCCCTTAAAATGGAAATATGCAAGAAATAATAACTACATTTATGTAGTGGTACATCCTCCTTGTATTTCCTTTTTGTGATGTAGCAGTTTTGATCAACTATACATAAACTAGAAATAGGTGTGTAATATGAACTGATCTTATATTGCCAAGTACTCCCATTAAATAGATAATATTAGTCAAAGGGACATAAGCCTTTATTACGTTCTAACAATTGTTATGATATTCTTACTACAGATTAGGAATACATAGTCATGGGGGTGCAACTCTTCCAATGGCTATTAAAAATTTCCTTATTGATAAAGGGTATGTGCTCATCCTGGCCTTTACATAACTTATTAGGGATTTACATCTTAGATTGGGTTGAAGTCTATAGGGTATGTAGTATCTGAGAAAAACATTCCCTTGATATAGAATTTCTACTTGGTGATGCAGTACAAATTCAGTGAAGCTAGAGCTGGGGTGATTGTTGTTTGCCCAAAGTTTCAGTACAGTTAAGAGGCACTGTAGAGACTGGGAATGCTAGCCATTGCTATTGAATATACAAACTGTATAATACAATTCACTCTTAAGGTTTGTATACCCAAATTTAACATTTTACTCAACTCACCCAATTGCAAGTAATATTCATTTGAATTAAATTTATTCTAGGTGAGAAGGGCATCCTGAATAAGCTCAACTTTTATTTGTATATTTAATCTGATATACAATAAATTCATTACCATTTCTCACCTCTATCATACTTTTTGGTTCACTCTGAGCACGTGGAGAGCTATTTGTCCTACTAAGTTATTCAAAAAGTGGTCATTGGGTATGCATTACCTTGAGGTCACTTGAATACTAATTACACTAAAAGGCATTCCCCTATGGTAAAGAGCTCATGGTCGTTCATGACATTATGTTAAATTTGTGTGGCGGTAAGACATTTTAGTTATTTTTAGCCATCATGCGGCAGTTGAATTCGAATGCGATAGTTAAAAAAACGTTGCTTTAGGAATGAAGAAAAATTCCCATTTCAATATTGGCAGAGCATGCAAGTGAAAGAAAATGGCTTCTTCCAATGATTGCTAGCTCACTTGTATCCATTTTCCTCATTTACATACTAATCTGTTGAGTTCGGTTCATCCTTTGAGCGGATGAAGTCTCCATCTTTTCAATTCATTTCGCTCGAAGCAGACAGATGATTCAAGTGGGTATTTTGTGGAATTTGAGTTAGGCCAAAAATCTCATCGAGGGAAGCCTGAACCTCCAAGAATAGCTTATCCGATAATATAGGTTGTAGTGTAGGAAAAATTATAAGGAATCCTCACAACAAGGAAAAGAGGACGGAAAGAAACAAAAAGGAACAAGAATTGGTTATAACTAGAGAAATAGGTACCAATCCCCTAAGATAAGAATGTGAGGAAAAATATAGAAAAAAGGGGTACATAAAATCACAATTAACCCTAAAAATTTATTAAATTCTCCACTCCTTTCATAAATGACATGGTGATAATAAACCTTTCGAGATACTACACACAACAAAACATAACCATGACAAAGAGGTAAGATACTATTCACACAAAAGCAAGATTTTTTTGAGAAAAAATACCAAATATATTAAATATAATTGTGTTTCCATAGTATGTCATAACAAGATTCAAAGTGCTTGCACATCTACAAATCCAAAAGCAAAGGTCTACAACCCAAAATGTTCAAGAACTTAAAAAGGGAAGAGTAAATTTACATTCAGGGAAGGATCCTTTCAAAAATGAATTTCATTACATTTAAAGGAGGGGAAAACGAAGAAGGGATAAAAGATGCTTCAAAATGTCTTTTATCATGTATATCTATTCCATTGTATAGCTTCTACAGGCCTGCCAAGGTGTCTCACTAAAAGGATTGTGAAAACAACCTCTAAGAATATTCTTATGATATTTGCAAGTGTCAAGTTATGCCACTGAAAGGATTTGTCAAAACATCCTATAAGAATAATTAAATATCCACCATATGTCTAAAACTTCCCAAGATTCTGCAAGAAGTAATAGGGACCATGATAAAGAGTGTTTAAAATAAACGATTTTAGTCTCATAAATGCCAATGTGATGCATGTGATATATGTTTTAAAAAATTAATGTGTCTTTTTTTGGGTTGGTTTCTATACCTATTTGGGGACCCAAATTGGTGTGTCACAATGTTTGATTGATGAAAATTTATGTCCAATCTTATTTCATATTATGTATTTTCCAATCCCAATGTCACTTATGTATAGCTCATGTAATTGTTTTTCAAATTAGATTTTTTATTAGAATTATCGCAATTATATTATTATAAAAAGAAGTTATATTAAAAGGGGTGATTGGAAAGAGTCACGACTCAAAATAATTCTTTAAATAACCGGAACAAATAGCTAACAAAGTATTACATCACAAACATATAGGTACACATGGCCAAACAAATTATTTTTTAAGAAGTCGTTAACAATAAAGTAAATAACAATTATATTGATTAAAAAATCATACCAACACTTCATATAAATTTGATAACGTCTACAAAAATTATGATTTTGTGGAATTTTTACTGCATGACTTTGATTATTACTTCAATGAATTTAATTTATATACCCAAGCAAAAGGCTACCAACCATGATATAAAATCAGTAAATGTACGGAACTCTTCATGCATTCATGTTTAGTTCAAATAAAATAGTCGCAAAACATTACCATTCATGATATAAGATTTGCAGATGTATATGTAAGAATTTGTAACAAATTTGAAATGTAGAGATCGAACCTTTAAATGTAATGCTTCATCTATATTCCTACACTTACAAAATCAATCACACCCCTTATCAAAATCAATTACAAAAGTAATAGCTATCCCTCTAAATCAAATAACATATACCGTTTGTCATTCACATTGCATACTACACATGCTATTGCTAATACTAATATTTTTGCCAAAAAAAAATGTAATAAAAGTATTTTAAAAATGGAATATATTAATAATAAGCGCATGAAAAGATTTATAAATTCAAGTACATGTTGTAGATATATTATTGGCATTCTTAAAATGGTTAATTAAAGCATATTAATAATATAATATATTAATAATAAAGTGCAAAAAGTTTAATAAATTCAGGCTCTTGTAATTTATTTGTTGTTGTCAAAATGGAGCAAGTATATGGTCGATTTATAAGTGGGCAAGAAAATCCGTGGAACAGTTGCATGGATTTCATGAAGGACATCATGTCTTCCTGGTTTTGTTTCAGGCCGAAAAATTCAGTATGGAGTGAGATGCCCATGGACGTAATACAGAAAATATTCACACATCTTCCGGTGGAGTCTGTTTATAATTTTAGGACGGTGTCAAAGGAATTCAATAATCTTCTGTCGTCTCAAAAGTTTTTAAGTGCTTTGAATCGCAGTGGTCGTGCATGGCTTCTTTTTCGAGACAGAGAGGAGAGGAATTATGTTGCTTACTCTTTCTTAACACGCACATGTAAGACGATCTCCCTTTCTTTCCTCCCTCAATTTGGAAATTCTGATTTTTATTATGAATCATGTGGAAGAGGATTACTCCTCCTGCATTTCACGCGGTCCAATGCGATATATGTCTGCAATCCACTTAATCGAACTTATTCCAAATTGGGCAAGTGTTCAACATTGGGTTATAAAAGAATAGCAGGCATTTTTGAGGGGATGACACTGCGTCCTACAAAATTCTACTCATTGTAGAGGACTCTTCGATTCAAGTTTACGACAGTCGCGAGGATTCTTTGACGGTTGTGGGCTACATTCCTGATCGGAAGGGTTATTATCAGGAAAGGAATTTATTTTGGAAAGGGTATTTAATCTTGGGCATGCAGCACGCTCACCCAGATTTTAGGGCATACATAATTGTTTACACCATTCCAGATTTTGTGTCCTACTTTTCAGTGGCGCTTCCTGTGAAGAGTTGGATGAGGTTCAGATTGATTAAATGCAGGTCGTCAGTTGTAGGGGTGGAGCTGAGTAGAAAAGAACCCGAGACCATTACTGTCTGGGAGTTCGATCAGAAGATTCCCAGTTGGAAAGAGATTGGAAGAGTGCCTTTATTCTTCTTTCGTGGCAATGATGATTTCAATCTTGATGACTGCGTGGGTGTGGAGGACTATATATGCTTCTTCTTGGTTGAGCATAATCATGGGAAAAAAAGAGCAATTGTTTACGATTTAAAGCAGAGGTCATGGGAGTATCTCAGATTTAACTGTTGTTTGCCTTTAACACGTCGAAGGTTCCCCAGCTATAAACCTCTCGCATTCGAACCAATGTCTGATATTTTGCTATCCAACACTTAATTAAATCCATTTCAACATCAATGTTATCAGGGCGTCATCCTATTTCTGGGGTCTGATCTAAAATAAGTTTTTTCACAAAGTTGTAAAGGTGATTGTAGACTCCTCAGTCAAAGACAGAAAACATGAATGAGATTGTTTTTGGAAAAAATTTGTGTGTTTATTGACATTGATGTTTCCGATCAAATCACATGATCCATCATCACGAGGAACAAAATAAGTAATTCTAAAATATTTCAAAAAGATTTGGATTAATAAAATATATATTTAGAGACAATTTTATATATAATATTTTTATAATTGTTAGGTGATTATGAAGCCAAGGGAAGAGGAAATGGGGAAACTCAATAAACAAATATTTTTATAATACTATTTAACATTGTTATTTGTTTTTTAGAGTAATACTATTCAACATTGTTATTTGTTTTTAGAGTATGATCCTATTTCATCTTTTATGTTTTTACTTTTTTATTATTTATATATGTTTTCCACTAATAAATTGATTTTAGGGTGTGATTTTATGTTACCTATTTTTATCATTAACATTGTATATATAATTTATTAGAAATATTATTTTTAATTAAAAATATTTTCTAAATATAACTTGAAATTATATTTTTTAAAAACTATTACAATTGTCTTTTGTTTTAGTCATGCAATCAATTTTTCTAACAATTACTCTAAAATGTACAACAAAACCTAATATTATAGATAGTTGTTCCAAAACATACAAAGAGAAAAGAAAAGAAAAGAAAAGAAATCTACTTAAATAGATTTTTTTTTTTGGATATAAACGAAAATATATAACAATAATAAGGAATTTCATTAATGTTAAACTTTATTGTAGTGTATAATATAACAATAATAAAGACCTTCATTTAATTTAAACTTTATTGACCTAAATGAAAATATATAAGATTGTAATAATAAGGAAATTTATTTACATCAAACATATTAACACAATCAAAATTGTAAAAATAACAAACTTTATGTATGTTGAAATTGTTTTTAAGTTCAATACATTTTGTATAAATTGTCTCCTAATCACTCTATCTTCTCTTTTAAGGGTGATATTTTTTTATAAAATTTCTTATACAATACTAAATTACTAAATTTCTAATGTATTAGATATTTGTTTTTCTATTTTTATATATTTCTTCGATATTTATTTTATCAAAAGATAACATTCCAACTTTGTTTAATGAGTATTTTCAAAGAAATTAAACTATATAAAAATTAAAATAATAAATAAATTGATACATTTCTTCAAAATCATTAAATTGAGAATTTTTAGAAAATCAAATTTGACTTGTTAAAAAGGATTAACAATAATATTAAAAATCTATAGAATTAGCAATAGCATCTTTGGTGCTATTAACAAGCTAATAGACATGCTAATTTTTAAAAGTAATTATTACTAGCAATCGTACGTGAAATGTATGATGTGAACGCGAAAGGGATATATTGAATAAGTGTAATTGGAGGGAGAGGAAGAATGGGAAAGGAAGGTGGGGTAGAAAATGACTTTTGAGGGTATAGAAGGGAAAAGAAAAGCCTAAAGGAAAGTGGAATAGAGGAGTTAATGTGAAATTTAAGTCTCTATGAAGAGCATGACATGTATGTCAATCGGAAGAAGGAGAAATCTCGTGTCGGGAAGAGGCATATGAAACAATAGAGGGAGATATCTAAAAATGCAAGTAGGTGATGGAAAATGTTGACAAGGTGAATACTTGTTTGAATTTGTAGCTCTTGACTTTATTGGGTTGTTAGGAAAAAGTAAATGTAACTGGAATTAAAATGCACGTTATATTGGACACGATAAGGACATGAGGACGTATAGTGTAGTTAGAATGCTTAGGTAGTGATTTCATGCAAAATACGCTTAGGTAGTGATTTCAAAGTTTTCGGGAAGTATAAAAACACAGTCATTTGTAAGGCTAAAACAAAATACAAAATAGTTTTAGTATGTTAATTGTCATGGCTCTGGAATCGTATTCATCCTGGAATTTCCCGACCTAGACAAGTTTTTCTTTTCTACAAATGCCACGGAAATGTGTTGGGAGTCTTGGTCCAACTGCATGTGTAAAGATGTGAATCCGCACGGAGTATTTAATGCATTCCCCTATCGTACTGTGGCAATAGTGGGAGTCAATCTCCGAGCATCCATTGATACGCTCATCTCTAAGCCACAAGCCATGACATCCCAATTCAAAGACATGTACGCGCCTAACACAAACAATTTTTTTGGCCACATCGACAAAAAAAAATTGTCGCAACACAATGAGTGCATAACGAATCCGATGATCCCTAATTTCATGAATTTGGTGTTGGATTTGGAGAAATTTGAAGAGGATAACGATGGGGTGTTGGTTCTTCCCTGTAATGTTGGCAATGGAGTGGAGAGAAACAAAATTATTGTGGAGAAGCAACTTTTTTCTTTCCATTTGTACACTAATAAAAACCATCAAAAACCATGAGAAAATAAGATGAGTCAACCATCCACTCATAGATTCTCACTCGAACATAAAAGTTTTCCTTAATGACTCCAAGGTCATCCTAGGGCGACCCATAATCTCCTCAAGCTCGACTTTCTTTTGATGGGATGATACCCAATCCAGGAGGTCCAGACCACCTGAAAAGAAAGTTGTTTTCCCCTTTCCCTTGTGAAGGGTCGACGTGCCAGGATTGCTTTGAAGAGGGGTGTTTGAAGTGTTGAGAGGGGCAGATGCTGCAGGTTGGTGACTGGGAGAAATGTGAGGTTTTGAACTGGTTCCTGTTTCCCACTTCCTGGAAAAGGGAAGATTTTCCCTTGGAGAAGGAATTGGTTGAGGACCTCGAAGTTCCCATTCAGAACGAGGGGCACAATGCATCAAACGTGCGGATAGCCGAGTTGCAAACTACCCTATGTTATCCCGAATGAAGAAAGTGCTGCCCTCGAATGGATGAGCAGAGATAGATTGGTCCTCTTCTCCATCCGAGATGATGACAGGAGAATGAGTGTGTGTTTCACCCTTCCTCTTGCTTGAGGATGGTGTTGATAATGGACATGATGGCAAGGGCACATTTTCTTCCTGTTTCTTTTCTAGGAATTGAACCCTCTTCTCCAATTCGCTCACTTTGTTGGAGATGGCAGGCACTATATCAATGGAGGTTTTGTCATACAATATGTATGACTCCTTAGGGATTTCTTTGAAACAAACTCTTCATTGCATAAAAAGGGACATTGAAAATTGGTTTGCCTAGAGACCTGAGGCCTCCTTTCAAACCAAAGATCTTTCAAATCCTCAGGCGTTTTCATGTGCTCCCATCTAAAAAGATGGAAATACATGACTTGGAAGGAGGCAAACACATGATTGATTCTGATCAACCTGGTTAAAAGTGCTATATGGACCCATTGATATGTCAAACATGAATTTAAGGCTCTAACTTTCTCCTTAAGTTGTTTCTTTGTTATTCCATCCTCATCTACCTTTTGTAGAAGACCGCTTACAACTTTAGACACTCCCTACTTTAGTTGTTCCCTTGATGGTTTACCCAAGGGGATGACCTGAATACTGTAATCGTCATCAGTTATATCTTTTCTTGTCTTCCCCTCAAAAGGGGTTACTATTTCCAAAGTTCTTGCCCTGGATGAATCGATAAGGGTTCTTGTGATGGTTTTGGCTTTCTTTGGGGCTCTTATTGCCTTTGGAAAAGACAAGGTAGTGAGGTCAACTGCTTGTATAGGAAGGGTTGTTTCTTCACTTAACATTAATTCACTAATCAAACCCTTCCTCAAACCTGTTTCAGCCTTTGTTTCTTGCAATCCTTGCTGGATTTTGTTAGGTACAACTATCATCTGCATGGATACTTCTTGCTCCTTTTGTGTCAATATTTCTATCTTCTCTGGAGCACTTGTCTCAATCTGGGTTGTTGATTCCTCTGGATGCTTCTCCTCCTGCCTTGGCATTTCAGTTTGGTCATCCTTAACCTAATCAACCTCTATTTTCAAAGGGCCCTCCTTTGTTGTTTCTTCAGCTGAAAACATAGTGGTATGAACTTTCACTTCATTGCCCTTTTGTATTGAAATTTGGGCAATGGGCTCTTTTTCTCCCACGATTGGTTGAGTTGCCAAATCACTATCCTCTTTTCCAAGTGGCACCTTGGGAAATGTTATGGTAGGTTGATCTAATGGAAATGGATCCGCACTCCCCGTTGAAAATTGTGATTCTCCACCAATGACAATTTCTTCATCAACAATTAAGTCTTGTGCCATTTTCAATGTTTGTACTTGGATGGGGACAAACATAGATGAAAACTTCCAAAGAACATGAGAAGGATTTCCTCCACGAAATGACACTAAAATTAGCTTTCGTTTGGCATTAGGCAATCGATCTTATTGAAACATCATATTTTCCATAATCCTTTAAATCTAAGGATTGTAACTCTAGTAGTTGTTTCTCTTCATCATTTGTAATAGGTTCAAAAGTGTTAGGGCGAGGCTTTGTCGTGGATTGCTAATAAAGAACTCCACCTACCATGCAAATCAACAGGGCAATTGTTCCTACAAATGTGGCATGGTTCTCCCATATGATGAGATTTATTACCATATCAAGAAGCTTATTCACAATGCTTAAAACATTTAAACCTGTGGCAGATATGATCTTACGACAAGAAAATGCAAAAAATGAAATTGACAACCCAAACAAACAGAAAGCCCGACCGGCAATAATACTCTTGAGGAATGCCAATTAGACTCCTCTAAACTGTCATGTTTCAACTTCTTCAACTCGCCCATGATTAGTAACTCCAATGGGAAGAGAAGAAAAGATTCCAAATTATTATATAACACCAAACCCCAAGTATACAGGCCAATGACAACATGCTTTATATAGACAAAATCTATTGACATACTTGCCTAGTATGCCAAGCCCCAACTATATGCCATTACGGAAAAATGATAATCTCTGGCTACATACAACACACCACCTCCAAAAATAATGGCTAATGAGCTCCATGTTTTAACAGATGGCCAAGGCTACTTCAAATACAAAGTTTCACCAATAGCAACAAAAATCGAGACAACAAAATGAAATACAATAAATATGTCAACATTACGGAAAAATGATAATCTTTGGCTACATACAACACACCACCTCCAAAAATAATGGCTAATGAGCTCCATGTTTTAACAGATGGCCAAGGTTACTTCAAATACAAAGTTTCACCAATAGCAACAAAAATCGAGACAACAGAATGAAATACAATAAATATGTCAACATTTGCATGAAGCAACAACTCACTATAGTAAAAGTTAGAACATCACTTAAAAGTTTGAAAAATCAAACAATCCAAATTTTCTTTGCCAAACATATAATACTTGAGAGAGCCATCAAGAGAAAAATTTACCTGTAGGACTAGTGTAGAACATTAACTACCTGAATTACAAGTGTTGCCTTTCAATTCATTGACGTTAAGTAGGATCAATTTTTGTTATCTTATGTTTGATTATATGCCTAAATTTGTTCAAAGCCCAAATGTTTGTTAAATCAGTAAATTTTATGCTTAATGTCAGTACCATGTCGGATTTTACAGACACCCATTTTTTCATAATTGAAATTGCGATGAATACAAAACAGATTTCCGATGTAAAAGTAAATGCCCAAATTTTGTATTTGACGACATACCCAAATTTGGTGAAAGCCCGAACTGTTGTTTAATCAGTGAATTTGAAGTTTGGTGTCAATAGCATATGGAAGGATATAGACACCCATTTTGTCATTAATGCAACTGAGATGAATACAGAACAAATTAGAGAAATCTCACATATTCAAGAATTTTGTTTCGTGCATCAGGAAATCCCAGATAAGAACAAATGATTTGTATGCATGATAATTGACAACAGACAAATTTTTCAGAAAGGTTACCTTTCAATTCATTGACGTTAATCCGAAGGAGATCTATTAATGGAAGCAACTGTCACTGGTCAAGATATTGTGAGCCTTCGCCGCTGATACTGTGCTCAAGGTTTGTTAGTAAACGGAAATATTTTTCCTGTTCCTTCAAACAAGTTGTACTATATCCTGCTAATTACAGGTGAGGGTAAATTGAACTGATTACCTTGTGAAAGCTCATCTTGAGCCAAATGTATTGTATAGGAAGATGGGTTTTTGATTGATTTTTATTTTCTTTCATACATGGATCTGATGGAGAAATAAAACTCTTATTAAGGCGACGATATTGATTTTTTATTAATATTCTCTGGCCTCAGGTGGATGATGGCTTTTCAGACCACAAGTGTTGACAGAGGCCAGAAGATACAAATACTTCCAGGAAAGCATACAAGATTGATGCAAAAAATCCTGGATCGGATCTTGCAGGAGAAAAGATCTGTCATGGTGGCGATACCCACAGAATAAATCTTTTTGAAAATGGTGCAAATTTACAGAGCGCTGAAGGAGGCGATTGCTTACAAACTGAATTCCCTTGGTTCAGAAATCGATTAATTCATAAACATTGTTTTTCAATAAACACTTGGGTATGAAAACTAAAAATCAGTAATGCGAAGGAGATCCGATACCAACATGGACCACGCAGGTTGCCGAACAACAAACAACCTGACAAAATAGTAGGCAATGATTGCAAGGCAGACTTTCACGTTTCCACGCAGATTTTCCACTCTTCCAAAATGCAAAAAAAAGGAAAAAAATTGTTAAAAAGTGAAAACGTCTAAACGGCAAGCATCAAAATGTCGAATTTGACATAGTTGTAGAAACGTCCACAGAGACCTTTCCCATAGGAGGAACGCCTTCGGCGTAATTATTTCCATCTCAAATATTAAACATTGAATATCAAATAATAAATATTAGATATTTAGTATTTAATTACGATGCTCGTATATTAGTCTTTTCAAGACACTAATTATTTTTGGTAAAATCAAAAGGTAGATATTTAGAAAACATATTAGTTATTGATATGGTGTTTTGTTGATACCATCAATGTCAATGCCTGCTGATCCTTCTCGTAAAGTATTTTCATGGCCGAATCAGGATATAAAGCTTGAAGTTTCCCATTCTGCAGAGGCTCTTGAGATGATAAAAGAGCACCTGTCTCTTGTTCTTGGAAATCGCAATGCATTGTTAGATTCACCAACTGTTGCTCAAAACAACAAGTGTGGGTGGGGCAAGTTTATCTTTGCATCTGTTATGTATGAGTACTTTGAGGAGGGTGATCAACATTTCCAACTTGAGAAGAGAATGAAGATGCTTTCTTTTGGCTTGAACCAAGATATTGACGCAAAAAAATTGATGAGTACCCACCTAGAATTAGAAGATGGAAGTTATAAAGATAAATATGATTTGCAAGGTTCAGCAATGACTCGATGTAACAACAACTCCTGTAGGTCTAGGTTTTAACCCTACAATTTTTGGTCAGCTTGGGGCTTAGCCATGTAAGTTGAGGGCTTATGTCATGTCTTTTGATTCCGAGACGTTGCAAAGTTATGCTTTCTACAATGAGGTCCAAGGAAGGTGTGAATATCATCGAGAAACATGCAGAAGCCTTGTTTGGGAGGCATGAAATTCAAAATACCCGATGGGTTGATGACGATTCTAAGGATGAGATAATAAGGATAAGATTTACTGAGTTTGAACAATTTGGTTCTGGAGGTCATTTGTCACCTTTGGGAGTTTCCTATGGGATGTCGAGAGCTGTGTTGATTCAAGGTATCATTTTGTTAAAAAGTAGATTTAAGTCACCGTGCTACTTTCTCTAATAATGAACTACATGGCTTGCAATGATATATCCTGGGAATCATGGAACTCGAAGACAGCAATAGTCAATGTCATAATGGGGCGCATCTATTTTGAAAATATGTACCTTTCTTGTAAATGTATGATGGGAGGTCTTTTTCTATTAACTCTGTAGCTTGTTTGTTTCTTGTTGACAAGGAAGTGATGCATTCAGTAAATTCAACTCTTGTGATTTCTTCTTTGAGAAGTACTCTGTAAATATCTCATCAAATAAGAATGAATGACCGTGTCACATTTTCTTCTTTGAAATGTACGATCGTATAGCTAGTATTTAATTAAGATTTTTTTGTATATCGGTCTTTTCAAGACACTAATTTTTTTTTGGAAATTGGTAAAAGTGGGGGTTTTGAAAGGACCCACATCCTTGTACAAAAATCCCTAAAAGGAGGTTATATCAATGAAGCGTAACAAAAAGGAAACCACAAACAACAAAGAGAAAGGCTCTAAAAGAACACAAGGACCAAAAGAGAGAGGAACACAAAAAAAACTACAGCATCACTGCTACAACTACAACCAGAACACCTAATAGTATTCCGTAGCTGCGATTTCTGCAACCGAAATCACCCAACAATATTCCGCGCTTGGGATCATAGTTACATTTTAGAAAGAGGAAAAGTATTCTTTTTCTTTTAACGACTGTCCAAACATCACTCCTATTGGGATCCACATTTTCATTGAGTGAGTTGGAAGCCGAATCTCAGGGGAAGCCAAAATTCCATCATTGGGTTCCTCATTCTTGAAACTGGTAATAGGGCAGTTAGTAGTAGCACCTAAAGGAGGCAAAAACACCTGATCAACATCCCCAACAACCTCCGTTATAGGAGCGAACGATGATTGAGTCTTCGAATCCTTTTCTTCACTGATTTTTGTCGAGTCATCGTAGAGGATTCAAGTTCCTCATCAATAAATAAGAGGTTTTGGTGAGAATCCTTCCACCAAGAAACCTTTTTTTTTTCAATTTCGCTTTACAAACTGGCAATCTAAAGCAAGATGTCCTAGTTCAAAACATTTCCTGCATTTGAAGGGAAAGCCTTTATAGTCAAGGGGTTGTGACCAAACTCTATCTAGGACTTTTAGGTCAATAGAAGTAGGTAGATCAAGTGAGGTATCTAGATCCACCAAAATCTAAGCAAAAGTAGTATGAGTGTAGTACTCTGTTTTGGGGTCAATAGATAAGAACTTTCCCAAAGCATTGCCAATAGTAGTCAAACATTCCTCCCCCCAAAACTGCAACGGGAGATGAGGAAGATGAATCCAAGCGGCTTAACATTGAAGGTGGTTGTGAGAGGGTTGAAAGTCGAAAACCACGGTTTCATCAACAAATGATGATTATGTAGCTCCCAAATCTTAGAAAGGATGGTGTCCCTATCATCACCAGAACAAACAACCACAATAAAAACCCCTTGCACAGGGGTAAATATCGATCCTACTTGAAACGAGACTATACCGGTTTGTAGAGATCCATGTGTGAAGGAGCAAAAGACTAGGCCAGAGGCCATTAAAGCGGTAGATCAAGCCCCTGGAGGAGAAAAAATCTTCAGTCTCAAGCGCGAATCCCAAGGGAGACCAAGGGAGCAGATTTAGTAGCAGAGAGGGGTTTTGAAAAAGAAGCTAAAACCGCAACAAAGGAACGCTTTCCCATGCAAAGGGCAAATAGTCCCCTAATGCCATCTACAAAAATGGGGAGAAGAGGTGCCAAAGGAGCCTGATAGATACCGATAGCAGAAGGGGTGTCAAACCCATCAGAGCCCGCGACAGAGGCAGAGGAGAGACCTTCACCGTCCAAGCCAACACCACCCATGACACGAAAATGATTCGGGCATAACTTGAATCAACAAACAGAGGGCATCCATCGCAACAAAGGCTAGGGTTTCCAATAAGAGCCATTGGGGAATACTTTTGGAGAAGGGCCATTGTGACTTAAGACACTAATTATTTTTGGTAAAATGAAAAGGGAGATATTTTAAAAAAATATTAGTTATTGATATAGGAGAACCAACAACATTTAACATCAAATTTTTTATCGAAATATTTAGTATTTATTATCATGGTTAAAAGAATAGTAATCTTAATTAAATATTAAATATTTTCTCTTTAATATTCAATGCTTAATATTTAAAGTAATTAAAGTGAAAATACGTAGTTATTTCAAATTTCCTTAACAATTGTTTGGGCTTGTTAATTTATAGAAAGTGCTATGGCTAATATTACTATTTTGACCATTTAATAACCGTTAATGATGATGATGATAATGAGAGTAAATATTACTATTAATATTATTATTAGTATTTATATAAATTTAAAATTTAGTAATTAATAATAGTATTATTATTAATATTATAATTCTATAATTTATAAGCAATTCAAAATTTAATCATAATTAAATTTTATTTGTAATAAATTTCAAATTTTAAATATAATATAATTATAATAATTATACTTACTCGTAATTATAATAATACTTATAATTATAATATACTTTAAAATTTGAAATGTAGAATATATATATAATTTGTAATTAATATTAGAAAAAATTAGAATTTACTGTTTAATATTTTTTAATTGAAAAACACTTTTTTATATAAGAAAAATATAATGTACTCTAATAGAATGATTAAAGCATGTTAATAATAGAATGTATTAATAATAAAGTGCATGAAAAGTTTTATAAATTCAAGCTTTTGTAATAATTTGGCTACCAACATTGTGGAAATGGGGCAAGTTTATGGTCGATTTATAAGTGGGTAAGAAATGTTAGAAAAATAGTTTAACAAGAAAAGCAAAAACAATTTATTTTTACATGCTTTTAATTTTTTAGGTAGTTCGCTTTTAGATTCCTACTTTTAGGAAAACTAATAAAACAAATAAATCAAAAGCTTTATATTGCATAAAAACATGTACTTTTCAGCTCTATTTTATGAGTTGAGTATTTTATTGTTAGATGAAGCCATCTATTTATTAGAGGCAATTGTAAGTGTTTTTATATATCAAACACATTCAAAGAGATTGTATTGAGCCGAAGCTCTGGAACTAGAAGAAGAAATATATGCACAAAAGTGTTGTTCTGAGTTTGCAATTCTTTATTTTATTTCTATTAATTATTATTTTATGTGCCTAATTTCTACAAATTGGTATCAGAGCGTGGATTTTTTCAGCATGTTTCTAATTGACAACAGGTTATGGCTTCTATATCCGGTCTGCAGACACCACAATTTATAGGAAATAATTACGAGTATTGGTCATTAACCATGAAGGCACTATTCAGATCCTAGGATGTGTGGGAAATCATAGAGAATGGGTACACAGATCCCGCAAATGCAGCAACATATAACACACTCACATGTAGAGAAAGACACTTTGAAGGAATTAAGAAAGAAAGATGGAAAAAATCTTTTCTTCATTCATCAAGTCATGCATGAAAACATCTTACCCAGAGTGGTAGTAGCCAATAAAGCACAAATTGCATGGGAAACTCTCCAAGTTGCGTATCAAGGTAAAGAAAAAGTAAAAACCGCCAAGCTATAATTACTTCGTAGAGATTTTGAAAATATGTCAATGAAAGATTCAAATTTCATAGAATCATTATTTACTTTTGTAGTTGGTTTAGTCAATCAAATCAAATCTCATGGTGAAACTATTGAGGACGAAGGATTATTGAAAAATTGCTTAGAAGTTTGCTTGCAAAATTTGATCCTTTGGTAGTTGTTATTGAAGAAACTAAGGATCTAAGTCAGTTTTCAATTGATGAGTTGCATGCATCACTAATAAATCATGAACAAAGGTTGAATAGATCACATGTAGTTGTAGATCAAGCTTTTTCATCACAGTGTATCAAGAAATCGTGGAAGAGGAAGAAGAAATTTCAGCCCTAGAGGCAGAGGAAGAAGTTCATCTAGAGGACGTAGCAACGGTCCATCAAACTCAAGTGGAAGAGGACATAGTCAAGAGCACAATCATAATCATTTTTAGGTCAGAGACAAGATAAGTCACATGTGCAATGTCACTATTGCAAGAGATATGGGCACTATGCTTATGAATGCAGGAAAAAGTAGTATGATCAGAACAAGCAAAATCAAAATCAGGTTGGAAGCTCTACTCCAAGCTCCATGTTTATTGCATGCACAAAGATTGTTGAAGCATCACCTATTGAGTGTAATCTATCCCAAGAGAGTCCTAATGATGTGTGGTATTTGGATTACAGTTGCGTCATAATCACATATGTAACTTAGATTTATTTTCTAATTTGGATGAGTCAAGTAAAGACAAAATTTACCCTTGGGAATAATAATACAATGACTGTAAAAGGCAAAGGAACAATCAACATTCTAACTAAAAGGGGGAGCAGAAGATTATGCAGGATGTTTATTATGTTATAGGTTTGAAGCACAATCTTATGAGCATTGGACAATTGGTACAAAAAGGGATACAAAGTTTACATTCAAGACAACGAATGCGTGATTTTTGATAAAGCTCCAAGTACCCAGGTGATTGCTAAAGTGAAGATGACAAGCAACATAATGTTTTCTTTGAATATTATACCAGCCACATCCAGAGCTCATACTACATATCAATCCGAGCTAAGGAGATTGAATCAAATTTTCAGTTAGTTGAAAAAGATGAATCGTGGCTATGGCATCTTAGGTTTGGTCATTTAAACTTTGGTGGTTTGAATTTATTACACAAAAAAAATATGGTGAAAGGTTTGCCTTTGATTCAGAAACCAGATAGAGTTTGTGAAGGTTGTATTTTGGGGAAGCAACACAGAGAATCCTTCCCAGTTGGAAAAACAAGAAGAACAAGTGCACCACTTGAAATTGTTCACTCATATTTATGTGGACCGATGCAAACAACTTCTATTGGAGGTTGCTCATATTTTATGACATTCATTGATGACTATACAAGGAAGACATGGGTGTACTTTTTGAGAGACAAATCAGATGCTTTTGATATATTTTAGTAGTTCAAGGCTTTAGTGGAAAAAAAAAGTGGGTACTACATCAAATTTCGAGGACAAATAGAGGAGGTGAGTATGTTTCCAATGCTTTTCTGAATTTTTGTAAATATCATGGTATACACAAGCAATTTACTACAGGTATACACCACAACAAAATGGTGTGGCAGAGAGAAAGAATAGAACCATCATGGAGATGGCAAGAAGTATGATGAAGGAAAAACATCTTTCAAATGAGTATTGGGCAAAAGCAATAACAATTGTTGTTTACATCATAAATAGGTGTCCAAAAAATTGTTTGAAACATGGTTCCTCAACAAGCTTGGACTAAGAGGAAACATAATGTTTCTCATTTTAGAGTTTTTGGTTGTGTGGCATACACACATGTACCTGATGAGCTAAGGAAGAAGTTAAACGACAAATGAGAAAAATGCATATTTTTTTATATTCAGAGAATACAAAAGGTTACAAGTTGTTCAATCCAGTTACCAAAAATGTCATAATCAACAGAGATGTACATTTTGTTTAAGATGAGGCATGGGATGGAATTATTGAGAAAACAATCAGTGTAGCAGCAACTATGCCTCATGATGATATGGAAGATGAAAGCATAGGGCAACAAGGCATAGTATCGCTTCGAATCTTGGACAAGCACAACAAGATACACCTCTATTACATCTAGGAGATCTCCAATATTTTAGTCATTTTCAACCATCTAACAAACATCACAAAGAACACCAGAAGCTACTCCTTTAGTACAAAACAGTCAATCATCAGATAGCCCTTTGCAATGGAAAACAAGGAGTCTTAGTGAGATTTATAATGTTGATACAACTAACTCTTTTTCAATTTTTGCATTGTTTTCTCAAGCTGCAGATCTAGTATACTTTGAAGAGGCTATAGACAATGAATTTTGGGTTCAAGCCATGGATGATGAGATAAACGCCATAGAGAAGAATTAGACATGTGAATTGGTAGATCTTCCAGAAGGAAATGGCGTGATAGGAGTGAAGTGGGTCTATAAGACCAAATATACTACTAATGGTAAAGTACAGAAACATAAAACAAGGTTGGTTGCTAGAGTTTTTCACAACAATATGGAGTAGATTACAATGAGACGTTTGCACTGTAGCACGTTTGGACATGATAAGAATGGTTTTAGAAATTGCAGCTCAAAACAAATGGCCTATTTATCAGATGGATGTAAAATCAACATTATTGAATGGTTTTATTAAAGAATAAGTTTATGTGAATCATCCAGAAGGTTATGAGATTGAAGGTCATGAAGGAAAGGTATACAGGTTGAAAAAATGCTCTATGGTCTCAAGCAAGCACCTAGAGCTTGGTACAACATGATTGATTCTTATTTGATATAGAATGGTTTTAGTAGGAGCAGCAGTGAGCCTACCTTATACATCAAGATCAATGAGCAAGGTAAAATTTTGATTGTTTGTTTATATGTGGATGATTTAATCATCACTGGAAATCTATCTATAGATTCATTCAAATCAGCTTTGAAAAAATAATTTGAGATGACATATCTAGGCCTCATGCACTATTTTTGGGCATAAAAGTTCAACAATTAGAAGTTGGAGTTTTTATTTCACAAGCAAGGTATGCTAATGATGTTTTGAAGATATTTAACATGTTGAATTGCAAGCCAACACCAACACCTATTGTAGTAGGTTTGAAGTTAAGCAAAGATGACAACAGATCATTTGTAGATCCAAAATTGTTCAAAAGACTAGTTGGAAGTCTCATGTATTTGATGACCACAAGGCCGAATATTATGTATGGTGTGAGCCTCATCTCAAGGTTCATGGAATATCCAAAAGATTCACATTGGAAAGCTGGAAAAAGGATTTTGAGGTATGTATGTGGAACTAAGAATCATGGAATTTTGTATTCAACATTAGATGAGTTCAAAATCATAGGTTACAGAAAGTGACAATGCTGAGAAGTATTGATGACAGAAAGAGCACATCCGGCTATGATTTTCACTTTGGAACATGTGTAGTTTCATGGGCATCGAAGAAGAAGCCCATAGTCACACTATCTTCAACAAAAGCGAGTATGTAGCAACAACATGAGCAACATGTCAAGCTATTTGGATGAGAAGAGTGTTGAAAGATTTGAGGCAGAATCAAGAGGATGCTACACAATTTTTTTGTGACAACAATTCAACAATAACATTGTCCAAAAATCATGTTTTTCACAAGAGGAGCAAGCACATAGACACAAGGTATCACTTCATCAGGGAGTTGGTTAACAATAAGGAAATTTGTCTTGAATTTTGTAGATCGAAGATCAGTTTGTTGATATCTTTACAAAAGCTTTGGGAAATGAATTTTTTGAGTATTTGAGAAGTTGTTTGGGAGTTTGTGATCAAGAATATGTTAGATTTGGAAGTGCACACTCAACTCCAAAAGAATAAAAGTTTGAAGGTCAAAATTAAGGGGAGTGTTAGAAAAAATAGTTTAATTTTGCCCCAAGAAAAGTAAAAAGCAGTTTGTTTTTTACATGCTTTTAATTTTTAGGTAGTTCACTTTTAGATTCCTACTTTTAGGAAAAACTAATAAAGCAAATAAATAAAAAAATTGTATTGCACAAAAGCATGTGCTTTTTAGCTCTATTTTTATGAGTTGAGTGTTTTATTGTTAGATGAAGCCATCTATTTATTAGAGGCAATTGTAAGTGTTTTTATATATCAAACACATTCAAAGAGATTGTATTGAGCCGAAGCTCTAGAACTAGAAGAAGAAATATATGCATAGAAGTGTTGATCTGAGTTTGCAATAATATGTTTTATTTGCAATTCTTTATTTTATTTATGTTAGTTGTTATTTTATGTGCCTAATTTCTACAAGAAAATTCATGGAACAGTTGCATGGATTTCATGAAGGAGATCACGGCTTCTGGTTTTGTTTTAGGCCAAAAATCCAGTATGGAGTGAGATGCCCATGGATGTAATACATAAAATATTCACACATCTTCCGGTGGAGTTTGTCTATAATTTTAGGAAGGTGTCAAAGGAATTCAATAATCTTTTGTCCTCTCAAAAGTTTTTAAGTGCTCTGAATAGACATGTGTAAGAAATGGTCATCCATGGCTTCTTTTTCAAGATTGAAAGGCGGATCATTACGTTGCTTACTCTTTCTTAACACAAACATGGAAAAAAATGTCCCTTGTATCATGAATCATGTGGAAGAGGATTACTCGTCCTGCATTTCATGTGGCCCAATGCGATATATGTCTGCAATACACTTAATCAAACTTATTCCAAATTGGGCAGTTTTTTAACAATGGGTCATAAAACAATAGCATGCATTTTTGAGGGGATGACACGACATCCTACAAAATTCTAGTGATTGTAAATCGCAGTGAAATTGAAGTTTACGACAACCGCGAGGATTCTTGGGCCATTGTGGGTTCCATTCCCGAGAAGTATTACGATCTGGATGATCTGTTTTGGGTGAACGAGTATTTAATCTTGGACATACAACACCCTCACCCAGATATTAGGCCCTAAATAATTTTTACACCGCACCTGATTTTGTGTCCCACTTTTCAACGCCGCTACCTGTGGAGAGTTGGGTGAGATTCAGGTTGATTAAATGCAGGTCGTCACTCGTAGGGGTGGAACTGAATAGAAAATAACGCAAGACCATTATTATATGGGAGTTTGAGAACAATCCCACTCGTCCGTCATAGAAATAGATTGGAAGACTTTCTGGTTATATGACTGTAGGAATTCATTGCTGTGTGGGTGTGGAAGACTATATATGCTTGTTCTGGGGTGAAGAAAAATAAAAGCAATTGTATACGATTTAAAGCAAAGGTCATGGGATTATCTCTTTAAAAACTCTTTCCTTTGATAGGGAGACTCCACTATAACCCTCTAGCATTTGAGCCCTGTATGTTTGAAATGGCACTATCCAACACTTAGAACCCTTCTGTCAATGTTATATATGTTTTCTTCTTTGTTTCTTGGGTATAATTTGAAATTTTAATATCATATTATATTTATTATTTTATCCCTTTTTATTTCTTGGGTATGATCCTATTTTATCCGTTTTTGTTTCTTAGGTATGATTTGAACGTTTGATATCATACTATATTTCCTAATTTATCTGGTTTTGTTTCTTAGCTATGATCATATTTTATTTGTTTTTGTTTCTTGGGTATGATCTAAACTTTTGATATAATACTATATTTCCTATTTTATCATTTTTGTTTCTTAGGTATGGTATTATCCAAACACTTAGAACCCTTCTTATCAATGTTATCTCTTCTTCTTTTAGGGTATCTTCCTATTTCATCCATCTTTGGTTTTTTTGGTATGATTTGAAATTTTGATATCATACTAAGTTCTTTGATATGACACTATCTTTAATAAATAAGTTCTTGGTAAAGTTGTAAGAGTAATGGTACACTCTTCAATTTTTAGAGCCATGGAGAAGGAGATGGGAAGGCATGATAAACAAAAATATTCATTCTCCATATTTTTCACTAATAAATAAGTTTTTCAAAGTGTGGTTATGTGTTTTTTTAACAATCAATGAGTTATTTATATAAATTACCAAAAAAATTCAATTAAAAATATTTTTAAATATAACTTATAGTTGTAGTTTTTGGTTTATTAAAGTTGTATTTTATTTACCTATACAATCAAAGTTTCTAACATTTTCTCCAAAATATACAAAGGGCACAAGAGTAACAATTAATACAATAGAGTGAACTTTAAAGAAAAGCGTATAAAATTGTAATAATATCAAATTTCATTCATGTCAAATTTGTGTGCATTTAAGTATATTGTGTATAATTTATATATTTTTTTATTAGGTAAAAAGTTGGATTTTGAAAGGATCTAAAAACCTTGTACAAACCCGAGAAAGATATTACAATAGCCCAAATTAGCCACAAAAACCTAGAAACAAGGATAAAACAAGCTTGATCCAAACAATATAGACATTTTTAACAATATATCTTAAACCAAAAGCCAACAGTTCATAAAAAGACCTAAAAAGTTAGCAACAATTCAATAAAAAGTTGTTGGGTTTCCATATACTTCAATCCCTTATTGACCATCCCAGTCTTTCTTTTCTAGTTCCATGTACTAATTTCAGTTTTTTTTTTTAGCCCGGATCATCTTTTGCTTGGATTTCTTCTTGTTACCTTCCCCTTTTCTAGGAAATCCTTATAGTCTACTTATTTTCTAGAATTTCCAGTCTCTACTCTAGGAAAAAATCAAGAGCCCTAAGCTTCCTAATTTCAATCTTAAGAGAGGAGATATCTTCCCTGTTATTTTTCATTTCAGTGACCCAACCTTGACCTATGCTCACAAATGAGTCACCCATCTTCTCCATAATTTCAATATGCCTATTAAAATCACCATCATCCCCCTAGACCATAAGACCAACAATATTCTTAGAATTGCCCCACTCTAAAAATTGTTTTAAAATAGTTGTCGCCCTAATACTAAAGTTGTCTCTATCCTCCTCCGAGAAACTAGACAACTTCCTCGTTAATGACTATAATTTATATCTTTCAATCACTCCATCTTTTCTTCTTAATGGTGGTATATATTAAGACTCTTATACAATTTTCAAATTGTAAAAAAATCTTAATTTTATTAAAAAAAGATAACATTCCAATGTTATTTAATGATTATTTCTAAAGTATATATATACATACATATAAATAATGATTAAAATAAATAATTCTTTCTAATCATATGACCTATTAAAATATCCATCGTAATGTTTAAAGGATGAGAATATTTTTTCATAAAGGAGATAGTTTCTTGGTTTTCTTTTAGGGAAAAAAACTTAGTATGAATTGAGATACCCATGGATGTATTACAAAAATTACCCACATTTCTTCTAGTAAAGTCCATTTATAATTTTAAGACGGTGTGAAAGGAGTTGAATAATATTTTCTTTTCTCAAAATTTCTTAAGTTCATTGAACCCCATGTCATGTAGTTTTTCATGGCTTCTTTTGCACGATGAGAGGTATTATATTGTTTACTATTTCTTAACGTGCACATGGAAAAAAATCTCCCTTTCTTTCCTCCCTAATTTAGTGCACTTCATCCCGTGCAATGAACAATTATATATTTGCAATCCACTAGATCAAACTTATTCAAAATTGGACATGAGGTTTTAAAAGGGGAAAAGATGGGTAACAAGATTATTGGATGGGCATGCACGACATCCTACAAGCTTGCAATTATTGTGGGGAACTATACAATAAAAATTTACAATAGTTGTGACAAATCATTGAGGGTTGTAGGTGATATTTTTCATGATTAATTTTATGTGATTTCTACAATTTAGTATTGTCTAGATATATATGGATATTTATGAATTATTTTACTAAAGTCTAACATTCCAAATCAAACAACGAGACCCATATCGATGGACAAAGGATAGAGAATAGTTATTGACTGGATGTTGGTCGTTTTTGGTGATTTTAACCATATATTATAGGTAAAATGTTTTAGAAACCATAGACAATGATAGGCTGAAATTTTCAAAAACCATAAGTTTTTTTAAGCCACACACACACACACACACACACACACACACACACACACACACACACACACACACACACACACGGATTAGACAAATATCTATAAACATTCTGGAATTTACAGACCCCCCCTTGGCACGGTTAATTTGAAATTCCAGCCCGACACCCTACAACACAATAAGAGTTGTTTACACACACACACACACACACACACACACACACACACACACACACACACACACACACACACACACACACACACACACACACACACACACACACACACACACACACACACACACACACACGCACGCACGCACGCACACGCACACACGGATTAGACAAATATCTATAAACATTACTGGAATTTACAGCCCCTTGGCACGGTTAATTTGAAATTCCAGGGCACGACACCCTACAACACAATAAGAGTTGTTTAATTGTTTACAACCTTCAAAATCGTATGCCCTCCTTTTCAGTACCATTACATGTGCATGATTGGAATAAATTTTGCTTGGCATATGTACGCCCTCACTTGTAAGGGAATAAATTAGTGAAAAAGTACCCCGATCTAGAATATTATGGGAACTTCAAAATAATCCATCCCTCTTGTCCATCTTGGATAAAGATTGCAAGTGCATCTTTATTAGTTTAGGGAGAGTGTTATCTAAATGCATTTGAATGTGCAGGAGTGGGATTATGTATTCATCCCTTGGGTTAAGTGTGATAGAAATATTGAAATAAAGTTCAAAAACCATAAAATGGCTAGATATAGTTTGAAGAAGAAATGTTGGGATTCTATCTCCAATTATTGTATCACTTAAATTTTTCCTAAATCTTGAAAAAAAAAAAAATTGGCACCAAAATTTTGATATAATATTGTGCAACGAATAAGTTTATATACATATGTGCATGCACACGCACTTGCACGTGCGCGCGCACGCACACACACACACACACACACACATGCACACGCACACACGCACACGCACGCGCACGCTGCGCGCGCACACACACACACACACACACCGAAGGTCTAGATTTATTTTTCGCTCTCCTTAGCTTAGAGTTAATGTTTGAGAGGTATTCATTCATTTTTCAAGAGTGTTTGAGCCATTGTACTCAAGGATTGATCCCTAGTGGGATCTTTATGAGTGTAACAACGTCACCAATAAACCAATGACCAATCAACAATTATGTGATTTTTTCAGTTTACATCTATATGGTTGAAAATATACTTGGTATGGAACACACCAATAAAATAATGACATATTAAGGTAAATTTTTCTTTAACCAAAACCGCATGTGCCCCCTCCCAAAACCCCTAACATTCAGGGCCTCACCATTTAATATGTCATTTCGCTACATGTTCAATGTGGCCATCCACCATGGAAAATCCCCTTCTCGTTGTGGTAGATTCATATCATACATAAGTCATCATGGTTGGGTCCTCTCTAAAAATAAATAAATAAAATTATTCGGTGAATTTATATATTGAAAATAAGAAAAATGGAAACCTAGTTTCCGCACAAATTAGAGGAAAACCAAGACTAAACTTATATGAAACAGATGCTTATGAAAAGAGGGACACATTTAGTACAAATGAAGACATTAATACTCAATTACTCATGTCTTACTTTTTATAGACACTCAAATTTGGTAATTTATCCTCTTCAAATTGGTAATGATAAGCTTGACTTTGCTCCCTTATTAATACAAATGCTCACAATCTAAGTCCAATCAGTTCATCTCTCTAGATATTTCTTAAATTTCTCATTTCCACACTCTGTTATGTCGTTGACATAGGAATAGGACCATACAATTTGGTCGGGATAATTTGTACAACCTGGATGACTTACACGATCATTCCTTTCTCATATTTCAACCCTAATTTGAATTTGAATATCTTTATTGTGTCATTTCATCTTCATAGTGTCAGAATTATCATAATATTTCACCTACAAAAGATATATAAACAATTCAATATCATTTTATAACTCACCCAAAACCATTACAAGCTATTAGTGCAAATATCACTCTGAAAGAACTCAATTATCTCCTAGATCTCCCTAAATCAGTTGAAAATCATTTAGAGAAACCACTACTACATGTTTGAATCACTCAATCATGTCAAAGTGTTTATTTTCATCCATTCTCAAGCATGCAAAGGTCCTAGATCTATGTGTTAGCAAGAGCAAAGTCACTTCGAGAATTGTCAAAGGTCCTTAAGGGACAAAAGGGTTCAATCATGTAGGTGAAACACACTACATCAAATTAGTGCGATCTTTGGGTACATTTTATATTCTTCGTATCAAGAAACATGAGGGAACTCATAGGAGGTTGAGTATATTACATCACTACAAGAATTTTAGGTAATATAACACTAAAAACACTTACATTCAGGCATATAACACCAATTTTGATTCAAAAATGTTGGTGTTAGTTGTGTGGTAGTTGGATAACACCAAATTTTGTTATGGCATATAACACCAAATTTGGTGTTACATTTAACACTAAATTTGGTGTCATATATAGTGTTATATTTTTGGTGTTATATACCATACACAATTTTAATGTTAGATTTTGGTGTTACAAAACAACTACCACACAACTAACACCAATGTTGTTGAATAACAAATTGATGTTTATGCCTAAATTTTAGTTTTTTTAGTATTAATTATTTATTGTTATACACATTTGTTGTTATCTACTTATATATAATTGATTTTGGTGTTTGATTGTAGTGTTAGAGACAATATAGCTTCATAGCCTCATTATTTTAATCTATCATCGGGTAAGTGCATGGAAATGGGGGGCCAAAAAGTGGACACAAATTCATTTTTTTGGTCATTTTGGCCATAACGCGCTTGCGTTATGGCTCAATCACGTTATAACGTGATGGAGAAAATGCACGGTCGCGTTATAACGCGAGCGTGCTCTGCTTTCCTATGTGGCATTAGTGCTTATGGGAGGGATATATTTACTAAAATAAATGGTTTATTAATCTTTATACATTATTATTTCTTATATTATACTTTAAATTTATTTTAGTAAATATAAGAAGTTAGGTCACTCGCACCTTATGGAACTAGTATTAGAGCTTCATCATCACAGTTTAGAAGATAGTTTTTCATATTCTAATCTTGTCAATACATAGGTATTTTTTCAAGATTTCAACATTCAACCTTCAAGCTTTTAGGGTTTAAATTATACAATCGATATCTGTTTTGTGAAAGAATATAGTCTTTGTTTAGGTTTTGGGGCCTTTTGGATTGGTTATTGACATTTGTAGGAGTGTTAAATGTGTCAAAATTAGAATTTACAAACCTCACAACTCCCAAAGGTAGCGACAATTTTCACCTGCTGCAAAACACAAATGTGCAAAGAGATCCAAGGGGTGAGGGAAGTTCTTTGGGGTGAACAACAACTAACACACTTAGAGAATAATCATTGGTTCTATTTCTAGGCCATTCCATCTCGACCTTATTCATAGGGAAGAAGCAGCCCAAAGGTGGAAATTCAATCAACTATAGCGGGTGATATTGCTGTCATGTATGAGGAGTACATGACACTTCTAAGTGAGATTGGAAATACTATATCACTCACCAATTTCATCAATTTTTAGAAAAGAAAGGGTGGACCAAGAGTGAACATAGTCCATGAGCTAATCATAGGGATCTGCAGTAGGCATTAGAGAAGTTGTTACTCCCTACTTTTGATGGCTTTGATAAGAGTACTTGTGTATGGATACAAATGTTGGACACCTGATCACTCAAGCTAATGATGGAAGAGGAAGCCATCAAAATTTCAACCCTTCATCTAGAAGGTATAACACATGAATGGTGGTACAATGAGATAATCACGTAAGGGCACAAACATATTGATTCTTATGTTGTGTTTAGTTATAGGTTAATAGAGAGAGATTTGATAAAGTCAATCTAGAATTTTATTTCGAGAATTATCTCAACTTAAATAACTCAATTCCACGAGTGACTATGTAACTGAATTCCAAAAATTACCCATGATGATACTTAATGTGACAAAGAGGAGACTTGTTTTATTCATGGAAGGTCTAATTGAATCACTTAGAGGTTTGGTGAAAGCTTTCAACCCTACCTCTCTTCAAGAAGCCATTAAAAAGGATTTAGATTTGGAAATAGTAGCCCCAAAGAGAAATTTCTGCCTATAGGACAACAAAGAACTATATTTTTGAGCAGCCAAAAACAACACCTTTGGGGCAGCTAAGGACAATACCTTTCAAGCAGCCAAAAAATTTTTCGTGGGACATCCAAGGGAAACATTTATTGAACAAATAAGGAAAAAGGGGATGAGATCCAAACTGAATTTAAGAAAAAGACACTGTGCTTCACTTGCAAGGATCCATGGAGATTGGGTCATAGGTATCTTCCAAAGGGACAAGTGCATTACATAAAAGTGATATGGGATGTAGATTCAGAAGAACCAGAGGTTGTAGGAAGCACTCTTTCCAAAAATTACATGTATGCTACCATATTAGCCCTTTAAGGTTATTGGATTCCTTAAGAAAAAATTACAGTGTTGATTGATAGTGGGGCAACCCACAATTTTATAGATGAAGGATTGGTGAATAGGAGAGGTTTGGAGACAAATGATGTAACAAGTTTCAACGTCATTGTAGCTAATGGTTTTACCATACCATGCCAAAAGAAAATTTGAACTTAGATTCACATTGGATGACTATCATATGAGTGATGATTTTTATGTTGGTGGTTTGAAAGATACTAACTTGGTGTTAGGAGTGCAATGGTTGCATTTGTTTGGGGAATTCATCCAAAAATTTCATAATATGGAGCTGAAGTTTAAGTTAGATGGGAAAGAGGTGGTAATCCATGGGATCACTAACTGAGTTACAATATCAATTTTAGCCAACATAATAGAGAGAATTAATGTTGCTAGCACTCTTTCTAGATCCTAATTGATGCATGATTCCACTATTTTGGACTCTCTTATTGAGGTTATTGAAAGAGCTTCACATAGTGCATGGTTTCCTAATCATATTAGAGTAGTGTAACAAAATCCAACAACTTCAAGGGTTAGTGTTTGTAAATTCACAAGATGGATTTAGGATCTCGGTTTGCAAAGAGGTTCAAAATGAGAGAATTGGAATGGAATTGCTTGAGGGAAAGCGATCCTGGGATGGGAAGATTTTTCGTAATTAATTAATTTTGGATACCCAAAGCCTAATGTAATATTTTCCGTAGGCTAAGAGGAAATTAAAGAGAGAAATAAATTAATTTAAGTGGTCCAAGGGTACTTTTATATTTTTAATTAGAAAAGGAAACTTAAATTATATTATTTATCCAAAAAGTAGGAATAGAATAAAATAATAATAAAATGATGAACTTTTATTATGGGGTGCTACGAGATAAAATAATATTTAAATAAAACATTTTATTATGGAATGCCAAAGATAGAATGGGTTGCGTATGAGCATCAAGATCCTATTTTTAGAATGGAGAGAGGATAAAACAATTTAATATTATTTTTTCCTATTTTTAAGATGGAGCGCCAACATGGAAGAGAGGATAAAGCGATTTTATATTATTTATTCCTATTTTTAGGAGGGAGTGCCAACTTCGGAGAAGGGCCTGGAAGTTATAAAAGTATATTTGGGGTTTATTATTACATACATCTTTAACATTTATCAACTATTTCATTCTTTACAAGTAGCTTTTGCTTCTACATTAGTAATATAGGATGAAAACCTGTTTTACACACATATATGAGGACATAAACTCTATATCTAAGCTTGACAATTCCATCCAAGGGTTTCAGTGATCATTTAGAGTACAAATATTCATCCAATTTAGCTAGGGCACACTTTTCAGGCTTGATTCTACATCTAGAACAAGTACAACTAGGGCACACTTTTCAGGCTTTATTATACATCTAGAACAAGTACGGGTAGGGCACACTTTTCAGGCTTGATTTTGCATCTAGAACAAGTACGTCAACTAGCGCTTCAACGTATGTGGGAAAATTTCATTCAAATCAGTTTGGATGCTCTTATATTGTGTTCATATTTTTATCTGGATCATCAGTTGTGAGAAAATAATTGTATTTAGACATTCTGGTATTTTCTATTAAAGATGATTTGAAATAAATAAATAAAAGTCTGGGTTTTTGTGTATTGGTTTTTTTTTTTAATTAAAAAAATCAGTTTTATTGTTGTTGTCATAAAAATTCATTTTCTTGTCTGATTGCCCTAAGGTTTGATAAAATATCCAGATTTGTTAGAAATTATTTAAGAGGATCTAGTCACATTCATGGTCATTTTACCTACTAAATGCCATTTCATGGAGCTGACACGATGGTGATGCAAACAGAGTGGGAAAGGTAAGAAGCATGATGAATTTGGGCATATGCAAGCTTCAAATATGATATGAACTTCTCACGGTTGGGAAACCTTTATTTGTAACATTCTAGCATCTACTCTAGCTTATGTAGGTTGCTAGTTATTTGGTCTTTCTCTTCAATATTCGACCTTTCTCTTTAGAAAAATATTTCATTTAACATTTCAAAGTGTGTTAAAATCTCTCATATTCTATTCGAGTTTTGCTTAAATTTATCAAAACCCCTATTGGAAATATTAATTATGGTAGTTGGGCATTCATTGTCAAATATTTTGTTTTTAATTCCCATATTTCTTTCAACCTCCAATCATATATTGTTTTAATATTTTGTATCTATTTAAATTTTTGCAAAAATCTTCTACTAGACTCTTCCATTGCCTTGCTACAAAATAAAAAGAGAGGAAGTTAGATAGAAATGTATCGGGAAAAAAATAAAAGTTCATTCTAGCTTAATCTGGAGCACTCTAGCAAGGGAAGAAAATTCATAATAGAGTATGCATTCTATGTGTGCAATTGTAGCTATTGTTTATTGATGGTGGATATATTTAACTTAAGTTGATATTATTTTGTTTAGATTTATTCTTAATAAACAACTATAGCTATTATTTTTTATTTTTCTCTAAATTCTAGGTTGTCTTGAACTTACATGCTCTGTTTGTTTGGGGTTTAAATGTTGTGTTTATAAGTGTCTTACTTGGGATTAATTTCGCTGCTCATTTCCTTTCAAATTATTCATCTGGTGTCAGAGCCGTAGGAACCCTTGCCCCTTTTTTTTCTTGAGTTTTTTTACAGCCATTAATGGCTTCCACATATGGTGCATCATTGTCTAGTTTGCAAACCCCTATTTTCACAGGAAAGAATTATAAGTATTGGTATTTAACCATGAAAGATTTGTTTTGGTCTCAAGACCTTTGGGAAATGGTTGAAAATGGTTATGTGGAACCAACAAACTAGGCAACATATAACACCCTTACACAAGCTGAGAAAGACACTTTGAAAGAACATAGGAAGAAGGATGGGAAAGCATTATTCTACATCCATCAAGGAATGCATGAGAGCATACTCCCAAGAGTAACAACAACAAATCAAGCCAAGGAGGCATGGAATATCCTACAAATTGCTTACCAAGGTATGGACAAGGTAAAGACTACTAAATTACAACTTCTTAGAAGAGATTTTGTCAATAAGAGACTTGGATTCAAAGTAGAATCTTTCTTTACCCATGTTAGTCTAATTAATCAAATCAAATATCATGGAGAGGCTATAGAGGATAGGAAGGTTGTTGAGAAGGTGCTTAGGATCCTCCCTTCTAAATTTGACCCTCTAGTTGTGGCTTTGGAGGAAACCAAGGATTTGAGTCAGTTTAGTGTTGATGAGCTTCATGCCTCTCTCATCAATCATGAGTATAGATTAAATAGGTCAAATATGTCATTAGAAAATGCATTTTCAACTCAGGCATCTATAATTTGGGGAAGAGGACAGAGGAAATTCAGTCCTAGAGGTAGAGGGAGAAGTTCTCCTAGAGGTGGACGCAACAACAATCCTATAAATGTTGGTGGTAGAGGTCAAAACTAGAATTTTAGTCACCCAAGTGGCCAAAGGTTTGATAAGTCACACATTCAATGTCATTATTGTAAGAATTTTGGGCATTATTCTTATGAATGCAAGAAAAAACAATACGACCAACACAAACAAGGTCAAAATCAGTCAAGTATCACTCCCACAAGCACTATGTTTATTGCATGTACTAGGATTGTTGAAGTTATTCCTACAAACTCCCCAGTTGAGTGCAATGTTGTCCAAGAAAGCTCATGTGACATATGGTATTTGGATTCCGGTTGTAGTAATCACATGATAGGTAATGCAAATTTGTTTTCTATCTTGGATGAATCGTTCAAACTGATGTCACACTTGGTAACAACAAGGTCAATGTTTTGGGTAAAGGTACAATTAATATTCTAACCAAAAAGGGGGAGCAGAAAATCATGCCTAATGTGTATTATGTTGCTGGTCTAAAACATAATTTAATGAGTATTGGTCAGTTGGTATAAAAGGGCTATAGAGTGTACATGGAAAATAATGAGTGTGTGATTTTGGATAAGTTTCCAAGCAACCAACTAATTGCCAAAGTACAAATGACTAGCAACCAGATGTTTCCCTTGAGGATAAGGCCAAATATGAAGGGAAAAACAACCCAAGTTGTTCATAAGACAAATGATGCACATTCTAAAGTTGCCTTTAAGGCAGAAAATACATAATCAAGAGCAGTCATACATAGCTCCGGAATAATCTCCGAAATAAATTCTGAAGCGAGCCAATTTAGCTCCGAAGAAGCAAAAGATAGTGATGGAGATATTCAAACAAAATTTCAGTCCGTTATTAAGGATGAGTCTTGGTTGTGGCATTTCATATTTGGGCATTTGAACTTTGGAGGGTTGAAGCTACTACATATGAAGAACATGGTGAAAGGTTTGCCATTGATTGAGAAACCGGAAAGAGTTTGTGAAGGTTGTATCTTGGGAAAACAACATAGAGTCATTCTCGGCTAGAAAATCAAATAGAGCAAGAACACCACTTGAGATCGTGCATTCAGATATTTGTGGGAAAATGCAAACACCATCTATAGGAGGCTGCACTTATTTCCTTACTTTCATTGATGATTTTACAAGGAAAACTTGGGTTTATTTTTTAAAACACAAGTCTGATACATTTGCTTATTTTCAGCAGTTTAAGGCACTTGTGGAGAAGAAAAGTGGCCACTACATCAAGGTTTTGAGGATGGATAGAGGCGGTGAATATATTTCTAACAATTTTCTAAAAAAATTTAGATCACATGGCATACACAAGAAATTTACAACCCGTTATACACCTCAACAAAATGGTGTGGCAGAGAGGAAGAATCGAACCATTATGGAGATGGCTCATAGCATGTTGGTAGCCAAACATTTACCTAATGAATATTGGGTTGAGGAAGTGGCACTGTTGTTTATATCATGAATAGGTGCCCAACAAAGAGTGTGAAGAATAAAGTCCCTCAAGAGGCTTGGATAGGTATGAAACATAGTGTTTCTCATTTGAAGGTATTTGGTTGTGTTGCATATGCACATATTCCAGATGAGTTGAGGAAGAAGTTAGACAACAAAGGACATAAATATATTTTTGGTTATTCGGAGGATACAAAGGCATATAAGTTGTTTAATCCTATCACTAGGAAGGTTATAATCAGCCGTGATGTTCAGTTTGTGGAGGATGAAGCATGGGATGGAAGTGTAGAGAGGACTATAAAAATTACAACTGTTGTTCCACATGATGATATGGTAGATGAAGTGTTTCCAACATCTAGTACAACTCAAGCAACAACTCCTTCCACTCCCGGGACAACACCACAAGTTGTAGCTTAAGCTACACCTTCATTCACACCAAGAATATCTTCAAGGTTGCTATCGACACCAAGGGTAGAGAAAACTCCACAAGTAACTACAATATCATCTACATCAGATGACATCCTTGGAGAAACTCCAACTAGCACTCCAAGTAGTTCTACATCTCCAGATCCAACTCTAGCAAGCATGTTGCCGAAAAACAAGGAGTTTGAGTGAGTTGTATAATGTTGATACAACAAATTCATTTTCAGCTTTTGCTTTATTTTCTCATGTAGATGATCCATTAACATTTGAAGAGGTTGTGAGTAATGATACATGGGTACAATCCATGGATGAAGAGATTGAATCCATTGAGAAGAACCAAACATGGGAGTTGGTTGAGTTTCCTAAAGGTAAGGATGTAATTAGTGTAAAATGGATTTATAAGACTAAACAAGATGCTGATGGAAAAGTTCAAAAACATAAAGCAAGCTTCGGTTCATAAGGGCTTCACACAACAACTGGTATAGAATTCAATGAAACATTTTCTCATGTTCCACGAATGGATGCAGTTAGGAATGTATTGGCTATTGTTGCCCAAAAAAAGTGGCCTCTGTACCAAATGGATGTGAAGTCGTCATTTTGAAATGGCTATCTAGAGGAGGAAGTTTATGTGGAACAACCATAAGGCTATGAGATACCATGCTATGTACCTTGGGATATGATAATATAATATATATGGGTTGATGGAGATGCCGACATGTGGCACACATCCCCTTAGTTATATGTATGGGTTCACATGGGATATGATAATATAATATATATGGGTTGATGGAGATGTCGACATGTGGCACACATCCCCTTATCTTATTATATCATTCATTTATGATTTATTATGCTTAGGAGGTCGGCCTCAGTATTGGCCATAGGTTAGAATGGTATATATAGGGGTTAGAAGGTTGTAGTTAATCATCATATTGAGTATTGGAGTGTTATTGTATGGTTTGGAGGTTACCCCCTCGAAGTGGTATTGGAGGTTGCCCCCTCGAAGTGGCAAAGCTATTATATGAGCATATTGTCATCATTTATCTATATTTTGGTGTTCTCTCATGTTATTCTTTTGTATATGTTCTGATTTATACAAGTAATATCCTTACAAGTGGTATCAGAGCAACGATTTCGGCCAAAATTAGGGCAAAAACCCTAATTTTTTGTTTCGAATATATCTTGAAGAGGGTATCGATTTTTTCCCAATTTTTGTATCATAATTTGGAAACACTTTAAGTCAGAATATCTGAAAATTTCAGCTCCATTTGATCTGGTTTGCGGATGTTATTGGTGTTTTATATTTTTCATAAATTCACTTTTTAAGAAGCAAATTGTCTTATTTTTTAGTAAATTTTATATTTTCGGAAAGCTCTTGAAATTTAAGTTATGGTTTGTTCTTTGTGTTTTTATCCATTTTCCGAAATATTTTCAGAATTCCTAAACCCTAATCATGATCACGGGGATAACAAATTTTTATGGAAATGGTGAGATGGATGCTAAAGAATGGTGGATAAAATTTAAGAATATATATTTCTCATATTTCATGACAAGGAATAGGTTTTCACATTATCTTGGTGGTCCTGCATGGATTTGGTTTTCTGAGATTAAAAATGATAGGAAGGATTGGTCTTGGGAGGAAATGGAACAACTTTTTATGGATAGATGGGACCACAAAGAGGAAGAAGAGTCAAAGGAAGATGATGGGGAAGAATATATTGAAGAATCAAGAGAGAAAGAAGATGAAGAGGAAGGTGAAGAATATTCAAGGGAAGATGATGGTGTAGCATATATTGAAGAATCAAATGCAGAAGAAGTTGAAGAAGACTATGAAGAAGAGGAAGAAAAACAAGATATTGATGCAGAAGAAGATATTATAGCTCCCAAGAAGGAAGATACCATATTTCAGTTTCATGGATGCATTCAAAGGAATAAGATAATTGTTTCCATAAACCCTAACAGCAAGTATAACTTCATCAACAAGGATATGGCTCAACATCTACATATTCAAGAAAGTAATATTAAAGAAGCTCAAGTGAATGGTAAGAAAATTCAAGTTTTTGAAGATTTAAAACTTACTATGGACAAATATACTTTGCATTCAGATATTTTTGCCTTATATATGGATGCTTTGGATATTGTTCTTGGGTATCCTTGGTTAGAGACATTGGGGACAATTAATATTAATATGAAAAATAAGTTTATGAAGATTTGGTACAAAAAGAAGAAGATCACTTTACAGGATATCAAGCTTAATGGAAATAAAAGAAAAGTCAATATAGACCATGAGGATGATTTAGAATATGGAGAAGAAGGGAATAAGGATGATTCAAAAGAGGAACATGAAGAAAAAGAAGGAAATGATGATTCATCTACTCAAGAGAAAAGAAAATATCAAATGCAAAGGTGGATGAAGAAAAGAAAGTTCAGAAACAGGTTGATAAGGTTGAGGATACTACAACTGCAGCATATGGAAATCCACGTCAACATGAGAGAAAAAAATCATGGAGATATCCCAGGGCACATCATATTTCCAACCAATATAGATATATAGGTAATTGGAGGAATAATCACTTTATTTATACAGGGGATCAATGGAGCAACAATTATGAAGCATGGAATCCTTATTATGGTTATCCTTATTATGGTTATACATGGAATCCTTATTATGGTTATGCATTGAATCCTTATGTTGGTTATGCATGGAATCCAAGGATGATAAACTATGGTCATGAATGGAATCAGAGTAGCACAACGGAATATGGATATTAGTTCAGATATGTATCATCTACTAGGATCACATATGGATGGATGATCAATCATGGCACAAAGTGTGTAAAAATTTACAACACACTCATTACATGGTTTCTTCTTATGTTTCGGGGACGAAACATGTCAAGGAGGGAAGGAATGCTATGCACCTAGGGAAAGGATGTTATGATGTATATGTATTGATGGAGATGCCGACATGTGGCACACATCCCCTTATCTTATTATATCATTCATTTATGATTTATTATGCTTAGGAGGTCGGCCTTAGTATTGGCCATAGGTTAGAATGGTATATATAGGGGTTAGAAGGTTGTAGTTAATCATCATATTGAGTATTGGAGTGTTATTGTATGGTTTGGAGGTTACCCCCTCGAAGTGGTATTGGAGGTTGCCCCCTCGAAGTGGCAAAGCTATTATATGAGCATATTGTCATCATTTATCTATATTTTGGTGTTCTCTCATGTTATTCTGTTGTATATGTTCTGATTTATACAAGTAATATCCTTACATACCGGGTCATGAAAACAAGGTATATAGGTTGAAGAAGGCACTTTATGGATTAAAGCAAGCTCCTAGAGCTTGGTACAACCACATTGACTCCTATCTCATTCAAAATGGTTTCCAAAGAAGCGGTTGTGAGCCAACCTTGTACATCAAAGTCAACAAGCAAGGTAACATTCTAATTATTTTCTTGTATGTGGATGATCTAATTTTTATTGGTGATCTTAGCATAGATGCTTTCAAATCAGCAATGAAGAGTGCATTTGAAATGACTGATTTGGGGCTTATGAGATATTTTTTGGGCATTGAAGTCCATCAAACTAATGTTGGTATATTTATTTCTCAATCTAAATATGCAAATGAGATCTTGAAGAGATTTAATATGGAAAAGTGCAAGGCAGCCCCAACACCGGTCATGATGGGATTGAAGCTAAGAAAGGAGGATGATGGACCATGTGTGGATCCTACATTGTTCAAGAGGCTAGTTGGAAGCCTTATGTATTTGATGGCCACAAGGCCTGATATTATGTATGGTGTAAGCCTAATTTCAAGGTTTATGGAGTCTCCAAAAGACTCTCATTGGCAGGCCGGTAAGAGAATATTGAGGTATGTGAGTGGTACAAAGGACTTTGGCATATTGTACTCCACTTCAAATGATTTCAGTCTTGTTGGGTACACTTCGATAGTGATTGCGGGGGCAACATAGATGATAGGAAGAACTTTGGGTATGCTTTTCACTTTAGTACATGTGTTGTGTCATGGGCTTCAAAGAAACAACCTATTGTGACTCTTTCCTCAACTGAAGTTGAGTATGTTGTAGCCACTAGTGCTGCTTGTCAAGCTGTTTGGATGTGGAGGATGTTGAAAGACTTATTACATGATCAGAAAGAAGCCACTACAATATTTTGTGACAATTGTTCAACCATTGTTTTGTCTAAAAATCATGTTTTTCATAAGAGAACTAAGCATATTGATACTAGGTATCATTTTATTAGAGAGCTAGTAAACAACAAAGAAATTTGTCTAGATTTTTGCAGGTCTGAAGATTAGTTGGCTGATATATTTACAAATTCGTTGGCGAAGGAGAAATTTCAGTATTTATGAAGTTGTTTAGGAGTTTTTGATCTTACAAATGTATGCAACTCCAAAAATAATTCCACATGATTAGCTCTTGAATATGTAGAAACAATATTGGAGAAGCTTGATGCAATTTTTGATGATTCCCAAAGCAGTTCATAATTAAGGGGAGTATTGGAAAATATTAACTATTGAAAGTGGGCATTCACCGTCAAATATTTTGTTTTTAATTCCTAGATTTTGTTCAACCTCCAATCATATATGATTTTAATATTTTGTATCTGTTTAACTTTTTGCATCAAATATTCTTCTAGACTCTTTCATTGCCTTGCTCCAAAATAAAAAGAGAGGAAGCGATCAAAAATGTATCGGGAAAAAAATAAAAGTTCATTCTAGCTCAAGCCTGGAGCACTCTAGAAAGGGGAAGAAATTTCATAACAAAGTATGCATTTTTTGTGTGTAGTTGTAGTTGTTGTTTATTGATGGTGAATATATTTAACATAAGTTGATGTTATTTTGTCAGATTTTTTCTTAATAAATAAATGTAGTTGTTGGTTTTATTTTGCTCTAAATTATGGGTTGTGTCACTTATATGCTCTATTTTTTGGGGTTTAAATTTGTTGTGTTTATAAGTGTCTTATTTGGGATTACTTCCACTACTCATTTCCTTTCAAATCCTTCAATCCCGATCATTATTTTGCAACTCATGAGCTTCCTTATCTTTCTTTGCATTCAACTACTCATATATATGTTTATAATGTTTCAATTCTTTTCATGACCTCCTAGAAATCATTCAAAACTTTATTTTTCTACTTAATCAATTGTTTTGTTTCTCTGTTTGCTATGACCAAGTGATATTCGATGAATTTGAACTGCTCATCTCTCTTATTTTTATAAGAATACTGGGCCACAACATAATGTTTCAGAGACTCAATAAGGGAGAAATTTATATTATCCATTCTGATGTGGGGTAAATTAGATGTTTAGAGATTGGGACTTTTGTATGCGAACCACTGGTCAAAAACATTATTAACAGTGCCTCTCTTGGGTGCTTGAAATACAACTTGATTTTTCCATTGCCCACCATTACCAGTCATTTTAACCCGAGACTTCTCTTCCTCACTAGATTTGTTCTCACTAAAAATTTTCATTTAAAACTAGTTTTGCAAATCAAATACTCACCCTCCTATGCAAATCCATACTACCTTGGCATTTTATTTCATTTTTTGAATCCACTCATAAGCTTCAATGATGTCACCATTTCTCATAAAAACGATGGGAAAATAAGAGGGACAACTTCCAAAATCTCGATACTCATTGAATGACTATTGACTCAATGGTGAAGATGCTTGGCTCTTAAAGAGCCCACTAGGGTTCAATTCTCACTGCAAGCGAAGTCAGGAGATGCACCATAATAAGGGATGAGGCTGGGATTGTGCCCCAAGTGAATTTGACGGAATGGATACCCCTCAGTCCTTGGCCACTTAGCCTAAGAAATCTACCCACTTCACCATGGGGGAAGGCGGTCCGTGGACCTTCTAGATTTCAATCAAAAAAATCTCAATACTCCACACATCAATTTCTAAATGGTGATACGATAATTCAAGCAATGTAAGATAATGGCTCATTTAGCTTACATTGCCTTAGAACAAGGTATTAATTCATGTCTATTTTTCATAATCAATGTAAGCTAATGACATCTCTTTAATTTTTAAAGGGCGGGCCAATCTTAAAATATTTTGATAAAAGAATCAAAGTATTATGTATAATTAGGTCAATGAGTTGGTTTGTTTGGCTTCAATTATTGTTTTAGGTGGTTTGGGTAGTTAGTTTCACTCTCAATCAATTCTAATGTCCGAGTCATGAATGTTTTACAAATCCAACAACATTAAATATTTTAACATCTTTAAACAATTAATGTTCATGGTTGTTTTGTGTTTGATTGATCTTGTCAAGGCTAAAAATTTATAGAAGTTGGATTGGAAATTTTTATAGTGAACACCCACGTTACTCTTTCCATTGCAACATTGGAACTCACTCCAGGTTTCTTTTATCCCCTACATTTCTTATGGTTTAGTAAATTATGATGCGTTATTCTTTGGAAAGGTCAATTCAAATTAAAAATACAATCCATTACTCAAAATTTAACACATAATTCAACATCATTCCGTTTGAATTAGGTGTATAAGAAAAAGCTTAAACTATCAATGAGTTGACATTGAGTTATTGTTAATACATGCATTGTTAAGAGTTTTTGGAGGTGCCTATTCCTCACGCGAGTTCACGATAACACAAACTTGTGTAATATTGACCATTCAGTCAATCCTTGCACTCGGTCGGCCTCGAACCCATGACCCCCACACCCCATTTCTCGTGCCCCACCATCCTGTTGTGCGCTCACGTATGAAATGATATGGCGCTGTTCTTTTAAAAAAATGCAAATGGTAATTTTGAGAATATGTAACAACACATTACAACAACATAATGTGTTGTTACCTATTCCATCAAAACTAATGGCGACATGATGGAAAATATTTTTTCCTATTGTGTGAATGTAGGAGAGGGATAGGCTCTTCCGTTTTTTTTGGTGCATTTAAAAGTGAGGCTTATATGTATTTTAACAATTAATTTGGTTTGTAAACTCTATCCTCCATAATCACTCCATGGATATGATTATATTTATGAAATTGGGTATATCACTTTGTGGTACTTTAAAAATACTATATAGTATGTCGATGACGATGAAACCCCAACTTCCATTTTTAATTTGGGCAATGCATCCAATGCCATTGAATGCGGCGGAAAACATGCTTGGTATTACAGATTAGGCCACTTTGGAATTGCTTCTACAATTCCACAAACCTTACTTGCCTTATTACCCATGTCGGACATGCCTCTTCGATACATCTTGAAATGTCTTTGATGATTCTACAAACCCAAATATTTAACTATGAGTGTAATATTGCACCTCTTTTTGGTCCAAGTGCTAGTGGTAAAGGATGACGCAAAATTGTAAACAATACACAAATGTTGAAGTTGGTAAATGATGCCTGAAATCTTCATGTAGATTGTGATTTTGTTGATTTCTCATTGATCACAAAAGGAGGATTATATGTTTAATTTTTTTAATAAAAAAATTTATTATAAAACATTCACAAACTAAATATTTGTTAATTGGGAAAGAGGTTGAGGTGAAAATATCATTGTAATGGAATTTCTAAAAAAATCGTTATTCTCCGTAATAACATATGATTAAAAGTGTTTGTATAGTTAATTGAGTCCTCTTGTGTTCGTGATTTTTCATTAATATACCTCATGAGTTAAAATGAAATAACATTGCACCTCTTTTTGGTGCAAGTGCTAGTGGTAAAGGATGCCACAAAATTGCAAAAAATAACAAATGTTGAAGTTGGTAAATGATGTCCGAAACCATCACATAGATTGTGAATTTGTTGATTTCTCATTGATTACATAAGAATGATTATTTGTTTAATGTATTTTAATAAACATAATTTATGATAAAACATTCATAAACTAAAAGCTTTGTCAATCGGAAAGAGGTCGAGAGGCGAAAATATCATTAACGAGAATTTCTAAAAATCTCTATTATTCTCTATAATAAAAAATGATTAGAGGTGTTTGTATAAGTAATTGAGTCCTCTCCCTTTGTGATTTTTCAGCAATATACCTCATGAGTTAAAAGGTATGTACATTTTTCTTTAATAACTTGTGTGTTTATATTGTTCATTCTACTAACTATAAATTCAATGTTTGTGTTTATACTTTGCATCTTATCAATATGCCTTATCAAAAATAGGCATTTGAGTATTTATAATAATTTTATGTGATGGAATTTTCTAAATAATTAATTTAAAATATAGTTTTAATAATTAAATATATTGCAAGTGAACTTGTAAATTTATCATCCTATAAAAATTCTGGGTTGGAAATAATATGACATTATTACTTTTTGTTAAGGTTGGTATTGTCTATTATTTCCTATATTTTTTATTTTTGTAATGATAATGTATGTAGAGGATAATTCACATTTTAGGGATCAATAGTTTATTTATAAAAATATTTCATCAGAACTCATTTTTGGTGAGTTATATTTTATATAGTGTTTATATTCTTTTGCTTGGTTGGAGGTTTCTATTTTGTTGGAAACTTGTGCATGGAGTGGTAAGATGTTATTGTTATTGGGATTCAACTATAAAATTTAATATGATATAAGAAGATGTCTGATCATTGATCATAAACATATAAAATTTATGAGGATTAAACTTTGTTGAAAACCTAATATTAATAAATGTGTGTTTTTCACAAATATTGTGTGTTTTACCACTATTTAGGCAAAATGGATTTACACAAGAAACCTAGAACCAAAGTTTACCATTTCATGATTTTGATCAGGCTATTGCAATTAGCGTTTTCAATAAAATGCTCTCCAGATCACAAATTTGGAAATTTTCAGCTTTTTAAAATATCTTTAAAAGCTCATGAAAAATCATGTTGGGTCTATATATTTGTATTTTTTAAGCTGACTTCATTATGAAATTTGTTGGTCAAGTTCAAGTCGAAGATGGAAAATCATATATCTTGACTTTTTTCACTTTTGTTGTCAATCCTTCATGTTGGTGTAACTTGTTTTCAGTAGCCATAATTCCTTATTCATAAAAAATCCTACAATTGAGAAATATATAACATTGGACAACCTCAAAAGGGTGTAGTAGTTACCTCTTTTAGAAACAATGCATGAAATATTTCTTCATTATATATGACATTATTGCTAACAAAGACACCTAATACCTAAAACTAAAGCTAATAAGGAAATATGAAGACACATGACGATGTAAATGCAAGTGATTTTTTTATGTTATTAAAAGAGCATTATAGGCATCATTCTATATGGAATGACCAAGAATGATTTATCATGTTTTGGATATTTAAGACTTGTGTCATAATTACTTGAGGATTGTGAAGACTTGTTGGAGGCACCTATTATTGATTCTTTATCAGTGTAGCGAAACATGCTTCTTAAGGTGATGATTATTTTTCAAATTTTGGTGTTCTTTTAGCTGAGATTATAGAGGACTTAGTTCTCATTTATGAGGTTTGTGATGAGACTATTTTAAATTTAAAATCTTCAATTGAAGGTACATATTCTTCTCACTGATTGAGCCTTCTATAGTTTATGAATAATTTTTATCACATAGATCTACCTTTGCTCCTTCCAAGAGTATGGAGTAATCTTATGAAGATTGTGACACCTCTTGTGATCCTATGATTCATTATGTGTGTGATATGGATGACTGTGATAACCATATGTGAGGATAGTCATGATAACCCCTACATTTTTCGTTTCTTCTATTTGTTAGGAGGATATTGATGATGACGTTCCTCTTGTAGATGAAGATGACAGTGTATTAGATTCTTCCTTATGTGACATCACATCTACAACTTTTTCCCTTGATTTTGTGTGGAAATTTTTATTGGATAGTGGATGATTCTACTTTTGCTGATGGAGAGTGCCTAAATGTGTCTTCTTATATGGACAACGATGCATCTATAAACTTTTTCTTAGATAAGGGGTCCTTCACATAGGTTTTTACTAGTACCCCTTCTTGATAGGGTTGGAATTCTTGATGTAGACACACCAAGAATCTCTTATCAAATTGAAAATTGAGACTTTCTTATCAAATTGAAAATTATATTATTGATCATATTGAGCATCAAACTTTTTATGGCTCATGGTCATGGTTGTAATTTGGCTTTTGTGTCACTTCACACTTTTTGGGATCCAAAAGAGATTGTGATAGATGTTGTTAGACTTTGTATGATGGAAGGTCACATTTTCCCATTTCTTGGAAATCAAATTGAAATGATTATATTGTAGAGACATCAGTCCCATTGATGATTATTTCCACTCAACTATTTTGGGGACTCAAATACTTATATCTTCCATTACATTGGAAAAAGTGCATTATACAATTTTGGAAACATGAAGGAACATCCTTTATTCCCTTGATAACACCTTTTATAATTCTTAATGATCGATGTCACAATTCATTATACTTGAGTGATGAGGATCAATCTTCTTCCGAGTTAGTGAAGTCTTTTCTTGTTCTAGTTGGAGATTTTAGAGGCTTTATGAAGGCTTAATAATTTTAGTATCCTTTCAAGAATGTGGAACCTACGGGGTTTGTAATACTTGTGGCATTTGGAGAAGACTCGTGGAGGAGGAATTTTTAAATTTTGGTTCTTATGGATATTTTCAAGGATGTATTTACTTTATTTATGTTCCGGGAAGAGTTTGCATGACATCTTCCAAATTTACATTGGGGGCGAGAGGGGTTGTGAGACATAATGCCAACCTTCATTCATATTGTGTGTGGAATGATAAGAGGTTATTATTATTGGGACTTAGTTGTAAAATCTAGATTTTTAAAGACACTATTCTTTATAATGTATGGAGTGTAACACAAAATAATAAAGAAACTATTATTTATAATACTTTGAAGTGTAGTGCAAAATAATGATGAAATGATATTCTATTTCAAATTTATATATTATTTTTTAATTTTTGACTAAGCAAATTTTATTTTTGTTTTAATTACTAACTTATGCTATGGAAAAAATAATATGAAGGAAGTTGTAAGTGCCGTGAAAGGGATAAAATTACAAATTCTCTTAACATTTTCTATTAGCATACTAGTATTATTTACAATTAGAATTTTTTTATGTTCTAGATGAAGGAAGGACACTATCTTAACACTTACAAAATTTTGGCACTCTTGTCATAGACAAATGAGTAATGACAATTATGGGTGGAATCTTAAGTGTTTTAACTAATATCCCCCTCTCACCTTGATTTTAATGGATGCATGCTTGTAATTTTTGGAAAGATAAATAATCAACATTTAATTAAGGATGAAAAATATGTGTAAATATTTTAAATAAAACTAGTATTGCATAATTAATATATTAAAATCAATTATGATGGAAAAATATATGGTTTAAAAGTGTATTTTGATTCAATTGTTTTCATTGAGCTATTGTATGAAGCTAAACATAAAAATGTGTTTTTAGTAGTGTTAATAACTTTAGCTAGAAGTTTACATATGATTAATATGTGTTGTTGAGAGTATTTTAGACAGGTGTCATAAGTTACAAGTTCTTTTGGCATTGTGAAGATAACTTCAAAATGATTTGAATATTGTGGTCACCTACGTCTAATCTTTTGTTTCCTCACTTTGATTTACAAATTGCAAATTTTGTGAACCTATAATACCCAATTTTCTCTTGCCCTAGAATGGTTCCAATGTCCTTGTAATATCTAAATACTTTAAAGAAAACAAAACGACTTAGGGGCTTGCATTAGGGTTAGTGAATAGTATGAATTAAATTTTTTTATCATGCACCTAAATTGAGAATTGTGACATTGAATAATAGTATTTTTATAAAGGAAATAACTTCGAAAATGGAAATTCCATGCCATAGAATCTTAGTTGTGCACTGAAATTGAGGTATAGAAAAATAATAGCTTCATAAAATGACAAGTGCTTTAATGAAATTACAAGATCACTCTTTTATTTGTTAATATTTCTCTCTATGTGAATGTAACAAATTATGAATGATTATTATCAAATGGACTACAACACTATTTGTAATTATAAATACTTGAATTCAAATTAAGGCCTTATTGGCACATGAAATGACATCAAATGACTAGATGACAAAATATGGGAAGGGGATCAACGCACCAAACTTAAAGAGAACCTAAAAGGGACTAGAAGCACCAACAATGCTTATAATGCAGAGAAGAGAAACAATTCAAGAGAGTTAAGAAGGGTAGAGACATTAAAGGTTGACAAACACACCAATAATATCCAATTTGGACCAAAAATGACAAATAGACAAGTACTCTAAAACCACATGAATTAACACTTAACAAATGTTGTGGGGCCATTTTCAATTGTCTACATATGAATCCACTTGAGATGTGTGTGTGTGCGCGTACACGTGCATGTGTGACTTTACACTTGAGTACAAAAATAATATTGTTAGAGCATGATATTTATGTGAATCAAAAAATTAACAATAATGATCCCTAAATATTATAAGAATTAATCTTATAAAAAAATAACATATCCATCTCATAAAAATCTATGTTAAAGATGCTGAGAGATATCATTCTAGAGGCACCAAACCCACTTATGTGTCAAATCAATATATGGGCTCCTCAAGAATTATATCTCTTAGCCTATTTTACATAGTATTTTTGAGATACATATGATAGCTTAGTCATTTCTCACTTGTATTAATTAATATTTGTTGATGAATATTGATGAGATATATTTTGTCTTTATTTCATGTTTCAACATTAAAGATTGATAGAAACATTTTATGTTTTTAAATTCTAATTATTTTCCGAGCGGTGAATATCTAATAAATTAAACCCTTAAGTATCATATTCAAATTCCATAATATATCAGTTACATTCATATATTTGATATCAAATATCATAGATTCATTAACATATTGAACAACCACTATACTAAAGTTTAGGCAGTGTACTTCACTTTATAATTAAAAAAAAGTCACTTTGATAAAGAAAATATCATAGTTTACACCACTTGCATAGGAAATATCTTACTTTACAACACAATGGCACTTGAGAATATCTACAATTCCACGCCTCAATAAATTTATTTTTGATGATCTAATATATAACTACAAAATAATAACATGTTCAATCTTTCATAATAATTTGTCCCAGTTCATATTAAAGTACCTAACACAATTTCATTGGTGAACAAATATAGTTATATGGATATACTTGGTGAATTATATAAACATTTTTTTCATTTATATGAATTGCATGTTCTTTTCAACCCTTTCCATTTCTCCTTATATTTGTTATCTGTGTGATCTATTTACTTTCCAGTTATTGAATTGCATACTTGAATCCCTTTTAAATTTCTACTATTTTTGGAATGCAAGTCCATTTCACTATAATTATCTCGAGGGCTACTTACCGACCTCACCCCAAAATCTATAGCGATAAAGATTGAGTAGGCCTTCTCTCCTCCCCCTCACTCTCTATTTCCATGTGTTTGAGTATAGAGAGGGGGCACCACACACACACACGAGAGGGTTATGACGAACAACCCTTTCGATTTCTAGTGGGTTGGAAAGACAAGACAACACAAGACTATTAGAGATGGAGATGGGAGTTGGGAGACGAGGGATAAGCGACGACTAAGTGTTGAGGGCTTTCAGTATTCATTTTTTATGTGTTGATGCTTGCTTGTTGGTGGCATACAATTAGGTGTGTGTTTTGAATGTCTCCTACTATGCGATCTCCATAGATGTTGTTATTTTCATAAGCCCGCCCCAATCATCTTATTCTTGCTATTGTGTTGTGCAGGTGTTTGGCCCGCTTGGCGAAAGTTGGTGTCTACCACTACTACAGTGTTGAACTTAGTCCTAAGTGTGTGGTCAATGGTCAATCATGCGGTGCTGCATACATTGAGTACGTCCTTTATAGTGGTAATTGCCCAAAATCACCGATGAAGATGATTGAGTAGTTGCAAAGTCTTTATCTCAGTAACTATTGGGAAAGCTTGCCGTAAGCGCATGTTGATATTTTTCAACATGCGTGGGCCAATAAAGCTCATTTCATCTATTAATATGTATTCTACATATTTCATTTTCTCTTGGAAATGGAGGAGTGTTTTTCCACTGAAGTGGGTGTAAATCATGAATTGGAATTGAGAGGTTACATGTATGGTGGTCCCATTAATGTGAAAAGTTCTTTACCCACATAGGTAAAAAAGCATTGGGCAGGCGTGTAATGTAGGAAAAAGTGATTGTAAGACACATGAAATTTTCCTAATTAGGTATGATTTACCGGTGCCAACTGTTCCATGGATGACCATTTTTAGCGGGGGCGAACAATCCCTACAATAGTGTGGTGTGTAATGATTTGCGGTGCAGTTTTTGTTAAGGGTATGTGCACAAGTGGGTGCATTTGTGACTGGCTTGCTTAAATGAAATTGGGGCATATTTCTTATAGTGCATGCTTAAGCTGGCAGTCCCCCCAAGCATAGGCGATATCGAACTCGCACAGTTTGATCATATCTAGGTCATCTATCTGAATAACATCGGTTGGGTGTATGTGTGATAACAACTCCCATTCTTCCATTTCTGTTCTGTCGGAATCATCTGTACCAAATTCGGAGCTCTTGCTTTACTGTGATTGTATTGGGTTTGTGTAAAGCCTGGTAGGAGTGTTGGAAGAGTTCCCACGCGTGTGACAGATTTTTGAAGACGTAGTGCCTATGTCAACATGAATGCTATCGCGGAATGGTTTATACAAGATCTTGGTTTGTTGAAGTATAACCTTCCATATGCTGGTGAGCTATGGATTGGAATAATGAGAGCTAGGGAAACACGCTTACGACAATCGGTGTGGGGTGCCAGTGCCACTTGTCTGAAACCCTTTTGGGAATCTGTAGGACCATGATTTACATATATATATGAGAGGAAACACTTCTAATGACAATGGGTGGTTTATGTATGTATGAATAAATGTTGGGGGTAGGTAGGCCTATACAAGGGTAAAAATGCGCTTGAACACTTGTTTCCCAACCGAGAGTGTCAGGAAAGGCATCTGCATACGGAGAGTGGTAAATTTGGTAAAGCATGTGACATGTTTCTTGTGCTCCAATGTCACGGTCTACTAGCATTTCACATTAGAAACTTATTGTATGATAACTTGACAAGGTTGTGTAGTGCCACATCGTTCGAAGCTCTTGTCAACATGTGGTGGTAAATTTTGACCATTGCTCTCGCTTTAGCTGTGTACTTTTCTATATACCCAAGACTACATGTTGTGAAGTCACGGATTGGCAGCCAATGTTGGCATGCTAGATACATAACATGTTGTTGCTATGAAGGTTTAATCTATCATCATTATGTGCATGCATGTATATGCCCTGCCCTTTTTGGTCTGCAACCAAACTCAAAACATGTTGTAGGGGCCACGACACTTTGTACCATAATTATAAGGTAAGCCCTACTTTGCGAAGGCATGTAGTTTTTGAGCATTTGTTGTGTCGCTGCACACGGTTTAACATGTCACAATAATCATTTTTAGCACAAATTATTTGAATTGTAGTATTTTCTAACAAGCAAGGGTCATTGAAGGGGCGTAGTGCATTTTTGGCATGCCTTGTACACATAATGTAGGGTTCCACACTGTGAGGCAACTGTCAAAGAAATCCTTTTCCGCCTGAACCTAAGTGGGGTTGGTCCAATCTATTGCTGCCATGTTTGGTGCATCTTTCAACCATAGGAAGCCATGCATATGGGGTGAGCCTCTATGTTGCCAATCGTATTTTCACGAAGCAAGTACCTTTAGGCTACTGGTGAGAGGTGGCCAAAAATATGTGATAAAGTAAAGCAAGTATGAAGAGGGGTTACATGTACCAATAGTCTTTGGTGTGAAAAACTTTCTCGATAAACTCTTCAAAGAAATATGTGAACTTGCGTTAAAAGGAACGATAAATAGATCTTACCAAGCCAAGAACTCAAATTTTAATCAAACACCACGATCAATAAGATAAAAGTAAATCGCCAGAATAACTTTAATAAAACAATTGCAAACAAATGAGCAGAAATATCATATATTATTATGGAACTTAATGAAATACAATGAGAATGAGCCTTTCTTATATATGCAAAGAATAACAATCTAAGAACTAGTCAAGGTCATAAATCAAGACATAAATAAAAAAGAACTAGTCATCAAAGAACTAGTCAAGACCATAGATTTAGGAAAGAACTAGACATCAAAGATCTAGTCAATACCATAGATCAAGGAAAGAACTAGTCAATACCATAGATCAAGGAAATAACTATACCTAACAACTAGATAATATCCCCCTAATATCTAAATAAAATAAAATAAATATCCACACACATAAGTGGGTGAGGATAAATACAATAAAGGTAAATAAAGTACCTAGGTGAACATAAGCTAAGGTAAATACCCACTCTAACACCCCCTCTCAAGTGAAGCTAGGGGCCCAAAATAAAAGTGGCATTTCCACAGTATGAGTCCTGGAAATTAGGCCTAATCAGGTACTCATATACAATATATCCATGAAGAAATATCGAACCAAAAGAAATAAAGAATCCTACTAGAAGGAAAGAGAAAGAAAAAGAAAAAGGTAGATGTTCTCATGAACACCCCCCAAGAACAACTTCTGAAATCCCAAGCATGACATGCAACTCAAGGTTATGAGGGGATGCAAAAGGCTTCGTAAAGATGTTTGCAACTCGCTCTTTCGAGTCGAATGTACCCCAAGAAAAGAAATCCATCCTAAATGTGTTGACGAATGAAGTGGATGTGTATCTCAATATGCTTGGTCCGTTGGTGCTCAATTGGGTTGCAAGAAATGTGAATTACACTTTGGTTTTCACACCAAACTACAGTCAATGAATCATGTGGGAATCCAAACTCTGTCACAATAAGCGTCGAAGCCAAATAATCTATTGACTCGCTGTAACTACTCGCCCTATCTTTGTGCCTTTCAAGATGAAATTGCAATAACTCGTTTCTTATATTTACACGCCCTAAAGAATCGGAGAAGAACCAAAACAAAAAAATGGTGAGAAGTGGAATGCATGTCATCAAGATAACCTAGCCAATTTGAATTTGTATATCCAACCAATTTGAGTAACACCCCTAATGTAGTATAGGCCAAAGAAGGAAGTGCCCTACAAATAGCGCAAGAAAATCCTTTTAGTATCCTGCTAGTGACTACTATGAAGAGAATGTGTAAAGCGAGATATAAGCCCTCTTTGCAAATGAAATATCGGGTGAGTATGGGTAGAGTACATGAGACTTCTAGCCAACCGCCTATACAATGTAGTATCACAAAGTGGAGTGGTACATGTGGAAGTAAGAGTAACCCCAGACTGAAAAGGAGATGGACTTGGCTTGCAATCAGCCATATCAAAGCATTGAAGAAGATCATGGGTGTACTTTTGCTAACTCAAATGAATCCCTAAATCTATCTAAGAAATATGCAATCCAAGGAAATAATGCAATAACCCAAGATATGTCATGTCAAAATGTGTAGAAAGAGCCCTCTAAATAGTCTGAATGTGGGAAGAAGAGTCATCAAGTAACTAATAGATCATCAACATATAAGACAAGTATCACAATATCCTCGCCAACTTCTTTGGAGATACACTTTGTATGATCAGAGTGGAAACAATCAAAACTAGTAGATAGAAGAAAAGAATCCATCTTCTCATACCAAGCCGAGAGGCTTGTTTGAGACCGTAGAGAGACCTTTAGAGCCTACAAATAAGAGAAGAATCCTGAACAAATCCAGCCGGTTGCTCCATGTATATTTCCTCTTGTAAATATCCATGTAAGAAGGCACTCTTCACATCCATCTGGTATATGGGCCACCCCTATGATGCAGCAATAACAAGTACAAGGCGTACGTAATCCATCTTGGAAACGAGTGGAAAAATCTCAGAGTAATCAATACCTTCAACTTGTGAAAAACCCTTGCAACAAAATGAGCCTTATACTTGTCAATGGACCCATCAACTGCATATTTGGTTTGGTATACCCACTTACACCGACCATCTTTCTTCATTTAGGAAGAGATACCATATCCCAAGTATGATTCTTCATCAAAGAAGAATACTCGGCTGCCATCACATCATCCCATTCATGTATCCCATGAACCTTTGAAAAAGACTGTGGATCCTCATAAACTACCAGACACAAAATTTCGAACCTGTAGAATGTGCGTGATGATGCCTAGTGGGTGGGAGATCCTGTATGAAAGGTGTTGCCTCGGATAATTTAGTACGAGACCACTTAGGCATAGTGTGACAACATTAGTGGCAATATGATCCTCAACGACATTTAGAACCTCCTCACCAATCTCCTCAAAGAAAGGATCCTCAAGATGAGATGAAGAAGGAGGCATGTAAGAAGATGAAGAATCATGAGGAGTGAAACACTCATCAAAATGAACATGTGTTCAAAAAGAACATCATGAGTATCAGGATCTAAAAGGTGATAAGCTCTCATGTCCTCACAATACCCTAAAAAAATCAAGGGTTTTCTCTTCTTATCCAAGGCTTTCCTTTTCTTCTTTGCCACAAAGGCCCAAACATGAATCCCAAATAATACAAAAAAATGAGACATATGGCTTAGTGTTGGACCAAGCTTCCTTTGAAGTCAAATGCTCAAGTGCTATATGTAGCGTGTGATTTTGAATGTAGTTAGCACAATTAACAACTTTTGCCTAGTAGATAAGTGGTAAATCTCTAGAATGCATCATACGAGCTTAGCCATTTCCTTTAAAGTTCTATTATTCCGTTCTACTAAGCCATTTTGTTGTGGAGTATGAGGAACAAAATGCTGGTGAATAATGCCTTGAGTTTCCAAATTTAGAAAAATCATTCTTTGAAGTACTCCCCTCATTATCAGTATGAAAATTATTTATGCAACTAGAAGATTTTTCTTGACCAAAGCCTCAAGAATTTGAAGTGTGAAAAACATCACTTTTGTACTTGAGAAAATAAATTCAAGTATGCCTCGATAAATTATGAATAAACATAAGTACATATTTAGCTCCATTGAAAGAGGGGGTAGGAAAAACCATCGAGTCACTATGCACAAGCTCAAGTGGTTAAGAAGCTCTCTTAGAAAAATTCTTAGGAAAAGGATATTGGTGTTGTTTCCTAATTCAAAACCATGAAAAACAAGAAACTCTAGGAAGACCATCTACCATACCATGAGTGCTCAACTCCTTCAAATATTTGTAATTGAGATGCTCAAATCTCTCATGTCAAAGCTTACTCTCGAATCGCATGAGAAAACAATCATGTCCCTATAGAGGAAGTGTCACCAAAACCCTCAAAGTGATATAGTCTATAGCTATGATCAACAATACCTTAAGCAACAAGTGAATGAGGCTCAGAAAAATTTTGTACTTCTACCCCATGTGGTGTAAAAGACATTGTTTTTCCTTGACTGAGAATGAAAATTTTGATATACAAAGAAAATTTGTGGTGATGTTAGGAACATACGGTGCATCTTGATATCTGTCACCATCAAGGTGTATATCACCTTTTCTATCAACATAAATAAATAAATAATCTTTAACCTCAATTTTGGAAGTAGAACTCAAACCTAGAGAAAAAAATACTCCTTGGAAGAAGTCATGTGATTAGAAGCACCATAACATATAACCCAATTTGTGTGTAAGTGGTGACTGAGATATGCCAAAACATTAAGTGCTTTTGCTTGTTGATTAGAAGGAGGTGGAGTGGAGATAAAATTTTTGTGTTTCTTGACTACATCCTTTAAGACTTGCATTCTCTTATAACACCTATGTTCTTCATGACCAATACCCCCACAAAAAGAGCATGAAAGACTAGACTTATCCTTGGGTTTAGAATAATCCTTGGGTTTTGAGTTATTTTCTTTGGGTTTAGGAGCATTTTGAGATGGAAAAGGGGTGGATTTGGTTTTACTTTATGGTTTTCCCTTGCCTTTAGGATTAGATGCAACTAATGACTTTTGAGAGGTGGAATAATCAATGTTAGACAATTTGGATTCTTCCTAGTAAGTCTTTCACAAAATGTTTCTAAGACATTGCATTTTGAATGTGTCACCTAAGACATCCATGCTAGATAAAAAGGTAGAAGCATAAATTTGGAATGGTCCTCTCAACTTAGATAGAATAAGTTAAACATACTCTTCATCTTTCTTATCTCTTCCACTCCCCTCCAATTGTGTCAACAAATTCTTGTCAAACTTGGTAAGATAGTCTATAATTGTTGGAAAATCTTCGGAGTTTAAGAGATATGATTTCAATTTCAAGTTGTATGGTTCTTATATGATCCACCTTATTAAATAAATCTTCTAATGTCTCCCATAATTTGAAAGGAGAGTAACATTTTTCCAAATTAAACAAAAGACTGTCACTTACATAAGTTCCTATCAAACCCATACACTCATCAAATTTACATTGGTACTAAAAAATTCATATTCTCTAGTGAACACTGGTTGTTCTAAACAAGTTAAAGTTCATAATCCTTTTCGCTTAATTTTTTTCCATTCTTGGTTTCCATGTGTGGTAATTATGTGTTATTAATGACTCAACATCATCTAATGCGAAGTATATAAAGACACCATTATCAAAAATCACCAAAAGAAATGCAAGAACCAAACAATGCAACAAGACCCCCAAGCAATGCAACAAGAGCCCCCTCATATTTTGACACTTTATAATGAGTGTGTGTTATAATATGACACTTTATAATTATAGTGAGATTCTCAAAATAAATATTTCCAATGGAAAGAGCACGAAAAAACAAGCACTTTTGTAAAAACGACACTCAAAACCGAGTTACCAATCAAAAGATCCAAGCTTTATAATTTTATGCTCTACTATTTATTTTAGTTTCCACTAAAACAAAATAAAATGCTCTTTCCGTCACCACAAAAATAAAATGAAAGGGCGCTGGAGTTATTCCCACCATGGGCATGCGTTACCTACATTATTGGGCTTATTCGTGCAATTAACATTTCTTCAACCCGAGTCAGCTTCTATGGTACTTAGGAGTTGCGACTTAGGGTCCATGTTATTCCACATGGAGGACTGATTGCCAATGTGCTCATTACAACATCTAATGCACGTGGTATTTCCATCCCTTAGCCTAATTTTCATCCCAGGGTAGGATTTGTAACATACAAAACAAATATGCATATCAACTAGAGCATCTATTTTAGCCTGAAATATTTCCTGCGCAGTAAAAATACCTTCTCCAATAGGATCCTAAAATCCGTTGCTGCATTGGTAACTCTGCTAAGGTTCTAGTTGCATGTTGGTGTTTTTCCTTTTGGATTGGTATATATCTCTTCTGTGTTTGTTGACCTCTTCTTTCTGCACCTGATAATGGCTTATGTGAGTTGCATTGTGGCACTCCTTGCTATCGTCAGAGCCGACCTTTACTTTTCCACAGTTGTGGCTGTCCACCATACACTTGGGCAGTGGAATACCAAACATGAATATAAGAGGTAATTATTAGAACACGTAACCATGGATTGGCTAGATAGTAAGTGCATTATTTCAAAGTAAACATCACAGTTTTTATGGTAACTATTTTTCCCGTGCCAAAAAAATATAATTCTTTACCATAAGGTAGTGCAGAGCGGCTCCCAAGGAAAACTAAGGTGTGCCCAGTGCCTATCTACATCCACACTAAAATACAAGGTTTTTTTGTATCTATATGAAATTCGTAAAACTGAAAAAACGAAAAATAAAAGTGACGTACAAGGTGATATTAGTATAATAATAATAATAATAAATTAATTAATTAAAACATTTTTTAAAAAAACAAACAGAGTCTTTTTACCCCTATCCCAGATTAGGCCGCATGGAAAAAGGCGGTTAGTTACGGGATCCACAACCATTGAGACTACGGATGTGGACCACCTTTAAAAAAAAGTACTATGCCTTCGGCCTATTGTTAATGTTTCTTACGAGAGAGAATTTGTATTAGTTATTAGAATTTAGTATTTGAATTATGCCGTCAAGGCTGCGTGTGGTCACGTGGTTCCAGATTTTGTTTACGTTCCTTCATTTTATATAAGATGTGTTATTGCGTTTAACTGCACGTTTGTATAGGACCCCTTCGTATTATGTTGGCTCTATAAGTTTGTTAGATGCATTTCTCCTGAAAGCTAGGCCTAAGATATCTGTAGGTTTTTATGCTTTTAAGAGGCTTTCCTTTCAAGGAAAGTTTATATGTTACATTTTCTTTGTATACTATATTTTCATAAGAACATTAAGAACTATTTGGCCAAATGGTATATTTAAAAGGACTACCTGTAAATTGACAAGGTGTGTTTAACCTTTGACGCTTATGACGTACATGTAATAAAGAGATAGCCTAGGTCTCGTAAGCGGAAAAGCAATGAATTCATATAACAAAGAAAGAGTCAATGAAATACAATAACACACGGTCAATAGGTAGAGCACTAGCAACCTATGAATGTATAAATGGTAATAACTAATTTGATGAGAGGTGTTTTAAATTGAGGAGTGCATATTCGTTAATAGTACATAATAATATAATGTCACCCGTGAATGGTTGGGTTGGATGTAATAACAATTTGAGAAAACATTGTCATTGGCACAATACATGTAGCTTCGTTGTTTGTCACATTCGTTGTTGTTTACTAGTGCTATGTTAGTGCATGTTAATGTTGGTGTGCATTGTCTTTTTTATAAACTTTTTTTGAAAGTTGAGCTAGCATTTATATGAATGTATTTACTACATATGTTTTAATAATGCAACCTCCCTATGGTTTATGTAGTTCAACTTGGAGTTGCATTTTAGGGTGTAAATCCATTCCAATTATTAAGCATATCATTAACATTGTATCTATATGTGATAGCAACATGAGCGGATTCTTTGAAAGAAAATAATATAAATCCATAATACTCCAATTTAATATGTTTATGTCTATACCTATCACCGTAAAGCTCTATAGAATACAAAGGTTATCTCAATAAGTAAACATGTGTGCATGTATTTAACAGGTATACAAGTGTATGTGGCAACCATTCAAGGGTTATCTCGTGTCTAATAAAGCTTCAACAACAACGTCATGTGTTGGATATTCCTCTTCTGCACAACATGTAGAATAACACACTTGAGTTGTTCTTTGTTATTGTACAACTCTTTTTAGCTAGAAGAATGAAATCAAATGTGTATAGTATACGACATGTTTGAGCACTCTGGGCAGTTGACTAGACGTTGGGTCTATGTGGTATAAGGCCTAAGAAGACACACCCATTATACTAGTGTTGACATCTTCAAAAGCAGTTGCCCAAAGTGTGTCGTGGTATCTTCTAACAAAAATTAAGAAAATACATGTACTCGCATTGTGGAAAGTCTATAATATTACATTTAGAACAATGCCACGTGTTCTCCATAGTTGGCGGTGCCTTCTTTCGTCATTGTTTACTATTAACTACGTTAGCACAAGCTACGTAATAGAAGTTGCTCATTTTAATGTGAATAATAGTAGCCCACAATAGGACCTTGGTTGACAGCTGTAACTGTGCCAGCTCTTGAATACCAGCAATATCCTCGGCCTCCAGTTTGGCATTACTTAAGGGTAGGGGAATATATTCACCAAATTTCAAAGCAAACCACCTTTTCAACTCCTCTGCCTATGGTAATAAAGGCCGTTAATAAAACAATGTGAATTCAAACCAGTTGAAAGTGATTTTCCATTGAATGATGTTACCTTACCCTGTTTCAGTGTAAAAACTAGTATCTTGGCTATACCTACACGACACAACCGTCTAACAAGCCACCCTCGACTCATAAAAACACCCCATATAGTAACATCTATAGAATGCTTAGAAGTTTCCAAAATGGAGATCGTGCATTTCTTGTTCTCCATTCCATCCCCTCTATGGACGACTGATCTTGTAGAGACAGAACCCACCACCCTAATTACATCCAGGTGCGTGTGTACGTCTATATCTCTAATAGCCACAATACTTGTAAATTGGAATCTTTACAAAGGTATGTTGGCCTCATCATGTGAACATAGTTGGACAACCAAGTTTTTGTTTAGTATTACCTCCCATAAGCTTTCACATTGGCTAAATTGTTTTTTGCACATTTTAAGCTACCATTAGATATGTTGTATACCTCACCAACCCACACCATGTAAAAGAAACCGGTTGAAATATTTTGAAGGATATTACAGGTAAGTCATCACGGGGCATAATCTATGATGCAAAAGTTAAACAACTAGCCCACACCCCTTATGTTGACAAATTGGTGTATGTTTCCTTTCCTCGTGACATGCCCTCTAATAGTCCATCTAGGTTGATACATATTTAACTTTTCGAATAGGTGTGATTGTGGAAACATCAATAATAATGCCTTTTCTAGGGTCTCACCGCACAATCGTCCTGTGTTCTACGGTTAAATTATGCGACAATTGCTACCAACCATTAAGGATTTTCTCGGCGTTATAGTGCATTGGACAGAATTGTTCAACATAAACATACACGTAAATAACCATACAATCGAGTTCAACATATAAAGAGAAAGTGCACGCAAATTTAACACCACACAACACTAAATATGCACAACCCAAACAAGATGCATCTCTTTACAGGTAGTCATTGTATTACATAAGCACAATAAACCATGCATGAGTACATATACAATATAAACCCCACATGGGTCTAGGTTATAGCTAGGAAAAGGAAACCCACTTGTCGGGGACCACTACTTATAGCCAACTAGTAGTTTTTTACATGCTCGGGGTATTTCGACCACTCGGCGAAAAATTGCATCCATGTTTGGTCGGTATGCGAGAAGCACATTCAAGGGCCTCATCATTTGCCCGATGCGTAAAGGGGCGAAAAAATAGTTGGAGGGGTGTATAACCTCAACCTCATTGTGCAACACCTCGAATTTGGTCTCGGGCATCTAAAAAGATAGCAAATCCATTTCCACAACTCCATCAACGTGCACAATAACAAAGGGTCAACCGAGTGTAAGTGCACCCTACGGCCGCCAAAAATCAGGCACAAGAAAAATGGGCATACACAATCTACAAGAGCCGCTAAACACATTGAATAAAATTGTAAGCATCTATTAAAGCAACCCCCTCCCCCACCTTCCCAAAAAAACCCCTCAAGAGGTCATAGATATCTAGTGTGCACACACATACTCACTCGAATATGATATCCCATTTTCTATCAAAGCAACGAAAAAACAAATCTAAAGCACCTAAAAGTTGTGGTTTATTGTTCATAAGAAATGCCATTGAATTTGATGTGCCTACCATTCTTGGTTTTCAAATATAAAAACTACCTAAGATCAATTTTTAAAAATAGCCACGAAATTGGTTAAATTATTTCAACACATGACAACAACAAGAAATGGAACAAGATACAACTCGGTTATAAGCGCAGTGTAAAATTGAACATATATGTTGTGCGGTAGACACTGGGACGTGAGGAATGCTAACTCTAAGCTAGTTAAGCGGTCAAAAGTATAGAAGCAAACACAATACAAGAAGCTAGTTCTATATTATACACAAAAAAATATGAAGCAAACGAAATAACCTAGATGCTATGTTATTAAGACATGTCGAACTACATCAAACATTGAACGTGGCGAGCATATTCATGGGCAAAGTGCAAAATTTGGAATTGATGCGAGACATAGTGGTCGATCTTTGCAGAGTTACAAATTTGAACTTTAAGGTAAAAAAATAGCATGTGCGTTCTTAAAAGGAATTTAAAAAATTAAAGAAATTATGGACAATATAAATTCTTTGGCTGGCCCTATCCCTCACGTAAGATCGCAGGGGGTAGTGAGTTGGCTGCTGACTCGGCACTGTCCAGTGTTTTCACGGAGTTAAAAAAAGTTAACGGAACCCAAGTCATTTCAGCGCCTCCCCTGACTGCTCAACTATACCTATCTATTCACATTTATTGTTATGAATATGCTGCGCCATTTCAAAGTATCATTTCAAATATTTATTGAATGCTACCATTAATTGCTACCTAAATTATATTCATTAAACTATTTACTCCACTTTTTGGCGCCACTGTTCTATTTTTTTTATTTTTACATAAATGATTTATTTAAGTATTGCAAAAAAGAACAGTAGTCATATTTCATTCAGTTTTATGGAAGTTGAAGGAGATTTCTGAAGGTTGGCTATGAGAAAAGAACATTGCTCATGACAGGGAAAATTTGGAAATAATCTGTACATTGCAAATCAGGTAAGAACATTACATTTTTTAAAATCAGTGATAAGTTCAACTCATCTTGTTTATTAATTTATTAAGTTTTTGAACTACTTTGCCAGTCATTTACCACAACATCATTTTATAGTCATCTATCAAAGTTGAAAGGAATAACAATTCTAGTTAGTGTTTGCAAGATTTATTTGAAACAAGGCTAATTGAAAACAAAGAAATTATAAGTTGAATGGTGATTCAGATACTTATATCTAATATTCAAGGTAAGATTTTTCCTGAGAGAGTTTTTTTTACAACAATACAACAACATATTACATTGTCGCCCAATCTAAATGATGGAATACGTTATATTTACAAAGGCTATGGTCATTATAGTGTATAAAACTATGATGCCACATTCTTATGTGCCTACGGGATCTATATCAAAGTAGGTTGTTTTCCCACATAATATGTTGTTGCGTCAACGACATGCATTTCTAAAGATTGTTTTGCACATCATAGTGTTATGAAACTATTCAAATTTGTTTCATTTTATTACTTTAAAATAATTTCAAATCCATTCCCTCCTACTATGAGTACAACAATTTAACAACATATTACGTTGTTACCCCTGATAATGATGATCTGACTCGTTACTAGGCTACATAAGATACATGGTGTACTATATAAAACTATAATTTAAGATCTTATAGTGCTTACAAGATCTATATCTAAGAAGGTGGTTTCTCAAGCGTAATACGTTGTTTCTTTGACGACTGCATTTTTAAAGTTTGTTTTGCACCTTTGAATAATCTATTCAAAGTGTTTCATTCAATTAAATTGGAATACTTTCCAATTCATCCTCTCACACTTTAATTTCGACACGACGACAACGTATTACGTTGTCACCCGAACTAAATGGTGGAACACGTTATTTTTACAAGCTATATTCATTATAGTTGGTGTACCTCTTAGCTCATTAGATCCTCCTCAAGGAGCATGTCATGTTCTCATATTCATGTTCTTGTTCTTCTCTACAATCTTGCCCTCAATATTTCTTTGTATGCATACACCTATCTTTTTGAACAATCAACATTGAAGTCGACTTCCAAGCATATAACCAATGACAAGTACTTTGAGTAAGGTTCTTGACTGCCCTCACTATCCACATTTACCTTTTAATTCCTAGCTAGTAGTCCATTTATCCAACCTCAACACATTCCATTTCTTCTTGATTTCTAAAAAAACACTCTCTCTTTGTCTCCATGCAATCTGTCTTAACTACACAACACTCTTTTATGAACCTTAAATATCCTTGAATGCATATATAAAACTTCATCTTTGTTCTCCCTTGCGGAGATAATCCTTTATGAGAGGATTGTTATGCACCCGATTTATCATCAAACAAGGTCTTTAATGATACCATTCAATGATCAATTCTACCCTTCACAGTTTTAGCCCACATGTGTACAATGTAGGATCATCAAAGTATCAAATCCTATTATTATGTTGTCACCCAAACTAAATGATGGAGAACACTATTTTTACAAGATATAGTCATTATAGTGTATAAAACTGCAATGCACCATTCTTATGTGCCTATAGGATCTAAATCCATTCCCTCCTACTATGAGTACAACAATTTAACAACATATTACGTTGTTACCCCTGATAACGATGATCTGACTCATTACTAGGCTACATAAGATACATGGTGTACTATATAAAACTATAATTTAAGATCTTAGTGTGCCTACAGGATCTATATCAAAGAAGGTGGTTTCTCAACGTAATACGTTGTTTCTTTGACGACCTGCATTTTTAAAGTTTGTTTTGCACTGAATAATCTATTCAAAGTTGTTTCATTCAATTAAATTGGAATACTTTCCAATTCATCCTCTCACACTTTAATTTCGACACGACGACAACGTATTACGTTGTCACCCGAACTAAATGGTGGAACACGTTATTTTTACAAGCTATATTCATTATAGTTGGTGTACCTCTTAGCTCGGTAGATCCTCCTCAAGGAGCATGTCATGTTCTCATATTCATGTTCTTGTTCTTCTCTACAATCGTGCCCTCAATCTTTCTTTGTATGCATACACCTATCTTTTTGAACAATCAAGCATTGAAGTCTGACTTCCAAGCATATAACCAATGACAAGTACTTTGAGTAAGGTTCTTGACTGCCCTCACTGTCCACATTTACCTTTTAATTCCTAGCTAGTAGTCCATTTATCCAACCTCAACACTCCATTTCTTCTTGAGTTCTAAAAACACTCTCTCTTTGTCTCCATGCAAACTGTCTTAACTCAACAACACTCTTTTATGAACCTTAAATATCCTTGAATGCATATATAAAACTTCATCTTTGTTTCTCCCTTGGAGATAATCCTTTATGAGACTGTTATGCACCCGATTTATCATCAAACAAGGTCTTCAAATGATACCATTCAATGATCAATTTTGCCTTCACAGTTTTAGCCCACATGTGTACAATGTAGGATCATCAAAGTATCAAATCCTATTATTACGTTGTCACCCATACTAAATGATGGAGCACACTATTTTTACAAGATATAGTCATTATAGTGTATAAAACTGCAATGCACCATTCTTATGTGCCTACAGGATCTAAATCCATTCCCTCCTACTATGAGTACAACAATTTAACAACATATTACGTTGTTACCCCTGATAATGATGATCTGACTCATTACTAGGCTACATAAGATACATGGTGTACTATATAAAACTATAATTTAAGATCTTAGTGTGCCTACAGGATCTATATCTAAGAAGGTGGTTTCTCAACGTAATATGTTTTTCTTTGATGACTTGCATTTTTAAAGTTGTTTTGCACTTTGAATAATCTATTCAAAGTTGTTTCATTCAATTAAATTGGAATACTTTCCAATTCATCCTCTCACACTTTAATTTTGACACGATAATGACAACGTATTACGTTGTCACCCAAACTAAATGATGGAACATGCTATTTTTACAAGCTATATTCATTATAGTTGGTGTACCTCTTAGCTCAAGTAGATCCTCCTCAAGGAGCATGTCATGTTCTCATATTCATGTTGTTGTTCTTCTCTACAATCGTGCCCTCAATCTTTCTTTGTATGCATACACCTATGTTTTTTTGAACAATCGGCATTGAAGTCGACTTCCAAGCATATAACCAATGACAAGTACTTTGAGTAAGGTTCTGAATGACCCTCACTGTCCACATTTACCTTTTAATTCCTAGCTAGTAGTCCATTTATCCAACCTCAACACTTCATTTCTTCTTGAGTTCTAAAAAACACTCTCTCTTTGTCTCCATGCAACTGTCTTAACTCAACAACACTCTTTTATGAACCTTAAATATCCTTGAATGCATATATAAAACTTCATCTTTGTTTTCCCTTGTGGAGATAATCCTTTATGAGACTGTTAAGCACCCGATTTATCATCAAACAAGGTCTTCAAATGATACCATTCAATGATCAATTTTGCCCTTCAAAGGTTTTAGCCCACATGTGTACAATGTAGGATCATCAAAGTATCAAATCCTATTATTACGTTGTCACCCATACTAAATGATGGAACACACTATTTTTACAAGATATAGTCATTATAGTGTATAAAACTGCAATGCACCATTCTTATGTGCCTACAGGATCTAAATCCATTCCCTCCTACTATGAGTACAACAATTTAACAACATATTACGTTGTTACCCCTGATAATGATGATCTGACTTGTTACTAGGCTACATAAGATACATGGTGTACTATATAAAACTATAATTTAAGATCTTAGTGTGCCTACAGGATCTATATCAAAGAAGGTGGTTTCTCAACGTAATACGTTGTTTCTTTGATGACTTGCATTTTTAAAGTTTGTTTTGCACTGAATAATCTATTCAAAGGTGTTTCATTCAATTAAATTGGAATACTTTCCAATTCATCCTCTCACACTTTAATTTCGACACGACGACAACGTATTACGTTGTCACCCAAACTAAATGGTGGAACACGTTATTTTTACAAGCTATATTCATTATAGTTGGTGTACCTCTTAGCTCGGTAGATCCTCCTCAAGGAGCATGTCATGTTCTCATATTCATGTTCTTGTTCTTCTCTACAATCGTGCCCTCAATCTTTCTTTGTATGCATACACCTATCTTTTTGAACAATCAAGCATTGAAGTCTGACTTCCAAGCATATAACCAATGACAAGTACTTTGAGTAAGGTTCCTGACTACCCTCATTGTCCACATTTACCTTTTAATTCCTAGCTAGTAGTCCATTTATCCAACCTCAACACTCCATTTCTTCTTGAGTTCTAAAAAAACACTCTCTCTTTGTCTCCATGCAACTGTCTTAACTCAACAACACTCTTTTATGAACCTTAAATATCCTTGAATGCATATATAAAACTTCATCTTTGTTCTCCCTTATGGAGATAATCCTTTATGAGACTATTATGCACCCGATTTATCATCAAACAAGGTCTTCAAATGATACCATTCAATGATCAATTCTGCCCTTCATAGGTTTTAGCCCACATGTGTACAATGTAGGATCATCAAAGTATCAAATCCTATTATTACGTTGTCACCCATACTAAATGATGGAGCACACTATTTTTACAAGATATAGTCATTATAGTGTATAAAACTGCAATGCACCATTCTTATGTGCCTACAGGATCTAAATCCATTCCCTCCTACTATGAGTACAACAATTTAACAACATATTACGTTGTTACCCCTGATAACGATGATCTGACTCGTTACTAGGCTACATAAGATACATGGTGTACTATATAAAACTATAATTTAAGATCTTATTGTGCCTACAGGATCTATATCTAAGAAGGTGGTTTCTCAACGTAATACGTTGTTTCTTTGATGACCTGCATTTTTAAAGTTTTTTTGCACTGAATAATCTATTCAAAGGTGTTTCATTCAATTAAATTGGAATACTTTCCAATTCATCCTCTCACACTTTAATTTCGACACGACGACAACGTATTACGTTGTCACCCAAACTAAATGGTGGAACACGTTATTTTTACAAGCTATATTCATTATAGTTGGTGTACCTCTTAGCTCAGTAAATCCTCCTCAAGGAGCATGTCATGTTCTCATATTCATGTTCTTGTTCTTCTCTACAATCGTGCCCTCAATCTTTCTTTGTATGCATACACCTATCTTTTTGAACAATCAGCATTGAAGTCTGACTTCCAAGCATATAACCAATGACAAGTACTTTGAGTAAGGTTCTGACTGCCCTCACTGTCCACATTTACCTTTTAATTCCTAGCTAGTAGTCCATTTATCCAACCTCAACACTCCATTTCTTCTCGAGTTCTAAAAAAACACTCTCTCTTTGTCTCCATGCAATCTGTCTTAACTCAACAACACTCTTTTATGAACCTTAAATATCCTTGAATGCATATATAAAACTTCATCTTTGTTCTCCCTTGCGGAGATAATCCTTTATGAGACTGTTATGCACCCGATTTATCATCAAACAAGGTCTTCAAATGATACCATTCAATGATCAATTCTGCCCTTCACAGGTTTTAGCCCACATGTGTACAATGTAGGATCATCAAAGTATCAAATCCTATTATTACGTTGTCACCCATACTAAATGATGGAGCACACTATTTTTACAAGATATAGTCATTATAGTGTATAAAACTGCAATGCACCATTCTTATGTGCCTAAAGGATCTAAATTCATTCCCTCCTACTATGAGTACAACAATTTACCAACATATTATGTTGTTACCCCTGATAACGATGACCTGACTCGTTACTAGGCTACATAAGATACATGGTGTACTATATAAAACTATAATTTAAGATCTTAGTGTGCCTACAAGATCTATATCAAAGAAGGTGGTTTCTCAACGTAATACGTTGTTTCTTTGACGACCTGCATTTTTAAAGTTTGTTTTGCACTGAATAATCTATTCAAAGGTGTTTCATTCAATTAAATTGGAATACTTTCCAATTCATCCTCTCACACTTTAATTTCGACACGACGACAACGTATTACGTTGTCACCCGAACTAAATGGTGGAACACGTTATTTTTACAAGCTATATTCATTATATATTATGAATGATTCCTCCAATCAGGTTGATGATAATGAATTTTTTCTAGCCTATGTTGTTTAGAGTGGTGGCATGTTTGAGACCTAAAATTATTTCCATACTTTTATATTGATGCTAGTGATGATTTGTGATACCCTTGAGAGCTATTTTTGGGTTGATTCTCTTCTATATATGGTAGTAGCTGATTTTAAACATTTCTCAACCTTGAATAACTTAGAAAAGATACTCTATTGTCTAATCTGATGATTTGGTTCTTCGTAACCTTTGGCTATTAAGTTATATTCACCAACTTCTTTGTGCATCTATAGTTTTGGCTTTCATGAGAAAAAGGATAGATCATGATCTACATACTTCATGCTTCTTTTTCAGATTTCCTATTGTTGCATTGATACTTTTTCCTATTGAAAACATGAGTGGAAATCATTGTTGAAAAGAAAGAGGCAGTGAGATATCATGTGAGGGAGAAGGATTGGTTTTACAATAAACAATATTCAAATAATTCTATTTTTTTAGTGATATGAGAGTGAAATTAATATGGCTAGCTCAATTTTATGAGATTATTGATGTCGTTTTTACTTTTTTTGTTGACCTGAATTTTTTTAATAATGATCCTCAATTTCTTTAACATATTGAACATTTGTGAATGCAGGTCTTATCATTTTAGCATCAACTATAATATAAATATCAAATGGTTAGTGTTATTGTCTAATTGTATAGTGTGTTAGCTTGAGCATTTTTTTTCCAAATTTTAATAATTTGTAGTGTTATTAACATCAATGTATAATCAGAGAGACTCAAAGTGGAAGCGCTTGTTAGACATTCCTATCCAATGTCCTCCGGAAGGATTGTTCTCTGCATTAGATGTAGTTTGGAGCAAAGTTAAAGATAACCGTGGAGTGGAAGGGGATTTTGTTGCATGGGTAGAAGTTGGATGAGTAGATGATTTTATTAAAGGGGAATGTCAGCGGACATCATTTCCAACAAGTTATTACAAATGTTGGAGTCATTCATCACCCATAAGGGAAAGTACACACCGGGTTCGAATTGATAGCACCATCAGTTATATAATGTACGATGTGGCAATGTTAGGTGATGTTTTTAATGCAGTTTTAAAATTGTTGTTTATTTTATTATGACTCACTTTTAGTGACATTTTATAGATATTGGTGTAGCTATGGGCCTGAAGACTTTAAAGAAGAGGATGATTTTCCATATGATAAGTCCAAGGTTCCAACTAGAGGGACGGGAGTAGACCTGGACGTAAACATATAAAATGTGGTTGCCAATGCAATTTTAATGTGCGCATTCTTATGAAAAGAAGTGAATATGCACTTATCACATATCCTCAGATGGATCATGTGGATAACAACAATCATATATGCCATGGCCAAAAAAATCACAAATTTGAAGGGACACGAGCTTATTATGCGCCACATATTAGTAAGGAATTGCAAGAATGGGTAGAAAAGTTATTGTTATTAGGAATGCCAGCTGATATTGTGTTGCAAAAGCACCGTGAAATGGTTCATGAGAAGCTAGCCTTGTTTGATGGGCAAACAAAATGTGATGATTTCTTGTCTTCACATGATGTTCAAAATATTGATACAAAAATAAAAGCAGCAAAGTACATGTATGATAGAAATGATGCCCAAAGTGTGAGAGTATGGCAAGATCAAAATCCAAATATATGTTTTGAATACCAAGAGTATGAAGGAAATGTTGAGGAAGATGGTCACGTGCCATTTATCATGGGCATTCAAATGCCGCAACAACTTGAGTGGATGTTAAAATATGGCCATAACAACATACTTGCAATGGACGCCACTTTTGGGACCAATGGAATGAAGGTATTCTCTTTTACATAATCTTATCAATAAAAAAATTCTGCAAAAAATATGTTACATTTTCTTACCAATAATCTACTAATTCACATTGTTATTGCATTGTCAACTCTCCATAGTTCAAACTCTATACCATCCTCGCATTCGATTCCAAACACATGGGCCTACCAGTTGCATGGGTCATAATGTCAAGAGCTACAACTAGCGACTTAACCCAATGGATGAAAAAGCTGGTGAATAGAGCACATGCTCATATGCTTGAGTGGAAACTAAATGCTTTCATGGTAGATGATGCTATAGCTGAAATCAATGCTATTAGGTTGTAAATTACTCTTTGTGTATATTGTTAGAATATATAAATTTAAATTATAGATATTAAGTTTGCTATCAAATTTTAAAATTCTAATAAAATTCATTTTCAAATACAGAGAAGTTTTTGGGTGTGAAGTATACTTATGCAGCTGGCATGTAAGGAGGGCATGGTTGAAGAATCTTGTTGCCAAGGTTAAGGAAGATAAAAAAAGACGTGTAATGTTTAATAGGTTGGGGGAAATAATGCACCATTCAAATAATGAGGAGAGTGCTATTCAAATGGCACAAGATTTTGTTACAGAATTTGTGGATGAGATAAAATTTATTAAATATTGGCAGGAACACTGGCTTCTAAGAATTGGAATGTGGGTGAGACATCTACGGACTTTAAAGCATGTTGGGCAAGAAACAAATGCTGCAATAGAGGCATATCACTCTATACTTAAGAGTAAGTGGTTATCCTCCATTCGAAAAGCATCTCATCGTAGGGTTGACTGGCTGATACATCAATTAATCATAGTTGTTTTTATATATTATTGGTGGAGTCAATGTTGTAAGGAAAGTGGGTTCTACCGTAACTTCAAAGTGGAGAAACTAGAAAATAACCAATGGCTGCATGCACAATCCATTCCTGATTATTATGTCACCTTCCATACCTCTGACCCACGGTTAGCATGGGTTCGTAGCTAGACGGATGATACTTGTCACTATGAAGTATGGTATCAAACCCCACATTTGGCAATGTGTGAATGTGGAGTGTCAAAGAATGGGTACTTATGTAAGCACGTAATTAAAGTGAATATGATGAAAAAGAATTCAGCGAGAGAAAACTTTAATGTTCAAGTATTCTAGGCAAAATGTTTTTCAAGATTTTCCAACATAGTAATTTATTGTATCTAAATTCTATTAATTTTGGTTTTTATTCAAATCTTTGATTTATTATACTAATTTGTAATGTTCTCCAGGGTTTATTTTGTGCTCCAAATGTTGCATGTGGAGATGAACATGTGGTTGACGATCCTTTTGGTCAAGCATGGAATCCTCCAAACACCTGTGAAGACTCTATGCATGTTTTGCAACAAGATAAACATGTTATAAATGAAGAAGATGAACACTTGAGCCCACAAGTGAGAAGGATCAGAAAAATAGTAGATAACAGTCTTGTTGGTCCTCTAAACAAGTCATTTCTTACTTTATTAGAGAATACACTTGTGGAAACAACAAACCGATTGAGGGGAAGCCAAATATCTTCTATATTAGGTGTGCAACATCCTGAGGCACAACCATTTAGACCTGTAGATGATGGATTCAACAATACACTTCATCGAGAGAGAGATTTTATAGAGAAGATGTTGAATCGAAGGCGCCCATGTCCAACAAATAGGAAAGCTAGTTTTCCTATTGTAAAAAAGAGTCGTGTATCACGTCGACTAACATGGGAGGATGAATTAAAAAGAGCTGCAGAACGAGATAGGGAAAGGGGGCTTGTTGAAGAACTTGAAGATGAGACCAACACAAATGGAATTTAAGGGTAATTTTATGGAACAACTATTGTTATATTTTCAACCACAGTGTGCAATGTCTATATAATTGTGTTTGATATGCAAATCTATGAGTGCATTTTGCAAATATATATCCTTGAATCATAGAATTATATCTTGTAATCATTCTTCCCTCATATCAATATCAATATTTTATCCTTTTCAAAAAAAGATTGCAGATATTATATTTTGTTTTTGTTGCAGAAATTAAATTTTATGTGTTGTAAAAATTATATTCAGTTTTTGTTGCAGAAATTATATTCATTCCCTCCTACTTTGATTGCAGTAGTTCAACAACATATTATGTTGTTACCCTTGAGAAATGATGAACAAACACATTATTAGTTTACAAGATATGCTCATTATAATATCTAAAACTGTGATACCATCTTTTTATGCTCCTACATGATCTATACCAAAGTAGGTTATTTCTCAACGTAATACGTTGTTGCCTCAACGAAATGGATTTTTAATGTTTATTTTGCATTTTATAATGTTATGTATCTATTCAAGGTTGTTTCATTCAATCACTTTGTAATAATTTCCCACTTATGCCCTTCTACTTTAATTAAAATAGTTCAACAACGTATTGTGTTGTCATCCGTAATAAATGATGCAAGTTTCAATCTTTATACAAATTTGTCACTTTTTAACAAAGGATATCCATTTATCTCTTTATCAAAGTTACCCTAATCATGTCTATACAATGTTCTTATGGATTTGTTCTATCATGTAGTCGGCGACACTAAACATCTAAGGTAGCAGTGTTGTCTGTTGGTGCAAGAGAATTGGATTAGATGAATGCCTAAAACAGTCATTGTAAAATGTGGTAGTGAAGGAAAGCTATATGTTTTGGAGATTTGGAGGAAGGACCTCTCACAATTGCTCAAATACTCCTTTGAGTGAGGAACAATAAACAACAAGCTTTTGAAGGGTTCGCTATCATTTTTTTTGCAAATGCAAGAACATTACCCCACACTTAGATAGTTTCCTATTGGTATACGTCCCTTTCTTGGTATCATTTTTCATCAATCTCAAAACCATCGTTAGTAACTATCTTTGGGTATTGAGCCAAAAATATGAGCGTAACAAAAATATTGTCCATATCGGTAAACACTAAAATAATTTTTTTAATGAAAACTTCATTTTCAACAATCTAAGTGCAATACATGAATGTGAATACGTGAGAAAGAGATCATGTTCAGAGATTGAAGGTAGAAAATAAAATAGAAAACATATTATCAATTGATTACTGCATTATCAATGATTACTACCTTTGTCAAGATGTTGGGAGGATGCTGGCAAAGTTTGTGGAGCTTGGCTTTGCACCTGCCAATTGCATTTGCTTGAAAGTTTCGAAGTTATTTTCAACTAACCCATTTTTTTGCACATCCAACAATCATTACAGTTCATTAGACCACATACCTTTTAGGCATTTTGTCAAACAATTCACATGCTTGCACATTTTGCATACAGATCATGTCAGGGCACTTGAAACTAAAACATCTGACCAAATTCCCTCTCCATAATGCTTTAGTGGATGTCCACACACTATTTCAATAGTCATGTTTTGGTAGAGGTTAGGAGTATGCTAGAAAAGGTGAACCGATCAGCGTGGACACTTGTTGGTTGCATTTGGTGAAGCAACGTCAATGTTGTGTCGAGGATGTCCTTGTCTTTGACTTAGCTACAAATATGGTATTCCATGATACATCCACATATGTGTGAAAAAAAGAGCTTTTCAAGTGGGTGTTATTTTATACTCTTGCAATAGCTAGGTGTTTACTATGCCAATGGACAAAAAGATAAGGTGGCGATCTGAAAAACATCCCTTCTCTATAATATACTTTGGCAGATGTCCACACTCTGATTTCAACGATCCTATTTTTATCGGGAGTATGCTAGCAAAGGTGAACTGTTCAAATTGGAGACCTATTGAATGCATTTGGAAAAAAATGTCAATACTTCGTGAGGATGTCCATTAGTTGAAATTGAAGGGCAAGTTGCCCATGACTCCAACATTCTAGTTTTGAATCTGAGTCTCTCTTCTAGAGATTTTCTCTGTCATTTGTTGCCCTCCTCTTCATTACACCAACGACAACTATAAACACAATAAAAATAGAAAATACTTAAAGAGCAAAAAAAAGTGTGGTATATTAAGAATAAATTTCAACATATTGCAAAGGTCATAGCAAACTCGATAAATTTAAATACTATTAATAAGATACACATGTATAGAGAAGGTATGTATAATCCCATTCATCTAATATGGACACAATACACAAGTCATCATACACACAGTACAAGTACATCACACAACAACACAAGTATAGTCCCGATCAACAACATCCAATCACCTAACTATGACATTCCTCTTTCGCACACAATTTCTATAGCTATTAAAACTAAGAAGAATGGAGATTGACAATCTATAGTGTTACTGCTATGTAGAAGCATTCATCTATAATAGGTGATTAAATTTAATATGATTATTCCAATTTCTCAATGTAACATATGAACATGCACTACACAATTAACCTCATTGAAGTTCTGTTTGTGCTACCTCACCTCTGAAATATACATAATGATGAGAATTGTTTAGAATAGGCACAAGGTTTGCATCTCAATAATATCATAAGCATATGGAAACGGTAAGTGAACATTCGAGTTGTCAATCATGCAAGCCAAAAATATGTACAACTTGCGAGCACACATTGGGTTTCTCTTCTCTTCATTTGCAAGAAGACTGCATAGCTTTGATGAAACGCATGTTGTGGACCCCACCATTCAGCCACAGTTTGCACAAAGTCTACTTCTTCTATGTCCAAGCAGCAATACCAATGTGAGTAGAGGAGCATTTACGCATTCAACTAGTAATTGCTTCGCCAAAGTTTGATTCATTCTCCGAATTTATCTATCTAAATCTCTCTAAAGATTTTTCATCAAATTGCACTAATGTTGCAGGGAACAACTGACACAAGAAATGCACGCAATAGATAAGGGATGATGGCTGTGGCAGGCTGCTCTAACTAAATGAATCGGTAAGACCTTCATCAGTTACTGTAAGTTGTTTGCAAAGTGTGTGTTGTTTGTTAAGGTATTACATCTAGTTATATAGGCAAACAATAACAGTGTGTATATTCCAATGCATTGAATGCTAGTATTTGTTTTAACTTTATGCAGGGGCGGCGAGTGTTGTAAGCAGTAGGTGAAGAGGATGTAAAATTTGATATAAATGCAGTATGGGAAGACATACCAAAAGGTAAATGCCCAAAACTAAAATATCTGTTGTTTCGACAGAAATAAAAATAGAAATTAAAAAATCTGTAAACAAGAACAACAAATATGGTTGTAAAGAGGGAGAGATGCATGCTTATGATGTGGCATATTGGAAAATATACCAGAAAAATTCCTAAATATGGAGAATTTTTATTGTTCTATTTTTGTGGACGTCCATATCCTGTTTCAAATTCCTATTTCAGCACAGACTGGAAGTATGCTAGCAAAACCAATCAAAATGGACACCTGTTGGGTGCATTCGGTGAACCATTACGACTGACAAAAGAGTCTCAACAGCAATAATAAATAGTCTCAACAATAATAATAAATGCTATCAGTAAATTTGACAGGAAAAACTCATTACATTTTACAAGTCATGTCAGAAGAAGAGCCAAAAGAGGATTTTGGCATAAAATTGGCACTACATATGGATCTTACATTATTTTCTCATTCAAGGAGAAAAACCATAACATTAAACTTGATTTTTTCTTTGACATAACTGAGTATCTTGGCAATTGTTTTACAAATAATGATACAATTGATTGTAATATCAAAACTTCAACAAATTAAATCTGAGAGCTCTTCAAATTTCTCCGTTGCTTGTTAACAAGCAATGGAGTTTTGTGCTTCGATCCATCCTCGAATTTTTCTTTTATTTCCTTTCATCTCATCAGGCGTAAGGTGTGTGTGAACTGATGCAGCACTCTTGATACCCTTTAATCTTTTTCCCTGATATGTTTACAAACAATGGGCATATCAGTAAATAAAACTATGCAAACGTAAATGATAAAATAAGTTTATCAAAATTATAAATAAGATATTGTGTGGTCACCTGTTGTTGGGAAGAATGGATCCTTTCTTAAAGTTGCATCTCAGTATCACCTTCACTATTACGTTGCTACAAAAATGAAGGATTATTGATGCAAATTATTTCCTACATTAACTCGAAGAAAAAAACACAAATATTTTAAATGTTTTTATATTTGACTCCTAGAAGAAATTAGCAATGTAAATCTTAGTTTACGTAACTTACCAAATCAGATGAAGCATGACCCGTATTATGTATAATTTGTATGGAATCAAGAATATTGGATAACATTTTTACGTTTCTTACCACAAGCTTATTTGGTTGTTCCTCTTCATTCTACAAACAATCAATTCATATAAATACTATATAATACAATTAAAGAACATGATTGTTAGAAAGAAAGAAAATTATAAGTAAAATGATATTGGGGTAAGGGAAGCTCCTGTAACAGCTGCAACAATCAAGTAAGGGAAGCCAAGTTGGTATGAAAAGTACATAGTTTCATCGTGAATAATATGTTTCCATCATATAAAATATTATAGGGAAAATGCAAACCAGTTTTGAAAGATAAATACATAGAGGAATACTGCATAAGAATGTAATGGAAGGAAATGTATAGGGAAGTAGGAAGAAATTTAAACATTAGACTAGAAAGGAAAATCCTACAGTTTTCTTCTTTTCCTTGTGTCACCTATGCATGGTAAAATCTGAATATGAGCTCTCAAAATTCTATTGAATACTGAAATAAATAATGCATCATTGATATAGTCAATCAATTGGAAAAAAATAATGTACATCAAAACATAGTTTTACCTCAATTGCAACATTGTCATCTGAATATTCATTCATTCGCTGCAAACATGACATAATGGATAAGTATACTTATACTGGATATAAAATCAATCAAATGTGCTAAAAACACAATAACATCAATAAAAATACAAATTAACACACCTTTGTCTCTTTTCCATCCTCTTTCTGGTTAATTGCCTTCAAGCAATCTTTAAACCAGATGCAATATGTCTTCTTCGATTCACCAACAGTATCTGCTCCAATATGTGGAAAATGCAATGGAGCGTCATCTACATATGATTCTTCTATGCATATGACAATGCAATCCCTTTCTAAAGATCGTCCATGGCATTTTGTTCCTAGTTTAGTTGCATGAATTTTAGCAATGCCAACCTTTTTTACATGGTCAGGCTCTAGGAACATAAAAACTTCTTCTCCTATTGTGAATTCATAGGCAGCCATGTCCTTCACCTCATTCTTTGGTTTGCCCGGTTCCACCTCAACAAATTTTGGAAAATCAGTCACCTCAATCAATGGATCGGCCATATTTTTTCCCTTATGATCCTCTTTGTTGATTTTTTCTTTATCATTCATATCATTTCCCTCACTTTCCTTTGTTCTAATGGAAATAGGTGTTATTTGTATCGGTGGTTCATGTACCCATGCACTTGAAGTGTATGCTTCAACATTATTCTCTTCCTCATCACCCTGAAGCGGTAAAACCCAATTTTTCAAGTGCAACAACATAATAATTAATTGTATATAAAAGATGTAGGTATAAATGCCAAATTAGCAATATGATTAAGATTTAAGCACTTAAAATATATAGAAAACACAAATATTTATATTAGTAATTTAGAACTCGTACCTTGTTTTCCATTGGATTGTTGTTTACATTCTTTTTTCATATCAGATTTTCCCCATCAACATCAATTGAGTCCTATTCATGCATTCAAGTCATGAAACGTGTGAGAATCACATTTACACAAGATTTCAACATGTTAATGAATGAAAAATGACACTTTATTATTCCAACAATGCTACTAATGTTTTTAATGAAAGCATGTTTCCTTACATGATCAACATTAATGGATTCTTCTTGGATAATATCCTGTACAAATGAAACGTTAATTTAAAATAACATAAAAAAATGTGAATAAACAAAATTAAAATAATTTTAAATTTAAATTATAATAAAAATGGTAAATACCTTATCCTTTTGTCCATTTAGTTCAGAATTTGTACAATCGGTTTTCATCAAATCCTTTTTATATTGCAGCGTTGAAAGGGTTTTTTTCCTTCTTTCCTCCCTCTTTTCTACACTATCATACTCCTCTACAAGCTTGGAAATCAGATCTTTAGCTTGTTGGCTAAGGGATGAAAAATATTGCACCTTTTCTTCCCGACAATAACGCTCAATTAACCTAGATTTGTACATATATTTAGAATTATTCAAGTGCTAGTCAACACTTCACTTTGCAACCATATTTTGTACTATTTTTTTGTTTTCCTTTTATACTTCCCGGTCGCACGTTTACCCGGCTTACGCCTATGTAATGGAGGGAGACCATTGTGATCATGGAGGCGGTGATAGTTGATGTCTTTCAAATGCCATTTTATTCCTTGCATTTCATAGTTGCAGCAAGGAAAGACCATGCACTTGAATCTATCCCTCTTTCCAATTTCTTTTATAATTTTACACTGCTGCAAATACTACAATTTACATCCAATAATTAAATAGTTTATGAGTAACAATTTATGTGTAGGAAAATCCTATAACTCTTTAGTTGAAATTATTATGCAAATGTAAAAATATATGGACACTAAAAGAACAACAAATTGGAAAATCCTAATAAATCTAAGACATACTAACATAAGTTGAATACTTGAATAAAAGTGTTTTATTCATGCAAAACAAAAATTCTAAATAACACTACTTATTGATCTTTGATGTTTGCACTCATTGGATGCTTTATGGCTCGGACTAGGCACCCAATCTTCATCTTCATCATCCTCCTCTACCTCATAATCTTCGTCATTTTGATCACTATTGTCATCTATGTTTAGTTCCATGTCAAATTCTTCTTCAACATGACTATCCTTACCCTTTTCCTTTTCAAAATCTGAATTCTCTTTTGTTTGATCAACAAATGCTTTTTCTTCTTCAATTTTTTCATCGTTAATCTATGTTTATGTTACAAAAACAAACACTATGTTGTCAGAAATAAGCATTTGATAACACATAATCCACTACAAAAATTATATTTCAATAAAAACAAAACAAGTCACATTTCCTTACCCGTTTCAGAAAGGCCATTGTAGCACGTGTTGTCATCCTTTTTTTTGTGGTTGATTTTTTCCACAACCACTATTTTCATTCATTTGATTTGATTTCTTTGAGGTTAAAAAATTAAAATTTAAAATTAATACATAATATATGGTCATGCATAATCAAAATAAACAATATTGATGAAAAAACATTGTTAAAAGTTTCATCAATACCTTTAAACACAAATGAAGATGTTGCTTTTGATGATTGCTTATTTGATTGCGATGACAATGGTATATCGAAATTATTTTATGAACACGACTAACTCTCACCACAATCATTTACTCAAAACAAATTTGAGAAAGAGAAGTGTTTAAAGCAACCCAAGGAAATATCATAACTAGAAAATCTTACCACAGAAAAAAAAATTATGATGATGGAGATGAATTTTTATTTGGTTATGTTCAAACAAGCAACGCTGAAATCCAAAAATATAGAAAGGAACTTCAAATCATCTGCCAGCAATAAGATTATATCAAAAAATAGAACACAGTATATTCCTGATATAATATACAGCAGGGAGGGTATGGGCATCCACCAAAGCATAATGGAAGTGGTATTTCATAATTTCTAGTGTCTCAGTAAATGCAACCAACATGTGTCCAATCTCTTCAATTCACTTTTCATATCATACTCCCATCCTCTGCCAAAATATGAGCTTTGAAACAGGGTATGGACATCTACCAAAGCATTGCACAGAAGAAAATTTTGTCAGATATTTTAGTTTCAAATACCCTGGTAGATATGTATGCATAATGTGGAAGCATGTGAATTATTTAACAAAATTCCTGAAACACATGTTTCTTTTGATGGTGTAAAATATAAAAATTGTTAGGATTTTGGCCAAATTTTTTTGCAAAGTGTCAAAAAAATTGGAAGACCACTGTTTTTATTTTCCGGAGGCATCCCTTACAGGAGCTTCCCTTACACTCAACCAAAAGCCTTCTTCCACAATGAGTTAGGGAAGCTACTATTTTTATTTTACTGAGTCGTGAAAATCAACCAAATGCACAGAGTGTAGATTAACCTAAAAAAATCTAGCTTATGGAAGGGATTATTGGATGCAGTGACAGCTGATTTTATTCTGAGAAATAAAATCATGGATTTGCATCCATGGTGATGTCAAGGAATAACATCATTTCAAACAAAGACATTGTTCTTGCTGAGAGTATTGGTGATGTATTCTGTAAAGCCCTGTTTTATGACTCCATGGAGGTATCGTAAAGTTTCAAACTCTGCACAGAAACTACAAATCACCCCAAATTATTGGAAAAAGCCTCGGAATGACAAAAAGAGTAGGACACATTTAGATAGACATTTTAGAGAAGGCACTTGGTGGAGTATGCAAATTGAACTGAGCTTTAATTGAATATATAAATGCTTGCCCACATACCATTAATATCATAGAGTTGTTATATTTAGGTTTATTTTATATAGTAATTACGGTTTGCAAAAAGTGTAGTTAGTTAGTTCAAGTGTCATGGCAAGTTCTTCAATGGTGAAGATGGGTTCATGTTTGAAAGGCGATGACGTGCAAGAGCTTGTAAAATCGAAGCCCGGGGCTGAACCAGAGAGATAAATTCGACCCAAACAAGAGAGGATTGGATGCTCAACATTAAATGCTCCAGCTAGCCTTCAAATACCTATCATTGACATGGGGAGGATTATATCGGGATGTCATTCTACGAGGCAACATGAGATGGCGAGATTTCCAAGTCCTGTCAAGAGTGGGGTTTTTCTAGGTTAGTTGGGCTAAATATATTTGTTTTTTACCACTCGCTAACATTTAAGAGTTAGATGTTTCCAAACGTTCAGTAATAATCTTTACAAACATGTTTGTTACTTAAATGGCCACAATAATTTTAGCAGTGTGTTTATTTTACTTTCTCAGGTTTTGAATCATGGAATTGACGGGCGACTATTGGAGCGAATAAAGAAAGTGGTGATGGAGTTCTTCAAACTGCCATTGGAAGAGAAAGAGAAGTACGCAATGATGCCGGGCACAATCTAGGGATATGGTCACGGTTTCATCTTCTCAGATGACCAGAAGCTAGACTGGTGCGACATGATGGCACTGGCTACCATGCCAAAATCTATTAGTAAACAAAACCTTTGGCCGGATAGACCCTTACTTTTCAGGTTATACGTTTTTATTAATATACCCTGCAATACTACAATGGTAATGCTAACTTATGTCAACTATCTATGCTGAGATGTTTTTTGCTTGAGTTTTGCAGGGATACATTGGAAGCTTATTCAATTGAGGTATTTAGACTCTGCCAACATTTGGAGTCTTTCATCGCTGAGAATTTGGGTCTAAAGCCCAACATTTTTGAAGAAATATTCGCAGAAAATGTGCAGGCACAACGGATGAACTTGTATCCACCCTGATCTAGGCCTGATCTCGTTCTAGGTTTAAGTGCACACTCTGATGGAAGTGCTCTTACTGTGTTACTGCAAGATGATGAATCGGTAGGCTTACAAATTCTTAACAAGAACCTGTGGATTTCTGTAGAGCCGATTCCAGGCGCTCTGGTTATCAATATAGGAGACACGCTAGAGGTACATACACCCAATTTAGAATGTATAAAAATAGTTATAAATCATTTAAAAATTATGTTTCAATGGACATTATAAATATTATATTTGTATAAAACTAGTTATTCGTATAAAAATAGCTATAAACCAATACTAATTAGCTATTAGCACCTACTTGTCTTAATATTCATTATTTCCTGATATTTCGTCAAACAGTTGGCGACCTTTGAGTTCTGCAAAGGTTTTCTTCGTATGAGAAGTATCATAACCAATACATAGTTCTATTTATATTAATAGCTGGAAGCATTTCAAGCCCAACACCTAGCAGCACCGTAGTTGGTGTCCTGTTATGATCTAATGCCCTTAATACAAGAGCACATTCAAAAATCAAATCATAGATTTTATCAGTTGTACGTGGTTAGTAGTAGGTGTTCAAAACCACAAAGCATGTAAAACCAGTAAACAACAGTCAATACTTACCTGCAAACACTTTCATAAAATGAAATAACAAAAATGCGAGCCTAAGGGGTTTGTGCATTCAAAACCACAAAGCATGTAAAACCACAAATCAGAGAAGCACAAAATAGCATGTAAAAGAGAAGCACAGAATAGCATGTAACATAAACATAGATTAAAGATATTTTTTCAGAAACAAATCTATGTAACATAATCATAGATTGTAGAAACCCACCTCTGAAATCCGTTCTTTGGAGCAAACAGGGGAAGCACCTGGGAGGACGTCAACTCTGGAGGAACTGTATATTTTTAATGCAGTTTTCTATCAACGTGTTCAGAAACTGTGAAGGAACTGGTGGAGAGGCCTATGTGATCAAAGTTGTGCAGCAGAGATCCCTCGTTTCAACAGCTCAAACCAGGGGCATGGAAACCGCATGGAAACCACTCAAACAGGGGGCTATGGCGGGTAATATCTTTTTCATGAAGGCGGAGCTATGATTTTTGAAACTGGAACCGTGTGACAGCGCACAGGATTTGACAGGAGTCGCTGATATGATGGCCGACAAAACCGCAATATTTATTAGCTTGTCAGGACGGGAATGGAGACGGAGTTAACGGAAATGAAAACAGAGCGTGGGTCAAACGCCACGAACGCCACGTAGACCGCTGTGCCACCTCACTACCCCCTGCGAACTTGCGTGAGGGATAGGGTCAGCGTAAATTGCTTGCCTTGAAAAAAACTTTTAGAGTATAGAAAACTATAGGCGGAGCTTATGGATTGAAAATAAAGGGAATAAAGATAACTTACCCAGCAAATAAATCTAAACTGCAACAACAAACATGGAAGTAGAATCAAGCAAAGAAAGCTCATGTAGAGACAAATCAAGGTATGGAACAAAGTTTAAACAGTTTTGACCATATACTAAAATTACACATGACTCTACTATTTAAAATGAACCTGCCTTCACTAAACTTATATACCGTACAAAGATTGGCATACACATTAAAAACTTGAATCTCAACATCCAGAAAACATGCCACACACGACAGTACACCACATTAACTTCCTTGTTAACTGTAAAATGCAACATGACATATGAAACCATCATGAATTCATTGGCAACTCCGGGCATTTGTAGATGATAAACAATAATGATGGGGAGAAAATCATATCATATTTACTCCAGAAAATAGTCACAAGTATTTATTGGCATGAAATGGAATTAGGGAAAAAAGGAACCTACACATTCATTGAAAAACTAAGCAAATAAAATCTTAAAGAAAAGAGATCAAAAGACCAGTTCAGTACCTGGAAACAAACCAGCTGTTCTTCAGTTCAAAAAAAGTCACTACAGAAGCTTCCACAGCTGTATTCAAATCTCGCTACTACAACCACCAACTGCTCGTTTTTTCCCTATACCAGCTTCTGTAAAATAGAAATTACCAAACAAGCCCCACAACTCAACATTTCCCAGATCATGCGACGTAACACCTACAAGAATGTGCCTCCCAGGAAAAAAAAACACCTACGGTGTAATAATGCGCTGACCTGAAAACATAATGTGCTTTTTTTAAAAATTTGCAATTTCGTTAAAAAAATAAAGGCAATTAAAGCATGTTAATAATAGAATATATTAATAGTAAGGTGCATGAAAAGCTTAATAAATTCAGGGTCTTGTAATAATTTGGCTATCATCATCATTGTCTAAATGGGGCAAGTATATGGTCGATTTATAAGTGGGCAAGAAAATCCGTGGAACAGTTGCATGGATTTCATGAAGGAGATCATGTCTTCCTGGTTTTGTTTCAGGCCGAAAAATCCAGTATGGAGTGAGATGCCCATGGACGTAATACAGAAAATATTCACACATCTTCCGGTGGAGTCTGTTTATAATTTTAGGAGGGTGTCAAAGGAATTCAATAATCTTCTGTCGTCTCAAAAGTTTTTAAGTGCTTTGAATCGCAGTGGTAGTGCATGGCTTCTTTATCGAGACCGAGAGGAGAGGAACTATGTTGCTTACTCTTTCTTAACACGCACATGTAAGACGATCTCCCTTTCTTTCCTCCTCAATTTGAAAAATATGATTTTTATTATGAATCATGTGGAAGAGGATTACTCCTCCTGCATTTCACTTGGTCCAATGCGATATTTGTCTGCAATCCACTCAATCGAACTTATTCCAAATTGGGCAAGTGTTTAACATTGGGTTATAAAAGAATAGCAGGCATTTTTGAGGGGGATGATACTGCGTCCTACAAAATTCTACTCATTGTAGAGGACTCTTCAATTCAAGTTTACGACAGTCGTATGGATTCTTTGACGGTTGTGGGCTACGTTCCTCCGGAGGATTATTATCAGGAAATGAATTTATTTTGGAACGGGTATTTAATCTTGGGAATGTAGCACGCTCACCCAGATTTTAGGGCATACATAATTGTTTACACTGCTCCAGATTTTGTGTCGTACTTTTCAGTGGCGCTTCCTGTGAAGAATTGGATGAGGTTCAGGTTGATTAAATGCAGGTCGTCAGTTGTAGGGGTGGAGCTGAGTAGAAAAGAACCCGAGACCATTACTATATGGGAGTTTGATCAGAAGAATCCCAGTTGGAAAGAGATTGGAAGAGTGCCTTTATTCTTCTTTCTTGGCAGTGATTATTTCAATCTTGATGACTGCGTGGGTGTGGGGGACTATATATGCTTCTTCCTGGTTGAGCATAATCATGGGAAAAAAAGAGCAATTGTTTATGATTTAAAACAGAGATCATGGGAGTATCTCAGATATAACTGTTGTTTGCCTTTAACACGTCGAAGGTTCCCGTATAAACCTCTCGCATTCGAACCAATGTCTGATATCGTGCTATCCAACACTTCAAACCATTTTCAAAATCAATGTTATCACTGATTTAAAATAAGTTTTTAGTCAAAGAAAAGAAAACATTAATGAGATTGTTTTTGGAAAAATTGTGTTTATTGACATTGATGTTTCGGATCAAATCACATGATCCATCATCAGGAGGAACAAAATAAGTAATTCTAAAATGTTTCAAAAAGAGTTGGAGTAATAAAAATATATTTAGAGACAATTTTATATATGATGTTTTACTTTTTAGGTGATTATAAAGCCAAGGGAAGAGTAAATGGGGAAACTCAGCAAACAAACATCGATAATACTATTCAACATTGTTATTTGTTTTTTAGAGTATGATCCTATTTCATCTGTTTATGATACAGTAATAAATTGATTTTAGGGTGTGATATTATGTTACCTATTTTTTATCATTAACATTCTATATTATATAATTTATAAGAAATATTATTTTTAATTAAAAATATTTTCTAAATATAACTTGAAATTATATATTTTACAAAAAAACTATTATAGTTGTCTTTTGTTTTAGTCATGCAATGAAAACATATATATTATAGATTTAATTGCTCCAAAATATACAAAGAGAAAAGAAAAGAAATCTACTTAATTATAATTTTATTTTTATTTTTGATATAAACAAAAATATATAATAATAATAAAGAATTTCATTTATGTTAAACTTTATTGATATAAACAAAAATATATAATATAACAATAATAAAGAACTTGATTTATGTTAAACTGTATTGAGTAAATGAAAGTATATAAAATTGTAATAATGAGGAAACTTATTTACATCAAACATATTAATATAATCCAAAACATATAAAATTACAATTATACGAATGTAAAAATAGCAAACTTATGTTGAAATTGTTTTCAAGCTTAATACATTTTGTATAATTTGTCTCCTAATCATTTTATCGTCTTTTTCAATGGTGATATTTTTTTATAACAATACTTATTCAATACTAAATTTGTAATTTATTAGACATTTGTTTTGCTCCTTTATATGTTTCTTCAATCTTTATTTTATCAAATGATAACCTTCCAACTTTGTTTAATGCCTATTTTCAAAGAAATTAAAATAATAAATAAATTGATACATTTCTTCAAAATAGAGGTTTTTTTTAAAAAAAAATCAAATATGACTTGTTAAAAGGATCAATAATAATATTAAAAATTTATAGAATTAGCAATAGCACCTTCCCCAAACTAATAGACATGTTAATTTTTAAAAATTAATTATTATTATTTCCATTTCAAATATTAAACATTGACTATTAAATAATAAATATTAGATATTTAGTATTTAATTAAGATTTGTTAATATCAGTCTTTTCATGATATCAATTATTTTTGGTAAAAAGAAAAGGTAGTTATTTTTCAAAAATATTAGTTATTGATATGGAAGAACGATTAATATTTAACATCAATTTTTATTATTGGAACCTTCTTTATATTATAATATGAACAAAATAATACTGCAAGGTGTTACATAGTAAGGAGCGACTGGCAATGGTCACAACCTCAAAAAATACAACATATCAAACGCCATGTAGTGCATGACAAAAATAAATAAATAAAACCAAAATAATAATAATAAAAAGAAGAGTGCGTTAGGTGGAAAGTGGACATCGGGGCAGGAGAGTTGCAGGGTATGGGTGCCGTGAGATATCTTCAACTTGTCATTATCCTTGACAGCAAATCATGCACTTTTTTGAGACTCCAAAGGCACAACCACGTGAAACCCATGTGCCAACATTAAAGAATTTCCAAGCTCTCTTGCTATCCCGTGTATACCTTTGCAGGAGTTTATGTCTTTCACTCTCCCATAGGTTTCCTTGCCAGTATTTTCCCATCCTGTGCCAAAACTTGAGCTCTGAGGCAGAGTATGGACATCCATCAAAGCATAAAACATGGAGGATTTATCAGATTTGGTAGTTGGAAGTGCTCTGGTGGATAGGTATGCAAATTTCGAAGCATGCGCTTGGCATGTGAACTGTTCGGCTAAATTCCTGAAATGTGGTTTGATGGATTACAATGATGGTAGAAAATGTGCAAAATGGGTCTGTTAAAAAGGCCATAGAACCTTTCAAAAAATGTAGGACAGGGTTCACAACCTTTGCGAGCATCCTCCAGCCTGTGCCAAAATAGAGGATTTAGAACATGAATTTTGTCAGATGTTGAAGTTGGGAATGCCCAGGTAGACGTGGCTATAGATACCCTGGTAGGTATGGGTGAAAAACGTGGGAGCATATACATGGCGTATAAACTAATCGACAGAATGTCTTACAAAAAACGTGGTCGTTTGGGCAATATAGACTGCAGGTTTTGCACGAAATGAATTTTTTGTTTAAAAAAAAGAAACAATTCTTTCCCCAATTATTTATTTTGGTGTTCGTGGCTAGATGTTTTTGAAGTCTATGTTTCAATATAACACAATCCAAATATGATATCGGCATACCCAAGTTCAGATCTTCTCGTGTGGGTGTTGATGTTAAGATGGTAGAGTAGATGTATTCAGTAATGTCAAGGTTTTCTAGATTTCTTTAGAAGGATAAAGGGCCAGCCAAAGTTATCATTAAAGGTGTGGGAAGATATATCAATAAGGCCGTGACTATAGTAGATATTATCAAGAAAAGGATACCTATTTTGCATCAAAGTTCTTATACTAGATCGATTGTTATCACTGACTCATGGGAACCTCTAGAGGAAGGCCTTCTTCCACTGGAGACCACGAGATATGTATCCATTATTATAGTTACGCTGTCAACCAGAGATCTGGATACAAATTCCTCTGGCTATCAACGTCCTCGCAAATTGATCACAATGCACAATTGAAAATAGTTAATTATGATGGAGGAGGGGCACCTAGGGGCAGAGGAGGAGGAAATTTTATGATGGAAAGAAAATGGTTCATGGCAACCCATTTGAGCATCGATCATCAAACTGGGATTTTTTAGGTCAGGAGAATGTAAAATAATTTGTTGTTGTGGACGGGTTGTGGATGCACGTGAAGCTGTTTGGCGAGAATGTTAAAAGAGTTTTGAAGCCTTGCGAGTGCGGGTGAACTGCCTGGAAAAACCTCTTACACTACGTAAAGCTAATTCCTCGGGCATGGTTCATCTCTCCTCATTTCTTATAATTTATGTTCTTTAGTTTTTCATTTGCAACAAGATAAAATTTTAAACAAGATACGATTATCATAGCTCGATCATTTAAATAATATTGCTTTCAAACCCATAAGACGTCATATCGTAACTTACGCAATCCAAATATTCCTTGGTAGGAAACCATGAACTCAAACCCTCATTCAAGATGATTTAGAAAACTTCTTGACTAAACTAGATCACTACAAGTATTGGTTTATCGACAAGTTGAAGTTGAATTCCCTATAAATATGTTGACCATCCCTGGTTTAAATAAGATAAATCACAATTTTTGGAGACTTGCAAAATAACCTTCGTAACCCCGAGAAAGGAGATGTTAACTTTCATTTGTGTACCTAGTTATGTGAGGATTCACTTCAATCCTTAAATCGACCTCGAATGATCTTACGGGATTTTGTTTCGACACTTTTATAGAGCCCTATTACACTATTTTGCAATTGTAGAAAATTGCTTAAATTAAAAAGTTGGGCTTCAGTATCGCTCGTCATTTTAATCCTAGTCGATGAAATGTTTTTCCGCCTTGCAAACTTCTAGTATTTTTACTAGACAATTTCTCGTAACCTTCACTTTATGGAAAAACACTTTTCGTATAGTATGGCAAAGCCATTTTGTAGACCTTTGGTCACAATTTGACTAGGTTAAATTGGACCAACTAGAACCGTGGCTTCAGAAATCATGTCGCCATTTGAAAATCGTGTTCTAGTTTTCAGTTCCAACAACTTTGATGAATTCTCCATATATGGTGGAACTCATAGGAAATTTATTGTGGCGCGTTCATCCATCGAACTTTAGTTTTGGACGTGATTTTCTGAGCCCTTGAGCTAACTTTTGATCATTTATAACTAGGTCAATTACGACTGATGGCCTCAGAAAACTAGCCGCCAATCGTAAATCGTTCGCTAGTTCTGAATTCCGTTAGTTCCTATGAACTCTTGGTATATAAATGGACACGTAGAAATTTAACCGTGGTATGTTTGCTCATCGGAAGACAACGTTTGAAAGTGGTTTCTTAGCCTCCAAGCCTGATTTGAACGTTTTTGTAGCTAGCAGGAAAATGTAAAAATAAAGTTGTAGGACACTGTCGGGTTGCCAAACCACTATGGAAACTTGTTGACTCTCGTAAATAACTGTTTGCATGAACTCTATCTTTTGGCTTGTGTGAAATCTAACCTTTGGAAAAACAATGTTTCTCTCTCCTTCCTATCTCCTCCTCTCTCCTTGGTTACAAAATGAAGTGAAATGAATACATGTCTCTAAACATTTTCTTTCGAATGCAAATTGTAATTATTATTATATGTAAATGGGAAACTGAAAAACATTAATTATGTTAGATTAGGGTGGATTCCATGCCAACGATTTATCGTTGATTTCATGCTCACATAGTTTTGCAGGATGCAAGAAAGATGGTGAAAAGGTGATGTGTAATTCATTATTTATTATTGTAATTTATATAGGTCATTGTAAAATGAATATATGTATAATGTAGTCTTTTGTTACAGAAAAGTTATATTTGAAATTTTCTAATATGTATGAGATGCTATTTTTAGGGATATCTTAGGAAATGTGCATTAATCACAGGTTCAATTTGATTTATAGTTGTGTATGGTAAAAGGGTTTGATATATATATATATATATATATATATATATATATATATATATATATATAGTAAATGAATTTGAAGTTAATATATTGTAATGCATTTTCAGTGTTCAATAAATGATTAATTAATTACTGGGTTGTATTCTTACCTTGTAAATGTAATAAAGAGATTCAATCGAAACACTCAACCCTAGTATAAGATCTGTGTGTAACATGTCTTCATGTGTGATCCTTTTTACCATAGAAGAAATTGAAAACCGTAGAATGAACTTAAACTTTGCACTTGATGGAACCTCCTAGTTTAGGTAAATAAGAGCCAAAGAATGAGGTTATCGTCTTAGTCAGTATGTTTAGTGATATCGTTATAAACCTGACACACGGCGACACAATCAAACTTTATTTGGAGTAAGTAGAGTTAAATCTTCCTTTGTATCCTAGTGGATTACCTTGTCTTCCGAAGATAGATTTAGAATTAAATTTCTTCATCAAATGAATTGTTTGTGGGATCCAGATGACATCATGGAGCTAGGGAAATAGTTGTACTATCACTTAAAATCTTGTTAATGATTTCTTTAGATCCTCTCAGCTAAATGTCTTATCTTTGGCTAGTGACAATATAGTGCCTTGATCTTTTACGGAGGGTTTATAGGATAAATATGTTTTTGAACCTTAATCTAATCTATAATAGGGTGTAAAGCCCTGAGTGAAAATTGGAATTAAACTAAACCTTAGTTGATTAGGGGTTAACTTGTGGGTAGAAAATTATAACTCTTTACAAATGAAATTGATTTGAAATATGTTGACTTTAGAGAACCTAGGAAACCAAAATCTTTTCCTGTAATCCCTTGTTATGACCTTTTTGACATTAAGAATAAAATAAATGTCATTTGCAAAATCGTGAAATACAGAAACATGGGATCTTACCTTGAACACAAATCACTTGTGGTTCATGTGTAGGTTTTTAATGCTTCTAATCGTGTACTTCTTTAAGATGTCAGAAAGTATTTTCGTAACTCTTCGTTATAAAGAGATGGTAATAATGGGACCATAATGCAATGTAAAAGTAAAGTATATAAGAGTAAAACAAAAAAATGAGATTTGAGGTTAATAATAATGCCACTCTTGGAGCCCTTATAACCCAATTAAACATTTTCATGTGTTACAAAGAATATGAGTTTCCTTGGTGAGATCAAACATCGAGAAAAACAAAGCCCGAGTGAAAATAAGAATTAATCTAAACCTTAGTTGATCGGGGTTAACTTGTGGGTAGAAAATTATAAGTAACTCTTTACAAATGAAATTGATTTGAAAGATGTTGACTTTAGAAAACCCAGGAAACTAAAATCTTGTCATGTAATCCCTTGGTATGCCCTTTTTGACATTAAGAATAAAATAAATTTCATTTGAAAAATTGTGAAATACAAAAACATGGGATCTTACCTTGAACACAAATCACTTGTGGTTCATGTGTAGTTTATAATGCTTCCAATCATGTACTTCTTCAAGATGTCTAGGCAAGTACTTTCGTAACTCTTTTTTATAAAGTGATGGTAATAATGAGACCATAATGCGATGTAAAATTAAATCATATAAGAGTAAAACTAAAGATGAGATTTTAGGTTAGTAATAATGCCACTCTTGGAGTCCTTATAACTCAATTAAACATTTTCATGTGTTACAAAGAATATGAGTTTCCTTGGTGAGATCAAACATCGAGAAAAACAAAGCCCGAGTGAAAATAAGAATTAAACTAAACCTTAGTTGATTGGGGGTTAACTTGTGGGTAGAAAATTATAAGTAACTCTTTACAAATGAAATTGATTTGAAAGATGTTGACTTTAGAAAACCCAGAAACTGAAATCTTGTCATGTAATCCCTTGGATTGCCCTTTTTGACATTAAGAATAAAATAAATTTCATTTGAAAAATTGTGAAATACAAAAACATGGGATCTTACCTTGAACACAAATCACTTGTGGTTCATGTGTAGGTTTTTAATGCTTCTAATCATGTACTTCTTCAAGATGTCAGGCAAGTACTTTCGTAACTCTTTTTTATAAAGCAATGGTAATAGTGAGACCATAATGCGATGTAAAATTAAATCATATAAGAGTAAAACTAAAAATGAGATTTGAGGTAAGTAATAATGCCACTCTTGAAGTCCTTATAACTCAATTAAACATTTTCATGTGTTACAAAGAATATGAGTTTCCCTTGGTGAGATCAAACATCGAGAAAAACAAAGCCCACGAGTGAAAATAAGAATTAGTCTAAACCTTAGTTGATCGGGGTTAACTTGTGGGTAGAAAATTATAAGTAACTCTTTGCAAATGAAATTGATTTGAAAGATGTTGACTTTAGAAAACCCAGAAACTAAAATCTTGTCCTGTAATCCCTTGTTATGCCCTTTTATGACATTAAGAATAAAATAAATTTCACTTGTAAAATTGTGAAATGCAAAAACATGGGATCTTACCTTGAACACAAATCACTTGTGGTTCATGTGTAGTTTATAATGCTTCCAATCATGTACTTCTTCAAGATGTCAGGCAAGTACTTTTGTAACTCTTTTTTATAAAGCGATGGTAATAATGAGACCATAATGCGATGTAAAATTAAATTATATAAGAGTAAAACTAAAAATGAGATTTGAGGTAAGTAATAATGCCACTCTTGAAGTCCTTATAACTCAATTAAACATTTTCATGTGTTACAAAGAATATAATCTAAATACAATTTCTTATTGTGGGAACTTTGATTTGGGAAATAAATATGCCGTGATCAAAGAATGTTTAAGGGGAAAAGGTATCTTGAATCTAAACCACCCCCCTTAAATCCTAATATTGATTTCTGGACATCAACTCGGACTCACTTGAGTCCTAAGTGTAAAATGTAGACCTTTGAATAAACATTTGAGAAGCATATTCTTAACATAAGAACAAGATAATTAAGTACTTTGTATGCAATTTGAATTATGTCAAATAAGTATGTAAGTTATGGAAATTTTCGTAAAGGATAAAAATCCAACTTAAAATGGTCAAACTGTAAATTAAATGTGGAATGAAATTAAGAATCAGAGGTGGAAAAAGGAGGAAATTATCCTTGCACAATAATGTTCTTGGAATGTTAATCGTAACTAAGATGCAATTAATGAAATGATGTGTTGTGGGTTTGCCAATCCTGAGTCCTTTTCTTGTGGTTGGGTCATTGCTAGTATTCATTCATTGGGAAAAGTGTGGCATCAACATGTCTATGGTGTTGTCATGTGTCTATGTGAGTCGATGACTTGTAAGTGTCATATGTGTCTTTGAGTTTTCTTTACTTTGAGCCTTGTGGCATTGTGTGGTGAGCAATGTAAGTCAAAAACAAATATCCTGGTATTTTTACTTGTTGTTTTTGTGTGTGTAAAATGTGGGCATTACATTTGGTATCAGAGCGGAGGTTCATGCTCTTGAACCTCTGGGAAAGATTTGAGTTGTGATGGTTATTGCATGGTGGTGGTAGAGACTAGAAGAGTAATGTGATATAAGCGTGATGTGAACTATGTCGTAATTGTGATATTATGAATGCACATGTTGTGCATGTCACTTAGTGCGTAATTGTTGTTGTGTTGATGTGTTGGAGATGAGATTATTCTCCCTCATTTTCATGGATTCAATGAGGAATTCGCATGTGATGTACCACCTTATTGTGTGTGAAAAAAATGTTATTGTTGATTACAGAGTGTTGGAGCATTTTGGCATTATGTGATATGTAGGTGTGCTGATATGTTGTATGACAAGATTGGTGTAAAGTGAATTGGATTGTATCATGATGTTGTCATCGTGTTGTTATGAATCATGTGCATCACCGTGTTGTATTGCAATTGACTATATGTTGTAATGTTAGGCATTGTGTTCCTCAAACGTGTAATTCATGTAAAATGTGATGGTTCATGTCGTGATTTAGGGGAATATGGTGAGTGTATGATCCCTAGTGTACAATGATTGCACTTTGGGTGTATAATGTGGTAATGTGATGTATCGTAACCCATAAAAGTAATGATTGTGTTATACCTGTATATATACCATGCGTAAGACGCTATGGTTAATGTGTGTCAATCACCATTTTGTTAGTGATGTAGTTATGTGTTATGTTGTGAACACTTCACTAACCGATCCTAAGGGAAATCAAGAAAAGGTGAATCAACTTCTTGTGAATGGTTTATTATGTTGGTTCTAATGCCATAATGTGTTTCAAGGTCATTAGATTCACCACTTGGAGTGGTTTATGGGTGTCATCATTCCCTTCATTTAATCAACTTCTTGTCTGTCTAAAGCTATATGCAACAAGAGTAATTTTAATCGATCTAGTAGTTAACTGTAGTTATTTTTGTATTTTCTAGGGGATCTCTTTAATGTCTTAAGGACTTCTTGGTAAAACCTTATTTAAATCAAACTATGAAAACTTGTTGAAAGTAAACACACTGAAAGCTTTTTGAAAGAAACATTTTGAAAGGAAACACACTTGTTGAAACACACTATAGAATGGAAACACACTTGTTGGAAAAAAGTAAACACACTTGCTTTTGGAAATAAACACACTCAATTTAGAATGCTTGAAAACAATTGCAAGAAATATAAGAATCTATCTAAACACCTATAGGAACAAGTATACAACAGAGTTTAACTGAAAGAATTAAAACAATATAGAATTAATAGATCTAAGCTATTTTCTGAAGAAATATAAATACCAAATAAATGAATATCCTGGTCCTTGGGGGAGTGGGCCCTTGCTCCTCCTCGAATCAGGATTTAACAACTCAAAATTCTCTCAAATAGGAATGGCTATTTTATTGATAAAACATTTGGTATTACAAACGTATTGGATCTGAGTACTTAGTCTATTTCTCTTCTTTTCTCTTTCTATATTCTATATATATTCTATATATATATATATATATCTATCTACTGCAGGTCTGCTTTTATATACATTTTACAATCACAGTTGTCTCAATGATTCTGATGAAATTGAATCATGCCCAGAATAGATGTTGAGTTCGGATTGCGGTTGATCAGATAGTTGTAGGATAACTCTCCCTAGATCTACGTTTAGAAATCTTCTCATCCTTTCTGATTGAAAGGGTCGTAGATGCAAAAATCTCTGGATGTGGTTTAAAATAGATAACTCCCATCGGTTTAGAACTTGGAGAAGTTCAGAACCATAGGAAATTGTTAAGGATCAAAACCGTGAGAGTTCTAGAGCTATCCCAGGAGTTCCAGAACTAAGTCCAAAAATTCTAGAACTAAATATTGGAGTTCTGGAACTAAGTCAAGATTTCTAAAACTAAATGATGATTGTGTGATGGAGTTTTGGAACTAGCTTGGAAGTTCTAGAACTAAGTTGTGTAGGAACAAATGTTGTTGAAAACATATTGAATGCTTCCTGCTTCATTTCCGACTGATTAGACCTGCTTTATTACAAAACTGAATTCAAAAACACACACTTGTTAGGAATTCTAGAGCTTTTAACATTAGAATCACAATCAATCAAAAGATAGACAATTACATCCTAACTCATATCAGATCAACTAAAAGTCACACAATGCAATCAAACTTAATAAAAAGGAGAGTAAGATGAGATCATATATTATACATTAATCGGACATATTCTGGCCTCATCATTTCCCCCAAACTTACTTGTTTGTAAGTCCCTTTACAAACTTCATTCTTCAAAAGTGGGGTTATAAGTTTTGCATTCCATTTGATTGCTCAGATCAAATGGCTGAAACTAGATTTTCCAATGTTTAAACTTGGATGTATTGTACCTGCTCCTGCTTCTATTTTCCTCTCCCACTATTCAAATTTAGTAGGGTCTTGAGGTTCTCTATTTTTCCAAGGAGACATGGGGGTGAGAAGTAGAGGGGGCCTTGTTCGCATTCCCATCCATATTTTCCCGTAGGTTTCATTGACTTGGGGAATTATTGTGCATAATGCTTTTTCCCTTTCTAAACTCAGATCAGATTTGTTGGGGAAATTACTTCCCTTCTTCTCAAGGAAATAGTAAGGAGTTCCCACCTCTTTGAGCATCCTTCATAAATATCTTCAAAATTTTCCTCCTCATAGGAGGTGAAGGCATCAATACTCTTTTGCAGAATGGCAAGATAGTGTGTCTTGAATCTCTCATCAAAGGCATGAGTTCTAAAATGTGTGAGGAAGGTAGAGGGTTTACCATAATGAGCTCTCATACAGAGACCTGTTGAGCTAGCTTTCAATAAAAATTCAGATTCCCTTTCCTTCCATGCAATTTGGTTTTGCAAAACAGAGACAAATGCATTGAGCTGGCTCTCCCCTACATACAAATTGATCATAAATCTGTGTTTTTCTCTAGCATAAAATTACAAAGATAAAATTCACACAGAAGATTTTTCTGCTCAGGGCTGGAGAGAGAGTAAGCTGCCATGAATTCAGATTCATCTTTTAGTTCATGTGGAAGCCCACATGCAATCCTTGACAGCTTCTGCAATGAATGAATTGCTCTTCTAAAAACACACTATATGCAGGAGAGGGCCTCCTGCAGGAAAGTAATTTCTCACTCATAATATAGACCATATGAATTTTTGCAAGACATTTATATTTATTTCCTTCCTCCTTATAAAAATTTTCTTCCCATTCCTTTTCTTGCCTTCATCTCTTCCTCCATCTTGGTCTTTAATTCTTCATTTGATGTTTTGGCTTCTCTGAGCTCCCTACAAGTATCATTCCATAGTTGTTTGAGTGGAAAATAGGTTAACTCAGTCTGTGCAGAGGTTGTGGACACAACACTCTATTTTCTGGAAGTCTGAAATTCTTCCTCTTTTTTCTATCAGTTGTTTCTTGGTTGCTGATAATTCCTCAGTCTTGGCTGCAAGCTGAGTTGTTAGCTCTCAATGAGCATTTCCCTTTGTTCTAATTTGAGTTTGAGGAAATCCAATTCCTCATCTTTTTCTCTGATAATGAGCTCTTCTCTAGACAAGAACAAAGCCTGTTTAACTTGTTGTCTTTCTTCTTCCTCTGAAATTATTTGAGGAGTTGGGCATTCTTCCTCTATCAAAGGAAATTTTCCTTTTCTTATCTGGATGCCAACTCTTCTTCTTCATGTGGCAATGTTGATGGTTCAGCCAATTCTGAAAATCTTGCTCTTCAAATCTCTCCTCTCCTGTCCATTTCAGCTTGACTTGGCTCAGGAGGAGTCATGGCCATGTTGCCCAAAATGTCAATAACTTCTTCTTCCATCCTTTCTCTGCTCACTCCTTCCCTCTGGGGTTTCCCTTGACCTCTTATGAATTTTTCTTATCTGGGGAAGTTCAACATGCCCAGTAGTGAATTTCCTTCTAGAGCTTCTTCTTACTATTCTTTCTTGCTCTTGTGTGGGTGAGCTATCACCGTCAGAGATAGATATTGGCTCCCCTGAAGCTGCTGTGAAGAAGGAATTTCCTTCACAGGTATAGAAGGCTCTGCTATTTTTATCTTTCTCACCGACCTTCTTCTTTTTGGTATATTTTCTCTTTCCATTTCCCCTCTTTCTTCTTCTATAGGGGCATCAATTTCTAGATTAGTTGAAGGAGAGAATGGGGCTGGAATTGTCCTTATGATAATATTAGGGTTTTTCTTGAACTTTGCCAAGAAACTTGTCCCAAATTTCTTCTCCATTCTTCTTTGACAGAAAATGGTGTTGGCATATTAAATGAATTAGACCATGATGCCTAATTGTCCCAACACCCCAGGAATACCTCTGAGCCATGGTCTGGATAGAATAAAAAAGAAACCCTGGAAGGTTTATTATGTACTCAAGTTTTGTGGCTCCATACTTTAGATATATGAGCATTTTTAAGACTTCTTTTCCCACAAACCCAAATTGACCATCACAGGTTAAATATTTTACTATCCAAAAATGCTACCCTGTCAAAGGGTTTGGGAAAACTAGCCCTTCTGACCCCTTTTATGATTTTCTTTGTATTATAGATGTCTTGGGGTTAGTTTCTCCTTCTTGTAGTAAGACTTCAACTAGTTCTTTCAAAGTCCCCTTGGCAGGTTGTGGGACATGCACAATTGGCACTCCAGACACATTACTTATAGTATTTATAGAAAAAGGAATAAAGATATTTCTCACCTTTGTTCTGGATTGTTCTAGGTTTATGATGAATTCTCTTACCAATTCATCATTATGCCTTGAAAATTTCTTTAAGAACTCTAGCCATCTGCATGCTCAAAGATGGATGCCACTTCTTCATCTGCGAGTAGTTGGGAATCATCCTCTGGTTCTGATTTCTTCTTAATCCCCATATCGGCTTGAGTTTGTCTCTTTTGATTTTGTGTGAATTGGTTGTAGGCCCTTTTTCTTCTTAGCTGTGGAACTGATGAATTTGGCTATGGAACCTCTGTTCTTAGCTATGGAACCTCTATTCTTAGTTGCGGAACTTCTGAATTCTTTGTTTTTGCTGTGGAATACAAACTTAATTCGATGCTCCTTCCTCAAAATATCTCTGTAACTTATTTCACTTGATTTTTGCAATAATGATTACTAATGATAACCATGCCACCACTTATTCCATCCAAATCAATTTCATGATTACACACTTGTAATCATAATGTATAAATAGATGACTCATCATACCTACTTTTAAATTAAGTCAAATCACACATGCAAACATTTAATCAACCCTAAATAAGTTAAAAGACATAATTACCATCCTTGATGATGTAATCCTTTTGCTATGATGACTCGTCATTCCTACAAGTGGAACAAAACATGATTAGATAAGACAGCTGGAATTCAAAAGAATTCCTTTATTTGAACTAGCCAAAAAAGAGGTCAACCGCCATTTGTTGGTTTTCAATTGACCTTTGAGAGAATTTTTTTTTTTTTTTTTTTTTTTTTTTTTTGGGGAAGAAAATGCCATTTTCTGGTTTTCATCTTCTTCCCTTTATTCTGGATCTATCATCTGGTTATTTGATCATTTTGGAAGAACTGGGTTCTTCCATATGATCAAATTCTTTGTCTGCTTCAATCTTCCTCAAGAATTCATCCTTAGTGGGAGGCTTCCTATAGAGTTTCAGCCTATGTCCATTGACCAAGAGTGTTCTACTACTGCCATCAATGGGAAGTAATTGAATAGAACCATTGTCAAATATCTGCTCAATCTGATAGGGTCCCAACCATCTGGTTCTCAATTTTCCCTTGAATTGTTGGTACTTAGAATCAAACAACAATGCCCAGTCTCCTACTTTGAATTTCCTTTTCTTGATATGTGTGTCATGCCATTGCTTCCTTTGCTCTTGAATTATCTCTTTCTAGAAGTGCTTCCAACCTTAATTCATCCAACTCATTGAGTTGAAGGATTCTTTCTTTTTGAGTTGCATTCAACTCAATTCCCACCTTCACTATTGTCCTCAATGTCTGAAGTTCAAACTCTATAGGAAACAAGGGATTTTTCCCATAGACTAATTCATATGGTGAAAACCCTGTTGTAGTTTTCCAAGTTGTATTATAAGCCCAGACAACTTCAGGTAGTCTCTTTACCCAATCTTTTCTCCCAGCTTCAACTATTTTGGTAAGGATGTTCTCAATTCTCTGTTTGTTACTTCAGCTTGTCCATTTGACTGTGGGTGGTAAGGAGATGACTTCCTATGATTGATTTGGTAATACCTTGTGAAAGCTTGGATCATATTAGACATGAATTGTGGTCCCTGATATGAAACTATGCTCCTTGGTGCTCCAAACTTTATCATAATTTTGTTCCAAAGGAAATCAACAACTGCTTCCTCAGTGGCATTTGTCAATGCCTGCACTTCTACCATTTTTTGTCACATAGTCAGTACACACAAGAATATATTCCTTCCCTTGTGAAGGAGGATTAAAGGGACCAACAAAATCCAATCCCCATCTCTCAAATGGTTCAACCACAACTTGAGGTTGAAGAGGCATTTCATTGGTGAAAGTTGGTTGTCCCATCCTTTGACAAGGATCACACCTCTTGATATATCTCTTCACATCCTTGTATAGAGATGGCCAATAATAACTAGTGCCAAGTATCTTATGAGTTGTTCTTTTTTATTGAATAGTGTCCTCCACTTGGTTCATCATGACATGCTCTGAGGATGTCAAAGATTTCATCCTCTCTTACACACTGCATGCAAGACAAAATCAGGACCACACTTAAATAGCATTCCATTTAACCATTTGAATTGTGCATTGGTTTTAATTAACTTCTTTATTTGTTTCTTAGTGAAAGAAGGAGGAAACTTCCTGTTGCAAGATAATTTTCCATATCAGCAAACCATGGTGTACTTGCTGAGATTGCAAATAGTTGTTCATCTGGAAAGTTATCCTTGATTGGATCTTGCTCCCTGTGGTGGTTAGTCTTGACAAAAAATCAGCTACCACATTAGATTTACCTGGATTGTCCACAATGGAAATATCAAATTCTTGCAAAAGTAATAACCATCTAATTATTCTTCCTCCAACCACTGGTTTGTTCATTAAATACTTAATTGTTGAATGATATGTGTGTACAAATATCTTGTACCCTGTAATGTAATGTCTGAATTTATTGATTGCATAAATCACACAAGAAATTCCTTTTCAGTGGTGGTGTAATTCTTTCAAAGTGGGAGTAAGATTCTTGCTAAGATAATAAATGGCATACATCTTTCCTTCCTCATCTTTCTGTCCCAATACTACACCAATGGAATAATTTGAGGCATCTGTTTGGATATGAAATGGATTTTCCCAATTAGGACCTCTCAATATTGGGGCACTGATTAATTTTTCTTTAATTTCTTCAAAAGCATGCTGACACTTTTCATCCCAAAGAAATTCACAGTCCTTGGTTAGCAAATTAAACATGGGGGCAACAATTTTACTGAAATATTTTATAAAGTGCCTATAGTACCCAACATGCCCTAGAAATGATTTGATATCTATGGGGGTCTGAGGAATAGGTAAATCTGAAATGATCCTAATTTTGTTTTGATCCACCTGAATTCCTTTTTTTGAAATATGGTGTCCTAATACAATCCCCTCATCCACCATCATCAAACATTTTTCATCACTAAGAGACAGGTTGTGTTGTTCACATCTTGTTAACACTCTGTCTAGATTTCTCAAAGCATCTTCAAATGTATCTCCATGTATAGTGAAGTCATCCATATATACTTCAACACAATCATTTGTTAGATCAGCAAAGATTGCAAGTACAACTCTCGGAAAGTTTGCAGGAGCATTGCATAAACCAAATGGTAACACCCTATAGGAAAAGGTTCCCCATGGACATGTAAATGTAGTTTTGTCTGATCTTCAACAAACAACTCTGATCTGATTGTACCCACTAAAGCCATCCAAGAAAGAAAAGTATTGTTTACCTGAAAGGTTATCTAGGACTTGATCTATGAATGGTAAGGGAAAATAATCTCTCATTGTGGCTTTGTTTAGTTCCCTATAGTCAACACATATTCTCCATTTTTTGTTATTTTTTGGGAACAATTACAAGAGGAGATACCCACTGGCTATCTGAGATAGGGTAGATGAAACCTACTTGTAATAGTTTTTCAATTTCTTGTTTGACTATATCCCTTAAAGTTGGGTTAATCCTTCTTTGAGGCTGCCTAACTGGTTTAATGTTTTTAGTATAGATGTGATGAGTGTAGATACTTGGATGAATCCCCTTCATATCTTTGTAATCCCAAGAAAAAGCTTTAGTATGATTTTTTAGAACATCAAACAATTTAGCTTCTTCATCCTCCTTCAACCAATTGTTAATGTTTAAAGTTTTACCTGGTTGAATTTCAACATGCTTGGTTCCAATATGTGATGAATTGATTTGTGGAAAGGGTTTCATTAAAGTATTTAATGGACATGCATGTGGTAACAACATATGGTATGTAGCAACATCTCCAAAAGTTCCTTGAGACAAAATACTGGAAAAAGGACAGTAATGAGAATTATGATACTTATCTCTTTGCAGGCCAAATTCTTCATCACTGCTACTTTCCAGAAATTCTTCACCACTTCTGATGTACTTGAAACTGAAGCTACTGATTCATCCTCTCCCCATGAGAAATCTCATTCCTCAGAGTGAAATCATTTTCAATCAAAGAGAAACTGTTGTTGTTGTGGTTTCGGAACTAAATGTGGTGGTTCGGAACTATAGTTTGCAGGTTTCGGAACTAAGTTGTGGGTTCCGGAACTAAGTTCATGGGTTCGGAACTAAGTTTATGGGTTCGAAACTAAGTTTGGGTTTAGAACTATTTCATGGGTTCGAACTATTTGATTGCTTGAGGAGGACAAGGTTCTCATCCAATGGTGGATTAATCATCTCTTCTACTTCTCTTACATGATCCTGTAATGTGATCATAGCCAAAGAAGACAATTTTTTCTTATTAGTTTCAGGAGAATCAACCCACAATTGTTCATGATTGTTAGTAAAAGGTTGTGTAGTAGGATATAAGGAAATTTGTTTAGAGTTCTTACCATTCGAGATTGTCATATCACCTGACCTGCAATCTATAAAAAAGCAAAATTGTAGCTAACCATGGTCTACCCAAAATAATGGGATAACCCAATGTTTTACCTTTTGGCTGCGTAGTATAAGGAAGTCAACTGGATATTCCCATGACTCCACCATAACCGCCACGTCTTCAATAATTCCTTCTGGTTTTTCTACAGACTGATCTGCCATCTGCAATATGGTATTAGTAGGTTGTATACCCATTAATGGTAATGTTTTCAGAGTATCCACTGTCATTACATTGATAGCAGCTCCCAAATCTATCAAAACATTATGTACATCCTTATTTCCTATAGAGATAGAAATAACAGGACTTCTAGGATCTCCGTATTTGGGAAGTAAAAGTTTTCCTGCTAATAAATCAACAAGTTTCCCATCTACTTTGATAGTCTTGGGGTATTGTTTCTTCCTTCCAGGATTTTTCATACATAACATTTTGATTAATTTGTTCAATTCTGGAATATCTTTAATTGCTTGTAATAGTGGTATTTCAATATTCAATTTCCTTAGTTCTGTACCAATTCAGACTCCTTGATTTCTATAGCTTCTTTGAATCTCTCTGGAAATGGAGTCTTAGTAGTGTTGCTATCTGGCTCCTTTTCTTTTCTTTCTATATCCTCTTTTGGAACAACAAGTACTAGGATTTCATTTTCTTTTGTCATTTCAGTGATTATAAGGGGTGGACTATTAATGATTTTCCCAGATCTAGTTTGAATATCCTTACAATCCATAGCATGTAAATCAACTGATTTTTCTGGTTTTGTTCCATAAACAGGAGTTGTTTGTTTGTTTCTTGGATTCTACTTTGTTTGTCTTTGGCATTTGTGTTTGGACTACATTCTCATTTTGTGAATTTTGTGTAGGAGATCCCATGATGGCCTGTTGATTCTGATTTGGATATGTTCTTCCTTGAGAATAATTACTAGGGTTCCATCTAGGTTGTGACCAAGCATAAGGATTTCCTTGACCAGCCCATGGTTGTTGATGTCCCTGAGCATACCAAGCTTGATTTTCCCAATCTTGAGGGTTCCAAGTTGGTTGAGGTACCCAAGGTGGTTGTCCCCAATTTTTGTGGTACTACTTGAGCAGCCCATGGCATCGTCCATGGATTAGGAACTGATCTTGGCATAAACTACCCTTGGTTAGGTTGTCTCTGAACAAAATTCAATTCTTCTATTGTAGATGAGGCACTGGTTTGTTTAAGTTGATTCTTAATAATGGGAAGTAAAGAACAAACATCAGTATCATGTTCTTTAGATTCACAGATAAGACACATTTCTGTTTTTATCAAAGGACAGTCTCTTAATGCATGCTTCTTCCTACATCTAGGACAATACATAGCCAATGGTTCAGTTTTGGAATTTTCTTTAGCTTGTAATCCATCCATAGTAGAGGTTAATTGCACTAAAATGTCTGTTTTAAAGTTTTCTAACTCATCCATTAGTTTGTTCATATCTGGATTCAGACTTTTCACTGATTTTCCTTTTCTAGGTCCACCTCTCATTCTGGAATAGCTTCTACAAATCTCTTTAATTCCATTCATTCTTATCTGATCAATGTCTCCACCTCCTATCAAGTTAAGGGCTTCTCTAGATTCGTCATCCAAACCTTTAAGAAAAATGGTTTTACTTAACTCCTCTAAAGCACAAATCCACATCTTTTTTGCTAACAAAGAGGAATCTATCTAAATAGTCTTCTATGTTTTCATCATCCTCCTGCTTGATTTTGAAGAATTCTTCCTTCCTATTTCTCCCTCTACAATAATCTGGTATTTATCTAGGAAGGTAGTCTCCATTTGTGCCCAAGTGCTAATAGAGTTGGATGGTAATCCCATGAACCACCTCATTGTTGCATCCTTCAAAGTGGATGGAAACAACTTGAGTTTTTGATTATCTATTTTATAATCATAGGTCTGACATAGTACCTTGAATTCAAATAGAAATTGGTCAGGATCTTTAGATGACATCCCTCTAAAGGTGGGTAAATGTGTAGGTGAGATATTTTTCATTGATGTATCATCATCTCCCAATTGGATTGGATAGGTAAAGGTCCTATCAGGTTCTCTCTCAGCTTCTCGTGCCATTTTAAAAATATTTTCTGAATTTTCCTCCCAATCAATGTGGTAAGTGGTATGCCTTGGGGAAGGTGAAAAATCAGGAGTAGGAGGTTGACTACTCAATTGAGAATCAAAACTCACCCTAAATGGATCTTGAGTAATAAGCCTTCTCCTAAAAGTTCCACTTCCTTCAGGTGACTGATCTAAGAATTCCAAAAATGGCAATTTGTTTCTTGTCTGATAGGGGATGATGGTGCTTCCAATTCTTGATCAATTTCCTTACTTTGACTAGAGGATGTTATGAATTCTTGTGAAGATGTTTTGGGAGGAATCTACCCTGTGAGTCTCTTGGTCTACTCATATATTTTGTGATATAGCAGGGAAGATCCTTCAACTACTAGATGTATGTTTTGTTGCTCTTGCTAACACTTAATTAGAAAGTTCCAACTAGTGATCCCCAGAAATGGTGCCAAAAATGATGGGTGTCATCATTCCCTTCATTTAATCAACTTCTTGTTGATGTCATATCAAACTAGGGGTGTGTCTAAAGCTATATGCAACAAGAGTAATTTTAATCGATCTAGTAGTTGATTGTAGTTATTTTTGTATTTTCTAGGGGATCTCTTTAATGTCTTAAGGACTTCTTGGTAAAACCTTATTTAAATCAAACTATGAAAACTTCTTTGAAAGTAAACACACTGAAAGCTTTGTTGAAAGGAAACACACTATGTAGAATGGAAACACACTTGCTATTGGAAAATAAACACACTTGCTTCTGAAAGTAAACACACTTGCTTTTGGAAATAAACACACTCAATTTAGAATGCTTGAAAACAATTGCAAGAAATATAAGAATCTATCTAAACACCTGTAGGAACAAGTATACAACAGAGTTTAACTGAAAGAATTAAAACAATATAGAATTAACAGATCTAAGCTATTTGTTGAAGAAATATAAATACCAAATAAATGAATATCCTGGTCCTTGGGGGAGTGGGCCCTTGCTCCTCCTCGAATCAAGGATTTAACAACTCAGAATTCTCTCAAATAGGAATGGCTATTTTATTGATAAAACATTTAGAATTACAAACGTATTGGATCTGAGTACTTAGTCTATTTCTCTTCTGTTCTATTTCTATCTCATTCTATATATATCTTCTATTTCTATATATCTATCTATCTACTACAGGTCTACTTTTATATACATTTTACAATCATAGTTGTCTCAATGATTTTGATGAAATCGAATCATGCCCAGAATAGATGTTGAGTCGGATTGTGGTTGATCAGATAGTTGTAGGATAACTCTCCTGGATCTACATTCAGAAATCTTCTCATCCTTTCTGATTGAAAGGGTCGTAGATGCAAAATCTCTCGGATGTGGTTTAAAATAGATAACTCCCATTGGTTCCGGAACTTGGAGAAGTTCAGAACCATAGGAAATTGTTAAGGATCAAAACCGTGAGAGTTTTCGGAGCTATCCCTAGGAGTTTTGGAACTAAGTCCAAAAATTCGGAACTAAATACTGGAGTTCAGAACTAAGTCCGAAAGTTCGGAACTAGATGATGATTATGTGATGGAGTTCAGAACTAGCTTGGAAGTTCGGAACTAAGTGTGTGTAGGAACAGATGTTGTTAAAAACATACTGAATGCTTCCTGCTTCATTTCCTCGACTGATTAGACCTACTTTATTACAAAACTGAATTCAAACACACACTTGTTAGGAATTCTAGAGCTTTAACATTAGAATCACAATCAATCAAAAGATAGACAATTACATCCTAACTCATATCAGATCAACTAAAAGTCACACAATGCAATCAATTCTATGGTTTGGTTGAGTTCTTGTGATGTGATACAGTCGTGAAATTAGGTAGCAAGATGTCTCGTGGGTCATTTGTATTATGTTGAGTTTTATGTGACATCTTGATGTCAATTACTGTTGGGCACCCACAAAAATAAATAAACCTAAATCTTGAAACAATGAAATATTAAGAGCTTGAGAATAAGAAATAAAGTAAAGGAAAAGACTAACTAAATGATAAAGTAAAAAGAGAACTGCATGGAGTCTTCACAAAACATTAAGAACTTGTCAAACTTCACTTCTCTCTTGTAGTCATACTTTGTTACATGTATCATTCACTGGAGACATGGGTCGTGATTGTTTCCTCCTTACTTGTGAGGACCCTCTTCTAATCCTGGCCTTATGTCACATTAAGGATGATGGTATTATAAGGGGAGGGAAATGTAGTGCAAGATAAAAATAAATAAATAAAAACTAAAATAACGATAATAATAAAAAAGAGTGTGTTAGGTGGAAAAGTGGACATGGGGACAGAAGAGTTATAGGGTATGGGTGCCGTGAGATACCTTTAACTTGTCATTATCCTTGACATCAAATCATGCAATTTTTTGAGACTCCAAAGGCACAACCACATGAAACCCATGTGCCAACATTAAATAATTTAGCAGCGAGTTGGTGTTTTTATTTATGTTAATGAAAGTGTCTCTCTCTTGTTATCCCGTGTATACCTTTATAGGATTTTGTGTCTTTCACTCTCCCATACATCTCCTTGCAAAGTATTTTCCCATCCTGTGCCAAAACTTGAGCTTTGAGGTAGAGTATGGACACCCATCAAAGCATAAAACATGGAGGATTTATTAGATTTGGTAGTTGGAAGTGCTCTGGTGGATAGGTATGCAAAATGGAAGCATGCGCAGCATGTGAACTATTCGGCCAAATGCCTCGAAATGTGGCTTGATGGATTATAGTGATGGTAGAAAATGTGCAAAATGGAGTGCGTTAAAAAGGCCATAGAACCTTTAAAAAAATGCGAGGACAAGGTTCACAACCTTTCGAAGCATCCTCCACTTGTGCTAAAATAAAGGATTTAGAACATGATTTTCGCAAAGTGGATGTTGAAGTTGGGAATGCCCGGTGTAGACATGGCTATAGATACCTTGGTAGGTGTGGTTGCGTAAAATGTGGGAGCATATACATGGCATATAAACTAATCGACATAATGTCTTACTAAAAAAATGTGGTCTTTTGGGCAATATAGACTGCGGGTTTGCACGCAGAGAAATGGCTTTTTCTTTAAAAAAAAAAGAAACAATTCTTTCCCCCTTTATTTATTTTGGTGTTCATGGTGGATGTTTCGAAGTCTATTTTTCACTAAAATACAATCCAAATATGATATCAGCATACCCAAGTTCGAGATCTTCTCGTGTGGGTGCTAATGTTAAGATAGTAGAGTAGATGTATTCAAGAATGTCGAGGTTTTCTAGATTTCTTTAAAAGGATAAAGGGCTAGCCAAAGTTATCATTAAAGGAGTGGGAAGATATTTTAATAAGGTCGTGACTATAGCAGATATTATCAAGAAAAGGATACCTATTTGCATCAAAGTTATTATACTAGATCGATTATTATCATCGACTCATAGGAACCTCTAGAGGAAGGCCTTCTTCCGCTAGAGACCACGAGATATGTATCCATGATTATAGTTGCATTGTCAATAAGAGATCTGGATACAAATTCCTCTATTTATCATCCTCCATGCAAATTGATAATAGTGCACCATTGAAAAAAGTTAATTATGATGGAGGAGGGGCACCTAGGGGCAGAGGAGGAGGAAATTTTATGATGGAAAGAAAATGGTTCATGGCAACCCATCTGAGCATTGGTTGTCAAATTGGGCTTTTTCAAGTCATGAGAAAGTAAAAAAATTTGTCGTGGACGGTTTTGGATGCACGTGAACTGTTTGGCAGAATGCTAAAAGATTTTTTAAGCCTTGCGGAGTGTGGGCGAACCTACCCGGAAAAACTTCTTACACAACGAAAGCTAATTCCTCCCAGGCATGGTTCATCTCTCCTCATCTCTCATAATTTATGTTCTTTAGTTTTTCATTTGCAACAAGATAAAATTTTAAACCATAGGATTATCATAGCTCTAATTATTTAAATAATCTTGTTTTCAAAACCATAAGATGTCATATCATAACTTACACAATCCAATTATTCCTTGGTAGGAAACCATGAACTCAAACCCTCATTCAAGATGATTTAGAAAACTTCCTGACTAAACTAGATCACTACAATATTGGTTTATGGACAAGTTGAAGTTGACTTCCTATAAATATGTTGACCATCTCTTGGTTTAAATCAGATAAATCACGATTTTTGGAGACTTGCAAAATAACCCCAAAAAGGAGATGTTAACTTTCATTTGTGTACCTAGTTATGTGAGGATTCTCTTCAATCCTTGAATCAACCTCGAATGATCTTTTGTGATATTTTTCGATGCTCTTATAGGATCCCTATTACACTATTTTGTAGTTGTAGGAAGCTGCTTAAATTAAAAAGTTGGGCTTCGTATCAGCTCGTCGTTTTAATCCTAGTCAATGAAATGTTTTTCCGCCTTCGCAAACTTCTAGTATTTTTACTAGACAATTTCTTATAACCTTCAGTTTATGGAAAAACACTTTTCTGTATAGTTTGGCAAAGCCATTTTGTAGGCCTCTAGTTGTAGTTTGTCTAGGTCAAACTGGACTAACTAGTACTAAGTGGCTTCGAAATCATGTCGCCATTTGAAAATCGTGTTCTAGTTCTTAGTTCTGATGACTCTAATGAATTCTCCATATATGGTGGAACTCATAGGAAATTTATTGTGGCACGTTCATCCATCGAACGTTAGTTTTGGATGTGGTTTTCTAAGCCCTCAAGCTAACTTTTGATCATTTACAACTAGGTAAATTACGACTAATGGCCTCGGAAAACTAGCTGCCAATCATAAACCATTCGCTAGTTCTGAATTCCGTCAGTTCCTATGAACTCTTGGTATATAATTGGACACATAGAAATTTAATTGTGGTGTGTTTTCTCATCGGAAGACAACGTTTGAAAGTGGTTTCTTAGCCTCTAAGCCTGATTTGAACGTTTTTGTAGCTAGCAGGAAAATGTAAAAAATAAAGTTGTAGGACACGTGTCGAGTTTCCAATCCACTTTGTGGAAACTTGTTGACTCGTAAATAACTATTTGGAACTCTATCTTTTGGCTTGTTGTGTGAAATCTAACCTTTGGAAAAATAGTGTTTCTCTCTCTTTCCTATCTCCTTCTCTCTCCTTGGTTATGAAATGAAGTGAAATGAAATGAAATGAATACATGTCTCTAAACCTTTTCTTTCGAATGAAAATTGTAATTATTATTATATGTAAATGGGAAACTCAAAAAAATTATCATGTTAGATTAGGGTGGATTCCATGCTAGCAATTTATCATTGATTTCATGCTCACATAGTTTGCAGGATGCAAGAAAGATGGTGAAAAGGTAATTTGTAAATCATTATTTATTATTGTAATTTATATAAGTCATTGTAAAATAAATATATGTATAATGTAGTCTTTTGTTATAGAAAAGCTATATTTGAAATTTTCTAATATGTATGAGATGATATTTTTAGGGATATCTTAAGAAATGTGCATTTAATCACAGTTCAATTTGATTTATAGTTGTATTCTTACCTTGTAAATGTAATAAAGAGATTCAATCGAAACACTCAACCCTAGTATAAGATCTGTGTGTAACATGTCTTCATGTGTGATCCTTTTTACCATAGAAGAAATTGAAAACTGTAGAATGAACTTAAACTTTACACTCGATGGAACCTCCTAGTTTAGGTAAATAAGAGCCCAAGAATGGGGTTATCGTCTTAGTCAGTATGTTTAGTGACATCGTCATAAACCTGACAGATAGGAGTGACACAATCAAACTTTATCTGGAGTAAGTAGAGTTAAATATTCCTTCGTATCTGGTGGATTACCTTGTCTTTCGAAGATAGATTTAGAATTAAATTTCTTCATCAAATGAATTGTTTGTGGGATCCAGATGACATCATGGAGCTAGGGAAATAGTTGTACTATCACTTAAAATCTTGTTAATGATTTCTTTAGATCCTCTCAGCTAAATTTCTTATCTTTGGCTAGTGACAATATAGTGCCTTGATCTTTTACGGAGGGTTTATAGGGTAAATATGTTTTGAACCTTAATCTAATCTATAATAGGGTGTAAATCCCGAGTGAAAATTGGAATTAAACTAAACCTTAGTTGATTAGGAGGTTAACTTGTGGGTAGAAAATTATAAGTAACTCTTTGCAAATGAAATTGATTTGAAATATGTTGACTTTAGAGAACCTAGGAAACCAAAATCTTGTCCCGTAATCCCTTGTTATGCCCTTTTTGACATTAAGAATAAAATAAATTTCACTTGCAAAATCGTGAAATACGAAACATGGGATCTTACCTTGAACACAAATCACTTGTGGTTCATGTGTAGTTTATAATGCTTCTAATCATGTACTTCTTCAAGATGTCAGGAAAGTACTTTCGTAACTCTTTTGTTATAAAGCGATGGTAATAATGAGACCATAATGCAATGTAAAAGTAAAGCATATAAGAGTAAAAAAAAAAATGAGATTTGAGGTTAGGAATAATGCCACTCTTGGAGTCCTTATAACTCAATTAAACATTTTCATGTGTTACAAAGAATATGAGTTTCCCTTGGTGAGATCAAACTTCGAGAAAAACAAAAGATATATATATATATATATATATATATATATACAATTTCTTGTTGTGGGAATGTTGAATTAGGAAATAAATATACCATGATCAAAGAATGTTTATGGGGAAAAGGTATCTTGAATCTAAACCACCCCCTTAAATCCTAATATTGCTTTCTAGACATCAAGTCAGATTCACTTGAGTTGCAAGGGTAAAATGTAGACATTGAATAAACGTTTGAGAAGCATATTCTTAACATAAGAACAAGATAATTAAGTACTTTGTATGCAATTTGAATTATGCCAAATAAGTATGTAAGTTATGGAAATTTCCGTAAAGGATAAAAAGCCAACTTAAAATGGTCAAACCAGTAAATTAAATGTGGAATGAACTTAAGAATCTGTAGGTGGAAAAAGGAGGAAATTATCCTTACACAATAATGTTCTTGGAATGTTAATTGTAACTAAGATGCAATTAATGAAATGATGTGTTGTGGGTTTGCCAATCCTTGAGTCCTTTTTTTGTGGTTGGGTCATTGTTAGTATTCATTCATTGGGAAAAGTGTGGCATCAACATGTCTATAGTGTGCCATGTGTCTATGTGATTCATTGACTTGTAAGTGTTGTATGTGTCTTTGAGTTTTCTTTACTTTGAGCCCTTGTGGCGTTGTGTAGTGAGCAATGTAAGTAAAAAAATTTATGCTTGTATTTTTACTATTATTTTTGTGTGTGTAAAATGTGGGTACTACATGCCACTAGGTCAAACAAAGAGATGCCACGCATGCTACAAAAAGCGTCCATAAGTTGGAAACAATGAGCTAAAATATATCAACCAAAGAAAAACGCAGGCACATGGAGCAGCGACACCTAGTGGAGGAGGTTGATCATATTGTGGTGGAAAGAAGTGTGGCTCATCAAAGGAGGGTTTAGCATCCACCCATCATGGTCTGGCATCTGGACATTAAGATGTGCCATGATTCCCTACCCGAAGGGTGGCGAGCCACCGAATTGAGATGCCCCACCAGGCAGAGAGAGTCCCAATTTTAGGAGGTGACCATAGCTTTTCTTTGAGCCGGCGGGTTCTAGCCGAGGCCTAGAAGAAGAAGGACTTGGGTGAGCTAGTGACGGAGATGGCCGAGTGCTTATGGAATGACTTCATGATTTTCCACGACGTCTAGGTAATGGCGGAGGAGACGAAGGGCAACGATCATCATCCGGGGCGACACAATTCATGGTAAAAGGTGCACTACTCTAATGGTCGAGCAACTACACTCGGAGATGAGAAAACTCCAGCGCCACCTTCTGGCCTTGTTCCTAAATCTTCATGTACACGAGAATATGAAATTTCCACCTTTTCATTAATGGTTAATTCCACAGTGAGATCACAATGCTAGAACAAAGCATGATTTATAGATTTCAAAAGTTGGAAAAGAATAACATAGCGGAAGAAGCCGCAAGGAAGTAATATACGAGGTCCAGTTGGCATAATCACTAAACAAAGCAACTTTCCAATCAAAGAATTTAGGGTGGTAAGGCTGAAATAAAGAATGAATCAATGTCAAGCATTTTGAGCACACAGACAAAACCAAAAACATGTTTGAAAGACTCAGGAAACCACAACAAAGAGAGACTGGATTAGGAATACCAATGTGACTTAATATTTAACCTAACAAGAGCCCTTGGTAAATGAGACACCAGAGAAAAAAATTAATTTTGGGTTCAAATAAAGGATTCCATGCCCGGTGCAGATGCTTTAACCAAGTGGAGGGAGAGGATTTCAAGGTCCATCTGGATTTGAGCTTATCTATGACAGGCAAAATTGGCAAGAGAAGGGAGTAAATAATTCCATAATTATATTGCAACAACGGGATATCCACATTCCATCTCCAATCCTTCCACCAAGCACGAGGTGGTTGAAGGCCCAATTTGTATAGCATAACATTTGACAAGAAAGATTGAATTACCAAAATCGAGGGTGAGTCTGAATTGGCAAGGTGAAATTTTTATTTCAACTCGAGGCCAGGGAAGCCATTCTCTGTGAGAAACCAGGTCCCTAATTGTGGAGATTCCTTTCCAAGAAAGTTGCGCTACCTTAATAGTCGACATTTTGCCAAAGGAAGGTTGTCGAAAAGAAACAAAGAGACCACCGAGATATTATGCTCATTGAAGGAGAGATGGTTTGGAAGCCATCACCTACCCACTACATTAGATGGTTAACTGATTCAAATGCCTTCCAAATGATCTTGACCACAAAGGTACCAGGTATTTTAACCGACACTCTAGTAATTAATAAAGTTTGAAACCCTATTTTTCCAACATTTCTTACCATAAGGTGTACCAGAAGAGATATAATGTCACAAAATAATCTACCAAGCTTGGTTTCCTAATGCAACGAAAGACCCGTTTGGCACAGAGAGATATGATCTCGCTTATAAACATCGACAACATCCATGCCACCATGCTCTCGAGGAAGCGTACAAATTTCCCAAGCAACCCTGTGAAACCCGCCCCGCACAGTAACTTGACCAAAGAAAGTCCTGTAATAATTTATCCACTTGTCAAAAGAAGCCCATGACGGACACCAACACACCGCATAATAAACCTAAGTTACAACAATAATTTTGGTACAAACTTGGAATTTCTAGCCAAAGATAAAGGTTGAGAGATCCACTTTTGCACCTTACGCTCAACCCTATTGACCACAAATTACCACATAGTGGAAGATTCATCTTGTCGAAAGTAAAAGGAATTCCCAATAAATGAAATCTTTCACCACTCTATATCCACTTCCAGGGATAGGCTACTAGCCAATTAGGCATAGGCCAAGAGCTTTACCGATACCCTAACGACTTGGCAAGTTGCACCTTGGGACCGAAATCTTACAAAAATATCAAGGTAAAAGAGCACCTCCTGAACATTTTGATGTGACTCAACAAGAGTGAGGAAGGAGTCATCGACAAAGTGGCCATTGATAAGTTGGGTCTGATGATCAGGGAGATAAATGCCTCTTATCCGACCTTGCTCTTCCCTGTTAGAAATAAAATATCCAAACGCATCACCAACAAGAACAAAAAGAGTAAGAGCCAACAAGCACCCCTGTTATATAGATTGAAATAACCCAACTTCTAGAAATTGGTGTTCGTTAATGGTAAGACAAGAAGAAGTATCCACGAAAAGGGTACAAACAACAATAAGAAACAAATCTCCAAAACCCAGAGCCTTGAGCATAGCGAAATGAAGGGACATTCTATGTGATCATAAGCCTCTTGGAAGTCAATATTAAGGAAATGAACCCTTTAAAGGGAGGAATGGGCCCACTCCATGCCTTCCAAGACCGTAATGAGATTTTCTAGAATGTAGTGGCCTTTAACAAAACCAGATTGCTTGAGTTGAACAATTTTAGGGAGTAGAGGAGCCACCCACAGAGCCAAAGCCTTAGCCAAAATTTTGTAAGAAACATTAAGAAGAGTAATAGGTCTCCAATTGGATATGAGCTTGGGTTACTACCGCTTTAGGAATGAATTTAATATTACCCATGTTGATAAGAGTCCCAAGAGACTGATTTTGAAAATCTTCTTAATAGACCTGTAATGAATCATGTCCAACTATATGCCAAGAAGCTTTGTAAAACTCACAGGGAAAACCATCCAACCCAAGAAATTTATCGTCAAGTAAGACAAAGAAGGTCATTATGAAGCTTGTCCAGAGATAGAGAAGCATCACAATGTTTCCTTTCGCGCATACTAAGTTTATGAGGGGCCACCTCAATGCATTCTTTGAAGAGTCGAATGACTTTTAACGAAGGAATTTGAGCTTGAAAATATAGGGTATAATGATCCAAAATGTAGAGGAAATATCCCTCAGAGAAGTAACTTGAGAGTGAGCCAACCTGGATAGCTTTGATTTTCTCCTTGACTTACCTACCTTTGAGAAATTTGAAGAAACTTGTAGAGGCCTAATCACCGAGTTTTTTAGCAAGTCTGCAACCGAGAGAATGATCGAACACCTTTTGCTTTGTACTACTCAACAATCTTAAGTTAGTTTCGAGTTGAGCGGCTCGAACTTAGGTAGCAATATCAAATGGCTATGACTCAAGCAACAAGCTAGTTCATTTAAATTCTGTTGGAGAGATTTGTCTCCGCATGCTTTGGACACGTGTCACCTACTTGCCAAAGTGGAGAAAAAATTTGGTTTGTGTGTTGGATCGCATTGTTACCTTTGGTAAATCAAAGCTGGAAGAATACAAGGGACATGGCACCATGTTCCAAATTTGAGCAATATACGCCAACACCCCTGGATGATTCAACATCGAGACATTCAAATAAAATTGCATGCATGGCACTTTTAAAGAGACTCCAATCCACGTAATAGTGAAAGAGATCGGAGTATGATTTGACAAAAGAATGTTCAGCCACGTGGTGACAGGAGAATAACCATGGGTAGCCAACTCAAACCCCTATTGTTGAGATATCATGACACGATCTAGCCATTTGAGAACGCGCGCTGATCCTTCTCAAAAATTAGACCAAGTAAACCAATTTTGAGAAGTAAAGTCCCGCCACCTTTTAAAAAGTGGGTCTTTAATACACCATTTGTTTTTTAAATAAAACCAAGCTTCCCGCTCTCCAATGCACCAACGCATCTAGAAAACCCCAACTTATCCTTAGGATGTTCCACCATATTAAAGTCACCGCAGAATAGCCAATAAGAAAAAGGTAGATTATCCCCTAACCATCACCATAACGTCGTCCTTTCTAGGCCATCATTAGGGGCATAAAGATTTAAAATACCAAAAGAAAAACCATTAATATTGAAAATCACCCACACGGCCCTGTTGTCAGGATCATGACCTGTGGCAGTGATCATGGCAGAAAATTTGGGTGACACAGAAATAGAAACTCCACCTTTTCCTTCCAAATGTGAAGAGAAAAAATGTAGAAAATTCGGCACAATACAAGTTAAAGAAGTCTAAAGTAGAAACCTTGTAATTTTCACTTCTTGCAAACAAATAATATCAAGATTACCAATAAGATTACAAGCATGCTTCACAGAATATTTTCGGGAGGATTCTGTGAGACCTCTAACATTCCATGAGAGACAATTCATGGAAGGTCAGACATAGAAAACTCCTCCCCCTGCCCATCCTGTAACATATCCGAATTTAGAATTCCAAAACTATTGGAGAGAAAAACATACTGGTTTAAATCAATTGACTCAATCGAGAATGGTGCAGCGTTTAGCCTCATTCGGCCTAATGTTCTCTATAGAGTCATGAGGAGGACTCTGGGAACGACGTTGGGAAGAAGTCGAAGTAGCCACCATCCCAGTAATTTGTTTTAGTGGAGTGGGTTGGCTCTGAACTGTAGGGGAGGGCTGAGCGGGTTTAGCAGGGACGAAGTTCGAGGGTGGTAGAACCAACTATTTCCGAGAAGGAGGCGGATTAGTTGCCGAAGTAAGCTTACCAGTTGTTCACTTCTTATTAGTGACCGTGGTTCAACCCTCAATGGTCTCCTCCACGAAGCAGAAGCATTTTGAGCAATGGTAGGCTTGTTACGCTGGGTAAGCAGATAGTCACGAATACGGTGGTGAGAATCTTGGCATGAGAATCGGGTGTTGGGAAGGTTAAAATAGACAACTTTCTATAAAATACACATCGAACCAACATAAATATCGATGTGATCCTGCAAATCGAAGCTAAATAAACCTCCACACAAACTGTTTATGCGGGCGAGCATAAATAAAATGTCCAGGCTCATGACAAATCACACGACCTACCTGGGTCGAACAATATCGTTAAAAAAATACCAAAGTTGTAGGGGTAATCCTAGAAGCTCAACCCAGAAAGGAACTTGAAGTGAGACCTTATTATTGGGTTAAAATTCGAGGCTCCATTTGGACAAGACAAGTAAATTATTACCAATATACAAAGCACAAGGAGCGTTTAAAAGTAGTTGGACCTACGATGGTTCGGAAAAAGTAAAAAAATAAAACCCTTTGGTAAGATTCCGGACACCAGTTACCTGGATGCCGGCGGACTCCCAATGGGATTTAATCCAGTTTTGGAGGTAAGACTCGAGCGTGGAATGCGACCACATAAATAAGCAACCAAATAATTGTTATGGTAAAATTACACAACAAGATCAACAAAATAAAGCTCAATAGTAACATCCGGGGAGATTTAGAAACATTACCTCATCGTAAACTTTCGGGACAAACTTCCTCATGTGTTTGGGAGCCATCGTCACCTTGTTTGTAGCTGATGTTGCAACGAGATGATTAGTGGCCATTTTAAAGGGTTGAAGCGCCCAAAACGGGCGGAATAAATGCCCAAGATGCTATGCGAAAGGAAATAATAACTGTAAAAAGCTTGAAAGGACCGTAACAATAAGGCTAACAAGAGCATAATCATGTATGAAAACCCTAGTAGAGCCCACTTCCAAACTAGCCAACATCATTTTTATATTGAAATATTTAATATTTATTATCATGGTTGAAAGAATAGTAACCTTAATTAACAATTCAATATTTACTCTTTAATATTCAATTCTTATTATTTAAGGTGAAAATAAATAGTTATTTGAATTTCTTTTGGTAGGTTTATGTTGTATATATCTCCCCACCAAGTAGATATAGACAAACGAGAAGAATATGGAAATCAAATAAACTCAAAACCCGACATTTATTTATGCCACCCTAGCACGAGTTGGGGGTGTAGATTAGAAGGTGTCGACATGTAAAAAGTTACACCCTAGTGCAGGTTGGAGGCGCAGATCAGAAGGTGTCGACATGTAAAAGTTTCACCCAGCACGAGGTTGGGGGCATAGATCAGAAGGTTTTGACATGTAAAAATTTGTGCCCTAGCGCAGGTTGGGGGCACAGATCAGAAGGTGTCGACATGTACAAAGTTGCGCCCTAGCGCAGGTTGGGGGTGCAGATCAGAAGGTGTCAACATGTAAAAAATTGCGCCCTGGCGCGAGTTGAGGCACTGAGATCGAGAAGGTGTCGACACCACATTTTCAACACCTATGACGCACTTAAGAGTATGTTGACATGAGTATGGATGCGCCGAGGCGCATCTTCAGAGGTGCAACATTTTGAGCATTGACACCCCGAACCTGACAGAAAGCAAACCCTAACACAGATATTCAAATGGCCATAACTTTTCATAGAGAGCCCGGATTCATGCAAGGTTGGACTTTTGGAAAGCTTACAAGGTCCTCTCGCCTAACTACGATTGGATATCTTTAATTGAGTGAGAAAAAGTTCTTCAAAAATACAAAATATAGTTTGCCACTTTTTGGGTTTGCTAGGGTTCTCACCTACCGCCATAATGAGATGAATTAAATACAACCTAGAGGTGGTTGGGGTAGATTTGGAATTCCTCTCTCTTCCCTCTCTCATTCTTCCTATAAATTGTAAGGAGGGGCTTCTTTATAAAGGTTGGACATTCTTGTTTTGCCCCTCCCTTCTTCTCTTTGGCAAGCGAATTTGTGGAGTTCAAACCTCCCATCTAAAACTGTAATGCAACTTTGCCTCTTGGAATTTTGTAGTGTATTGTATCAATCTTTGGAGCAAATAATGCATGTCTGTGGATGATTCTCAACCCTCTCTATGTTTATTTGCATCCTCCTAATCTTTCACTGCAAATTTGGTTATCTATGCATGATCTTGCATTGCATTTTAATGGTTTGTGTTTATTGGCAAGACAGGTGTTCTTCATTCCTCGGTGCATCACCTTTGTTAGTTTAGGTTTATTTTTATGCATCTTCTTACCCTGTCTCCTTAGCAAGTTAGATAAGGTTTTTGAGTAAACCCTCGCATTTTTATGTGTGCATCCGAGACAGAGGAGTAGGAACCGGCCTTCATGCGGAGAGCTTTCCGATTCGAGGTCCCACACTTGGGAAAAGCTCCATGTTATGCAATCGCACTTGAGTCTCAACCCATCGAGTTGCGAGACACTCGGGAGTGCGGTGATTCACCATCAACATTTTATTGTCATGTTAATTAAAGAAAGTGTTATTGCTAATATTACTATTTTGACCTTTTAATGACAATTACTAATAATGATGATGATGATAATGATAGTAAGTAATTAATTTTATTATTATTATTTATATAATTTAAAATTTAATAATTAATAATAGTATATTATAATTTTATAATTTTTAACCAATTCAAAATTTAATCATAATAAAATTTTAAATATTAAATATAGTATAATTATAATTATTATACTTACTCATAATTATAATAATACTTATAATTATAATATACTTAAAATTTTGAAATACAGAATATACATATACATTAAATTTGTAATTTTTAATGATTTTAGAAAAAAATAAAAAAATTTAATTATATTGAAATATAAGAAACATATAGTACATACTACTTATTGTACTATAATGGAATGATTAAAGCATGTTAATAATAGATTGTATTAATAATAAAGTGCATGAAAAGTTTTATAAATTCAGTCTCTTGTATTTTGGCTATCAGCATTGTCGAAATGGGCCAAGTTTATGGTCGATTTATAAGTGGGCATGAAAATCCGTGGAACAGTTGCATGTATTTCATGAAGGAGATGGCTTCTTGGTTTTTTTCCGGCCGAAAAATTTAGTATGGAGTGAGATGCCCATGGACGTAATGCATAAAATATTCACACATCTTCCTATGGAGTTTGTCTGTAATTTTAGGCTGGTGTCAAAGGGATTCAATAAGATTCTTTTGTCTCAAAATTATTCAAGTGCTTTGAATTAGACGTGTGTAAGCATTGGTCGTCCATGGCTTCTTTTTCCAGATTGATAGGCGGATCATCACGTCGCTTACTCTTTTTTAACACAAACATGGAAGACGATCTCCCTTTCTTTCCTCCCTCAAAGTATATTTAATTTGTATCACGAATCATGTGGAAGAGGATTACTCGTCCTGCACTTCATGTGGCCCAATGTGATATATGTCTGCAATCCACTTAATCGAACTTATTCCAAATTGGGCAGTTGTTTAACAATGGGTCATAAAAGAATAGCAGACATATTTGAGGGGAATGTCACGACGTCCTACCAAATTCTAGTGATTGTAAATCACAGTTCGATTGAAGTTTACAACAGTTGCGAGGATTCTTGGATGGTTGTGGGTTCCATTCCCAAGGAGGATTATGATATGGAGAATGAGTACTTATGGTTGAACGGGTATTTAATCTTGGGAATGCAATCCAAGGACGCCATTCGCGGACGTAGACATTGGCCCTGCCTAATTGTTTACACCACTCGAGATTTTGTGTCGTACTTTTCAGTGGCGCTCCTGTGAAGCGTTGAATGAGGTTCACGTTGATTAAATGCAGGTCCTCACCTGTAGGGTGGAGCTGAGTATAAAAGAACCCAAGACCATTACTATATGGGATTTTGAGAACAATACCGCTCATCTGTCCTGGATAGAGATTGGAAGACTTTCTGTATTCTTCTTTTATCATTGTGTGGGTGTCGAAGACTATATATGTTTCTTCTGGGTTGATGACAAAATTAAAGCAATTGTATACAATTTAAAGCAGAGGTCACGCAGCTATCTCTTTAAAAACTATTTTCCTCCAATAGGAAGACTCCCGTATAACCATCTAGCATTTGAACTCTGCATGTCTAAAATAGTACTATCCAACACTTAGAACCCTTCTTATCAATGTTATATCTTCTTCTTTTAGGGTATCATCCATCTTTGTTTCTTGGGTATGATTTGAAATTTTGATATCATAATAAGTTCTTTCATATTGTTGGAATAAATTTATTAAAAATAAATAGTATATGTTGACACTAATGAATAGTTGTGGTCTCCAAAGACCATAACTTATTGCATATACCATTTAGATGCATAGACCATTTAGAGCTATCTTTTTATATTTTACTCCTCTGTTGTAATCTATAAATACTAGTTGAATGAAATCCTTAGGCAAACAATCAATGCAATCCAAATTTACTTGTGTGTATGTGTGTATGTCTAATATATCAACAACTTGTGTATGTACGCTATGGTATTCGAGTGGTTGTGAATGGTGCAGGTATAAGAAAGCCAAGAGTGGTTAAGAGTGAAGAAAAAACAAGTTGTTGTTAGTTGTGAAGGAGCGGTTTGGAAAAATAAAGAGAACGTTGCAACGAAAACACAATTTGATGTGGTTGCCATAATAGAGAAGGTCGTGTAATATTATTTTAATTTTTGTGAATTAAAAGGGCCACATATCTAGTGTTGTTTTTTTACCGTGTCATTAACAATTTTATTTGGAGATTTCTCTTATTTAAATTGAATATTTTTTTTTGGGTGAATGAAATCTGAAATTGAATCTTGGTGAAAATTTATTATTGTGTCATGGATTCTTTAAGCATTCTAGCTCCTGACTGCAAACTAGATGGGAAGAATTACTCTTTGTGGAGATATAATCCTCAAGCATTTGAACCTTGCATGTCTCATATGGTACTATCCAACACTTAGAACTCTTCTTAATCAATGTTATGCCTTCTTCTTGTTTTAGGGTATGATCCTATTTTATTCATTTTTGTTTCTTGGGTATGATTTGAACTTTTGATATCATTTTAGTAGTATGCCAAACACCAACTTGCATGATCTATAGAATCACCGCACTTAATTCAAAGTATGAATTTTTGAGATTTTCACTCATTTACAAGCAATTTTTGGACTTAATATCCATGTGGTAAACTCCCTTACTATGAAATAAGTCCACTCCTTTGATTAGCGAGAGAAGATAATTTGTTAATAGATACTCCTTTAAATTTCCTTTTGCAAATTACGTTGGATAGCTCTCCTCCTTTCACATATTTCGTCACAAAATAGGTTTTGCTTTTTCTTACCATGTCATACATTTGCTACACAATGCCCTATATATGCTACAAAATGTTGGGATTCTTGCATAATATCATGCCTAATATTTCTCTTTTGATTTTCTCTATCATGCCCACTTTGAGAACGGTCTCTTTGTCAATGGCCTCGACCGCCATAACTTGTCATGTTTGTGAATTTTTAGCAAATAATATTTTGTGTTATGTAATGCCCACTCCTCTTCAACACTTATTATACTATGATTTTGATTATTGTTGATTAGAGACATGGACATTATTATATTTTGATTAACATGTTAATAGATAATATGGATATTTTGATTACGATATGTTGTGACTCATATTGTGGATTATATGGACTTCGGAGCATGGATAGATATATCAGTATGATGATGATATAGTGTTGTTACTTTATATATACTGACACTTTGGATTCTTGACGTATTGATTTTGTTAGATGATCAAGCTAGTCTTGTGATCTCATTGATGTTGATGAAATGGTAAAATTGAAATATTTAGAAATTGTAAACAATTAATAGAATTGCTTAGCTTGATGATGATTTAGCTACGTGTAGGATGTTATTGGATGATATGTATATGTGTTTTTTTATTTCATGATGTATTTGATGCGGCCTTGAGGTCGAAGAGGTATTGTTTTGATTTTTGAGTAATTATATCACAACAAACAAGAAGGGGCAACTTGTGTTCATGTATATTGTTATGTTATTGTTGAGTTGTTAGGGGTCCCCATTAGGGGTGACCTCAAATATGACCATGGGTTTATGTGTTGCTTTTCCCTCTTTCATTTTATTTATTTTGTGAGTATGTGATTTCTTTATTGTAATGTGTATTTCCACTTATTTATTGCTTAGTTATTGTGAACATGTTTAAGTTAATTAATCATGTCATAATGCTAAGTTCAGATGTGACCAAAGGGGCATTAAATTATGGTAGTTGTCCTTATATTATGGATTTGAAAGGGATTTTATTGATTTTGGTGTTGTGTACTCAACCTTACTTTTCTAATCTCGAATTTGGGCTTATGAGCCACTTTTGGAGGCTTGTGGGACAAGTTAAGCTTGTCCCATACCTCTTAAACTCACCCACCAACTATACCTATGATGTGAGGGGCTTATTTTAGGCCTTATTATGTGTTTTAAGGGAGAAAAAAGGAAATTAATTGCACTTTCTTACAACTCATTTAATTTTGTCCTTAGAAGTATGGAGGAGTGGTTTGTGTGTGGAAGAAAACTTGTCATATTCTCACCCACCAATTTATGAGTCTTGGGCTTGGTGTTTGACTTGGTGAAGTGGAGTGGAGGAGAAGTGATGTGGCATCCTACATAGAGCCACATCACCACTCTCTCCTCTTTTTCTATTTATGTACGTTATGTTGGAGTTTTGGGGGTTACTTGTTTTTATTTCACACTTACATTTTTGGAGGAGTTTGCTTGAGTTCTTGTTTGGAGCTTGGGAGCTTGTTTTGTGCTTTGGCTTGGACTTGGAAAAGCTTGGAACTTGTTGCTTATGGATTGAAGATTCTTGCAATGGCAAGGTAGGGTCTATACCCTTACATTTTATTTTATTTGTTGTGTGATTGCTTGTAAAATGAATGAATGTTGTGTTGTTTTGGATTTGGGGTAGTATGACCTTAAGGATGTGTGGGAGAAGGAAAATGGGGATATTTTGAGGGAGGGATAAGAGTTTTGTATATGCATTTGGAGGGATTTTGGGTTGGGTGTCCCACCTTGTGATAATAAGAAAGATTTCTTGTTTATCTTGATATGTTTTATTTGAGGGAGTGATAAGAGATTGAGGGAGAGATAAGAGATTGAGGGAGGGATAAGAGTTTGGTTTTGGTTGTGTGGATGAATTTTTGGATGATTTTAAGGTGGACACTTAACCCATTGGGAGGCATAAGGGATTCCCCATATTTCTCTTCTCCCTTGGCTTAGATTTTAAGCCTTTGTGTTGGGAAAAATTGTATATTTGTAATTATCAATGTTATTGTGTTTGTATGTGTTACAAATTGTTGGTATGAGTGTATGTATTGTGAATCCTTTGTAAAAGTTTCCATGGTTTTTTGATATCCCTTATTGCTTCATTGTTGGGGCTCGGGGGCCAATGAGAAGGATGGCTTCTCCTTCTCATTGGAATAAAGGTTAGGAGGTGAGTGTTGCCTACACCCCCTTCCTTGTTGTTGTGATTGGATTATGAAGAAATGAAGGAGTTCAAGTTATCATCTTGGAAAGAGTTGTTGAGTAGAAGATCAAAAAGAGAAAGCTATTTTAAAAAAAAAAATTGGCCATGTTATTTCCACCTTTGAGTGGAAGGCTTATATAAACTTGTATTTTAAAGATATTTTCTTGTAAATTTAAATTATCAAGCTATGTATGGGAAATGGTTGAAAGAAGGACTTTTGTAAGTTGTATTTAGTGGATATGTAATTCCTTTCAAATTTGGAAATGAATCAAAAGTTTTTTTGTGCCTTCATTTTGAAAATGGTCTTTTTGCATTGGAAAATATATGGAAGCTTATACTTGTTTTCCTTGTTGAAATGGTTTTCATTCTTGTTTGTGAAAAGGAAAGAAACTTGCACTTAGTAAATGGTTAAATTCATTTCTCTCTTTTAAATTTAAATGCATTGTGGTTGGAAATGAACTCTTGTAGTCAAATTTTAAACAATGTTGCAAAGGAAAAGTTACTCATTTTGTGATTTAAATCAAGAAAGAAGTTGTTATTTTTATTGAGTATTCTGTTAAAATTAATACATCGGTTAGAACTCGAGATAAGATATATATATGGTATAATATATATTTGAATATATGCTTATTAAAAACAAGTTGTTTTTGTACAATGACCGACACAAGTCAATCAACCGAGGCGTCGCGCAGAGCGTAAAACCGACATCAGTCTCTATAAACTATATACAATCCTATAAAATCAACTTTTCACTTAGTTGCATGAATTTTGTGCTTCAAAAAATGCAAAACACAAATATTGTAATAAACATGAACTTGTAAAAATGTATACAGATGTATATATTTGAGAATATATACATTTGTGTATATTTTATAAACCTGTGTCAAATTCATAAGAACTGCCAATAGCTAGACCGACATTAGTAGCACATTAGGAACCGCTACCGGTTAAGCGACCAACACTGATCGCCTATGCATGAAACTCTTTTTCTAAAAACATGATTTTCAGCCCGAGATATGTATTTTAAACAAATATTTGTGAACAGAATGTAGATCCATCTTAAATATGGATATATATACATATATACATGCATGCATATATGTATATAAGTGTATATACTCTTAGATCAAACAAAATGAGATTTTCCCAAATGTTAACTCAAGAAAATGTGAGCAACTAAATACCCAAAACCAGATTTATGGTGGGATCTCTACAACAAAACAAACGGATAACTTTGCAATACGAAACCTAAGAATCAACTAAACTAAATAAAGAGTAGAATGGAAGAAGTCTCCTCCCATTTACAAAACTAGAACCAAAAGAAATTTCTCCATGGTTTCCCCTCATGCTTCCATGGCTTCCACTCCTCCAACCCTAAAACACAAATGAACAAATGAAGAGATTAGGGAAAAGGAAAGAATAAAAAGGAATCATAAGGATAATTAGGGTTCTTTGGTAGGAAACCTAAATCTAAGGGTCCATATTAATCTGATCTAAGGGTGGAGGATGGACCCTACATATTTCAAGTTGTGGCATTTTAATGGAATGGGTAATTCTAAATAAAAGGTATGGGTATTAAGTGAATGGGGCCACTTAGTAGGTTAGAATAAGTTGTGATATTTTATTATGGTTAATAAATAAATAAATGACATTGGGTTATAAGGATTAATTAAATACTATTGGGAAATGGGGTATCTTAGATAATGACTTATAAGGATTGAATTAATTGGAATTTAAAATGTATAGTTAGATGACTATATGATGGAATTAGACATTAGTTAAAAAGATTTAGCTTCCACTTCGTAAATATCTAATGCTTGTTTAAAAGATTTAGCTTCCACCATAGTAGTGATCCATGCTAGGCCATTGTCATCCTCAAATTGAAGGTGAGTGATTCGGGAGTGCCATTAGAAATTAAAACCCACAACATAGTTCTCGATCTCCGCAAGTGGGAAATCCATCTACTAAAAGCATCAGCCATAATAATGAAAAGATAGGGAGAAAGAGGGTCATCTTGTCAAAGACCTCTAGAAGATCTAAAGAATCTCGTTGGCTCACAATTGATTAGGACAAAAAAATTAGGTGAGTTGATGCAAGCGAAGATCCAATTCCTCCAGGATGAATTAAACCCAATTTTTTCCAAAATGGCCATGATGAAGGCCCAGTTTTCTCTATCGAACACTTTGGCCATATCCAACTTAATAAGCATGTTTCCTTAATTCTTGCGCTTAGCAGAGTGAATTAGTCCATGAGAAATTATAAGGCCGCTACGCCCTTAACATATTGCTTGTATTAGGATATGAGTAGCCGACTGTGGCTTACCATATCATTTTATTATATCATTTATCTTTCTCATGCTTAGTAGGTTGTCCTTGGTGATGGCCATAGCATATGAATAGTATATATATGGGATTGTAGGTAGTAGTTTATCATCATTTGAGCATTTGAGTCTTATTCTATGGTTTGGAGGTTTCTCCTCGAAGTGGCAAAGCTATTCTAATTGCATATTGAGAACATTATTACGAAATATTGTGTTATTTGGTTTTCTATTGTTTCTCATAATTTGAATTATACAAGTAATTAGCAAATTAATACATTTTGTTAGTTGTTAGTGATTAGTAAATGATTAGTGAACAGTTATATAACTGTTCCTCGGATTTGTTCCTCCCTCTGCTCTTCCACGGCCTATATAAAGGCATGATGTCTGTATCTTTTTTCATAGCAATACATACAATCTTCTTGGAGCGCCTAACATTGGTATCGAGCTGGTTATGCGTGGAGGAGAGGAGACTTTGAGTGCCTGTCCCATTTTTTTCGTGTTGTGCGTGCGTGAAGGAGGAGAGCAGCGTTGATCAGTGGTTCCCTGTCCCTTTTTTACGTGCGTTTTTGTTGTCCGTGCGTGAAGGAGGAGTGCCTGTCCCACGTTTTTACTGTGCGTGAGTTCGTGGAGACTAAGACATTGTTTCTTTCTTTGTGCATGCGTGGAGACTGAGATTGTTCCTCTTTGCTGTGCGTGCGTGGAGACTGAGACTGTCCCTTTTTGTTGTGCGTGGCGCTGAAGGAGGTGAGTTCGTGTGCGTGGAAAACATTCCCGTTTTTGCTGTGCGTGGAAGACTGTCCCGTTTTTGCTGTGCGTGGAGTTCTTTGCTGAGTGGAAGACAAGAAGAAGAGAAAAACTATGCTTGGTAGGAGCCCTCAGTGACTGTTTTGTTCTTCTTTGCTCCATTAAAACTGTGCAAGTGAAGAAAGCCTACAAATTTTGAAACAGTGTGTGCGCGTATGTCACAAATTTCCGATGCACAAAGCACCGCAAGCAATGCACCAAATATTTGGGCATTGAATGACAATGAAGACACCACTGGGCTGTTCTTTGCCTTGGTCAACGAGCTACACAACACTGGGAACATTCTCTTTGACGAGATTGTGCACCGAGGACTGTTGGAATACTTTTGGTTCGACGTTCGATGTCAAGCACGGCGGATTCGTGTAGAACTTGAACGTGGTTATGATGCAGATGACGAACGTGAAATAGAACACCCACAGGAGCGTCGGCGTCTCACTGCACGAGCCTATAGAGCCCATCTTCGGGACAGATTCCTTCAGTAAGCATTGTAGCCATTTTTGAAAAATAAATAAATAAATAAAATACATTTTTGAGTTTTTGAAAATGTCTGCTCCAAAAATATTGCTATCCGATGCCCAACTCTTGAAAGGGCCAAATTTCGCCGCATGGAAAACCAAAATGCGGACGATTCTTCAATTCGAAGATCTTTGGGGGATTGTCTCTGCGAGGACCCCCACCCACGACGCCGATCTGTTGAAAAATATGAAAAGGCTGATGCGAAAGCACTAATGCTCATCACCCTCAGTCTTTCTGATGAGGTGCAGCCATACATTCGGGAAGCAACTGCTTCTTCTCAGGCATGGAGCGCATTGTGTACCATCTACGAAGCTAAGAATCGGCGACAAAGTTCTGACTTCGAGACAAAGCTTCATGCGATGAGTATGCATGATGGTGAATCGGTAGAAGCCTTCTTGCGGCGTGTAGGCTGAGTTACGTGCAGAACTCTCTGCACTCGGCGAAATAGTGGACGACAAGTTGCTTGTCCCGCTCACCCTGCGAGCTCTTCCTTCACGGTTTCGAACACTGATCACCACGTTGACAATCACTCAACAGGAGGTGAGTTTTGCAACCCTGGTGAATTATCTCCAGCAGGAAGAAGCCATGCAAAATGTACAAGAAGCCTTCGAAGACAAGGCTCTCATCACGAGGCAAAAACATAAGCCTCGGAAAGGGCAATCAGCCCCCCAGAATCAGAAGCAGCATGCTCAGCAGCCATCTTCACAGCGGCCACGCATGCCACCACGGCCACCCTGAAGTAGCATAATCACAAGACGGATTGGTGGTGCCACATTTGCTCCATGGATACGCACACAACTGTGAACTGTTATTACAACGGTCGCAAGTATGGAAATTCTGGCGAAGAGAGCACTTCTGGCCGAGGATATTCCAAGAAATCCCGATGGCATGCTCGTAATCAGAGGCAGAAGGGCCACATTGCTGCTCAGCAGGATGCCACCTCCGATGAAGAGGTACCAGATACGACTCATTCTGACATTGTTCTAGTCTCACAGACTTCACAGCCGTTAGAAGATGTCTGGTTGATTGATTCAGGTGCCAGCAAACACATGACTGGCAACAAGAAGTTGTTCCATACTCTAAGTGACCGGCCCACTGGAGATCGGATCACCATTGCAGACAATCAAGAGTATATTGCAGCAGGGATTGGTGATTTTATCATTCCTCTTGGAACACGAAGATGTACACTCACAAAGGTGCTCTATGTTCAGGTTTGACTTCAAATCTTTTTATGTCGTAAGTCAACTTCTTAATCATAGAATGCGAGGTTGAATTCTTTGTTGAAAAAGGGGTCAAGTCTGCATCATTTCCCAGGAGAGTCGAGTCATTGCTCAAGCATTTACGAAGGGCCGTCTATTTGCCTTTGGATGCGGTCACTTCATCTAGCATTTCTCTCTGCATCAACGGCAGAGTCCACTGCACTTTGGCACTTTCGATATGGTCATCTTCTCTGTGGGGCTCTGCATCAACTAAGTGTGAAGGAAATGGTAAGAGGGCTTCCTCCACTCTCCCATTCCTTACTGTTTGCTCAGGATGTCTTGGGCAAACAACATAGAGGTCCATTCAAGCAGAGCTCTTATCATTCTACTGAGCCTCTTGAGAGTCGTTCACACTTTGATCTGTGCGAACCCCTGCCGCTAGCTTTCAAGGTTTGCGTACTTTCAGCTCATCATTGATGATTACTCACGGAAAATGTGGGTATATTTCCTTTGAAGGAAGAGTGAGGCACTTGCAAATTTCGGACCTTCTACCACCAGAAGCCACCAGGCGATCCTGGGAAGCCTCTTCTTCTCCTCCTGCTCCGCTCGGATCGAGGGGGAATTTGTGTCAAAGAAGTTCTTAGCATACCTGAAGCAGCATGGCATTCAACAACATTTGACTGCACCCTACACGCCCCAACAAAATGGGATTTCCGAGCGCCACAACAGGACTGTCATGGAGATGGCTCGTTGTATGCTCTCGACCGCCAAGTTGGAGGATCAGTTTTGGGTAGAAGTAGTCCAGACAAGTAGTGTATCTACTCAACCGGGCACCCACGAAGATCTTGCAGAACAAGACACCGGAAGAGGTATGGACTGGTCGTAAACCTTCTATTCATCATTTGAGAGTTTTTGGTTGTACTACATATATGCATGTTCCAGATAAGAGAAGGAAGAAGATCGATCCAAAGACACTGCCATGTCTTTTCTTGGGGTATAGTACTACCTCAAAGGCATATCGTCTCATGGATCCTGAGACGAAGAAGATCTACAAGAGTCGAGATGTGGTATGTGATGAGTCGTCCTTTGACTCCCTACCACACAATGGAGATCCAGTACCGACGTCATCACATAGATTGCTCACACATCTAGATGATGAGCAAGATGATTCTTCTCAGAGAGAAGAAGAGCTGAGTGGAGACTTGTTCGTTGATCTTGGCATGATGGAAAACACATCTTCACATCAGCAGCACCAATGTCTGAAATGGGTCCAGAGTACTATCAGGGATGCACACTTGAACTCACTTCCTGGTACTTCTACGGGAGTTAGAACACGAAGTCAAGCTAGACATGAGGTAAATTTTACACTCATGAGTTCAGTTGTTGAGAGCACCGAACCTGACACTGTTCGTGAGGCATTAGACCAACCACGGTGGAAGCAGGCTATGGATCTTTGAATATGATTCCACGATTGAGAATCAGACATGGGAACTTGTCGATCTGCCTCCAGGTAAGAAATCCATTGGTTGTAAATGGATTTTCAAAACAAAATATAGGGCAGATGGTTCAATCGACAAACACAAAGCACGACTTGTTGCAAAGGGTTATGCTCAGCAAGAAGGAATTGACTATGACGAGACCTTTGCACCCACTGCGAAGATCAAAACCATCGAGTTGTATGTGCCTTTGGTAGCACAAAATGGATGGAAACTTCAGCGAGATGGATGTCAAGAGTGCTTTTCTAAATGGTGATCTCTGAAGAAGTGTACATGGCCCAACTGAAGGGTTTGTAGATGAGCATCAACCACAGAAGGTATGTCGTCTGATAAAGTCTCTTTATGGACTCAAACAAGCACCTAGGGCATGGTATATAAAAATTGATGATCACCTATTGTAGCATGGATTCACTCATAGCTCCTCAGATACAAATTTGTATATCAAGAAGGTAGGAGCAGGATTGTCATTCGGTTTTGTACGTAGATGATCTTGTGATCACAGGAAGTTCTGACAATCTTGTAGATGATGTAAAGAATGATCTAAAGAAATCCTTCGACATGACTGATTTGGGGCTACTTCACTATTGTCTTGGCTTAGAGATATGGCAGAAGAAGAATCATATCTTCGTCTCCCAGATGAAATATGCCAAGACACTCCTGGAAAAGTATGGGATGTCAGATTGTAAACCAATGTCCACACCTATGGAAAAAGGTTTGCAACTATCTAGATTCCAGGATTCACCATAGGTAGATGGCACTCACTACAGGTAGCTTGTGACTTATACTGGACTGGATCTTTGCTTTCTTTGTGAGCTATCTCACGGATTTATGTAGGAGCCGAAGAAATGTCATTGGATAGTAGCAAAGCATGTGTTGAGATATGTCCAGAAGTACTGAGTTGACTTTGGTGCGGAGTATCGAAGAACACTCGAGTTCTTCTTATAGGGATATCTGAGACTCGGACTATGCGAGATCCGTTGATGACGGGAAATCCACTTGAGGATATGTTTTCATCTCGGATCGGACCTATCTCGTGGATCAGCAAGAAGCAAAGCTGTTGTTGCTCTCTCATCCACCGAGGTGAATACCGTCTTTGCCACGAGGAGTTGTGTGCGAAGCAATTTGGTTACGTCGCATTCTTGCAGATATAGGGATTCCTGAAGAGAAACCTCCCATCATTCACTGCGACAATCAAGGTGTGTTGAAGCTTGTGAAGAATCCTGTTTTCCATGAATGAACAAAGCATATTGAGGTCGAATGTCACTACATTCGTGAACAGGTCTTGAACCACCAAATTCAGCTCCAGTACTGCCCTACTGATTCTCAAGTTGCAGATATTCTCACCAAGCCTCTCGGCAAGGTGAAGTTTGATTTGTTTAGGGGGTACATTTGTAAGAGCAATGTATTAAGGGGGGAATGTTAGCAAATTAATACATTTTGTTAGTTGTTAGTGATTAGTAAATGATTAGTGAACAGTTATATAACTTTTCCTCGGATTTGTTCCTCCCTCTGCTCTTCCACGGCCTATATAAAGGCATGATGTCTGTATCTTTTTTCATAGCAATACATACAATCTTCTTGGAGTGCCTAACAATTTCATTACAAGTGGTATCGTAGCTGTGATCGGGCCAAAATTAGGGCAAAAAGCCTAATTTTTTGTTTCCTCTCTATCTTACAAACCACATAGAATTTGTAGGCTAATTTTTTTATCGAGTTGCGAATCAATGTAAGTAAAAATATCGAAAATTTCAGACCTTTTTATATTGTTTACAAAGTTATTACAAATTTAGGGTTTTTGATAGAAATGCTCCTTGACCGAAATTTGTGGAATTTTTCAAAATTATTTACGTTTTGAAATCTCTCAAAACAATAGTATTAGTATCTTCTCTATGTTTTTTCCTGTTTGGCCAAATTTGTATCAAAACCCTAAACCCTAAGGTTTGACATCATGGCGGGGCCTTCCACAAGAGAAAAAAAGAATCCAGTCACTCCAAGAACCCTAGATAAAGATGGGGTATTGATTGAAGAGTTGGAGTTAGAAGGGGTAAATACAGATTCCTTAGCACTAGGGTTTACCTCAGTTGATCATAAGGTGAGCCAACTTGAGTATGAGCTGTGAAATTACAATCTAAGATGGCCTCTAAAGGAAAGCAGACCAAATCAATCATCAATTGGATGATATCATGCAACATGTAAAGGGTAAACAGTATGCCCCAAATCCACCCCATATCAACCAAGGATGATCTTTAGTTCAAAATCATGGACAAAATAACCATGTTGGATCACTTTTCCATCCGAATCAACATCCAATTTATTCACAATCACAGAACATGGTGTCGAAAGTGGATATGCGCAAATTTGATGGTAAGGATCCCCTGAATTGGATAAATCAAATGGAGAACTTCTTTGAGTTGCATCAAACACCATAAGGTAAAAAGGTGACATTGGCATCCCTGTATCTTAAACCAGACCAATTCGTTTGGTATCAATGTTTATGTGCTCAGAGGCAGAAGAATGGTCTCGGTGTCACTTGGACAGTTTTTACCGAGGAGTTGTAATTGCACTATAGTTCCAAAGTGTTTGAGAGAACTAATTTAGTCAATTAGCAAAGTTACGGCAAACAAAATCATTCAAAGATTATGTGCATCAATTCAAGAACTTATCCTTAAGGGTGGAGAATATTCCAGAAAAGAATCTGAATGACCTGTTTCTTGGGGGTCTTAAGGACCACATCGAGCATGAGGTGCGTATGTTTTATCCACTCAAGATTTTTGATTCTATTATCATGGCACGTCAAGCAAAGGAAAAAGTTCTATGTAGTAGGAGGTCATTGTTATCCCAATTTTTCCCCCAGGTAAAATTGGTCAACCACAACCCCGACAGAAGAAACCAGATAAATCACATTCAAATCCTATAATCGGAAATAGAGGGACTCTATAATGGGTGACAGGGCCTACAAAAGATCAAACAACCCCGTGCAAGAAGAAATTCAAGAAATGGCCCATTAGAGCAGTCGTGCTTCAAATCCAACAGATAAGTTAGAGGTGGGCTCTAAAATGGAATAGCATGGTCGGAGAAGAAATAGTGTCAAAGAACCAGAGAACCAAAGGAAAAGAAATGGCGAAGGCTCGAAGTCTTCGAGCTCTACAAATGACTCAGAATGAGCCCGAAATTGGCTAAGTATAGAGAGTCAGCGGAGGCTACCAAGTGTCCAAACGACACACATTCAAAAGCAGGATTCTAGGCGGAGACTCAAACTTGTGCCAGCCCTCCACGTGGTCAATGGTCAATAGAGGTCAAAAAGGAGAGCGGGCCCAAAATGACTAAGTATAGAGTGCAGGCGGAAGGCGCCATGTGTCTTAATGATGCTCCTTCAAAGGTAAAGTCCTGAGCGGGTTTTCAAATGAGCGCAGGCTCGCCGCGTGTCCCAGGTCCAAAAAGGGACAGAGTCGGGGGGTTGAATAGTCAAAGAAGAGGTAGGCCTATAGAAGCTACCACGTGTTAGTCCAGTGCTATTTCAAAAGTAAAATTTGGGGTGGGTTTCCAAACAAGCGCTTGAGCCTCCCTGTGGGACTTTTGGCCCCGCCGAGCAAAGAAACTCAGGAAGAATATAAAGGAACACCATGGAGCCCGTGGAAGCCACCACATGTCAGTCTAGTGCTATTTTAGAAGTGAAAGGAAGGAGCCATATCTCCAAGATGCGCGAGGCCACCACGTGGACCCTGTATGGATAGACTCTTTAAATATTGCGCTCCTGTGACCTGAAACTTCAAATGGCCATATCTTTTGACTGGAAACTCATATTTGGGTGGGAGAAGAATTTTTGGAAACGTCTCAATACCCTCTATGCCATGGAAACATAAAATATCATTCTTAATAGGATTTATTATGTGAAAATGGGAAAATTTCTTCCAGGACATTAATGTAGAATCTGATTTCTTCAACTACCAGACTAGATTTAATTTGATCCGCTAGGGAACCAGAATCAGATTGTAGGTGGATTTGAAAGGGGCATTGATTGATGGTGGTTGAGCTTTCAAAGTAGGATTTAATTCATATCTAAAGGTGGTTGAAGTAGGATTCGAATTCTTCCCTCCTCTCTCTCATTCTTCATATATATTGTAAAGAAGGGGCATATTCAAAGGGTTGGTCATTGTTTCTCCTTTGCCCCCTCTCTCTTTCTTCCTTAGGGTAGAATGTAGAGTCTAAGCCTCCTCCCATGGCTCTATAATGGTGTTTTCTTGCCTCTTGCCCACTGAATATGTACTGTGTAACATTTTGGAGAAATAAAATTTGTTTCGTGATGCATCTATCCATCCTTGGCTTATTTTGTTGTCTCTTCTTACCTCTCATCGTTGCAAGGTATACTATGCATACTCTGATGTTTGTTGTAGGTTCTGGGAGCTGTGCTTAATGGGTTTTGAAGTGGTGTTTCGTGTGAAATATATCTTTAGTACGTGGTTCATTTTGTTCACCCTCTCCTCCGCTCACCTCTCTCCACTTCAGTGCAATCAGATCTATGATTCAACCACTTCCTTTTTCGGTGTATCGCCGCTTAGTGTAGGCTCTCTCTCTCCCCCACCCCTTGGAATGGTTAGATTAGGATAGAATAGGTTCTACACCGCACCGGAGTAGCTCGTGGCGGGTAGATTAGGAAGCAAGAACCAGCTTTCTCCGGAGGTCCATCTCAAGTTTTGCAAGTCCCAAAGCTTAAGAGAAGGTCCCATATTATGCAATCACACCGAATTTCCCACTTCACTAACAAGTCACCTTTCATTAACACTAGAGATGTAGTATCTCTTCCCTTCATTTTTAGGCCAATTAGTGACTCCTCAACAAATGGAAGAAAAGAGAGAAAAAGGATTATGTTTTAACTGTGACAACAAATATGGACCAGGACACAAATGTTGAGAAGAAGTTGTTCTATATTGATGGAGGTAATGAGGATAATGAGGAAGCTGAAATTATAGGAGAGGCTGAGGAACTAGTAGAAGATGAAGTAGATGATCACCAACCTACAATTTCTTGCCATACATTGTTAGGTATTAGTACTCCTCAAACACTCAAGGTTATTGGCTATCTCAAAAAATAGAAGGTGACAGTGTTGATTGACTCAGGGAGTACTCATAACTTCATAAATAGTAAGTTAGCTACCCACCTCAATTGTTTTATTTACCCAACTCCAGAAATGCAAGTTATGATTACGGATGGTGGGATAGTAAAGTGCATAGGAAAGTGCCATAGTATCAAGATTTCCATGGGAGACTACATGTTAGACTCACTTATGTTTTCTAGTTCTACTGGGAGGGGCAGATATTGTTTTCGGTGTCCAATGGCTCACAACCTTAGATACTATAGAGATGAATTTCCAAGAATTGTTCATGCGATTTCATTTAGATGGAAGGAAAATACAATTGAATGGGATGGTAGCTAAGTCTCCACAGATTATTAGTTTTCATCAGATGCAGAAGGTTCTTAGAAAAGGATTAGATGGATTTATAATAAATTTATTTTCCATAGAATTACAAAATATATATTCTTAAATGCCACAGATCCTCAAAAGATTTTGATGCTCTCTCATTTTTTATGCAATTCCAAAGGGACTACCACGGTTAGGAATCATGGTCATGTCATTCGGATTGATTCAGGAGACAAACACCTAACATCGAGACCATACTGAGATACCCATATTCCCAGAAAAGTTAGATTGAGAAAATGGTACAGGAAAATTTGAAGGCAAGTATCATCAAGCATAGCCAGAGTGCATATTATTCACCAGTGGTCATGGTATGTAAGAAGGATAAAACATGGAGGATGTGTCCAGATTACCAAGATCTTAACAAGTACACCATCAAAGATAAGTTTCCTATTCCAGTAATTGATGATTTACTTGATGAATTGCATGGTGCTATTTATTTCACAAAATTAGATCTTCGTTCGAGGTACCATCAAATTAGAATAAAAGAGGAAGATGTTCATAAAATGGCTTTCAGGACTCATGAGGGACATTATGAGTTTTTGGTAATGCCTTTTGGTATTTTAAATGCACCCTCAACCTTTCAAAGCTTGATAAACACTATTTTTAGGCCATTTTAAAGGAAATTTGTATTAGTTTTCTTTGATGACATATTGATTTATAGTAAGACATGGGAAGAACACTTACAACATGTAAATAAAGTGTTGGAAGTTTTGGAGAAACATACTCTCTATGTAAATCCATCCAAATGTTCTTTTGGTGTACAAGAGGTAGAGTACTTGGGTCACATTATATCCCATGAAGGTGTCAAAGTTGATCCTCAGAAGATCAAAGCTATGGTGGAATGGCCAAGGCCCAAAACTCTAAAAAATATTCATGGGTTCCTAGGACTAACAGGGTACTACAGAAGATTTGTGCGGGGATATGGTAGAATAGCAACCCCACTCACTACATTTCTAAATAAGGATGCCTTCCATTAGATAGATGTAGCCACTAAATCCTTTGAGTAGCTGAAGGAAGCCATGTGAAACACCCTACTTTTTGCTACTCCCAACTTCTCAAAAACCTTCATTGTTGAATGTGATGCTTCAGGATCAGGATTGGGAGCAGTTATAATGTAGGAAGGAATTGCATTTGAGAGTCTCAAATTCAAAGGAAAAGATCTTCTCAAATTTTTCTATGAGAAATAAATGATGGCTATTCTTCATACGGTCAAGCAATGGAGGCCCTATCTCATGTGTAGACACTTCAAGGTAAAAACTGATCATGATAGTCTCAAATACTTTTTAGAGCAAAGGTTATCATCCGAGGAACAATAAAAGTGGGTAACAAAAATTTTGGGTTATGATTTTGAAATCATATAAAAAGGGTAAAGAAAATGTAGTAGGCGATGCATTGTCCATAAGGGATACATCCGTAAATGCCTTATCTTCTTGTGTGGAATGTCCATGTTGATGGCCAATTGGGTGGATGAAGTAAGATTGGAATGGGATCAAGAGAAGGATACACAATCTCTAATATAGAATATCAAGCAAGGATCTATGACATCTAACAAATTCAACTAGAAATGTAATGTGCTATGGTACAAGGACATGTTATACTTGAGTAAAGATTCTAAGTTGAAGCATGATATTCTTGCAGAGCTACATGCCTCATCTATTGGAGGAAACTCTAGGTTTTTTAAGACATATCATAGACTAAAAGAGAATTATTTTGGTAAGGAATCGGGGGATGTACAAAATTTTGTATCGAGTGTTTAGTGTGCCAACATAACAAAGGGGAAACAATCAAGACACCAAGTCTGCTGCAACCCTTACCAATTCCTAGCCGAGAGATGGGAGGAGGTCTCCATGGATTTCATCACCGGATTGCCTTATTCGAGAGGGTAAGAATTTTATTTTCGTGATTGTGGACAGGCTCACAAAATATGCCCATTTTTGTGCCCTATCACATCCATTTGCAACCTGATACGATGCAACTATTTTTTTGGAGATAGGTCAAAGGCTACATGGAACCCCAAAGATAATTGTAAGTGATCGTGATCCTATTTTTACAAGTAATTTTGGACGGAATTATTTTCATGTTTGGGAAATCAACTAGCTCACAGTTCATCTAATCATCCTCAAACCGATGGGCAAACGAAGTGGTCAAAAATTCTTAGAGGGGTATATATGTTGTTTTGTATTAGATAAGTAGGAAAGGTGGATTAAATGGCTACCACTTGCACAATGGTGGTATAACACATCTTTTGATACCTCTTCTCAAATGACCCCATTTTTAGCATTATATGGTTACCATCCACCTTCTATCACTTCCTCCTTGAGGGTGCAAACTAAGGTCAAAGATGTTGAGGAACACATTTAACATCAACAACATGTTTTGGCTAGTTTGAAGGAGAATTTAGCATTGGCACAAAACATGATGAAACAACAAGTAGATCAACACCGTAGTGAACGACATTTTGAAATTGGTGACTAGGTTTTTATACGTCACCATCCTTACAAACAAATGTCCCTAAAGCAATAGAAAAAGGACAAAAAACTTTCTCCTAAATATTATGGCCCTTTATCAAGTTCTACGAGAAAATTAGCGGCGTTGCTTACAAACTAGATTTGCCTCCATCTTCACGCATACACCCAGTATTCCATATTTCCTATCTAAAGAAGGTTATTGGACAAAAATTTTAAGCCCAAACAAAGTTACCATAACTTGATGAGGAAGGAAGAATCATTTTGGATCCAAAGAAGATTATGCAAACACGTACTAAGAGGTGAGAACCGAGAGATAGTAAGGAATATCTAATCAAGTGGAAGAATCGAGCATAGAAGATGCAACACGGGAGGATGAAGGTTTTCTATAAAGCAACATCTAGGATTATTCAACGTTGAGGACAACGTTGGTTTGAATGGGAAGGGCATGCTAAACCCTTATCCTATTGCTTGTATTAGGATATGAATAGCCGACTTATGGCTTACCATATCATTTCATTATATCATTTATACTTTCTCATGCTTAGTAGGTCATCCTTGGTGATGGTCATAGCATATGAATAGTATATATAAGGGATTGTAGGTAGTATTTCATCATCATTTGAGAATTTTATTCTTATTCTATGGTTTGGAGGTTTCCCGTCGAAGTGGTGAAGCTATTCTAATTACATATTGAGATCATTATTCTGAAATATTGTGTTATTTGGTGTTCTATTGTTGCTCATAATCTGAATTATACAAGTAAATTCATTACAAATGCCATCTAGGATTTTCCTACCCACAACAAAACCACCTTGCTCCGACGAGATGATCTTATAAGGATCCTTTTGTGTCTACATTGGAAATTACCTTTGTAATGATTTTGTGAGAAAAATTACAAAGAGAAATAGGTATAAAAGAATGAAAATATCATGAGTTCTCTAATTTGGGAATAATGTTATGAAAGTGGAATCAAGCCACTTCAAGAGTTCTTATGAGGCTCTCAATTGTTGGACCTCCTCCACCACATCCTTTTCAAAAATATCCCAGTAAGTTTGATAGAAATTAATTGGAAAGCCATCTCGACCTAGGAGCTTTGTCTAGTTTGATTGAAAATATGGCTGATTTTATCTCATCCTAGGAAATTGGTGTAATCAACATATCATTGTCTTCATTAGTGACAATGTTATGGATTCATCTTAGAATTTGGTTTCTAGATACAGATCTATCAAGACCAGAGTCAGTGAGAAGCTCCTTAAATAATCTTTCCACCTCCTCTCCTATATTTTTCATATCAAAAACAATTTTTCCTGAGGGAAGAGTGATGCTAGAGAACTGACTAAAGTTTCTTCACATGACATCAGTTTTGTGAAAAATCCCATATTACAATCCCCTTATTTAAGCCATTTGTTTTGATATTGTTGTTTCCAGTGAATTTCTTCTTGAATAAGCACCGATTGAGAGCGTCTACTAACGTTTCTTCTTCTTCTCTCAAATCTTCATTTAATCCATCCTCTTGAATGTCCTTCTCAATGTTGGTTAATTTTCTTTAAATCTCTTCTTTCTTTGCGCACATGAGAATACAACAGCCCTAGCCGAGCTTGGTACTATTCTATGTCACATCAGGAGAGCAGAGGGAAAAAACAGAAGTTAATTTAAAAAAATTGACAAGTGGCAATGTGTTATTAGTTTATTTACTAGCGAAGTGATTGATTTTGACACACACTGTAGAGTGAGCGGAGCGGGACTGGGCTGCACTCTTGCTACCGTAGAGCTTTGTGACGGTTGCACTGTGGAGGGTCTGAAGTGCGCTAAAGTGTGCTTTTTCCCTCCATGTGCGCAGGACATGAGTGTCATGGAAACATGCGTATGACATCTGGTGTGGTGTGCCAATGCCACTTATCTGCAACCCTTTTGACATTGTATGACCATGATTTACATAGCTCTATGAGAGGTAGTGCCTATAATGATAGTGGGTAATTTACTTATGTACGAATAAATGTTGGCAGGTGTAGGTAGGCCTATACCAAGGGTAAAGCTGCGCTTGAACATTTGCTTCCCAATAGAGAGTGTCGGAAAAGGCAGCGCATACGAAGAGGGTAACTTTTGTAACATGTGACATGTTTCTTGTGCTCCAATGTCGGGTCTACTAGTATTTATGTTAGAAACTTCCGTATGATAGCACGAGAGGGTCATGTGTAGTGCCACATCGTTCAAAACTCTTGTCAACATGTGGTGGTAAATTTTTGACTATTGCTCTACTTTAGCTATGTACTTTACTATATACCATAGTACTACATGTTGTGAAGTCACGGGTTGGAAGTCAATGTTGGCATGCCACATACGTAGCATGTTGTTCTTTATGAAGGTTTACTCTATCATCATTAGGCGCGAGCATGTATGTGCTCCGCCCTTTTTGGTCCACAACCAAACTCGAAACATGTTATAGGGGACACGACACTTTTACCGACATTATAATATAAGCCCTACTTTGCGAAGGCAAGTAGTTTCTGAGCATTTACTGTGTCGCTACAGCGGTTTAACATGTCGCAATAATTAGTTTCAAAGACAAATTATTTGAATTGTAGCGAGCTTTCTAACAAGCGGGGGTCATTGAAGGGGGCTCGGTGCATTCTTGGCATGCCTTGCACACATAATTTGGGGTTCCACGTTGTGATGTAATTGTCAAAGAACTCCTTTGCTACCTAAACCTGAGTGGGGCTGGTCCAATCTAGAGCTGCAAATCGGTGCGTCTTTCAACCATAGGAATCCATCCACATGGGGTGAGCCTCTATGTTGCCACTTGTATTTGCACGAAGCACATAACTTTAGGATGTGGGTGGGAGGTGGCCAAAAATATGTGATAAATTAAAGAAAGTACGAAGAGGGGTTACCTATACCAATAGTCTTTGACGTGGAAAACTTTCTCGATAAACTATTCACGAAGTATGTGAACTTGCGTTCCATGTACGCAAAAACTAGATGTGGATAAGTAATAATATTGTGTCTTCAACGGGCACGGGAAACTTTTGTTGTTGAAGGGCACACATTAGGCATAATTTTATGAAGATCGGGCCGGTTTGTATCTGCTAACGCAAAAGGGTAGGAGTTCCCAGCTGTAGTATCATATCTGTTAATTCAACTTTACTTTTTGCCCAATGTGCTCTTGTGCCTCGCAGGCTGACACCAAATCACATGAGTTGTACAATAATTTCCTTTCTTGGTAGGCCTTGTAAGTATTGTCGAAGCTCTTCTACAGTGATTGGAAGGTCATCGTCAATGTTTTTCTTTGTAAACACAGATGAGGTTTCTGAGTGCGGTGGTGAATCATAAAGTTTATAAAGAAATACTAGAACCAAGGGTGGCTCTGAATCTGTTATCATGGTATCACATCGGGTGTAGCGCATACTCGTGCATAGCTACATCACGATGGTGGGGTTGCTTGAACATTGCTTTTCTTGTTGGAAACAAGGTAGGGAATTCCATCCTCTTAATCGAAAAAACACCCCGGTCCCCATAGAGTAACATCTATAGAATTCTTAGAAGTGTCTGAAATGGAGATCGTGCATTTCTTGTTCTCCGTTCCATCCCCTCTATGGATGACCAATCTCGAGAAATAGAACCCACTACCCCAATTACATCCATGTGCATGTTTACGTCTATATCTCTAATAGCCGCAATACTGTAAATTGGAATCTTTACAAAGGTATGTTGGCCTCCTTATGTGAACATAGTTGGAAAAACAAGTTTTTGTTTAGTATTACCTCCCATAAGCTTTTGCGCTGGCTAAATTATTTTTTGCGCATTTTCAGCTACCATTAGACATGTTGTATACCTCACCAACTTGCACCATGTCAAAGAAACCAGTTGCAATATTTCTGAAGGCTATTATAGTAAGTCATCATAGGTAAAATTTGTGACGTAGATGTTAAGCAACTGGCCCGCACCCCTTATGTTGAAAAAATGGTGTACGTTTCCTTTCCTCGTGACATGCCCTCTAATAGTCCATCTAGGTTTATATGGATTTAACTTCTGAATAGGCATGATCACGGGGACATCAGTAATAACAATGCCTTTTTCAGGGTCTCGCCACGCAACCGTCCTAGGGTCTCCGCTTAAATTACGTGACAAATTGCTACCAACCATTGAGGATTTTCTTGGTGTTATAGTACATTGGACTAGAATTGTTCAGCATAAACATACATGTAAATAACCATACAATCAATTTCAACATATATAGAAGAAATTCCACGCAAATTTAACACCACACAACACTAAATATGCACAACCCAAACAAGATGCATCTCTTTACAGGCAGTCATTGTATTACATAAGCATAAAAAACCATGCATGAGTACATATACAATATAAACCCCACATGGGTCTAGATTATAGCTAGGAAAAGGAAACCCATTTGTCGGGGACCACTACTTATAGCCAACTAGTAGTTTTTACGTGCTCGGGGTATTTCGACCACTCGGCAAAAATTGCATCCATGTTTGGTCGGTATGGGGAAGCACATTCCAAGGGCCTCATCATTTGTCGATGCATACAAAGCGGAAAATAGTTGGAGGGATTTGTATAACCTCAACCTCGTTGTGCAACACCTCAAAATCTAGTCGCGAGGCATCTAAAAAGATAGCGAATCCATTTCCACAACTCCATCAACGTGCACAATAACAAAGGGTCAACCGAGTGTAAGTGCACCCTACGGGCGCTACAAAGCGTGCACAAGAAATATGGGTATACACAATCTACAAGAGCCGCTAAGCACATAGAATAAAAGTGTAAGCATCTATTAAAGCAATCCGCCCCACAAAAACCCCCTTAGTAGCTCAGAGATATCTAGTGTGCACACACATACTAGACTGAATATGATATCCCATTTGCTATCAAAGCAAGGCACAAACAAATCTAAAGCACCTAAAAGTTGTGGTTTTCAGAATAAGAAATGCCATTGAATTTGATGTGCCTACCATTCTTGGTTTTCAAATATAAAAACTACCTAAGATCAATTTTTTAAAAATAGCCACGAAATTGGTTAAATTATTTCAACACATGACAACAACGGTAAATGACACAAGATACAACCTGGCTATAATGCGGTGTAAAATTGAACATATATGTTGTGCGACAGGCACTGGACGCGAGGAATGCGGACTCTAAGCTAGTTAAGCAGTCAAAAGTATAGAAGCAAACACAATACAAGAAGCTAGTTCTATATTATACACAAAAAAATACGAAGCAACGAAATAACCTAGACACTGTGTTACTAAGACATGTCGAACTACAGGAAACATTGAACGTGGCAGGCAAATTCATGAGCAAAGCGCAAAATTTGGAGTTGATGCAGACATAGTGGCCAGTACTGCAGGTTACAAATTTGAACTTTAAGGTAAAAAAGAAATACCATGTGCGTTCTTAAAAGGAATTAAAAAAATTAAAGAGATTATGGACAATATAAATTGCTTGCCCTGAGAAAAAAAAACTTTCAGATTATAGAAAATTGTAGGCGGAGCTCATGGATTGAAAATAGAGGGAATAAAGATAACTTACCCAACAAATAAATCTAAACTGCAACAACAAACATGGAACTAGAATCAAGCAAAGAAAGCTCGTGTAGAGACAAATCAAGGTATGGAACAAAGAAAGGGCATTTGTAGATGATAAACAATAATGATGGGGAGAAAATCATATCATATTTACTCCAGAAAATAGTCACAAGTATTTATTGGCATGAAATGGAATTAGGGAAAAAAGGAACCTACACATTCATTGAAAAACTAAGCAGATAAAATCTCTAAGAAAAGAGATCAAAAGACCAGTTCAGTCCCTGAAACAAACCAGCTGTTCTTCAGTTCAAACAGAAGTCACTACAGAAGCTTCCACAGCTGTATTCAAATCTCGCTACTACAACCACCAATTGCTCGTTTTTTCCCTATACCAGCTTCTGTAAAATAGAAATTACCAAACAAGCCCCACAACTCAACATTTCCCAGATCATGCGACGTAACACGTACGGGAATGTGCCTCCCAGAAAAAAAAAACACCTACGGTGTAATAATGCGCTGACCTGAAAACATAATGTGCTTTTTTCAAAATTTGCAATTAAAGCATGTTAATTACGCCGTGAGGCGTTCTTGTTATGGGCAGCGACCTGTTTTCCCTGACAGGTTTAGGGCATCGGACGGCTCTATTTCGGGGTCGTTGAAATCCAACGGCGGAGGAAACCCTGGATTTCGTTCGTGTGGAGGAAGCGGTTTGTTGGAAGATTGCATGGGCCGTTAATGCCTGCTCTGCTTCGCCGGTTATTCATCATTACACTTCGTAGTTGGGGCCGAGAGGGGGTGCTTCGTAGTTGGGGCCGAGATAGCTCTGGAATGGGCGCCTGTTCTTTGGCAATGGACGGATTATGTTGTGCGTGGCAGAAATATGAGAGGGCCTTTGCATGTGGAGACGGTTTGGGTGCCTATAAATGCCTGCTTTGCCTGCTGTTTGCATTCCTGAGGGTATCTTTTCATGCTGGTTTAGATTCGTCCTGCAGTGTTCTGGTAAGTTGTGTCGGTTGTATCTTTTCGCTAACAACCAGTCGAGGCTGTGTTTCTTGCTTCCGAGGTCTTTCCCGTGGGTGGGTTCTTGCTTAAGCAATGTATGGTGTGCTGTGCAGGTGGGTTTCGTGAGGGGCATATTCTCTGCAAGGTATTCGAAGGTATGAAATCTCTTTGATCACACCCTTTTACTCTGTTTTGAAACTCTGTTAAGACTGTTCTTTGATACGAAAAAGTGTATTATAGATTTCAGCAGAGCGATTTTCTTTCTTCCCTTTAATTTGTCTTTGAGGATTAGATATTCGAACTGATTGTAAGGCAGTTGAACATATCCAATTGCAATTTTTTCTGGAATGCTTTTTAAATTAGAGAATCATGTGTTGAATTGAAAATAGGGTGTTTCTGGGATGCGCTCCACATATTTGGGTCTTTCAATTGATCTGCATGTGCCAGGATGTTTGACAATTTTTTCGGCACCCTTACCTCATATGCAGCGAACTAGCGGTGCCATATTGTACCCAATTTCATCATTTCTTTCATCACTTCATCAAAGCCCAGAGTTTGAGATAGAAGAAGAATCAACTTCAAAGAAAGAAATTTGGTGCAATCATTGAGTGTCATCATTATCCAACAATATCATGTAGTCGATATGCGTTAGACTTGTCACTCGTTTTTGTTTCCATTTTATGGCTTCTCTCTTTGGGAACACATACAAGTGCAATGATTCCAAAAATACACAAATGGTCTTTGGCTTCTGTCTACTCCAAACCCTTATGGTGTGATCCTTTGAACATCTTGTATTGGGCTGTGATTCATCTGATATACTGGTGGCCTAACAGCTTCAACCCATGAAGATGAATTTGGCTTCTTACATAATCTGAGTCCTTTTCCTTTCAATATCTCATATTGTTGTCTACAGGATTTAGTTAGCCGCCTTCCAATATTGTATGCTATGCAAGTCTAATAAAAATAATTGGAACCAAATTCACCTCCACTGTAAGTGTACAATGTTTCTAGCTTATTGCCTCGTTTATTTTAATTTTTCTTCAAAAGCATCAAATTTGTTCTTTAAAAAGTAGGCCTCATACCTACGCTGTCAGATTATCAATGAATGTGATGAAATACCTGGAACCTCCATTCTCATTGGTCCTTGATTGTTTCTATGGATCAATTCCAAGTGCTTTCTCGCGCTTACCGCATTCTTCCCAGATGGTTCATGGTGCTGTTTACAGAGGTCAAGCATGCTTCACAGACATCAACACCACCTTCAATGACAGCGAAACCAACCACTGTATCCTGTTTTGGTAGCAGATGAAGCTATGAAAATTCAAGTGGCCACAGTTTTCATGCCACACTTTATCATTTGTGAGAACAGCTGCTGCTAAAACTCATTGTTTGGATTGCTTTGCTTCAGCATAAAAATACACTTGACAATCTCAGCAATTAAAAGGAATTTTTTTTAGCAAATCTGGAGTGTACAACATAACAGTAATGCTGTATATTACCTTTCATGGTGCGCTGGAACTTGGAACTACATGTCACCACAAATTGTCATTCGTTTGCAGGAATCCTGAGTCTAGGTACCATCATTCCTTATACTCTTTCTCGGCCACTTTATCAGCAACATCATCTACAAACATGAATAATCCACCTTTTCTTTTTCTTTTTGAGAATTGGCAGCAAAATTGTTGTTTATTACCTTTCATGGTGCGCTGGAACTTGGAACTACATGTCACCACAAATTGTCATTCGTTTGCAGGAATCCTGAGTCTAGGTACCATCATTCCTTATACTCTTTCTCGGCCACTTTATCAGCAACATCATCTACAAACATGAATAATCCACCTTTTCATTTTTTTTTTTGAGAATTGGCAGCAAAATTGTTGTTTTGGCTTTTTAAAGTAGTTTTCTTGGGAAAGGAGCCCTACAAAATTGTAACTTGTGCCCTTTCTTACCTCCTCTGAAACAAATAAGTATCTCAATATTGTGTCAATTTTACCTTGAAAACCATCCTTCTTGCCCTCTTTTGCTCTGGCCGAAAACATTTTGCCAACTTTGTTTGTATTATATCCCCCTTGCCTCCAAGTTTGCCTCGAGAGCAACATTATCCTCTTTATCACCTGCTTGGGCCTTCTCTCTTTCTTCTGTTTGTAGAAGATAGCCCTAGATTTCATCAAATATTTAATTTTTGGCTTCAATATGAATAATATCTGCATTTGCATTTAGACGATTTTGGTAGATTATTAATGGTAATAGGTTTTTATGTTTTGCTTGTGGGTTCTCACCTAAACTTGCAATCTTGTCTTTTGTCTTTGAGACTTGTTAAATATTTTGCTGTCAATTTACTTTATTGCAACTTCAAGGACAATAGTTTGTTTCTAAGGTGCAGAACTGTTCACATATTTGTCTTCATATAACTTCTTTAGCATTTTCCATGTGTCATATCTTGAATTTGTAGCACAATCTCCTCTGGAACTGCTGAAAGCTATGAAATTCCTTCACCTCTCATCTCATCAGTTTTAGGCTGTCCTGCAGCATCAGCTTTAGGAGGTCTTGTCATTGCACCTCACACCACCTCACAGATTTTTTAATTTTAGACAGGGCTGTCATTTTGGGTTTGCAGACAATATAACATTTTCCATTAAATTTATATGTTTCACCAATCAAAATAGTTTGTGATGATTCTATCTCCCTAGCTTAGACTATGTGGGCGACCCCTCCCTCACATCCGTTTTGTTCCAGGCCTTTCTGGGTTTCTTGGGAATTCAGAAAAGTGTCTGGATGATAAATTTAAGGGCAACAGAGGGGAGGCAATAAATAGAGACACAATGGTGGGCTTAGATCATTATAAATCTTAGGCAGCACACATAAATCAACAACAATAAATGTGGTGGCAGATTTTTTTGGAAAAGATCATATTGATATTGTCATCAAGATGGAAAAGGGAGAGACATAATTTCTTGGAGAAGCAACACTAAATGATAACTTAATAAAAGGGCACGATCTGGAGTGTACAACATAACAGTAATGCTGTATATTACCTTTCATGGTGCGCTGGAACTTGGAACTACATGTCACCACAAATTGTCATTCGTTTGCAGGAATCCTGAGTCTAGGTACCATCATTCCTTATACTCTTTCTCGGCCACTTTATCAGCAACATCATCTACAAACATGAATAATCCACCTTTTCTTTTTCTTTTTGAGAATTGGCAGCAAAATTGTTGTTTTGGCTTTTTAAAGTAGTTTTCTTGGGAAAGGAGCCCTACAAAATTGTAACTTGTGCCCTTTCTTACCTCCTCTGAAACAAATAAGTATCTCAATATTGTGTCAATTTTACCTTGAAACCATCCTTCTTGCCCTCTTTTGCTCTGGCCGAAAACATTTTGCCAACTTTGTTTGTATTATATCCCCCTTGCCTCCAAGTTTGCCTCGAGAGCAACATTATCCTCTTTATCACCTGCTTGGGCCTTCTCTCTTTGTTCTGTTTGTAGAAGATAGCCCTAGATTTCATCAAATATTTAATTTTTGGCTTCAATATGAATAATATGAACTTAATAAAAGGGCACGATCTGTAATTTTTTTGATTTTCAATGATATTATTTGGAAAGCCCTAGAGCATAGCCTTTGTAACAGAGTGAATGATGTATTCACAGATGTGGGTGTGGTAGCATAGGCAAGGATGTCTATGGATTTATTCCACTGCATATGTCCTTAATGCATGAAGGCTATAAGGGTAGCATTTAACTCCTTTAAGATAGATCTGGATTGGTTGTTTTCATCAATAATTTTGTTCATAACATCCGTGATAATTCTTTCAAAGATTTGGAAGAAACCAGCTGAAAAACCATTTGGCATAGAGGATTTATGTTTGCCTGAAAAGAACAATGTTTCGACTGCTTCTGAGCTCTGTTACCAGGAAACGCCTAGGGCCCCCCCGTTTCCGTTTCCGAAACGTTTCGGAAACGGAAACTCCTTCGAAACGTCCTAGTCTCCTAGAGATAAGTATACATGATAATAATGTATAATTTCAATGAATATAAAATATTTTGAGTGTTTTATCAGTTATTCTTATCGCTTATGGTGTATGGAGCACAATTTTAAAATGAGTACTATGCACACACACACATATATATTTTAATAATATATTGTACAGACGTTTCCTGTAACGTTTCGTATCCAAGGTTTTTTGAAAATTGCCGTTTCCACGTTTCGTACACGTTTCCGTTTCCGTTTCTGTTTCCGTTTCCTGGCAACATAGCAGTTCTGAGTGACGTTCCTTGCAAATTCTCCTACAAGATCCTTCTGCCTTTACCATATTTTAATTTGAACTGAACATGTTTGATATCGAATATTATGTTTCTCCTTATTTCATCCAAATTTTTAATTTTAAAGGTTTCTTCATTTTGGTCACTCTGAGAACTTGATTCAGTTAATTTGGCTGTGTACTATGCTTGATTTATGGTATTACATTGCACTTCTGAGGCCTTTTAACCTTTTCTAAGCTTTAATACTTGGGACAGATATTTTGAGCTTTTGCTTCCATAACATTTCTTTCTCTCTGTAGGTCAAGTTAAGCTTTTTCAAAATAAGTCTTTCTTCTCTTAGTGTGTCTTTTAGCTGGATTGTTTCAAACATATTCACACTACCAACTAACTCTCAACTCCCTTATAGTCTGCTCTCAAGATGACTGTTTCACCAATATAGGTATGACTGTCACAAGAGGAATGTACTTTCATTTTGCTTCCTTCCATCTCTTAATGATCTAACTTGAGCAATGATTTTTAAGTCGTCTTGTCTCTTTAGTATCCTCTTTCCAACTTTTCAAGGACTCCACAAATCTCCAAGGGCATAGGCTAATGACTATTACACTAGAATATTTTTCAGTTTCACACCAATTAATCTGTTACTTCATGATCATATTACATTCAAAAACACCCCTATCGCTGTATTGAAACAAACTTCAATGATTCAACTTTTAGCATTCACCAATTTTCTGTCTTAAAGCCCTAGGAGAAGGGTATAGTGCACAATATCGAAGAAAGTTTGTATTGTTTGAGTTTAAACTACTTCAAAGCTTCCATTACTCTCTACAGACCTCTGTTCCACTTTTTCAACCTCCGTTTACATGTTATACCAACTTGTCACGAGTTATAAACATAGTTCTTTCACTCAGACTTAACATAGACTATACAGTAGTAGTTAACAAATTTCAGGGCTTGATCATTCATAATCCACTCTTATCAATATAAGTCATGCTTAATAACAATCCACCTCTTCGCATACCTTTAAAAACAAGTCTTAAACAGTTCACACTTCAATCTTCTCTCTTCTTCACACACTTCCCTCATTTTACTCAGTCTTATACTCATGCATCGGATTGTTTTCATTGTCATTCTTGTGTCTTTAAACTTCTTTCTTACCCCCAATAAACCTACACAAATCTCTTTCTCCTGTAGAATCATTCACACACATAATATATAAGTAAGAATCATTCACAATTTCTTAAGCATACAATTCTGCAATATCGTAATGAACCTTCATACATAGTTTTTACAAACTAAATGTGAATGGGTGATGGAGCATGATCAGGAAAGATTGAAACTGTTTTCCAGGATTATATATACACTTTTTAAAAAGTGTTTTTTAAAGCGGATGACATAAATTCTTTTCAAAACTGTGATTTTTTAAGGCTACAGCTGTTAAATATGTTTATTCTGTGTTTATTCTTTGTCTGTGTAAATGTACGATGTTTTTGGCTTGTGAGTTTTTTAAGTTTAGATAAGTATTTACTACAATGACTGACATTTGTATTTATATTCGCTTGAAGTATAGATAAATTTTACTTTGTGAAAGAAAGAGTGTATCCTAGACCAAATACAGAAAACGGATTTTTTTCTCTTTTCAAATTGTTTAGGTTAATTAATTTTTAGATATTTCTATTTTTTAAAAATCCTTGGAATAATGTTTTCAAATTTTATACTTGCTGGAAAAAGTATGTTCTATATTGTTTTTGCTTGAATTCTTTTTATTCTGTCAAGAATAATAGTATGAATTTTGTAAAGATTATATACAGTGCCATGCCTTGTGGTTTTGTTAAATCTAGATGGACATGTAGGGGCATGTGCCCTGCCAAAGTCAGGAATTGGAGTGTGCTGAGAGATTCTATTTCTCTGGGAGGCCACTTCAATACGCCCCATGTAGGGCGTTAGACTGCGCTTTGGTAGGGCTATTTAAGCTGCCTGTCTTCAGTATTTTTAACCTCCTTTGCTTGCCATTACGGTACCTAACGTTTTCTTGTTTCCTCTTAGATTGCACTAATGAAAACACGAAGTCAAATTTGCATCCCCCCTGTTGGTATTACTGTCACAACACCACAACTACGAAGGCATGAAGAATTTAAAAGAACTCAGTTTGTAGTCAATGTGTTCCATCCTAAACAATTGCGCCCTGAAAAACCACAGATTGCAGAAATTGTGAAGGCACGCCTTCACTTACCGGTGGAATCTGTCATCTATCTTTCAAAATTTCGGACGGTGGATTCATTATCGAAAGGCTTTGGGCTTGCGTACGACACAGCTGCTGATGCAGAGAAGTATGAGCCCCCCTACAAATTGAAGAAGATGGGTGTCTTTGTTAAGAAGGGGAAAACAACATTTAAAAAAGATGACCGTGCCAAGAAAATCCCCTATGTGCAGCAGAAAGCTTTTCAGAAAAAAAAATGATGTTACGCATTGGGCACATTCCTTTTTGACTTTGAAAATACTTGATATATATATCATGCTGTAATCAAAGCTTATGTTTTGCGTTGTAAATGCTATTTTTGTGCTTCGAAATTACTTTATATAAATATCATACTCTAATTACTGTTGGTTAGTTTTTTGGCAAGCTGGACTATTTTTGTACAGAAATTAAAGCTTATGTTTTGCATTGTAAATGCTATTTTTGTGGGGTGCTAATTTGCATCTGTAACTGTTGATTTTAGGAATTCTTATGTTTTAACAATGGACTCATTATCTATATGCGTATAGTTAAAACATTTATATAATTTGCAATTTTTCATTTTGATATGGTGATTGCAAAAAATGTTCAAAGTCAAAATTGAATCAGTTATTTGTTTCTTGATCCATTTTCACATTTATCACACATGTGTCCCATGCAGTCCATTATGCTTTCACATTTATCATACATATGTCATGTGCCTTGTCGAAATTCCTCCATCCATTATGCTTTGACAAATGTCCATACCCTCTTCCAAAGCTCCCATTTTGCCACAGGCAGCAAGCATGGTGACAAAGATTGTGGAATTTACCTTCACATCTGCCAATTCCAATTGCATGAATGTTTCTAACTAATTATAATGCATTTTCAACACCCTTACCTCATATGCAGCGAACTAGCGGTGCCATATTGTACCCAATTTCATCATTTCTTTCAGGGATTTGAACCTGCTACTCCCCTCATCAAAGCCCCGAAAGTTTTTGGAGCTTGAGCTCAATGGATTCTACGATATCATTATTTTTGTTATGAATGCTCTTTATATTCGGCTAATTATAGTTTTAAATATTACAAAAAGGTAGTGGTATTGATTAGCATATGATGGTTTTGAATTGTTTTATGATGCTTCGGTTTGTGTAAATGTTCTACTGGTAGACATGTGGACATAGGGCAAAGTAGTATGTTGTGTACAGCTGATACCAGACTTCTACGTAGCCTTCCATTACAAGGGATTCAAAAATCTCCTTTTAATATTTTGATAACTGTATATCCTGTTGCATCATCTGTCAAATCCAGAATTTTTCAGATGCACTGAATAGGTCTGATAAAATGTGAACAATTTTTTTATTTAAATTTTAAGCTTGTGTCACTGCTAAACCACGTTCACAGCCAGTATGATCTGCTTAACCGAGCAAAATTACACATTTGTTTAAGTTGTATAATACTTTTACATATATGATATATATCATCCAAAGTTATGTATTCTTTCTATACTATACTTTCCATTTAAGTTCTACATATTTTTCAGTTATATAATACTTTTACATATATATCATCCATATACATATTTCTGTAATGTATTTCCCTTTTCTGGATGAAAATCCAACATTTTCCCCAACTTTGCACGCTAATTTGTCAAGATTAGGTAGCAGAGCATTAGCAAATTTAGTAGTCTGAAGAGCTAAAATAGCCAAAGAGTAGAACTGTACGTTGAGAAAACTGATTTTAGTAAAAAATCCAGTAAGCTTCAAATGTCTCCTCAGAATTCTCTTTGTCCAAAACTGAACTGCATATGTGTGAAGTTTGACCTTCTCATAAGCTGGCAGAGTCTTGCATGCCATTCTGATCGAACCATCTAAAAGGAATCGACAAAGTGCGTAGCACCGAGTATATAAATCAAAGATGGGTCATGAAGATTGACTTGAATTAATGCACAATGAACTAATGGAAAATCATATTATAGAATAATTTTCTGTGGAAACACCAATTGCATAAACATGATAGAGCTACGGAGCTCCATAATAAATCGTTCGTAAGGCACAATGCTTACGTAAGAGTTTGCAAATGCAGCTTCAAGCTAAACAGGTCTGATTGTAGGGGCTAGAATGCAATGAGTACCGACTGGAACATTCAAGCTGCTGAACATTGATTTGAATTAGCACACCTGTTTCTTGGAAAATGATATTAGAAATTTAAATATTCATACAGATCATCAAAACACCCACGCCTAATCCAAGAGTAGTACCCATGCCACACTTTTCCACAAACTGTCCTTTCACAGCTCTTTGCTCACTATTTTCTCCACCCCATCATGTTTTTTACTCAAGGCTACAAGGAATAAGTACATATAAATTCTAATGCACATCACAAGGATGCCTCCCCATACTTCATAAGGAAACACACTTCTGCTACTGAACAAGGAATCATACTAATTTTTCAACCCACGGCTCACTAAAAGATGGAAAAGAAATATGTTCTCCTCAACGCACACCTTAGGCCTCAACAATATTAGACTCAGGCGGTCAAGGCAATGCAAGGAATGTCGACGATAAGCATTAGTAAGGCATTCTTTTGACGCATTCTGTCAAACAGTTTACATGCCTTGTCTACGGTTCCACATTTTGCACACATGTCTACCAGGACATTTGCAATCACGTGTGACACCATTCCTATGTGCCATAGTGCCCACAACAGGTCGATAGGACACAGAATTCACCTTGTTATGACAGGAAAGTTAGGGGCACAAGTAACCCAACTCAAAGTCCAAAATCCAGAGAGGAAATCTATAGTGGATGTACCCTAACACTATAGCTCCAGGGCCTACAAATGCATAGAGTAATGTCGCAAAGAGAACACATTATAAGGGAATCCACAGACATTCAACCTGAAAAATAGCCCAATGGCTGTAAACCACAATGTTGCTATTCGATATCAATAGATAAGGTTGAGTCCTTTTGCAGGTGCACAATCCCTGCCACCATCAGCACCTGACTGTACTTAGACCAGAGCAGAGGATTAGCTCACAATAGTTACTCATGTGTAAAACCACCTAAAGCCAAAGAAGAGATACCAAAAAAAGAGCAGTTCTAGCCAGCGTTAGAGATATTGATTTCCATTTAAAAGTGTGTCAGATCTTCTGAGTAATAATATTTTTTTATCTTTTTACGTAATCAGAACCCTAATTTTGGATTAATTAGGGCCTTCAGAAGCATTTTAGCTTTAAATGCATTACAAGATGGAAGACCTTATTCTGGTTTTCATTAACAGCACAGTCACTTCCAGTTTCCATTCTTTTTGTTTATCTCATATGTCCTTACAACTTATCAATATACTATCTTCGTTCCATTGATTCAGTCTTCACTTTTCATGTTTTTCCAAATGACAACGTATTTTGAAATATTTTTGTTTTCTTTTTACTTTTTCAATTCAAATATGTCTTTCCCATCTTCATATGCAAGCTCATTTAATTGTATTTGAAGACTTATTGCATCATCGAATCTCATGTCTTAGTATCTCTGACTAACATGATTACATGTGTTTTTGTTGTCAACTTGAAGATGTCTTTCTAATTGGCCTTCTTGCATCTTCAAATTAGCTGTGTCTAATTCTGATTACTGATTTTTATCCGTATATGCTGCTGCTTCTCTGATTTCAATTTCTTGTTGAATTGTTTCATTAATGACACACAAAAACTGTTGGATTTCTTCCCTTTCATATACAGCCATTGTGAGAATGTTCTCCACAAAATTTCAACATGAATTCACTGCTTCTCCATTGAATTTTTATTTAGACTTGCTGCAGGTCCAGGCTTAAACACTAATCCACATTTGTTACAATGCTGAAGTTCAAAGGATATCCCTGTCCAGTCACCCTTCCCAACTTTTCCCAATCGAATGAAAAATAGTCTCTGCCCTTCCTTGCTTCATGGCATCTCTATCATATGCACAATCAATAGGTAATATTAACTGGGTGTGCATTTTTAAACTGTACATAATAATTTAATTGTTTGACTTGCCTGAGTGGTCTGTTTCACAAGTCTATCAAACGGTCCATGAGACCACATTTCTTTGACGCATTCTGACAAATAGTTGATGGGCCTTTTCAACCATACCCTGTTCCAAAGCTCCCATTTTGGCACAGGCAGCAATGATGCACACAAAGATTGTGGAATTTGGCTTCCCATCTGCCAATTGCAATTGCATGAATGTTTCTAAGTAATTATAACGCATTTTGAAAAAATCCATTTTGCGCATATCCTGCAATCATTACTGTCCACAATACCACCATTTTGGCACAGGAAGCGACCATGCTGACAAAGATTGTGGAATTTGGCTTCACATTTGCCAATTGCAATTGCATGAATGTTTCTAACTAATTATAAGAGGCATTCTGTCAAACAGTTTACGTGCCTTGTTTACAGTTCCACATTTTGCATCCATGTCTACTAGGACATTTGCAACTACATTTGACAAAATTCGTCTATCCTTTATGCTTTGATGGATGTCCATATCATGTTGTATTCCATGAGAAACTGTCTCGTTCTTTCACTTGGTCAAACTCTTTATGCACATCAATTTTTTTTTAAAAGAAAAGCGACTAGGAGTGACTAGGAAAATCCATGCAACAAGATCAATACTATTTAACTTTCAACTCAGTTATGATAAGCAGATTTTAAGAACCCCAAAACACTCCTTAAGATAGTATATATGACCATAGAAAGATCAGATTACACTGATGCAATAAATACCCCGCAATGGCGACCACATCATAAATCAACTACAATATGGAACGCCCTCCAACAAATTGATTCTCCTTTTTATGGAAGAGGAGACCTGAAGGAGACCTTTTTCTTCTCTAATCAGCTTGCTATAGCATTAGTTGTACAAAAATATCAACTCCATTTTGTGTAAGGTTTGAGCATGTCTTCTTTAAAACCCTTTGGATGCTATTGCTATCAGTATTTGCATTGTAAATCGTACCATCAATTCAATTTTTCAATTCGTACTCTACTCTTTATGTTCTCTGAGATTCTATGTCTTATACTACTAGATAAATTCCGTTTTGGTTATATTATACTGCCGGTGTATATGGGTTGGTTTCCGAAAACAAGGTATGGCAATTAAAATTTATATGAAACGGCATGTATCTGGGCTTTCTTTTGAGCATGGCTTGCATTCAAATTGAAAATCGTTGCACACACATTTTTTAGTGAAAATGTTATTCTAACAATTAAAAGTTTAGTAAAATTTTCTGGAATAACAAATCTATTCCAACAAATGCATTAAAGGATTTTACTTACCTAAATGTTTTATAGCCAACTTACTATCCTCATTAAAAACCAAAGACAACTTACTATCCCTTTGTTATTATAATTTATTCTTTTATTCTTACTGTTATATTCATTATCTTATTTTTTGATTTCGCCCGCAATTCAATAACGTACTTACAAGTTAAAGTTTATTGCAAAACCTCGGCTTCTTGCTTGCGATGCATGTTTTTTCCTTGTGCCATGCTAGATTTGTATACGTATAGCTAATTTTGTTTTAATTTATAAAAGGAATCCTGAATGTTTTATTTCTGCATTTTTAAAGTTCAAGGCACAAATAACTCGTCTAATATTTAGCAAGTTTTGCTCGCAGAAACAATTGTTGCGTACGTTGTTTCATTGACGACAGCAGCTGCTACAAAAGTAATTGAAGTGGATCTATTGCGGCATTGTCCTGGATTGAGGTGATTTAAATTTTTTGAGCATTTATAACTACATCAACCTGTGCGCTATATCGTCCACATTGTTCCCTGCCTCAATACATATAATGTAACTCAAACTTTGCAAAGCCTGAAGAAACAACATTAACGACTTATGTTAATTGCATTTGTTGGTTGCAGTGCTTGCATAATACATCTTTGATTGAGCCAAACGCTCCTGCATTTATTCTCAAATCGCTTGCGCTTCGCAAAAAGGTAACTTTCTGAGGTTATGAAACGTCACACCATCTTCTAAGGTCATTAAAGGTAGTTTATGTTTTCATCCCATTCTATCGCTGGATTACAACGAGCCCCCATTTTCCAAATTGCTAGGAAAGCTCAAACTTGCATTTAACAAAATAGAACTTCTCTTTTCTTTTCCATATGTATTCCATTAATGTCCATTACATAACTATAGTGAAGATAAAACTAAAAAAATGTACAGAATAATACTAATATGCCCATTGATTAAAATTAAATACTCTAGACAAATAAACTAAAAAGCCATATGACAACATAAAAAAAAGGGACTAAGAATAAATCAACAAATTTTCAAACAGGATTGCAACATTTCCGAAAAGCAAAATAGTCTTACACATAATGGAGATAAACTTGACTGAAGGAGGTGTGCTGAGTATCATTAAAGAATCCCCCCATAACGGCTTGACACTACAACTACTGAACTTGTCGCCATTGCGTTCATCGTTCAACTCTGCAATTCAACACCGAGTGGACCTGTCAGACGGAAATCATATTCAACCTGCCCTGCTTCCCTCTAAGTTTGCAGGCCATGTACTGGACAAAATATTGCAGGAAGGGTCCATTGTGCTGCTCCGAAAATATGTCTGCAGAAATTATAATAAAGATCTGTAAGTTGCATCTACGTCATTGTTTGAGTTTTGTAAAGTCTTATTTTCTGATTTTCTAATGTTGACTATTCTTTCCTTGTGTTATAGGACGGTTCTTATTACTGACATGGACAATATTGTCTCCACCTGGCCAAGGCAAGGAACACCTGTTCCCGTCCCTGAACATATTTTACGAGGGAAAGAAACAGTATGCGAGTCAACGCCCCCGCAAACACTCAGCTGTCTCCAAACACACCCGCCTGCGATAGATACACTACTGCAAACATAGTGAAAACAATTGCACAGACATTTCTGGTTTGACTTTAACGTCAAGGATATGGACTATAGAAGGCAGGGCTCTTGCTAAAACAACTCTCAGAGAGTACCGAAATACAAAGGGCAGTGGCGTCATCTTCGCCTTTGATTTTGTGGACAAAAAAGGCATGAGAAATAAGAATCACTTCTTTCAATGATGTTGCAAAAAAATTCTATGCACAAATAGAAAATGCAGGACTATACAGTATATCTAATGGCAGAGTGGGTAAAGCAAATCGTTCTTACAACCATTTAAATAACGAATTAGAAATTTTCTTGCTTCCCTCGTCTACTGTCACTCCTGCAATTGAACTACAAGACGATGTTCCCCTCCATCACTTCCACTTCAAAGAAATAAAAGATATACCGTCCATCCCTGCACGCTCAATGGTGGACTTAATTGGTGTTGTGATGGCCATTTCTCCTTGCTCGACCATTCGTCGCAGAGACAATTCTGAGGCTATAAGGAGAACACTATTAATGCGAGATATGTCCGGCTTCAGTATCTCCGTAACCTTATGGGGCCAACATTTACATGATCTTTGCGAAGAGTTATCAGAGATACTCTCAGTTCCAGATTTTCCAATCTTGGCAATAAAATATGGCCGTGTTTCAAATTTCAATGGCACAATTGTTGACACCATTTCCGCTTCAAAATGCTACGTCAACCCTCCGATTTCGAAACACAAGCTCTCCGCGATTGGATATCATCGCCAAATTCACATGTTCCGTGCCCATCTGTCACCAGCAAAGATGGGCCTCCACAATCTATGGTTGCCAATGCTACTTTGTTACAAATTTTAGAGATGGGAAATCTCGAAACGAATGAGTGGGTAACTGTTGAAGCTGAAGTATCGAACATCGACATGGATAATTTCTTCTACATGGCTTGCCCAAGAACAGTCAATGACAAACAATGCAGAAAAAAGGTTCAGGAACAAATTGGTGGTAAATGGTTTTGCAAAAAATGCAATATTCATGTTCAAAACTGTAATTACAAGTACGCTCTGCGTATGGATTTGAAAGATGCTACAGGGGAGCTGAAAGGGGTTACTGCTTTTGATGACACTGCAGAAATGATAATGGGAATTTCAGCCATGCAGACTTGCAATTTCTTTGCATTGATAATGATGCCACACAGGAGATTTTTGATCATGTCATTGGACATGCTTTCCTCTTCACTCTTTCTCTTAAAAAGCAAACATACAATGGAACAACCCAATTAAAATGTGTTATTCTTAAGTCAAAGACAACATGACATATACTGCGAATTCCACCATATGGGTGTTCTACATTTTGTTAATGCACAGATCCTCCCTCCACAACTACGCTCTTTTTGCATTCCTTTTTTCCCATAGTACCTTTTCCAAGTTCAGGTTTTTAAAAAGAATATTGTAACTTCCTTGCTATATGTATTCCAACAATACAAAAAAACAAATAGTATTTTCATAAATCAACTACAGTCATCCACTAAGTTTTTATTCCTCTGCAATATTTGTCATATCTCCCTCTTATATGGTTATGAAAGAAATTATTTCATGTTGCTCTTGTCCAAAATCAATCGTTTGTTATCATTACCCATGTGTACAATTGCATTTGTTACTATCTTCTCGACCAAAATTTAATGTTTGCACGTTGTCGTACATGAACATCTATATTTACGTTTCTGTAATTACTTATACACTAATTACTTTTTGCTCATCAAATTTCTTGCAGAAAACTCCAACATTCAATTTTGTAACGTTCAAATGTCTCCTCCTCAAACAAGGGAACGTAAACGAGCGTATTATGCGAAAAACAGGCTGCACATCACTGAGCAGCAACGTCGTAGATACCACGCTCGCAGGCTAGCTAGCGCACCTCAAACCTCGCTTCATCCGCAACAACCGCAGATTCAAGCAACCCCGCCAAGTATTTCTGCTTCCACCTCCTTTTCCAGCCCACCTTGCCCCAATCTGCAGTGCATAAATGATTTGCCCAGCAGTTGTAGTTCCCATACACATTCTTCCCCATGTTACCCCTCCACTTCCACTTCAGCCACCAACATTTATGCATATACTCCCTGGCCTTCTACCACACCCAAAATACCATTGACACTTCCTGCCTTTAAGCAAGCACAACAATCCTTCCGTAAAAGAATAGATACCTTTGCAAATATGAATACTTGCTCTATCTGTATGGAAAGCTACCCAGGAATCACCGGGAAAATGAGAGACCAGAAATACGTATGCAATAGATGCTTCGCTGAGAAAAATGGTCATCGCTTCTCTACATCGAACAACATGAATCCAGGCCATCAACCTGCAATTCTTAAATGCCTTACACAAGTTGAGGAAATGCTTATTGCAAGAGTCAATCCAATCTTACAAGTTAGCCAAGTTCGTGGGGGACAATACAAATACACTGGCCACACTATCAGTTTCCCACAAAATATTGAATCTATTGTTAAATACCTTCCACGGCGTCTAAGCGAAGTGGACATCTTGCTTTTACAGAGAAAAGGACATAACCAAACAAAGTATGATTTCTATGTCAGCAGATCACGTGTTTGGGATGCTCTCCAGTTCAAAATTGCAAACGACCCTTACTACAAAGATGTTCTGATCGACTACGAAGCCTTGTCCTCTTTGCCGATTGAACAAACCAATGTTTCTTCCATCTTGCGAACAATTGAAATAAATTATCCCCCCCCTCAAGAGGAAATTCCCCTTGTATCTGATCTAGAAGAATTTACATCTCCCGATAGTCAATCCCTTCCATCATCCTTTGTCCCAGTTTTCCCTAATTCAGGTACTGAAGAGGAAGAAATTCAACGGTTCTTGATTGGTTCAACAAATGGCTCGCCCTTATCATTACCTTGGCCTGAAATTGGCCTTTCCCCAATCAATGAATACAACACAGAAGGCTTGTTTTCCATGGCTTTCCCGACCTTGTTTCCCACAGGTTCAGCAATGTTTAAACAACCTCGCATGAAGGAGGTCCAACTTCATGAATATGCACTGCACCTACTCCGTTACTTTGACAACCGCTTCGGAGCACACCCCAGGTTCAGGTACTTTTTGCTCAACCTCATCATGCGGCATCGTAGCCAAGCAACAGCTTCTGTCTTCATGAGACAAGATATCCTTCAAAACATTCCAACATCTATAAGTGACTTGCGACAACGCCTTCAAGCTAATCCAAATGATGCACTCCCACAAAATCTCATGCGTTTTGGCGCGTCGCTTCGCGGAACTAGGTCTTTCTGGTTGAAAAGCAGAGGCGAACTTTCTGATATGGTTGAACAACTAGCAACACCGACTTTGTTCTTCACTTTAAGTGTTGCTGACACCAAATGGCCGGACCTCCATAGTGTAATGCCTGACACTAGCCCTGCAGATCCTCGTGAAGCACAACAATGGAGGAACCATAACATTATCTCCAACCCTCATCGAGTTTCTGCTTACTTACACCAAAGATTCACAGTATTCCGCGAAGAGGTCTTGCAAAACTACTTAGGAGCAACAGACTACTGGTATAGGTAAAAAATGTCTCTTCGTTTATTTCCTCTTCCAGAAAACTTCCTTATATTTGTTCATCTCTTTCCGCGAATGAATGGCATCATAACCCTTCCTCTTGCTTATTCATCTCTTTCCAGGTACGAGTGGCAACATAGAGGATCTGCACATGTCCATGGGTTCCTTTGGCTTCCAGAAGCACCCAATGTGGAGACGATTGACTGGAGTGACACGTCTGCTATCAACCAAGTTAGAGAGTACTTCGACAAACTTCTTTCCGCATGGAATCCCCGTTCAATTTCATGTAGATCAGAATACATTCACCGTCCACTCCAAGATGATCCATGCTTATTAAAGACATCTGAAATATTGGCAACCGATCCTCTTTTAGACTTAGAAGAAATTCTAAATCGAGTGCAAAGGCATACCAAATGCTCTGAACGTACATGCCTGCGAAAAAAAAAAAAATGGCATGGAATGCAGGTACAAAGCACCTTGGGAACTACTTCAACAATCAACACTAACAGTCAATGACACACACAAAGTCCAATACATGCCTGCCAGAAATGATGACAGATTGAATATCCACAACCCCGCCATGCTATCCATCTGGAGAGCCAATGTTGATTGCCAGCCTGTACTCTCTAAGCATGCAGTCCTTAAGTATATTGCAAAATATGCTTCCAAAGCAGAGCGACGCTCTGAATCATACCACCAAATGCTCTCAAGAATATCTTCAACAGCCGATCCCCATCAACCAGCCAAGGTTGCCTTCCGAAAAATGCTTACAGATAGTGTCGTTGATCATGACATAAGCGCCCAAGAAACATGTCACATGCTGCAAAAGTTGCCTCTTGTTCTTTGTAGCCGATCCTTTGTTTCACTGAATGTTGGAAAGAAAATTTTGCGTCGCATCCCTCCAACCAATCATCCAAACTCTGAGCCAACCAATTTCATAGATGCATACATGAAACGCCCAACCCATATGGAATCAATTACACTGATCGAAGCAGCAAGAAGCTGGTCTCACAACAAGCTCCGAGCAGGTGAAAAATGGAAGCAACGGTCAACAAATGCTATTGTACGCGTCTCCCCTAGATTTTACTCCATCCCCAATGACCATTCCCCTTCCTTTGAACTCTTCTGTTGGAGTGAACTTCTTCTCTACAAACCTTTTCGCAACATCCCCGCAAACATTGGAACCACATCAGAGCAAGTCATTTCCAACTGGCTATTACTCAAAGACTTTTATCATCCTTGGCATGTCAAACGCATATCCATATCAAATGATTCCTCTTCCTCTGACGAATCCCCTTCAGATTCTGAAAACTTAGCTCCCACTCCATTACATTCTGAATGGGAAATTTTATCTCGATTACGTCCGAATACTTCCATGTGCCTTGACAAGTTCAACATGCTAGGCCTTCGAGACTTTGACTTACATCACAATTGGCTCCAAAATGGCGTACCGCTTCATTTACATGACATTGCCCCGTCATTCATCGATATGTCCAAAAACACTACACCAATCCCTCTCCACATGCAAAATTCCACATCCAGCGCAACACTTTTCTCTCCAGAACAGCACCAGGCTTTCAATACTATAGTCAACCATTACAAGCAAGGAACTATTGCACCCCCTCTAAAAATGATTATACAAGGTACTGCAGGCACAGGTAAATCTTATCTCATAAACAAAATCCGCAATGCATTATCCTCGACAAGCCTGCAACAACCATCTCCTCTCCTGGTCATCGCACCTACAGGAGTGGCCGCATTCAACATTTCCGCGTCGACCATACATGCTGCGTTACGCATTCCAATAAAAGAAATAAAACCTCTCGAAGGCATGTCGCTTTCCACTCTCCAACAATCCCTACAGCATGTTCGCTACATTCTCATTGACGAAATGAGCTTCATAGGCCCAACACTCCTTGCAAAAATCGATTTCCGTCTTCGTGAAGCCTTCCCCCACTTTAAATCAACCTCATTTGGAAACAGATCCATCATTCTCGTTGGTGACCTCGGCCAGCTACCCCCAGTCAATGACGTTCCACTTTACGTCGGCCACACCTACGGAACAAACCTATGGTTTAGTTTCACAACATGCATCACACTTACAACAATATTTAGGCAACAAGGTTCAAATGACGCCCAAATTTCCTTTCGACAACTACTACTAAATATCAGAGATGGAATCCCGCTCCTCCACGACTGGAAAAAACTTATCCAACGAACAGACTCCCAAATACCTGTTGCCGACATAACACCCTTCCTTCTAGCTCCACATTTGTTTGCAACAAATGACCTTGTCGACCAACACAACCTCAACATGCTAAAATCCCTCAATTCACCAATCGCACGCTCCAACGCTGAACAAACAAGGCGTAACTACTCTGAGGAACATGATGAGGAGCAACTCGAACCAATTATTCTCCTCTGTAAGCAACAAAAGGTTATGCTCACCGCAAATTTGTGGGTTGAAGCTGGCCTTGTGAATGGCTCCATTGGCCCCATTATCGACATTGTCTACGCCCCATCATCATCCCCTCCTGCTCTTCCACTTTTTGTTGTAATCGACTTCAACAAATACAACGGCCCTCCTTGGAATCCACATTTCCCCACCCATGTCCCCATACCCCCAATCTCAAGAGGCAGCCGCAGGCAACTTCCTTTAAAAATGGCTTGGGCACTTACAATCCATAAATCGCAAGGGCTTACTTTACATAAAGCAACTGTGGATATAGGTTCTTCAGAACGACCAGGGCTTACTTTCACCGCATTTTCAAGAGTCCCCTCCTTAAAAGACCTGCGCATTTCGCCCCCTTCTCTTTCGAACGCTACTCCAAAATGTCCCTTTCCCGACACCTCCTTCAAAGAAAGGAGGAGGAATCAAGACTGCAAAATCTTCGTTTCGCCACATCCGTACCATAATCCACCCCAACCCATCCCCCGCCACCTTAATCACATTGTCGCTCCCCAATGCTCTGCTTCCACTCTCAAACAAGTAAGTAAACGTTCCAAAACAAATTGGTGTCAATTACAAATTTCTAAAAATTTAGAATTAATTGCAATGCACTTTACTTAACAATTATGCAATGATGCCTACAGGTTCGGGTCGACTGGTGCGGATGGTAAAGGCTATGGAGCGGCGGCTTGCAAAAAAAAAAAAAAAAAAAAAAGACGACAAATGCCAACACCTTTCTTTTTTTCCTTTATGTAAATTGCCTTTCTTTCTCATGTACAACTTTCTCGCAATCTATAAACAATTCACTATGTAAAAAACATGTTGTTATAAATGACAAATCAATTACTTAACATTGTAAATAGAAACAACACAAAAAAACGTCTACAATAACGTAAACTTCAAAACTATACGATTTTCAATACATTCGTAAAAAACAACATGCACATTAATCAACCCAAAAACCAACTCCATACACTTAATACTGCACTTCCTACCTGCATCATACTACACACCCGACCCAATAATAACCCTCATTTTCGAATAAAACACCCGTCAAAAAACAGCGTGGCGCAGTGGTAGGTGGGGTTGCTGACATCGCAGAAGTCGTGAGTTCGAGTTTTGGCATAGGCTGAGCTAACGTTAATAATTTGGCTATCATCATCATTGTCTAAATGGGGCAAGTATATGGTCGATTTATAAGTGGGCAAGAAAATCCGTGGAACAGTTGCATGGATTTCACGAAGGAGATCATGTCTTCCTGGTTTTGTTTCAGGCCGAAAAATCCAGTATGGAGTGAGATGCCCATGGACGTAATACAGAAAATATTCACACATCTTCCGGTGGAGTCTGTGTATAATTTTAGGAGGGTGTCAAAGGAATTCAATAATCTTCTGTCGTCTCAAAAGTTTTTAAGTGCTTTGAATCGCAGTGGTCGTGCATGGCTTCTTTTTCGAGACCGAGAGGAGAGGAATTATGTTGCTTACTCTTTCTTAACACGCACATGTAAGACGATCTCCTTTCTTTCCTCCCTCAATTTGGAAATTCTGATTTTTATTATGAATCATGTGGAAGAGGATTACTCGTCCTGCATTTCACGTGGTCCAATGCGATATATGTCTGCAATCCACTTAATCGAACTTATTCCAAATTGGGCAAGTGTTCAACATTGGGTTATAAAAGAATAGCAGGCATTTTTGAGGGGATGACACTGTGTCCTACAAAATTATACTCATTGTAGAGGACTCTTCAATTCAAGTTTACAACAGTCGCGAGGATTCTTTGACGGTTGTGGGCTACATTCCTCCGGAAGATTATTATCAGGAAATGAATTTATTTTGGAACGGGTATTTAATCTTGGGCATGCAGCACGCTCACCGAGATTTTAGGGCATCCATAATTGTTTACACCATTCCAGATTTTATGTCCAACTTTTCAGTGGCGCTTCCTGTGAAGAGTTGGATGAGGTTCAGATTGATTAAATGCAGGTCCTCAGTTGTAGGGGTGGAGTTGAGTAGAAAAGAACCTGAGACCATTACTGTATGGGAGTTTGATCAGAAGAATCCCAGTTGGAAAGAGATTGGAAGAGTGCCTTTATTCTTCTTTCATGGCAGTGATGATTTCAATCTTGATGACTGCGTGGGTGTGGAGGACTATATATGCTTCTTCTTGGTTGAACATAATCTTAGGAAAAAAAGAGCAATTGTTTATGATTTAAAGCAGAGATCATGGGAGTATCTCAGATTTGACTGTTGTTTGCCTTTAACACGAAGGTTCCCGTATAAACCTCTCGCATTCGAACCAATGTCTGATATCGTGCTATCCAACACTTCAAACCATTTTCAACATCAATGTTATCACTGATTTAAAATACGTTTTTTTAGTCAAAGACAAAGAAAATATGAATGAGATTGTTTATGAAAAATTGTGTGTTTATTGACATTGATGTTTCGGATCAAATCACATGACCCATTATCAGGAGGAACAAAATAAGTAATTCTAAGATGTTTCAAAAAGATTTGGAGTAATAAAAATATATTTAGAAACAATTTTATATATGATGTTTTACTTTTTAGGTGATTATGAAGTCAAGGGAAGAGGAAATGGGGAAACTCAGCAAACAAACATATTGATAATGTTATTTAACATTGTTATTTGTTTTTTAAAGAGCATGATCCTATTTCATCTGTTTATGTTTTTTTATGTTTTCCACTAATAAATTGATTTTAGGGTGTGATTCTGTCACCTATTTTTTATCATTAACATTGTATATATAATTTATTGGAAATATTATTTTTAATTAAAAATATTTTCTAAATATAACTTGAAATTATATATATATATATATATATATATATATATATATATATATATATATATATATATATATAAACTATTACGATTGTCTTTTGTTTTAATCATGCAATCAAAACTATATATTATAGATTTAGTTGCTTCAAAACATAAAAAAGAAAAGAAAAGAAATCTACTTCAATATGATTTTTTTATATATAAATGAAAATATAATAATAATAAAGAATTTTATTTATGTTAAATTTTATTGATGCAAACAAAAATATATAATATAACAATAATAAAGAACTTCATTTATATTAAACTGTATTGACGTAAATGAAAGTATATAAATTTGTAATAATAAAGAAACTTATTTACATCAAACATATTAACATAATCCAAAACATATAAGATTACAATTATATGAAATTTTATAAGACTAAAAATAACAAATTTGTGCTGTAATTGTTTTTAAGCTTAATACATTTTGTATAAAATGTATCCTAATATCTTCTTTTTCATGGTGATATTTTTATAAAGATTCTTATACAATACTAAATTTGTAATGTATTAAACATTTGTTTTGTTCCTTTTATATGTTTCTTCAATCTTTATTTTATCAAAAGATAACCTTCCAACTTTGTTTAATGCCTATTTTCAAAGAAATTAAAATATGTAAAAATCAAAATAATAAATAAATTGATACATTTCTTCAAAACCATTAAATAGAGGATTTTAAAAAAATCAAATATGACTTATTAAAAGGATCAATAATAATATTAAAAATCTATAGAATTAGCAATGACACCTTCCGCAAGTTAATAGACATGTTAATTTTTTTAAAGTAATTATTATTATTTCCATTTCAAATATTAAACATTTATTATTAAATAATAAATATTAGATATTTAGTATTTAATTAATATTTTTAATATCACTCTTTTCATGATATCAATTATTTTTGGTAAAAAGAAAAGGTAGATTTTTTTAAATATTAGTTATTGATATGGGAGAACGAATAACATTTAACATCAATTTTTACTATTGGAACCTCCTTTATATTATAATATGAACAAAATAATACAAGGTGTTACATAGTAAAGGGGCGAATGATAATGGTCACATCCTAAAAAAAGATGACATATCAAACGCCACTAGGGAAGACAAAAATATGCCACGCAGGTTACAAAAATGGCCATAAGGCGAAAACAAAGAGCTAAAACATATCAACCAAGGAAAAAAAACTTAGGCACATGGAGCAACAACACCCATAGGAGGAGGTGGATCATCCTGTGGTAGAAAGAAGCGCAAATCATTGGAAGGGTGGTTGAGCATCTAACCATCATGGTTTGGCATCTGGACACTGAGAGGTACCATGATTTCCCACCTCGGGGGACATCGAGCCACCAAACTGAGATGCTCTACCAAGTGGAGAGCACCAATTCAAGGAGTTAGCCATAGATTTTCCATGAGCCGGTTGGTTCCAGCTAATCCTAAAAGAAGAAGGACCTGGACGAGCCTGCAGTGAAGATGGTCGAGTGCTTCTGGAATGACGCCACGATATTCCATGACATCTAAGTGGTGGCAGAGGGGGTGGAGAGCATCGATCATCATCCAGGGGGACACAGATCATGGTATAAGGTGTGTTGCTCCAATGGTCAAGTAACTACTAGAGATGAGTAAAATCCAATGCCACCTTCTAAGCTTGTGCCTGAATCTGCATGCACACAAAAGAAAAAATTACCACCTTTTCATTAATGGTTAATTCTGCAGTAAGATCACAATGCTAGAACAAAGCATGATTTCTAGCTTTCAAAAGTTGGAAAAGAGTAATAGAGCGGAAGAACTGCCAAATGGAAGTAATATACGAGGGCCATTTGGCATAATCACTAAACAAAACAACTTTCCAATCAAATAACTTAGGGTGATAAGGCCGAAACAAAGAATGAATCCAATGCCAAGCATTTTGACCATACGCAGACAGACAACCGAGAAAACATATTTGAAAGACTCGGGAAACCACAATAGAGACATACCGGATTAGGAATACCAATGTGATTTAATCTATATCCTAATGGGAGACCTTGGTAAATGAGACACCAAAGAAAAAAATTAAGCTTGGGTTCAAACAAAGGATTCGGGGCGCTTATAGACTCTTTAACCAAGTGGGGGGAGGATTGCAAGGTCCATCCGGAGTTGAGCTTATCTATGGGAGGCAAGATTGGCAAGAGAAGGGAGTAAATAATTCAAGAATTATATTGCAACAAGTGGGATATCCCAATTCCATCTCCAATCCTTTCAACAAGCATGAGGCGGTTGAAGACCCAATTTGTGTAGCATAACATCTGACATGAAAGATTGAATTTCCAGAATCAAGGGCAAGTACGAATTGGCAAGGTGGAATTTTTGTTTCAACTCGGGCTAGGGAAGCCACTCTCTGTGAGAAACCATGTCCCTAATTATGGAGACACCTTTCCGAGCAAGCCACACTACCAAGTAATATTTGACATTTCGCAGAGGAAGGTTGTTTGAAGAGAAATAAGGAGACCACCATATATTATGCTCATTGAAGGAGAGACCGGTTTGAAAGCCATCACCTACCCACTGCATCAGATGCTTAATTAATTCAAACGCCTTCCAGATGATCTTAACCACAAAGGTACTGTATCTTAACCGACACTCTAGTAATTAATAAAGTTAGAAACCCTGTGTTTTTCCAACACTTTTACCATAAGGTACACGAGAAGAGATACAATTTCGTAAAATAATCTGCCAAGCTTGGTTGCCTTGAATGGAACAAAATACCCATTTGGAAGAGAGAGATCTGCTTCGCCTATAAACATTGACAACACCCATGCCACCATGCTCTCGAGGAAGCGTAACAATGTCCCAAGAAACCCCGTGAAACCCACCCTTCCTATAACTTGACCAAAGAAATTCCTACAATAATTTAGCCACTTGTCAAAAGAATCTCGTGATGGACACCAACACGCCACATAATAAACTTGAGTTAAAACAATAATTTTAGTGCAAACTTGGAATTTCCCCACCAAAGATAAAGATTGAGAGATCCACTTTTGCACCTTCTACTAACCCAGTCGACCACAAATTACCACAGAGTGGTAGATTCGCTGTCGAAAGAAAAAGAAGTTCCCAAGAAACAAATTCTTTCACCACTCTGTCTCAAATTCCAGGGATAGGCTACCAGCTAGTCAGGCATAGGCCAAGAGATTTTGCGATACCCCAATGACTTGGAAAATTACACCTTGGAACCAAACACCTTACAAAAAATATCAAGGCAAGAGAATGCCTCTTGAAAATTTTGATGTGACTCAACAAGAGTGAGGAAGGTGTCGTCGACAAAGTGACCATTGATAAGTTGGGTCTAATGATCAGGGAGATAAATACCTCTTATCCGACCTTACTCTGCCCTGTTAGAAATAAGATATCCAAATGCATTAGCGGCAAGAACAAAAAGAACAAAAGCCAGCGGTCACCACATCGTAGATAGATCGAAATAACCCAACTTCTAGAAATTGGTGTTGGTTAATAGTAAGACAAGAATAAGCATCTATGAAAAGGGTACGAACAACAATAAGAAAAAAATCCAAAACCCAAAGCCTTGAGCATAGCGATAATGAAGGGCCATTATATGTGATCATAAGCCTTCTTGAAGTCAATCTTAAGGAAAATAACCCTTTAAAGAGAGGAACAAGCCCATTCCATGCCTTCCCAGATTTGTGATGATATTGTCAGAATGTAGCAGGTTTTAACAAAACCAGATTGCTCAAGTCAAACAATTTTAGGGAGCAGAGGAGCCACCCACAGAGCCAAATCCTTAGCAAAAATTTTGTAAGAAACATTAAGAAGAGTAATAGGTCTCCAACTAGATATGAGCTCTAGGTTACCTGCTTTAGGAATGAACTTAATATTACCTTTATTGATAAGAGACCTAAGAGACTCGGGTTTAAAGAGCGTCTTGATAAACTTGTAATAAATCCTGTCCAAATATATGACAAGAAGCTTTGTAAAACTCACAGGAAAATCATCCAACCCAGGAGACTTATTGTCAACAAGACAAGGAAGGGCATTATGAAGCTTGTCCAGAGATAGAGAAGCATCACAATGTTTCATGTCTTGCATACTAAATTTACGAGGACCACCTCAATGCATTTCTGAAGAGTCACATGACTTTCAATAGAAGGACTTTGATCTTGTAAAACTAGGGTGTAATGATCCAAAAATGTAGAGGAAATCTCTTGCATAGAAGTAACTCAAAAGTGAGCCAACTTGATAGCTTTAATTTTCTCCTTGACTTTCTTGTCTTTAAGAAATTTGAAGAAACTTTTAGAGGCCCAATCACAAGGTTTTAGCTAGTGCAACCGAGCACAAATCTGAACACCTTTTTCTTTGTGTTGCTTGATGATCTTAAGCTGATGTTTGAGCTAAGCAACCCAAACTTAGGTAGTGTAGTGCCCACTTCCCTTCGACACCCTTTTTTGTTGATTTTGAGACTGTCGACTACACTTATGGATATATTGTAGCTTTTTGATTTAGCATGATATTAGATGTTAGAGATACTAGACTGTTGTTGATTTCAATTCATATATGATGCATGTGGATTATTAGAGACATTTTATATTGATGTTGATATGCTATTGACATGGTTATTTATATATATTTCTGACATGCGATATATTTTCGTCACATTGAGTAGGATTTGATAATTGAACTAATGTTGTGATTAGTTTGACATGTATGATGTAATGCCCACTTCCCTACGAAACTTAGTTGATTATCATTTTGAGTTATGCAGACTTTGGATATGGACATGATTTATACTTATGTTGATTAGCATGATGTTTTGTGACTAGATGCATTTGGATTATGATTGGATTTTGTTTTCAGTATGATCTACACTGACTCATGGACAGACTATTGGATACCAATATTATTTTTATATGGATATATTGCATGTGTTCTAACATTGGATTTCTTCGCCATGATGAGTAGAATGTAGTTGTTGAATTTGCATTACTATAATTTTGGATAATGATGAAATGCATAATTAAGTTGTGATTTAGACCTAGAAATAATGATTGATTGAATTACGTATAGATGTTAGTAAATTTCATGCATATGATTATTTTGGATATTTTGACATGGCCGCAAGGCCGAAGGAGGTATTTTACATTTTGCAGGAAACACAGCATGATCACAACCATGAGGGGGATTGGGAACCAAACACAACAGGATGTCGGGTGGTTACAACAATTGGTCGTCAAGGCAACTAGTAAATTGTATTGTGTTACCTTTGTTCTTTTATGTGTTGAGAAAAATTCCCATGAAAGGGAAATTTTCTAATGTGACCAAGGGGGTAAGAATTTCATTTACTTGTTTTAACTACTTTAGTAGGTGATTTTATTTTTGATATCTTTTTAAAATTTCTTTTGCTAAGTATGTTTAGAATTAATTTAACACCTTGTTTTAAATCTTAAGTCTTGGAGGGAAGTCTAGTGGATGTATTAAATTTTATGGTTGGCTCCTTGAGCCTTGTGTTTCCTCATGTATTGAATGCTTGGTTTTGAGTGTTGACCACTCCAAATCCCTTGAATCTCGAATTTGAGATTTAGGGCATTTTTGGGGGACTTGTGGGACAAGTTGAACTTGTCCCACACTTCCCAAAACCCCTTACCAACCATATCTATGGGTTGGGAAGCCAAAAAGGGGATTATTTATTGTTTTGGGAAGGGAAATGTGACTTTGGAGTGCACTTGTCTTCTTTTGCATTTAATTGTGCCTTAGGACACATGGGGAAGGGATGGATTTGGATTAAAGATGTCATTCAACCCAACCACCCATTTATGGTGTTTTGGGATTTGAGTTGACTAAAGGGAGGTGGTCTTGAGGATGTGTGATGTGGCATCCTACAAGGAGCCACATCACCCTCACTCTTCCTCTTGTCTATTTATGGAAATTTCCTCTCTTGTTGAGGGGGTTGGAGTTTTGTATTTTGTTTTGTTAAAAAGTTCTTTTTATTTTTGGGAGAGAAAAGAATTGGGAGAAAGAGAAAAAAAGAGTGCTTGGACTTGCATGCTTGGATTGTTTTGGAGGGAGCTTGGACAAATTTCTTGGTTTAGGCTTCTCCAATGGAGAGGTAGGAAACCTTCTCCTTTGTTTTGCTTTCATATTATTGTTGCTTCTATGCTAAATTTGTGAGTAATGCATGCTTACTTTGGTGTATTGTGAAAAATTTATAGAATGCTTATTGTGTAGTATAGGAGAGGTCTATGGGAATACTCATGAGGGAGGCTTAAGAGTAGATTAGGATATTGTGGAGGGAGTTTGAGAGGGATGCCCATCTTGGGTGAGAATGTTTACATTCTTACCTTGTTCTTGAGGGAGCCATAAGAGGAGGGAGGCATAAGAGTATGGGAGGAAAAAGGGGTACTTGAGGGAGGCATAAGAGTCATAGGGGCTTGAGTTTTATTGTGGAGGGTTTTGGATGGGCATCTCATCTCAATGGGGAGGCATAAGGAAAACTTTCCCATAGTTCCTTCTCTTGTTGGCTTGGATGAAAGCCTTGTTGTGAAAAGTATTGTGTTATTTGTGTTTCCTTTTGTTTCTTCTCTTAAACCTTGAATGTTGTGAAGAAAATTGTATTGTGGAAGCAAGTATTGTTGCCTTGAGTTGGAGACCACCCTTCATTGTGTTGTGTTTGGGGCTCGGGGGTCAATGGAGGAGATTGCTTCTCTTCTCCATTGAGTTTTGGTTGGGAGGAGAGTGTTGCCTCTCCCCCTATCTTGGTTGTGATTTGAGCTACTTGGAACTTGGAGCATGGATGAAGAACATCTTGGAACACAAGAACCTTGTTGTTGACAATGTAAAAACATCATGTATTTACCCACCTTGGGTGGAGGAAAAATGTAATATTGCTTTACTTTCTTTAGCTTACATTATTGCAAATTTATTTCCACATGAAATAGAAAGTGTTGTAACAAATGTTGAATGAAAGTTGTTTTTTTGAATTCCAATAATAAGTATGTAATATAGATGGAATCAAAAGTTGAAAGGATGACAATCTATCTATTCTCCTTATTACTTGACTTGGAACCTCTCTTGAGTATGTTAATCTTGTTTACATGTTAGTAGTTCTTGCTTTAAACCTTATTGAAAGTAATTTTGGAACCCTCTTGAAGGGTGTTGGGAAATTTTACAAAAACACCTTTCAATATTATAACTTATTCTTAATTATATACATCAAAAGCTTAAATTTTCCCTCATCTCATTTACATGTCTTTTTGCTTCCTAAGAATGTTTTATTTAATCCTTTATATAAATCTTATATTTGCTTCCTAAAACATCTATATTGTATAATTGATGTATAGATAAATCACTTTAGTTATATTTTATGTATATATTATTTATATCATATCATATTTTATTCTATATTGTTGTTGAAATGACCTTAATAAGTATAAAATTAAAAAAATGTATGAGGAATATCTTGAGCTACGAAATACATTTTTGCAAGGGAAAACTGTTAAAAGGCGTGTCATTTTCCTCACTACCATATTATTAAGATGTGGAGTAGTAGTTTTACACAGATTGATCTTGAACCATTACAGAATTTAGTGCTGGAAATTAAGATATGTAATGTGTGTGGAGTATCGTTTGAATGGGTGCATTCACATTAAGTTGGATCTTAATTGGCCTCATTTAATAATTTTATGATCCATCTACTTCCTTTTTTTTATTGAAATAGTTCACCCAAAAGTAGTAAAGAGAAGTTAATATTAGTCGGTATCTTATTAAAACTCTGCTACCTGCAAATAGCGTGCCAAGAGATCCTCCCATGCAACCAATCATCAGGTAGCTGTTTCTTGAAATTGCAAGCTAACGAGGCAGGCAACGATGGAGGTCATGATATACATTATTGTACTTATCATCTTGTCTGCCCTTCATTTTTATGGAAGTTTATGAGATTTCTGAACGTGGGATTCGGGAAGAAGTTGAGGCAGGATGTGGTGATAATAAATGAATTTGTGTCGGAGAGGGTGAAGCTTAGAGTTCAGGAATTGGAGGAAGAGAAAGAAGCACAAGGAGACTCTACAAAGGAGCACTCGTCCTCTATCAAGAGTTGAGCATACACTATACTATGATACACCATTAAAAATACTCACAAGATAATAACACGTTTTGACCGGGCGCTGTTCAAAACGCTTTTCACTACCCCCTATCGAATTTTGGAGACGCCTCCACTGTCTCTTAAACGGTTTTGCTATTTACTCCTTGAAGGTGAATCCGTTATTTTTGTGAGGAAGCATTCGATATTGAGCAGATGATATCATGGCTAGACAGGCGCTCGTCAGACGCCCTTTCACCTGTCGCCTTATCGTTTTGACATTTATATTTGTTTTTCCGTGAAGGAAACTCCGTTTTGGTGTTACTTTGACACCGAATGATAACAACATATTTTGGACAGCCTGCTGTTCTCCCCGCCGAGCACACACTTTGCAGCACCCAATGAAAGTGGAGGTAAATCGCTTTCTCCCACGCACTGGAGCTCCATCTTAATCTTTCACCCTCTGACCACGCGCCCAGGGACAGAAAAAAAGAAGAAACCAGACCCCTCCGCGCCATAGCTCCCTCTACTACCTCCATTGTAGTTTGCGCGGCCTGGGCGAACGTACCAGCCTATACACTTGCTACACTATATTTCACACACAGTGCTTGGACCAATGGATTCTTCTTCAACGGGATACGTGCCCTCTGTGCAGCTGTTCTGTTCTTCTACAGAGGAAAAGAGGCATGATACAGAAGGAGGAAGCAGTGACCAGGGATAGATGGTCGAGCGGATCTCTTACTCCCTTGGACAAGATTAATTACCCTGGGTGAATCTTGTGTAATTTAACAGAGTGTAAGTAGGCAAGGCGTTGTACTCGCTTAACCTCCATCACACCACTTCCAATCCACGCGGCCGGGACAGTATCTAACAGCAGGCCGCCTTCGTGAGAAATTGGATTTGCATCATAAAGTGAAATCAGGGTTTTAGGTGGCCGGTTGGAAGAAGTGTACACGCAAGGTGAGGGGGGAGGGAGTCTTAATGGGGACAGGTGGTCGGATTGTATACCCACCGCCCCAACCTAACACATTCAAGCTAAGTTTGAAATGCTGACTTGCAAGTCAATGAAGAACACGGATATCTAGCTAGGCCAGCAAAATATTAAATGCTATATAAGATAATAAGTGGTATGAATTGTAACAAAACTTTCGTATAGTATTCATACTAGGTAGTATGTATATCGAAACATATTAGAACCATACAATGCAATAAAATAAACCAGTGCCGAGTGTATTCCGTAATGTGTGATTCCCTTGTATATAATTATATATATACATATATATATATATATATATTTATATTTATATATGTTATAATGTATTAAATCAGGAGACAACGCGATATAATAGAATAAAAGAAAAAAATAATAAATAAATAAATAAATAAAAATTGAGTGGATAGTGTTTTCACCTCGAAATAAATTATATCTTATTCTAGGGTTAACCTCCAGAAATATTGTTGTCTCGATATTATCAGACCTTAGACTAGTAAATTCGAAGGACGACTCTTCTCTTCCTTGTGAAATGTCGATTGAAATAAAATCAAACTTCTTTGACCTCGAAGCATTATCGTGATTGAAGTAGTTTCGAGTCTGTATGCGGACTTACCTTGCAAAGAAACAAAAAAATTGTCGCATTTTCAGGTTGTTTGTTTGTTTGCGTCGTCATTGTCGTTGTCGTGAGTGTGGCGTCGGCTATTTTAGCGGCGTTACATATGAAATGTTGGATAGAAATGTTGCTAGAAATTGTAAATGATATCGTATTTTCCTAGATGATATTTGATTTGTATATAGATGATTGTGGATTTATATTGTATATTTTATCATAGATGTTTTTAATGCGGTGGGAAACCGAAGGAGGTATTTATGTGTTTTGCAGGTAAATTTATTCACAACAAACATCGGGGATTGGAGACCAACCACATTGGAATTCTAGGTGAATTCAACAAGGGTCACCATGGCAACATGTATTTGTGTGTGTGTTTGAATTATGGTTAGGGGGAAATTGTGACCAAGGGGTTATGTTTTGTCTTTTATTTAGTTTTCCTTTAATTGATGTTAGTATGTGACTTTTAGTGATGTAATTCATTGTATTAATTATTTAGATTTTGGTGTATGTATTTTACCCTTTATTATTAATGGGTTGTAGTGTCTTAATTAGAGCTAATTTAACCTTGTCCTAAACTAATTAAATATGTGACCAAAGGAATTCATTTATTAGAGTAGATTTCTCTTGGATTTTGTGTTGTAAGTTGAGTGCTTGGGGATCTTGAGTGTTGTACACTCTACCCCTTCATGGAAATTCGAATTTGGCCTTAGAGGCCAATTTTGGAGGCTTGTGGGACAAGTCAAACTTGTCCCACACCTCTTAAATTGCTATACCAACCCTACCTATGGGTTGGGGGTCAAAATTAGACCCCATTAGGTGTTTTGGGAAGATAAAAATGGTAAAATTTTTATTGCACTTTCTTTCTTGAAATAAATTTTGTCCTTAGGGGGTGTGGGCTTAGATTGTGTGTGTAAGTAAAATGTCATTCCTTCAACCACTTATTAATTGTGCTTTGGAATATGAGGTTGACTAGGGTGATGTGGAGTGGAGAGGAAATGAGGTGGCATCCTACTTGGAGCCACATCATCCTCCTCTCTCCCTTTTCTATTTATTGAAGTTCTTTTGCTTGTTTGGGGGTTACTTCATTATTTTGTGCTCTTGCATTTTGGGAGTTAGAGGATTTTGGAGAGCTTTTGGTCTTTGTGGGAGCTTTTTGGTGATTGTTTTGGCTTGAAGGAGCTTGGAGATTGACTCTTGGAACAAGCTCTACTATGGAAAGGTAGGAGCTTTACTCTTGCTCATGGTTTTCCTTTATTTGTGTATATGTGCTTGTTATTTTGAGTGTTTTGGAATACTTTTGGGGTGCTTGGGTAGATTGCCTAAGTGTGGTGTAGGAGGAGACTATGGGGAGAATTCATGTAGGGAGGCATAAGAGTTATTTCATGTTTTGGAGGGATTTTGGGTTGGGTGCCCCACCTTGGACAAGGAATGCTTGCATTTCTTACTTGTTCTTGTATGAGGGAGGCATAAGAGTATGAGGGAGGCATAAGAGGTACTTGAGGGAGGCATAAGAGTATGTAGGGGATTTTTGATATGCATTGGAGGTTTTAAGGTGGGCACCCATTTCCCATTGGGAGGCATAAGTGGCCTCCCCATAGATTCTTGCTCCTTTGGCTTTCATTTAGAAGCCTTGTATATTTTTGTTGTTTTCCTTCTTGTGTTTGTAGTTTGAGTTTGGTTATGAAATACTCGGGTTTGTGTGTTGCAGAAGCTTGTTTATTGCCATGGTTGGATCCACCTTTCATTGTAATGTGGTTGGGGCTCGGGGCCAATGAGGAGGATGGCTTCTCCTCCTCATTGGATATTTTGGTTGGGTGGAGAGTGTTGCCTCTCCCCCATTTTTTTGTGGATCAAGCATATCATGAAGGAGCTATCTTTTTGGTGTTGTGAAGCTTGGAGCTTTTGGTGGAGTCCCTAAGAAAATCCTTCTTGTAATAAAACTTCCTTTGTGTTATTCCCACTTAGAGTGGAGGAACTTGTAATATTGTATTCCATTTTAGCTTATATTCTTGTATGATTTCCCACTTTAAGTGGAGGACATTGTATTGATCTTGTGAAGGAAAGTTGCATTCAAATATTTGTTATTAAATTTGTATTGTATGTTGAAAGAAATAAAAGAAGAAAGATTTGTGTTGTAAAGTTAGTTTTGTGAAATAGAAAAGAAAACTATTGTCTTTATTTGAAGTTTTAGCTTGTTGTGAGAAAAGAAGTTCCTTGTGTTAAAAAGAATTGGGCTATATTCAATGGAAAAGAAAGTTTACTTCATTGTGAAATTGCATTATGGTAAAAGAGAAAGAAGAAATATAGAAGTTGTAAGATGTTAAAAATGTATGCATAGTAAACTTGAATGTTTAATAAAGTGGTTGTAGTTATTTTGAATACATGAGTTGAGTGAAAATGAAAGAGACAACAAATTTGAGATAGGGAATTGTTGCATTTTGTATTAGGAAAATAACCATGTAGAAGTAGATGTAAATATTTTATTTTACTCTTGGAATTCAAGGAAATTAGTTGAAAAAAATGGAAATGATCTTGTAAGTAGTTGTGCTTTTATTGGAATTGATAATGCTTTAAAATGAGTAGTTTTAACTAAGAAATGATCAAATGGAATGAAATCTCAAAACTAGAAACTTTAGGTGCATAAAATCAAGTTTAGAATGTAATTTGGAACATTGTAGTAACTTTTAATTTTTGTAAAATCTCGAATTTTAGGTTTTGTTTCTAAGAAATAGGACCACCGCCCTATGTAGAGCGGCGGTCTCGTAACCGCCACTCAGGCAAGGTGGCAGTCTCAAAACCACCACTTCGCAAGGTAGCGGTTCATGGTTTGTCACCCAGGTAGGGTGGCGAGACCCAGGATCGCCAACCTACTACTCTGTGCGGTTTTTTCACTTACGGGAGAACTTCTCGGATCCACATTTGTACAAAATTTTCAACTGGTTTATAGTAAATTTTAAGTTGTAAATTTAACTAGGAAATTTCTAGTAAACAAATAATGCTCAAATCTTGTTGTATAAAGTAATTAAACCTACAAATGGAAGGAAGATTTAAAATACTCCTCATTTATATTTATGGGATTGAGTTTTCCCCAAATAGAAAACCCCGATTACATTTAGTTTGGAAATAAAACTAGATTGGTAAAGGAAACCCCTCCCAATCCTTGAATGAAATAGATTACATTGATAAAACTACAACTAAACTAATCTAAAGCTTGATCTCCTTGTAGACTCCTCCATGGTTCTTCCTCTCTTGCTCCCATGGCTTCCTCCTCTCCAACCTACAATTTTAACAAAAGAAATAGACCAAATGAGGAGAATAGAATAAAGGAAAGGTTTTAATAGAAATTCATAAGGAATTTTAGGGCTAGTTTGGAACCCTAGGATCTAGTGGCCAAGATTGATTTGATCTAAGGGTGGAGGATTCACCCTACTTTTGTTTGGTAGAAAAAAAAATTATGTTTAAATTAAATCCTTAAGGGTATGTGTAGATGGGTGAATGGGGCCATTTAATTTCCTTGGGGGTGTAAAGTCTTTATTAGTCCTTAGTATGTTGTAGGAAATTAATAAAAGGACTTTAAGCTATTAGGATAATGAAACTAAAGTAATTAAGCATGAGGTTAACCATATTAGGATTGAACATTAACTAAGAAGAGAAAACAATTAACCAAGTAAATTAAACTATGGCACCTTCCTAGTTGACTTTTAATTAATCAACCTTAGAGGTAAAGTAAATTTTAATATGTAATCTTTTAACTAGACCTGGCCTATCAATCTTAAAGTTGATTTTAGTGATGTAAGTTAATTTAATGAACCCTAAGGGTTAAACACCCTTGTAACCTTTTATAACTTAAACAAAAAAAAATAGTCGTAATTTTTGGGTTAAGTGTTAGGTTGTAGCGTGTTCCTATAGCGTCGTTTCGTGGGAGTTATAGGTAGTAGTATCAAACAGATGTGACTCAAGTAACCGGGTAGTTTGTTTAAATTCCTATGGAGAGCCTCGTCCGTAAGCTTTTGGACACGTGCCACGTGCTTGCCAAAGTGGCAAAGAAATTTGGTGGTTTTTTGGATCACATAGTTCCACCGGAAATCCAATTGGAAAAATACGAAGGACGTGGCACCATGTTCCATATTTGAGAAATATATGCCAACAACCTCGGATGAGTCAAAGAACGAGAAATTAAAATAAAATTACATGCATGGCACTTTTAAAGAGACCCTTGTTCACGTAATAGTGAAAAAGATCAGTATGATTTGACAAAAGAATGTCCACCCACATGGTGACAGGAGAATAACCATGGGCAGCTAGCTCAAACCCCTACTATTGAGATATCATGACACAATCTAACTATTTGAGAACACACACTAATCCTTCTAAAAAATTGGACCAAGTAAACCAATTTTGAGAAGTAAAGTCATGTCACCTTTTAAAAAGTGGGTCTTTTATACCTTATTTTTCTTTTAAATAAAACCACACTTCCTACTCCCCAATACACCAATGCATCTAGACAACCCCCAACTTATCCTCGAGATGTTCCACCATATTAAATTCTCTGTAGAAAATTCAATATGAAATAGGTAGATTATCCCTCAACCATCACCATAATGTTGTCCTTTCCGTGCCATCGGTAGGGGCATAAAGATTTAAAATACCAAAAGAAAAACCATTAATATTGAAAATCACCCACACAATCTCATACTGTCAATATCATGATTCGTGGCGGTGATCATGGTAGAAAATCTGGGTGAAACATAAATAGAAACTCCGCCTTTTCCTTCCAAATGCAAAGAGAAAAATTCATAAAACTCGTGCGCAATACAAGTTAAAGAAGTCTAAAGCATAAACCCTGTAATTTTCACTTCTTCGTAAAACAAATAATATCAAGATTACCAATAATATTACAAGCATTCTTCACAAAATATTTTTGGGAGGATTCTGTGAGACCTCTAACATTCCATGAGAGACAATTCATGGAAGATTAATCATAGAGAACTCCTCCCCCTGCCGATCCTACAACATATCCGAATTTAGAATTCCAAAACTATTGGAGAGAAAAACATATTGGTTTGAATCAATTGGCTATGTCGAATGGTGTGGAAATTATTCCCGTTCACCCTAATGTTCGTGTAGAGTCGCGAGAAGGAATCTAGGAATGACATTGAGAAGAAGATGAAGTAACCATCATCCCAGTAATTTGTTTTGGCGGAGTGGGCTGGCTTTGAACTGCAGGGGAGGGCTGAGCGGGTTTAGCATGGACGGAGTTCGAGGATGGTGGAACCGACTATGCCGAGAAGGAGGCGGAGTTGCCACCGAAGTGAGCTTACTAGCTGCTCCCTTCGTGGTCCAACCCTCAGCATTCTCCTCCTGTGAAGTAGAAGCATTTTGAGCAATGGTAAGCTTAGTACGTTGGGTAGCGGACAATCATGAATATGGTGGTCGAAGCTTGGTAATGAGAATAAGGTGTTGGGAAGGTTGAAATAGAACACCTTCTCGTAAAATACACATCACCCCAACTTGAATATCGATGTGATCTTGCAGATCGAAGTTAAATCAACCTCCACACAAAAATGTTTGTGAGGGTGAGCATGGAAAAACGCTCGTGCTCATGAAAATCACATGACCTAGGGGTCGAACAATATCATTCAAAAAAGGCCAAAGTTGTAGGGGTAATCCTGGAATCTCAACCCAAAAGGAACTCAAAGTGATACCTGATTCGCTGGGTTGAAATATGGGCTCCATCTGGACAAGACAAGAAAAGTATTACCAATATACCAACACAAGGAGCGTTTTAAAAGTAGCTCAACCTATGATGGTTCGCAAAAAGTTAAAAATAAAACCCTTTGGTAAGACTCGAACATCATTTACCTTGATACCAATGGATTTTCAATGGGATTTAATTCATTTTGGAGGTAAGACTCAGATGGAATGCGACCACAAAAATAAGCAACCAAACAATTGTTATGATAAAATTACACAAGATCAACAAAAGAAAGCTCAATAGTAACATCTAGGGGAGATTTAGAAACATTACCTCGTTGTAAACTTTCGGGAAAAACTTCCTCATGCGTTTGGGAGCCATTGTCATCGTCGTTTGCAAATCGATTTTGCAACGGATGATTAGTAGCCATTTTAAAGTAGTCGGGCGCCACCCAAAATGGGTGGAATAAATGCCCAAGATGTTATGCAAAGGGAAATAATAATAGTAAAAAGCTTGAAAGGATCAGTAATAATAAAGCTAACATGAGTGTAATCATGTAGGAAAACCCTAACAGAGCCAAGTAGAGCCCACTTCTGAACTAGCCAACATCATTTTTTATATTGAAATATTTAATATTTATTACTATGGTTGAAATAATAGTAACCTTAATTAAATATTCAATATTTACTCTTTAATATTCAATGCTTAATATTTAAGGTGAAAATAAGTAGTTATTTCAAATTTCTTTTGGTAGGTTTATTGGCATGTTAATTAAAGAAAGTGTTATTTGCTAATATTACTATTTTGACCTTTTAATGACAATTAATAATAATGATGATGATGATAATGATAGTAAGTAATTAATTCTATTATTAGTATTTATATAATTTAAAATTTTATAATTAATAATAGTATTATTATTAATTTTATAGATTAATAATTTATAACCAATTCGAGAATTTAATCATAATAAAATTTTAATTATATAAATATTAAATATAGTATAATTATAATTATAATATACTTAAAATTTTGAAATATAGAATATACATATATACACACATATATATACACACACATTAAATTTGTAATTTTTACTAATTTTAGAAAAATAGAATTTAATTATCGTAACTTTTCTATTGAAATATAAGAAACATATAGTACATGCTACTTATTGATTGTAATAGGATGATTAAGGCATGTTAATAATAAAATGTATTAATAATAAAGTTCATGAAATTTTTACGCGAAGGCGTTTCCCCTATGGGAGAGGACCTCTGACGTTTCGAAGCTATTTTAAATTTAACGGCTTCTTTGACGTTTTCAGCGATTGCATGTTAAATTTGATGGGTCATTTTCATTGATAAGAGGGTTTCTGTGTCTGCAGATTTATGATCACATCTTGGACACAAATTTGCTGCTGTATTTCTTTGTCTACTGCATCGTCACTTGCTTCACCATTTTGCAACGTCTTTTCCATCTGAACCAACCAATTGTGTCTCAGATACAACAGGGCTTTGTTCGCTGCGTCTCTTTGTCAACATCCACTCCCTCTGTATCACTGTTATTCGCACAAATAAATAATAAATGGCCATAAAACCAATTTCGATGATGAAGACGATGACTGTGTTTCATTGGCATTGTGGCGCAACCGCAAGTAAATTGCCCAACAAAGCACATTTCCAACGCTTCAATTAGAATCATACATCGCCAACGCCAATGCCATCCACTTCCGATCTCAATCTCAATCTCACATAATTATGTAGAGAAAGTCGGTTGAAAGAGGTGTTACACATTCTGCTTACTAAGCGGAACCCCGATTTAAACTTCGAAACATACATTCACCTATTGCACACCTGCATTTCGAAGAAAACCCTTTCAGAGGGTAAACAAATTCACTCCCACATCAATGAGAGGGAATTGAAGTTTTCCACACACAAACTGTTACAAGTGATACAACCCAAATATTCACACACGAACAACACAGTAAAAGACAGGATATTTTTTTTTGACTTGCTTCGACACATAACACGACACAACATGTCGTCACAAAGTTACAACCAACTCTAGGAACCACTTGTTACGGGGATGACCACAAGGTCAGCACGGAAACGTTCACACCCAAAAGGATAATACACTTTTTCTTTTTGACAGGACAACATAGAAGTCCAACCACATGACACTCTCACAGCTAGGGCAAACCACAATGAGATATTCTTGAGGGTTATTTATTTTAAAAAGACATCTTGCAATTCTTAACTTACGTTTTCAAGGAGGCTCAAGATATGATTCATACAATTCATCTTACCAAGCTAAGCTCATTCTTTTACACTGAGTAATCATCTTTAAATCTTCTCTATTATGACATTTATTTGCTTAATTCATTTATTTGGAGAAAGGGGGTAATTTAATTCCACAAGGCCATCTATTTACACTTACGCTACTAGAACTTGTTCATGCCCATATGACAACATGGGTTTGCGCTCAACATACTTAAGAGAAGAAAGACAAGGCACCTTGGAAAAAGGTTTGAGGGAGAAGGTTGAGTTGAAATCATCTTCAAGGCCTCATTAGCTATTACCAAGATATAATTGAAACTTGAAAACTTAACTAGAATTATTAAAGATTTTACTTAGGCTTTACTAAAATGAGTTTTATAAAAATAAAACAATTTACCATCCAATGGCTAAGAGATAGATTGCGTGGTTTTTAAGGTGTTATCTCCCGCTTATTAAATCTTATTATCTTCCGTAACTAACCATAGATTTCCCTTAAGTTCGTTTAAGTATTTCACCAAGAAAAGGATAGTGTTCATTAGTGTAGCTAGGGATATCAAGTTATATAATGTTACTTAACAAAGGATAATTTCATCTTTGATTACTTATGGAATTACATGCTCTCAAGTTGGTCACCTCTACACTAATTTATTTGTAATATAAATTTTAGTTTAACTTCTATAAGTATTGAACAACCCATTTTATTTTTCTTATGACACACTATTACTAAGTCTTAGAAAGATTTAACTCAACATTTAATCGTAGGGGTAAAGTTTAACAATATTTATTTACGAAAACGAAATAAGGTTACATCAACTCTTAGAATACCGATAATCCATTAAGGTCACTCAACAAGCGGTAAAAAAATTTCTTATATTTTCCAAGATAGACAGACAATTCAAGGTTCCAAAGTTAAGACGACATAATCCACGATACAAAATACTAAGACATTGATCCTCTTCTAAAATGTCCACTAGATGTTATCAATAGTTGAACAATATAAAAAGGATTCATATAAAAGAACTTCTCAATGGAGGTTGATGTAAAAATCTACAAGTCTATCCCTCACCTACTCGCAAAATCCATCTGCAACAAATTTTTCCACAAGATTCAGTTCGCGAGAACTGAGCAAGATAAGGCTACACAAAACCACCATAACTATTATCTAACAATACCACAAAAGGAAGCACTTTATTACAAGAATTGGGTCAAACCTCTAAACACTATCAACACATCAAGTTATAATAAAGTCTCCATCATGCCAATCAAAGAAGGAGAAGACCTTGTACTTCAGTTAGGAGTAAAAGCAACGAAAGTATAGCAATCGTATGAGAATGGCCCTTGGCCCTATAAGGAGAAAATAAACAATCTAGCAAAACATAATTTCCCATCAAGTAAGTAATTAAACAATAATTACAAGATTGAGATTTGATATAGACAGACCAACCATCTAGAATTTTATCAAAGGTACTAAACGCATAGGCTAAAATAATATATTTCTAAAAGAACAAAAGTTGATCGGCCCAAGAAAGGGGAACCACGGGTTTCAAAAATTAACACAAAAAGCCATGTATAATTGAGTTTCAAACCGGAAATCAAATAGAGTATACACACAACATAAGTTTCGAAGTGAAGGCAAAGTATACTAGTTTTGACCATTAACTACAAAGATTTTCCAATCATTCAAGAAGGGCCAATATCTTACAAGCTAGTAGCAAACACGCAAGAGAAGAAGGGAGTTCCGTCAAACAAGAGTATACCCAAATGTCATCAACAAATTTTACAACACTAAAATTTGCAAACCTCCACAACAATTCTAATGTTTGGGTAATTTAAAATAAATTACCCATTTCCCAAAACAACCATATTTAAGGCAACCATTAGTAACACAGTCAACCGTCACACATAGGTACAAACATAATTTCTAAGTGACATTATCAAAACAAAACCTTCCGCTATGAATCCATAAGACTATCAAATGAAAGATGGTTTTTCCCGAAGATTGATCACATTTAAGGAAATTTCCATCACAAAACATTAAGGTAATTACGTGCATAAAAACCGACCAATGTTAATTAATAGCGTTAACATTACAAAGGAGAAATAATGCAAGTTAGGAAAAATAGAAGAGCGCCATCAACAACAATTCCGAGAGGGGGATTAGACCAAAACTATTCTAGTGTCAACAAGGTACTAGATTCGCACAATGAAACCTCGAGCTTAGTTGATCCGAAAAGCTAGTTATGGTTCAAGTTGATAGGGATGGTCAAGGTACTTCTTGAGGATGGCCTTAAAATCCTAGAAACAAGATGAAAGATAATATAAGAGTCTAAACACGCGAGACGGAAAACACATTGCACACAAACCTTTTCATTCTACAAGTTTTAATACCAAAATCTAAGTCAAGCTAGCCTAAACATTGATCACACTAATCCTACAACCTTCCTTTCTCGATGCCAAAAGGTTATCAAAGGGACTTGTGAAGGAGCTAACAAAAACGTCAAAGACAAACTTGGGTGCTAGGGAGGGGCTTCATAGTTATCGTAAACTTACTTCCATGATATCGAAAATACTAGTTTGATCAACATAATAACTTGCAACTCAATCGCAGAGAAGAATAAATACATAAACAACAGACGAAGGTCTATCACTCGAGCAAGAGAAACATAACACCCAGAGGAGAGGGCACACATCCTTTCGACCAACATACTGACAACGATAAAAGCTAAAACAAGAAGAAACAAGCAGAAAGGGGAAATCTCCCATCATGACATCCAACTGACAAATCAATGCAAGGAAAAGTGGTTCGATTTCACAATAATTTTAAATAAAATAATAGTAGAAAAGTGTAGAAATATCTTGCCTTTTTTCTCCAGATTCAGTAGGTTTCATGGACACCGCCTGACCAGCAACAACAACCCAAGCCTAATTCCATTTTCTTCAAGCTCGTTGGGCACCCAAACATCGACCATCTTCACGTTGGCACAGGTAGGAGTTCACGGCCAGGGTGGGTGGTCTAAAATACTTTCCAACATCCTCCCAACGCGTGTCAAAAGGGAAAGTTACAGCGGAACATGGACATCCATCCAGCACAATGGAAAATCCACTTTTGGAGCCCATTTAAGAAGCTGGAAATAAAATCTGGTCTCTTATTTATCACTGCAGACCTGGCACAGTGCGCCTTGTTATAGTGCCAGACTATGTCTGCAGATTGCTTCACCTGGCATTACCAATAATCTCTACAAGAACATTTTCCTTTTTTTTTTTTAAAGTGATGGAACCGCTTTGCATCTCTCACAACAATTTGCTTTGCAACAATCTTGGACAAAACCTGGTGCAGTGTGGCAGTCAACACATACATTAAGGTTCTTGACAACTCTGAGAGTTGTCCCACGGGGAAGGCTTAACAATCCAAATGCAATTGCCATCTTCTCACTATGGTGGTAGAGGAATACTTTTACTTTCCCGTTCACTCAGTAGTACATGTTCTGAATCGAAAGATATCCTGCTACCTTCATCTCCCAAGACATTTTCTCCAACATTGCATAGATCTCCTGTGCCTGTGGGTGTGATCTGTCACCTACACAAAAAGCATGCACCATTTTATTGCCTTTAATCCAACTACATCCAAGTTTCTTTTTAATTCCTCTATCCTTCATCGATCTCCTAATAAGTTCATAATTGCAAAGCAAATTGTGCTTCATGAATACTCTGATATGAAACAGATCCGCCTCTATGAGATCCTCTTCCATGAGTTACATCGTAAAACAAGTAAGGTCTCAATAGAGAATCTTTGCAAATAAATTTCATCAGGTCTCCTGGTAACACTCTCACTGTCACATAGTCGATTTTGATAAAAATATCTTGAAGGAGAAACCCGAATCTGAGGATGCATCTGATACAGAACAGATAACAACATAGTTGGACAACCTACTTGCTGGAAGCACTCACAAAGGCTTCTACTATACTGCAACATGCCTGCCGCCGCATTTCTTCCATACTCGACTGCAACGGTGTCGCCCATCCGAAGAGGAGGAGCCGTGACATGCCATGGGGTGTCTGCATTCACAAAGTGCGGGGAAAACGAAGCGACAGAGGGAGAAGAAGAGCCTGCGACTGGAACAACGAACGTCCTTCCCATGTTTTGATCCCACGCGCTCCTGAAGGGAGAGTTAAACAGGTCGAATCCTCTCTTTAACCCAATAACTCACCGAATAGAAGAGACAGTAAGCTGAAACCCATGATCTTCTGCTATCATTCCTGCTGCCTGGCTAGTTGCTGATGCGGGTCGCTGCTGTGGATCCCGACAAGAACACACCTCGCAGCATTCAAGAAGGTGGAGGTAACACGCCTGCTTCACTAGCTTGAAGCTCCAACTAAAACCACGCGCGCAGGGAGGAGCCAGGAAGAAAAACGCCATGACAGAAGGATTTGCTGGCCTCTCTGCCCACGCAACCAGGAAGAAAATGCCCTCACACGCCTACATCACTAGCTATCACGTCAAACCAGACTGCGCCCATACGCATTGAATGAAAGGATCAAAAAGAGATCCAGGTGAAGAAAAACAGGCCTCCACCGACTCCCATCTCTCTCACGCAAGGTAAAAAAATGTGACGGCCATTACAGTCTACAGGTTGGGTGGTTGGGGGAGACTAATGTCATCCACGTGCAAACAAGGCCTGCGAAAGGACCTGGTCGGCCAAGGTGGCAGTGGAGGGTAGGTGCAAGCAAATTAATAGATTCAAAACTACGCAGTCCTCACCTTCAAAGGTGCCACCACCCAACCTCTCTCCCCTTCCAAGTAAACCAAGGCTGGAAAAGACTACAAACATGCCCAAATGCCTTGAAAAGGTTTTAATATTCTATTAGAACTTTTAACAACAAAATTCATTACGCATTTCACCGATCAAAAGCATGATAAGCTCACTAGACGAAAGTTAGAAATGACCCTCGGAAACAAAAGCGCACTTACGACAGAACGAGATGGCGAGACAAAGCGAAAGAAGGGAAGAAACTATTCCAAAATAACTCCGCAATAAGGTCAAAGTCACCTGACGATAAAAAGGGAGCTCAAATAAACGTTCAACGAAAAGCAATGGGGGCAAGGTGGCAGAAACGGAAGTCGATGCCCAACGGGCATTACAACAAGAAACCCTTATACACATGTATAAAAAGTGTTGATGCTTGGTTGATGCTCGCCAAGTGTTTGATCAAATGATTGAGCGAGACCTCTTTTCGTGGAATATCATGATTGCAGCTTACAGAAAACATGAGCATCCTCACGAAGCATTGACGTTGTTTCAGCAAATGCAACCAGCAGGTGTCCAGCCAAATCAGTTCACCTTTGCTACCATACTCCCAGCCTGTGCCAAAATAGTAGCTTTGAAACAGGGCATGGACATCCACCAGAGAGTAATGGAGAAGGGACTTTTGTCAGATGTTGTAGTTGCAAGTGCTCTGATAGATATGTATGCAAAATGTGGAAGCATTAATAAGGCACGTGAACTGTTTGACAAAATGCCTGAAAGAAATGTTGTGTCATGGACTGCAATGATTGCGGGATATGCACAAAATGGGTTTGCTGAAAAGGCCCTGGAAAATTTCAAGCAAATGCAATTGGTAGGTGTAAAAGCCAACCCCGTAACATTTGCCAGCATCCTCCCAGCCTGTGCCAAAATGGGAGCTTTAGAACAGGGTATGGAAATCCATCAAAGCATAATAGAAAGCAATGTTTTTTTTAACGTTGTAGTTGCAAGCGCCCTGTTAGATATGTACGCAAAATGTGGAAGCATACACAAGGCATGCAAACTGTTCGACAAAATGCCTCAAAAAAATGTGGTCTCGTGGAATACCATGATTGGAGGATATGCACAAAACGGGTTTGTTGAAAAAGTTGTTGAAGCTTTTAAGCAAATGCATCCACAAAGCGCAAATTTTGAAATTGTCTACAAGCATCCATCAAAGCATAATCAAAAGTGGATTTTTATCAAATGTTGCAGTTGCAAATTCTCTGGTAGATATGTATGCAAAATGTGGAAGCATACACAAGGCACGTGAGCTATTTGACAAAATGTCTCAGAAAAATTTAGTCTCGTGGAATGCCATAATTGTAGGATATGCACAAAATGGCCTTTGCAAGGATACTCTCAAACTCTTTGAAGTAATGAAACAATCTGGAACAAACCCTGACCATGTAAACTTCACCTGTGTTTTATTAGCATGCAGCCATGCATGTTTAGTGGATGAGGGTTGTAATTACTTCAGTCGCATGACTAGCTATTATTGCATTGCATTTACAATTGATCATTATGTGTGCATGGTTGACCTTCTTGACCGTGTTGGCTATCTTGAGGAATCTCTAAATTTTATCATCAAAATGGAAATTAAACCCATGGTCGTTGTGTGGAAATGTTTGTTGGGTGCCTGTAGAGCACATAAGAATATAGGGTTAGGATCATTTACAGCGACTCTTCTTTTTGAGCTGGATCCTCAAAATACTGCAACTTATGTTCTTCTGTCAAACATTTATGCAGAAGTGGGTAGGTGGAGTGAGGTTCAAATGATAAGAAGATTGATGAAAGATAGAGGAATTCAAAAGAAACCTACATGAGGATGTCTATTATAAAACCTATGTTCTTACTCTTGCTTTTGCTTTTGATTTTTTTGTGTTGCACTAATGCTTGTTTGGATGGCAGTTGCCAAGTAACTATAAAAGTAGCTCTTGTACATTGTAGGGTTCATTACAATTGAATCGAGAGTTTACAGTGTGTTAATTTTGTGAAATTTGAGGAGAATTGTTCAAATTAAAATTGAATGTAGAGCGTATACTTTCCGTTAATTTTGTGATATTCAGGGAGAATGCTTCAGCTTAAAATTGAATGTAGAGTGCACACTGTATGTAATTTTTGTGAAATTTTGGGGAGAATTCTTCAGCTTAAAATTGAATGTAGAGAGTACACTTTGTATTAATTTTATGAAATTTGGGGAGAATTTTTCAGCTTTTAGATCCCTGTGCGAGCGATAGTGATTATGCATCTGGAATTTACTGCAGCTCGTGTGAGCTTAGCAATTTGAGGTGTATTCGTGAACAAGCAACAACAGTCCATTTAAAATTGTGGTAATTATCCTCCTTGTTTTAATGAGATCTGTTATTTAATTTATCAAATTACCATGGAAAACATTGTTTTTTTCTTTTGATGAATGGGGGAATCGACAATGTATCCTTCATTACCTCTCCACAGGTCAAGGGTTTGAACCCTAGAAAACTTTGTTATTCATAAATTAAAGATAAAGGCTATTTAGTATTCTACTAGACAAGTCTTATTCTTTTTTATTTTTCTATATATGTATATTTGTTTTTATCTGAATTCAGCTACAGTAATAAACATGTTTACACTATTGAATCCAGATAAAAACAAGAAGAATATATTCTCATGTGGAAATCTCAAAAACGTTTTGTTTATCAAGATTTGGTTTTGATTTTGATGATTCTACAAAGAAGTAATTCGAGTTTTGTTTTCTTAGAACGCTTCACTGCCATTCAATAAGTACTCGTTTCTCACAACACACAATGCATATGCAATTGACAATGGTGCTCCCTAGGCTACCTTCACAAATCAAGAAGACTGTCACACATCAATTGAATGTATGCATTTCACTCATTTCTCTCAGCTGCCTTGAAAGTAATTTATTTCAGTTAGTTTTGAAGTCTTTCAGATTGCATGCTTTTGTCAGAACCTCTTTTCCTTGTTCAGTATTGATGTATTTTAGGCCCTGGGAACTTATTTATATTGAATGATATCACTCAAAAATGTTAAATTTTCTGCAGTTCTTTGTCACGGTTCAAGAACTTATTTTCAATATTGATGTATTTTAGGTTCTGAAAGAGAACGCTTACACTTAATGGGAGCTTAAAAGCCACCATCCTCCCAGCCTGTGCCAAAATGGGAGCTTTGCAACAGTCTACAAGCATCCATCCAAGCATAATCAAAAGTGGATTTTTATCAATGTTGCAGCTGCAAATTCTCTAGTAGATATGTATGCAAAATGTGGAAGCATACACAAGGCATGTGGGCTTTTTGACAAAATGTCTCAGAAAAATTTAGTCTCGTGGATTGCCATAATTGCAGGATATGCACAAAATGGCTTTTACAAGGATGCTCTCAAACTCTTTGAAGTAATGAAACACTCCGGAACAAACCCTGACCATGTAAGCTACACATGTGTTTTATTAGCATGCAGCCATGTAGGTTTAGTGGATGAGGCCTGTAATTACTTCAGTCGCATGAGTGGTTATTATTGCATTGCATTTACAATTGATCATTATGTGTGCATGGTTGACCTTCTTGGCCGTGCTGGCTATCTTGAGGAATCTCTAAATTTTATCATCAAAATGGCAATTAAACCCATGGTCGTTGTGTGGAAATGTTTGCTGGGTGCCTGTAGAGCACATAAGAATATAGGGTTAGGATCATTTACAACAACTCTTCTTTTTGAGCTGGATCCTCAAAATACTGCAACTTATGTTCTTCTGTCAAACATTTATGCAGAAGTGGGCAGGTGGAGTGAGGTTCAAATGATAAGAATATTGATGAAAGATAGAGGAATTCAAAAGAAACCTGGGTGTAGTTGGATTGAAGGCCATAAAATGGTACATGCTTTCTGTGTAGGAGACACATCACATCCACAAACATAGGAGATTTATGCAAAGTTGGACGAATTGTATTGGGAGATGAAGGCAGGAGGATATTTCCCAGATTCAAATCATGGACTGATTGATGTGGACAAGGAGGAAAAAAATTATTCCTCTCCCACCATAGTGAGAAGTTGGCAATTGCATTTTGATGTTTTGTCTCTGTACACTGAAAATAATGCTTAAAGATGAAATGTTTGACTGATCATAATGAAGAAAAATGGATCTGTACATTGTAGATTCATAAGAATCCAATAAATATCTAACCTTCTAATTAAAATGATTTGTTGAAGAATCTAACAAGTGTTTTTTTAATTTCATATAGAATCATAAAAGAAGACAAAAGCTAGACTGGGACACTCGGCTAAAGATTACTAATTGTGCTGCAAAAGGATTAGCATATCTTCATCATGATTGTAGCCCATGCATTGTTCATAGGGATGTGAAGACTTATAACATTCTTTTGGATGATAATTTTAAGGCACATTTGTCAGAATTTGGCATTGCCAAGTACATTTCCTCGGCCAAAACCCACACCTGCACCTATGTTATGGTTACCATTGGCTACATTGACCCTGAATATGCAAGAACATCAAGGCTTAATGAGAAATGTGTTGTATACAACAAGGACATTTTCATTCATGTACAATAATACAAACTTGATGGCTTGAAGTATCACACTCCTTATCAACATGTTAACGACAATACAAAAAAGGCTTTTTCAACAAAAAACTAACCAAAAAACCGATGCAATCACCGTCTCAAACACGTTGCAACACTAACACAATTTCACCCAAATAATTAACTACCCCTCTAAATCAAATAACATATACCGTTCGGCGTTCACATTGCATTGTACACATGCGATTGCTAGTTTATAAATTCGGTCTCTTGTATTTTAGCTATCAACATTGTTGAAATGGGGCAAGTTTGTGGTTGATTTATAAGTGGGCAAGAAAATCCGTGGAACAGTTGCATGTATTTCATGAAGGAGGTGGCAGTTGCATGTATTTCATGAAGGAGGTGGCTTTTGGTTTTTTTTCCGGCCGAAAAATTTAGTATGGAGTGAGATGCCCATGGACGTAATGCATAAAACATTCACACATCTTCCTGTGGAGTCTGTCTATAATTTTAGGCTGGTGTCAAAGGGATTCGGTAAGATTCTTTTGTCTCAAAATTATTTAAGTGCTTTGAATCAGACGTGTGTAAGCATTTTTCGAGATTGATAGGCGGATCATCACGTCACTTACTCTTTTTAACACAAACATGGAAGACGATCTCCTTTCTTTCCTCCCTCAAAGTATATTTAATTTGTATCACGAATCATGTGGAAGAGGATTACTCGTCCTGCACTTCATGTGGCCCAATGTGATATATGTCTGCAATCCACTTAATCGAACTTATTCCAAATTGGGCAGTTGTTTAACAATGGGTCATAAAAGAATAGTAGACATATTTGAGGGGAATGTCACGACATCCTACAAAATTCTAGTGATTGTAGATTGCAGTTCAATTGAAGTTTACGACAGTGGCGAGGATTCTTGGATGGTCATGGGTTCCATTCCCGAGGAGGATTATGATATGGAGAATGAGTACTTATGGTGGAACGGTTATTTAATCTTGGGAATGCAATCCAAGGCCGACATTCGCAGACGTACACATTGGCCCTGCCTAATTGTTTACACCACTCGAAATTTTGTGTCGTACTTTTCAGTGGCGCTACCTATGAAGCGTTGAATTAGGTTCAAGTTGATTAAATGCAGGTCCTCACTTGTAGGGTGGAGCTGAGTATAAAAGAACCCAAGACCATTACCATACCACTCGTCTGTCCTGGATAGAGATTGGAAGACTTTCTGTATTCTTCTTTTATCGTTGTGTGGGTGTGGAAGACTATATATGTTTCTTCTGGGTTGATGACAAAATTAAAGCAATTGTATACAATTTAAAGCAGAGGTCATGCAACTATCTCTTTAAAAACTATTTTCCTCCAATAGGAAGACTCCCGTATAACCATCTAGCATTTGAACTCTGCATGTCTGAAATAGTACTATCCAACACTTAGAACCCTTCTTATCAATGTTATATCTTCTTCTTCTTCTTTTAGGTATCATCCATCTTTGTTTCTTGGGTATGATTTGAAATTTTGATATCATAATAAGTTCTTTCATATTGTTGGAATAAATTTATTAAAAATAAATAGTATATGTTGACACTAATGAATAGTTGTGGTCTCCAAAGACCATAACTTATTGTATATACCATTTAGATGCACAGACCATTTAGAGCTATCTTTTTATATTTTACTCCTCGTTGTAATCTATAAATACTAGTTGAATGAAATCCTTAGGCAAACAATTAATGCAATTCAGTTTACTTGTGTGTATGTATGTATGTCTAATATATCAACAACTTGTGTATGTACGCTATGGTATTAGAGCTGGTTGTGAATGGTCTAGGTATAAGAAAGTCAAGAGTGGTTAAGGGTGATGAAAAAACACATTTGTTAGTCAGTTGTGAAGGAGCGGTTTGAAAAAATAAAGAGAACGTTGCAACGAAAATACAATTTGATGTGGTTGCCATAATAGAGAAGGTCGTGTAATATTATTTTAATTTTTGTGAATTAAAATGGCCACATTTCTAGCACATTGTTTTTTTACCGTGTCATTAACAATTTTATTTGGAGATTTCTCTTATTTAAATTGAAGATTTTTTTTTGGGTGAATGAAATCTGAAATTGAATCTTGATGAAAATTTATTATTCTGTCATGGATTATTTAAGCATTCTAGTTCCCGATGCATGAACTAGATGGGAAGAATTACTCTTTGTGGAAATATAATCCTCTAGCATTTGAACCTGCATGTCTCATATGGTACTATCCAACACTTAGAATTCTTCTTATCAATGTTTTCCTTCTTCTTGTTTTAGGGTATGATCCTATTTTATTCATTTTTGTTTCTTGGGTATGATTTGAACTTTTGATATCATTTTAGTAGTATGCCAAACACCAACTTGCATGAGCTATTGAATCATCGCACTTAATTCAAAGTATGAAACTTTGAGATTTTCACTCATTTACAAGCAATTTTTTGTGCTTAATATCCATGCAGTAAACTCCCTTACTATGAAATAAGTCCACTCCACTAATTAGCGTAAGATAATTCGTTAATAGATACTCCTTTAAATTTCCTTTTGCAAATTACATTGAAGAGCTTTCCTCCTTTCACATATTTCGTCACAAAATAGGTTTTTCTTTTTCTTACCATGTCATGCATTCGCTACACAATGCCCCGTATATGCTACAAAATGTTGGGATTCCTAATTAATATCATGCCTAATATTTCTCTTTTGATTTGCTCTATCATGCCCACTTTGAGAACGATCTATTTTCACAATGGCCTTGTCATGTTTGTGAATTTTTAGCATATAATATTTATTGTTATGTAATGCCCACTTCTCTTCAACACTTATTATACTATGATTTTGATTACTGTTGATTAGAGACATGGACATTATTATATTTTGATTAACATATTGATAGACAGTATGGATATTTTGATCATTGATATGTTGTGACTCATATTGTGGATTATATGGACTTCTAGAGGCATGGATAGATATATCAGTATGATGATGATCTAGTGTTGTTACTTTATATATATTGACACTTTGGATTCTTGACGTATTGATTTTGTTAGATGATCGAGCTAGTCTTGTGATCTCATTAATGTTGATGAAATGGTAAAATTGAAATATTTAGAAATTGTAAACAATTAATAGAATTGCTTAGCTTGATGATGATTTAGCTACGTGTATGATGTTATTGGATGATATGTATATGTGTTTTTTATTTCATGATGTATTTGATGTGGCCTTGAGGCCGAAGAGGTATTGTTTTGATTTTGCAGGAAATTATATCACAACAAACAAGAATGGGCAACTTTTGTTCATGTATATTGTTATGTTATTGTTGAGTTGTTAGGGGTCCCCATTGGGGGTGACCTCAAATGTGACCATGGGTTTATGTGTTTCTTTTCCCTCTTTCATTTTATTTATTTTGTGAGTATGTGATTTCTTTATTGTAATGTATTTCCACTTATTTATTGCTTAGTTATTGTGCTCTTGTTAAGTTAATTAATCATGTGATTATGCTAAGTTGGGATGTGACCAAAGGGGCATTTAATTGTGGTAGATTGTCCTTGTTATATTATGGATTTGAAAGGGATTTTATTGATTTTGGTGTTGTGTACTCAACCTTACTTTTCTAATCTTGACTTTGGTCTTATGAGCCACTTTTGGAGGCTTGTGGGACAAGTTAAGCTTATTTCATACCTCTTAAACTCACCCACCTACTACACCTATGTGTGAGGGGCTTATTTTAGGCCTTACTATGTGTTTTAAGGGTGAAAAAGGGCAATTAATTGCACTTTATTACAACTCATTTAATTTTGTCCTTATAAGTATGGAGTAGTGGTTTGTGTGTGGAAGAAAACTTGTCATATTCTCACCCACCAATTTATGAGTCTTGGGCTTGGTGTTTGACTTGGTGAAGTGGATTGGAGGAGAAGTGATGTGGCATCCTACATGGAGCCACATCACCACTCTCTCCTCATTTTCTATTTATGTAAGTTATTTTGGAGTTTTGGGGGTTACTTGTTTTTATTTCACACTTGCATTTTGGAGGAGTTTGCTTGAGTTCTTGTTTGGAGCTTGGGAGCTCATTTTGTGCTTTTGGCTTGGACTTCAAAAAGTTTGGAAATTTTTGCTTGTGGATTGAAGATTCTTGCAATGGCAAGGTAGGGTCTATACCCTTGCATTTTATTTTATTTGTTGTGTGATTGCTTGTAAAATGAATGAATGTTGTGTTGTTTTGGATTTGGGGTAGTATGACCTTAAGGATGGTGTGGGAGAAGGAAAATGGGGATATTTTGAGGGAGGGATAAGAGTTTTGTATATAATTTTGAAGGTATTTTGGGTTGGTTGTCCCACCTTGTGATATTAAGGAAGATTTCTTGTTTATCTTGATATGTTTTATTTGAGGGAGTGATAAGAGATTGAGGGAGAGATAAGAGATTGAGGGAGGGATAAGAGTTTGGTTTTGGTTGTGTGGATGAATTTTTGGAGGCTTTTAAGGTGGACACTTAACCCATTGGGAGGCATAAGGGATTCCCCATATTTCTCTTCTCCCTTGGTTTAGATTTTAAGCCTTTGTGTTGGGAAAAATTGTATATTTGTAACTATCAATGTTATTGTGTTTGTATGTGTTACAAATTGTTGGTATGAGTGTATGCATTGTGAAGCCTTTGTAGAAGTTTCCATGGTTGTTTGATATCCCTTATTGATAGATTATAGGGGCTCGGTGCCCTAATGAGAAGGATGGCTTCTCCTTCTCATTGGAATAAAGTTAGGGGTGAGTGTTGCCTACACCCCCTTCCTTGTTGTTGTGATTGGATTATGAAGAAATGAAGGAGCTCAAGTTATCATCTTGGAAAGAGTTGTTGAGTAGAAGATCAAAAAGAGAAAGTTTAAAATAAAAAAAAATTGGCCATGTTATTTCCACCTTTGAGTGGAAGGCTTATATAAACTTGTATTTTAAAGAGAGTTTCTTGTAAATTTAATTATCAAGCTATGTATGGGAAATGGTTGAAAGAAGGACTTTTGTAAGTTTTATTTAGTGGATATGTAATTCCTTTCAAATTTGGAAATGAATCAACAATTTTCTTTGTGCCTTCATTTTGAAAATGGTCTTTTTGCATTGGAAAATATATGGAAGCTTATACTTGTTTTCCTTGTTGAAATGGTTTTCATTCTTGTTTGTGAAAAGGAAATAAACTTGCACTTAGTGAATGGTTAAATTCATTTCTCTCTTTTAAATTTAAATGCATTGTGTTTGGAAATGAAACCGTGTAGTCAAATTTTAAATGATTTTGCAAAGGAAAAGTTACTCATTTTGTGATTTAAATCAAGAAAGAAGTTGTTATTTTTATTGAGTATTTTGTTAAAATTAATACATTACTTAGAACTCGAGATTAGATATATATAAATATATATATGGTATAATATATATTTGAATATATGCTTATTAAAAACAAGTTGTTTTGCACAAAGTGACCGACACAAGTCGATCAACCGGTGTCGGCAGAGCGAAACCGACATCGTCTCTGTAAACTATATAAAATCCTATAAAATCAAACTTTTCACTTAGTTGCATGAATTTTGTGCTTAGAAAATGCAACACGAGATATTATAATAAACATGAACTTTCAGTAAAAAAATACAAATGTATATATTTGAGAATATATACATTTTTGTATATTTTATAAGTTGTTTCAGATTCATAAGAACGGCCGATAGCTAGACCGACATCGGTAGCACAATAGGAATCGCTACCGGTTAAGCGACCAACACCGATCGCCTATGCGTGAAACTCTTTTTCTAAAAAACGTGATTTTCAGCCCGGATATGTATTTTAAACAAATATTTGTGAACATAATGTAGATCCGTCTTAAATTTGGATATATATAAATATATGCATGCATGCATATATGTATATACTCTTAGATCAAACAAAATGAGATTTCCCCAATTGTTATCTCAAGAAAATGTGAGCAACTAAATACCCAAAACCAGATTTATTGTGGAATCTCTACAACAAAACAAATGGATAACTTTGCAATACCAAACCTAAGAATCAACTAAACTAAATAAAGAGTAGAATGGAAGAAGACTCCTCCCATTTACAAAAGTAAAACCAAAAGAAATTTCTCCATGGTTTCTCCTCTTGCTTCCATGGCTTCCACACCTTCAACCTGCAAACACAAATGAATAAATGAAGAGATTAGGGCAAAGGAAAGAATAAAAAGGAATTATAAGGATAATTAGGGTTATTTGGGAGGAAAACTAAATCTAAGGGTCCATATTAATCTGATCTAAGGTTGGAGGATGGACCCTACATATTTCAAGTTGTGGCATTTTAATGGAATAGGTAATTCTAAATAAAATATATGGGTATTAAGTGAATGGGGCCACTTAGTAGGTTAGAATAAGTTATGATCTTTTATTATGGTTAATAAATAAATAAACGACATTGGGTTATAATGATTAATTAAATACTATTGGGAAATGGGGTATTGTAGATTATGACTTATAATGATTTAATTAATTGGATTTTGAAATATATAGTTAGATGACTATATGATGTAATTGGACATTAGTTTGGGTGCACTTGTTCATGTTGAAGAAGAATTTATTTTATTTTATTTTGTTCACAAGCTAATTCGAGGCCACTTCGTAAATATCTAATGTTTGTTTAAAAGATTTGGCTTCCACCATAGTAGTGATCCACGCTAGGCCATTGTCATCCTCAAATCAAGGTGAGTGATTTTGGGAGCACTATTAGAAATTAAAACCCACAACATAGTTATGGATCTCCCAAGTGGGAAATCCATCTACTAAAAGCATCAACCATAATAATGAAAAGAAAGGGAGAAATAGGGTCACCTTATCAAAGACCTCTATAAGATCTAAATAATCTCGTTGGCTCACAATTGATTAGGAAATAAAAATTAGGTGAGTTGATGCAAGCGAAGATCCAATTCCTCCAGGATGAATTGAACCCAATTTTTTCCAAAATGGCCATGATGAAGGCCCAGTTTTCTCTATCAAACACTTTGGCCATATCCAACTTAATGAGCATGTTTCCTTAATTCGGTGCTTAACCGAGTGAATTAGTTCATGAGAAATTATAATGTTGCTACACCTTTAACATATTGCTTGTATTAGGATATGAGTAGCCGACTTGTGGCTTACCATATCATTTTATTATATCATTTATACTTTCTCATGCTTAGTAGGTCATCCTTGGTGATGGCCATAGCATATGAATAGTATATATAGGGGATTGTAGGTAGTAGTTCATCATTATTTGAGCATTTGAGTCTTATTCTATGGTTTGGAGGTTGCCCCCTCGAAGTGGCGAAGCTATTCTAAATGCATATTGAGATCATTATTTTGAAATATTGTGTTATTTGGTTTTCTATTGGTTCTCATAATCTGAATTATACAAGTAATTTCATTACAAGTGGTATCGTAGTCAAGCGATCTGGGCCAAAATTAGGCAAAACCCTAATTTTTGTTTACTCTCTATCTTAAAAACCACATATAATGTGTAGGCTAATTTTTACCAGAGTTGTGAATCAATTTAAATAAAAATATCTGAAAATTTCAGACCTTTTTGATATTTTTTGCAAAAGTTATTGCAAATTTAGGGTTTTTGATAAAAACGCTCCCTAGACCAAAATTTGTGGATTTGTTTGATTTCTTTACATTTTCAGAAATATCTCAAAACAATAGTATTAGTATCTTCTCTATGTTTTTCCTATTCAGTTGAATTTGTAGTGAAACCCTAAACCCCGAGGTTTGACATCATGGCGGGGCCTTCCACCGAGCAAAAAAGAATCTGGTCACTCCAGGTAAAACCCTAGATAAAGATGGGGTAGTGATTGAAGAGTTGGAGTCAGAAGGGGTAAATATAGATTCCTTAGCACTAGGGTTTACCTTAGTTGATCATAAGGTGAGCCAACTTGAGTATGAGCTGCCAAATTACAATCTGAGATGGCCTCTAAAGGAGACAGACAAATCAATCAAAGCGAATTGGATGATATCATGCAACATGTGAAGGGTAAACAAGTATGGCCCAAATCTGCCCCATATTAACCAAGGAGGATCTTTAGTTCAAAATCATGGACAAAATAACTATGTTGGATCACTTTTCCATCCCAATCAACATCCAATTTATTCACAACCACATAACATGATGCCGAAAGTGGATATGCGCAAATTTGATGGGAAGGATCCCCTGAATTGGATAAATCAAATGGATAAATTCTTTGAGTTACATCAAACACCATCAGGAAAAAAGGTGAGATTGGCATCCCTATATCTTGAACCAAACCAATTGGTTTGGTATCGATGTTTATGTGCTCAGAGGCAGAAGAATGGTCTCAATGTCACTTGGATAGTTTTTACTGAGGAGTTGCAATTACACTATAGTTCCAGGTTTTGAGAGAACTAATTTAGTCAATTAGCAAAGTTATGGAAAACAACATCAGCCAAAGATTATGTGCATCAATTCCGAACTTATCCTTAAGGGTGGAGAATATTCCGAAAGGAATCGAATGAACTATTTCTTGGTAGTCTTGAGGACCACATCGAGCATGAGGTACGTATGTTTAATCCACCCAAGATTTTTGATTCTATTATCATGCAACGTCGAAAGCAGAGGAAAAAGTTCTATGTAGTAGGAGGCCACCGTTATCCCAATTTTTCCACCCAGTTAAAATTGGTCACCATAACCCCACACACGAAGAAACCAGAGAAATCACGTTCAAATCCTACAATCGGGGAAGCAGAGGGACTCTACAATGGACCGATTGAAGGGCTGCGAAAGATCAAACGAGCCCGCATAAGGAGAAATTTAAGAAATGACCCATTAGAATGAGTCGTGCTTCAAATCCAACAGACAAGTTATAGGCGGGCTCTAAAATGGAATAGCAGGGTCGGGTAGAAGAAACAGTGTCAAAGAACCAGAGGATCAAAGGCAAAGAAATGGTGAAGGCTTGAAGTCTTTGGGCTCTACAAATGACTCAGAATGAGCCCGAAATTGGCTAAGTATTGAGACTCAACGGAGGCTACCGAGTGTGTAAACGGTGCACATTCAAAAGCGGGATTCTAGGCAGAGACTCAAACTTGTGCTAGCCCTCCACGTGGCCAATGGAAATCAAAGTTCAAACAAGTGCCAGGCCTCCACATGTCTAGGGTCAGACTTTTGGCCCCGCCGAGCAAGGAAACTTAGGTAGAATATAAAGGAACATCTTTGTGGAGCCCGTGGAAGATGCCACGTGTCACCCGGTGCTATTTCAGAAGTGAAAGGAAGGAGCCATATCTCCAAGATGCGTGAGGCCGCCACGTGGACCCTGTATGGATAGACTCTTTAAATATTGCGCTCCCGTGACCCAAAACTTCAAATGGCCATATCTTTTGATTGGAAACTTAGATTTGGGTGGGAGAAGACTTTTTGGAAACTTCTCGATGCCCTATATGCCATGGAAACATAAAATATCATTCTTAATAGGATTTATTGGGTAAAAAATTGGAAAATTTCTTCCAGGCCATTAATGCAGAATCTGATTTCTTCAACTACCATACTAGATTTGATTTGATCCGCTAGGGAACCAAAATCGACATATTGTAGGCGGATTTGAAAGGGGCATTGATTGATGGTGGTTAAGCTTTCAAATTAGGATTCAATGCATATCTCAAGGTGGTTGAAGCAGATTCAAATTCTTCCCTCCTCTCTCTCATTCTTCCTATATATTGTAATGAAGGGGCATATTCAAAGGGTTGGTCATTTTTTCTCCTATGCCCCCTTTCTCTTTCTTCCTTAGGGTAGAATGTGGAGTCTAAGCCTCCTCCCATGGCTCTGTAATGGTGTTTTCTTGCCTCTTGCCCACTGATGATGTACCGTGTAACATTTTGGAGCAATAAAATATGTTTCGTGATGCATCTGTCCATCCTTGGCTTATTTTGTTGTCTCTTCTTACCTCTCATCGTTGTAGGGTATATACTGTGCATACTCTAATGTTTTTGTAGGTTCGGGAGCTATGCTTAATGGGTTTTGAAGTGGTGTTTCATGTGAAATCTATCTCTAGTCCGTGGTGCATTTTATCCACCCTCTTCTCTGCTCACCTCTCTCCACTTCAAGCAGTCAAATATGTGATTCAACCACTTCCTTTTCTGGTGTATCACCGCTTCTCTCTCTCTCTCTCTCTCTCTCTCTCTCTCTCTCTCTCTCTCTCTCTCCCCCTTGGAATGGTTAGATTAGGATATAATAGGTTCTACCTGCACTGGAGTAGCTTGTGGTAGGTAGATTAGGAAGCAAGAACCGGCTTTCTCCGGAGGTCCATTTCAAGTTCTGCGAGTCCAACAGCTTAAGAGATGGTCCCATATTGTGCAATCACACCAAATTCCCCACTTCACACCTGGGGCCTTTCGAGGGTGCTATGATTTTGCACTAACAGTAACCTTTCATTAACACCAAAGACCGTAGTATCTCTTCCCCTTCATTTGTTAGGACAATTAGACTGACTCCTCAACAAATGGAAGAAAAGAGAGAAAAGGGATTATGTTTTAACTGTGACAAAAAATATGGACTGGGACACAAATGTGCTGAGAAGAAGTTGTTCTAAATTGATGGAGGTAATGAGGATAATGAGGAAGCTGAAATTATAGGAGAGGCTGAGGAACCAGTAGAAGATGAAGTAGAGGATTACCAACCTACAATTTCTTGCCATACATTGTCAAGTATCAGTACTCCTCAAACACCCAAGGTTATTGGCTATCTCAAAAAATAGAAGGTGATAGTGTTAATTGACTTGGGGAGTACTCATAACTTCATAAATAGTAAGTTAGTTGCCCACCTCAATTGTTTTATTTACCCATCTCCAAAAATGTAAGTTATGATTGCGGATGGTGGGACAATCAAGTGCATAGGAAAGTGCAATAGTATCAAGATTTCCATGGGAGACTACATGTTAGACTCACCTATGTTTTCTATTTATATAAGGAGGGGTAGATACTATTTTCGGTGTCCAATGGCTCACAACCTTAGTACTATAAAGATGAATTTCCAAGAATTGTTCATGTGATTTCATTGGATGGAAGGAAAATACAATTGAATGGGATGGTAGCTAAGTCTCCATAGATTATTAGTTTTCATCGGATGCAGAAGGTTCTTAGAAAAGGAGTAGATGGATTTATAACAAATTTATTTTCCATAGAAGTTCAAAATACAGAGTCTTCAATGCCACCCAATCTTGAAGATTTTTATACTCACTCATTTTTTTAATGCAATTCCAAAGGGACTACTACGAGTTAGGAATCATGATCATGTCATTCAGTTGATTCCAGGGAGCCAAACACCTAACATCAGACCATACAGATACCCATATTCCTAGAAAAGTGAGATCGAGAAAATGGTACAGGAAATTTGAAGGCAGGTATCATCAAGCATAGCCATAGTGCATATTATTCACCAGTGGTCATGGTACATAAGAAGGATGAAACATGGAGGATGTGTCCAGATTACCAAGAACTCAACAAGTACACCATCAAATATAAGTTTACTATTCCAGTAATTGATGATTTACTTGATGAATTGCATGGTGCTATTTATTTCACAAAATTAGATCTTCGTTGGGTACCATCAAATTAGAATAAAAGAGGAAGATGTTCATAAAATGGCTTTCATGACTCATAAGGGACATTATGAGTTTTTGGTAATGCCTTTTGGTCTTATAAATGCACCCTCAACCTTTCAAAGCTTGATGAACACTGTTTTTAGGCCATTTTAAGGAAATTTGTATTAGTTTTCTTTGATGACATATTGATTTATAGTAAGACATGGGAAGAACACTTACAACATGTAAATAAAGTGTTGGAAGTTTTGGAGAAACATACTCTCTATGCAAATCCATCCAAATGTTCTTTTGGTGTACAAGAGGTAAAGTACTTGGGTCACATTGTATCCCATGAAGGTGTCAAAGTTGATCCTCAAAAGATCAAAGCTATGGTGGAATGGCCAAGGCCCAAAACTCTCAAAAATATTCATGGGTTCCTAGGACTAACAGGGTACTACAAAATATTTGTGCGGGGATATGGTAGAATAGCAACCCCACTCACTACATTGCTAAAGAAGGATGCCTTCCATTGGACAAACGTAGCCACTAAATCCTTTGAGCAGCTGAAGGAAGCCATGTGTAACACCCTAGTTTTGGCTACTCCCAACATCTCAAAAATATTCATTGTTGAATGTGACGCTTGAGATCGGGATTGGGAGCAGTTATAATATAGGAAGGAAGACAAATTGCATTTGAGAGTCTCAAATTCAAAGGAAAAGATCTTCTCAAACTTTTCTATGAGAAATAAATGATGGCTATTCTTCATGCGGTCAAGCAATGGAGGCCCTATCTCATGGGTAGACACTTCAAGGTTAAAACTGATCATGATAGTCTCAAATACTTTTTGCAGCAAATGTTATCATCTAAGGAAAAATAAAAGTGGGTAACAAAAATTTTGGGTTATGATTTTGAAATCATATAAAAAGGGTAAAGAAAATGTAGTAATCGATGCGTTTTCCATAAGGGATACATCTGTAAATACCTTACTATGTGAAATGTCCATGTTGATACCGATTGGGTGGATGAAGTAAGATTGAAATGCGATCAAGAGAAGGATACACAATCTCTAATATATAATATCAAGCAAGGATCTATGACATCTAACAAATTCGAGTGGAAAGGTAATGCGCTATGGTACAAGGACATGTTATACTTGAGTAAAGATTCTGAGTTGAAGCATAATATTCTTGCAGAGCTACATGCCTCACCTATTGGAGGACACTCTAGGTTTTTGAAGACATATCATAGAATAAAAAGAGAATTATTTTGGGAAGGAATCAAGGGGGATGTACAAAATTTTGTATCAAAGTGTTTAGTGTGCCAACAGAACAAAGGGGAAACAATTAAGACACCAGGTCTGTTGCAACCCTTACCAATTCCTAGCCAGAGATGGGAGGAGGTCTCCATGGATTTCATCACCGGATTGCCTTGTTCAGAGGGTAAGAATTTTATTTTTGTGATTTTGGATAGGCTCACAAAATATGCCCATTTTTGTGCCCTATCACATCCATTTACAACCAGTATAGTCGCAACTATTTTTTGGAGACAGTTCAAAGGCTACATGGAACCCCAAAGATAATTGTAAGTGATCGTGATCCTATTTTCACAAGTAATTTTTGGATGGAATTATTTTCATGTTTGGGTACTCAGCTAGCTCACAGTTCATCTTATCATCCTCAAACTGATGGGAAAATGGAAGTGGTCAACAAATTCTTAGAGGGGTATCTACGTTGTTTTGTATCAGATAAGCAGGAAAGGTGGATTAAATGGCTACCACTTGCAAAATGGTGGTATAACACATCTTTTCATACCTCTTCTCAAATGACCCAATTTTTAGCATTATATGGTTATCATCCACCTTCTATCACTTCCTCCTTAAGGGTGAAAACTAAGGTCAGAGATGTTGAGGAACACATTTAACATCAACAACATGTTTTGGCTAGTTTGAAGGAGAATTTAGCATTAGCACAAAACATGATGAAACAATAAGCAGATCAACACCGTAGTGAAAGACATTTTGAAATTGGTGACTAGGTTTTTATACGTCTCCATCCTTACAAACAGATGTCCCTAAAGCAACAAAAAAGGACAACAAACTTGCTCCTAAATATTATGGCCCTTATCAAGTTCTACATAAAATTAGTAGTGTTGCTTATAAACTAGAGTTACCTCCATCTTCACGCATACACCCAGTATTCCATATTTCCCTGTCGAAGAAGGTTATTGGAAAAAAATTTAGGCCTGACAGAGTTACCATAACTTGATGAGGAAGGAAGAATCATTTTGGATCCAGAGAAGATTCTACAAACACGTACTAAGAGGTCGAGAACTAGAGGAAGAATCTAAGCATAGAAGATGTAACTTTGTGAGGATGAAGGTTTTCACAGTAAAATCTAGGATTATTCAACGTTGAGGAAAATGTTGGTTTGAATGGGAAGGGCATGCTACACCCTTAATCTATTGCTTGTATTTGGATATGAGTAGCTGACTTATGTCTTACCATATCATTTCATTATATCATTTATACTTTCTCATGCTTAGTAGGTCGGCCTTGGTGATGGTCATAGCATATGAATAGTATATATAGGGGATTGTAGGTAATATTTCATCATCATTTGAGCATTTGATTCTTATTCTATGGTTTGGAGGTTTCCCACTCAAAGTGGCAAAGCTATTCTAATTACATATTGAGATCATTATTCTGAAATATTGTGTTATTTGGTGTTCTATTATTGCTCATAATCTGAATTATATAAGTAATTTCATTACAAATGCCATCCACGATTTCCCTACCCACAACAAAATCACCTTGCTCCGACGAGATGATCTTATAAGGATCCTTTTGTGTCTATTGGAAATTACCTTTGTAATGATTTTGTAAGAAAAATTACAAAGAGAAATAGGTCTAAAAGAATCAAAATATCCTAAGTTATCTAATTTGGTAATAATGCTATGAAAGTGGAATCAAGATGCTTCAAGAGTTCTTGTGAGGCTCCTGATTGTTGGACCTCCTCTACCACATCCTTTTCAAAAATATCCCAGTAAGTTTGAAAGAAATCGGTTGGAAAACCATCGACCCGGGAGCTTTGTCTAGTTTGATTGAAAATATGGCTGATTTTATCTCATCCTAGGAAATTGGTGTAATCAACATATCATTGTCTTCATTAGTGATAATGTTAGGGATTTGGCTTAGAATTTGGTTTCTAGCTAAAGATCTATCAAGATCAGAGTCAGTGAGAAGCTCCTTAAAGAATCTTTCCACCTCCTCCCCTATATTTTTCATATCAAAAACAATTTTTCCTAAGGGAAGAGTGATGCTAGAGAACTCGACTAAAGTTTCTTCGCATGACGTCGTTTTGTGAAAAATCCCATATTACAATCTCCTTATTTAAGCCATTTGTTTTGATATTGTTGTTTCAAAGTGAATTTTTCTTAAATAAGCACTGATTGAGAGTGTCCACTAAAGTTCCTTCTTCTTCTCTCAAATTTTCATTTAATCCATCCTATTGAATGTCCTTCTCAATGTTAGTTAGTTTTCTTTGAATCTCTTCTTTCTTTTTGAAAATGTTCCCAAAAGTGTGCTTGTTCCATTCTTTTAGCTTGTGCTTAACTCTTTTCAAATTTTTAGTCATTTTATACATTTTGGAGCCATATATAGGGAAATTCCACCGATCAAACATGGGGGCAATGAGGGATCCTTGGTCCACATTAGTTCAACTTTGAAAGGCCTTCTAGTCAAAGGAGAGGAGAGAGATATAGACAAAAGGATGGGCCAATGATCTGAACCCGCCTCCTAAGAGATTTTATATTCGATTAGATTTTTTTGTTGAATTCAGTCTTCATTGATGATACATATGACCAGTCTTTATGCAACATAATTACTTATAAGCCTTATATTTGTCCAACTATACATTCCTATTTTTGGGTGTGATGTCTACTAACTCACATTCCTCAATAAGTTGAAAAAAAATTGTAGCAGATTGAGAGATAACACCTGACCCACCTGTTTTATCAAGGGGTGAAATGATCATGTTGAAATACCCTCAAAACATCTAGAGGACATCAATATGCAAATATTTTAAGATTTTAAGAGAAATCCAACATGTTTCTTGTAACATCCACATTTTACACACACAAATACAACACTAAAATTACTAGATTAATTTTTTTACTTAAATTGTATTATACATGACACTACAAGAGATCACTTAGGACAACAAGCAACACGTGACATGTTTACACAAACATTAACCCACATAGATAACATGTAAATACGTTATGCACATCAAGACCACCCCCCTTTTCCCCAAATGATAAGGCACAACATAACGGTTCAAATACAATATAACTTATAATTAGGGTATTCCCGTGGCATGTTATTTTTAGGTTTACACATTTATTACAATCATGTTTCAATCATTAACTTGAGTTCTAGAAAGACTCATAATATGTGAATCCTAAATTATTTTTCCTTTTGCTATATTTCCTTTATATAATTTAACATTTAACTTACAGTGTATCTCATTAAATAAGGATCATCTACATTATTTCAATTACTTATTTAATTTGTTCATTCGTTAATAGGATATTTATTTACACACAAGGCTATTTACATACCCACAAGGCTACTAGGTCTTATCCCTAGGATTCACTCCTAAGGCGTGCATCTTGATCTTATATCATACCTTTGTTACACAACGGAACAAGTGTAATTCCAAAGTGAAGTTCCCATTTTTAAGGATTTAGGGTCGTGTTTCTTTCACTCATTTATAAATTGATAGTTGATTTAGTACCCACTAAGGATTATATACAAAATATGTTATTTATCCACATTAATGGGGTTTAATCACATTACAAGGAAAATCATATTTCACTTTGCCTGAGGGATAACATCTCATGCTTACGCTCCCTAAGACCAAGCGTCAATTATAGTTTTACTATAGTTATGCTCCAACAATTAATTAAGGATTCGAAGGCTCTTAACATTGCAACCTACTTCCTTATTTTTTTTCTAGATAAGGTTTCTGAGTATCCTTTACATCGACTTAAGAGGTTTTATTTCTCCCTAACTAGGTTCATATACCTTTTGTAATGAATTGTGTAACATATTTTTTAATAGGGAATTCTTATCCTCATGAGACTACTAGTTCCATGTTTTAGGGGATTTATCACTATGAGCATGATCACATAGTTTCACATCATACATCCATTATACAAAAGGACAAGTAATAGAGAAATATGGATTATTTCATTATTAAAAGGTTTAAGGTTCACATTAGAGTTTACACAACATGGATCTCACTTCTCACCACAAGATGGCTTAAACATGATATGAGAATGAACTAAATTTTACCTTTCTCTAAAGACATCATCTAATGGTTACGTTTTCGCAAACTAATCATACACTAAAATTTTGTTAAGTTTCATAATTAACTCTTAGTATTGCACCATAAAACCCAATGATAATTGAGATTGCGTTTTGAGCTCATTTATGATCCCAAATTTTGAAGGTGACTTCCAAGATTAGTTGACAATCCTCACCACACAACATGTATATCGGTCCAAGAGGATTTTACCCTATGTTTAAAGTTTGTTACCAAGATTACTACCTTAAGAGAACACATTCTCCTTACTACATACATGATTACCAATCCTAGATGAAACCACAGACCATAGATAATGTTGGACCATGTCGTTCTTAATGACGGTTCCATGACGATGACACTAAGCATATAGGATAGGATGGAAATCTCAACTTGGGCTCTTATCTACTTAACCAAATGGTGGCGTCGAGTGTAAATATTTAATATCATTCTAAGGTTTTGGTTTCTTCTGTGTTAGGAAAGATCATGTGAGAAGGGTAGATATGCACAAGTTTTAAACTAAGGTTGATTGTTATAATTAGGTTTATTTTCTATATTTGCTAGTTAAATAACAAAACACTCTAGAGATTTCATCATAAATTTCACAATGATAATGCACTATAAGATATTAAATTTTATATCATTTAACATACATATCCAAATTTTACAATACAAAATTTGAGGATCAAGATAACACCCATGTGTAGATGAACATTTCCTTAAACCCTAACATCTAAAATATTACAAAACTTCAATTATAAACCTTTTCATACTTCGCAAAATGTTGAAATATCCTCTACAATTTCATTTAACATGTATATCCAACCCCTTTTACCATATGCAAATCTGAATCAAAATAACACCTATGGTTAAATGCACATTTCCCAAAGTACTCCTAAAACTAGCATCTCATACATATTGCAAAATTTCAATAAATAAATTTACTATAACATAACAATACTTTTTTTTTTTTTTCTATTAACATACATAAATTACAGTAATACACAATAAATTTCAACACCTTACTTGCATCCTACAAAACCATGTGAGCATGAAATCAGCGATAAATCATTGGCATGACATCCACCTAAATCTAGCATAATCAACGTTTTTAGTTTCCCATTTACATAATAATAATAATAATAATTTGCATTTGAAAGGAGAGGGTTAGAGACACATATTCATTCCATTTCATTTCAATTCATTTCTTAACCAAGGAGAGAGAAAGAGATAGGGAAGAGAGAGAAACACTATTTTGCCAAAAGTCCAATTTCACACAAGTCACAAGATAGAGTTCCAAATAGTTATTTACAAGTGTTAATAATTTTCCACAATGGTTTGCTAACTTGACTGGGGTCCTACAACTTTCTTTTTACATTTTTCCTACTAGTTGCAAAAATGCCCAATTTAGGCTCGAAGGCTTAGAAACCGTGTTCAAAAGCTTCCTTCGTTAGGCAATGCATAACAAGTAACTTCCTACATGTCCTCCTATATACCAAGAATTCACAAGAGTGACAAAATTCAAAAGCGGTGAATGGTTTCCAATTGGCAACTATATTTCCGGGGTCACCGATCATGAATCGCCTAATTTAACTTAGTCCCACAGTGACTGAGAGGCCTACAAAACCTCCTTAAAAACTACCTAGGAATGCATTTATTTCAAAAGCGAAGGTTCAGACAGTTTTCTAGTAAAAATACCAGAGGGTTGCGAGCATGCGGGAAAGCATTTCGTTACTCGGGGTTCAAATGGCAAGCTTCGAAATGAAACCCAACTTTTTAGTTTTAGCAACTTCATAAAAGTGCAAAATGAAGTAACAAGGCTCCTAGAAGGAAACAAAGAGAGCACCAACAGTTGATCAGGGTCGATCTAAGGTTTAATACGACTCCCACATAACAAGGAACATGGGTGTAATTTGATATCTCTTTTACGGGGTTAAAAGGTTATTTTGTGAGTCTCTGAAAATTGTATTTTTCTAACTTTGTAGGTAGGAAACAATGGCGGTTTTGTTTGACAACATCAACTAACTCTCACTAATACTAGTGGACATGAGTGCCCAATTATGACACCTGGGTTAAAAATGTATGAGGTTGTGGGAGCAATCCTGGTTGATGGTCGAGGTGCAACTTGGTTACGCAAATCACAAGGTGGAGTTTTGTTGTTTTAAACTATCTAGTTTGGTTAAATATCCAAATGTATAATTATCCACTGGTTTACTATTTCTATTATATTGTAAATGAAAGAACCAAAATACAAAAATATAAAATATTTCGATAAGGAGACCATGCCTAGAGGAAACAAAGTTGGTCGAAACTGAAGGGTTGGATTATTTATCTCAAAGAGGAATTTTTTCAAGCGATTTGCATGCATTCGCAACTCCACCTTTTCAAATTTATGCTACGCCCTTCATCATATATCTTATATTGGATGTATATAGCCGACTTGTGGCTATCATAACTTCTTATCATTATATATCTCTTTCATATATGTTATATTTTCATTAGTGGGTCAGCCTTGGTGTTGGCCATAACATAGGAATAGTATATATATGGGTTAGTAGATAGTATTTGATCATCATATTCAAAGCATTTGAGTCTTATTGTCTAGTTTGGAGGTTGCCCCTCGAAGTGGCTAAGCTATTCTACTTGCACATTGAGATCATTTATCTGAAATATTGTGTTCATTGGTGTTATATTTTTGCTAATAATCAGATTTATACAAGTAATTACATTTCAAGTGGTATCATGGCTTGAACTCGGTCACAAGACTGCACAAACCCTAATTGTGAAGGTTCATCCATATCTCGAAATGGTTAGCTAATTTTTCTGCAAATGTTTATGTGATGTGGTGAAATATGTCAAGTAAGCTTCCCTCCAAATTTTAAGAATTTGTGACTTGTTTTGAAAAATTTATATCGGTTTTATGTTTTTTCATAATTCAGACACCTAGGGTGCAATTTGTGGAATTTTTCAAAGTTATTTACATTTCCAAAAATAATATTAAAAATTATTTTAAGTTAGTTCTTTGAGTTTTATAAAATTTGGCTGAATTCCTATTGAAATCCCAAACCCTAAATTTTGACCTTGATCCTTAAATCTTACCATTTTGGAGCATCATGGTCGTGCCTTCGATAAGAGGCAAAAATAATCCCATCACTATGAGTAAAACCCCTGATAAGGATGAGATAATATTTTAGGAGTTAGATTCAGAAGGGGTATCTACATATTCCTCAGGGTTAGGGTTTACTTCAACTGACCATAAGGTCAGCTATCTTGAGTTAGAGTTGTGAAACCTCAAGGGTAGAGTGGTCTGCAAAGAAGATGTAGAAAAGATTAGACAACAATTGGAGGATTTCATTCACCAATTTAGTTACAATATCATGGATCATCATATCCTTCCTAATAAGCCCCAACTCAATCATACTCATATTAACCGGGGTGGATCTTTAGATCAAAGTAATAGACAAACTAGCCAGGGTGGATCTACAAACATGACCAATCCAAATACAAACACTCTACAATCCCGTAACATGATTCCAAAAGTGGAAATGTGTAAGTTTGATGGAAAGGATCCACTCAATTAGATTAACTAGATGGATAATTTCTTTGAACTTCATCAGATTAAATCGGGACAAAAGGTTACCATGGCATCATTGTATCTTGAACCTGACCAATTCATTTGGTATCGATGGTTATGTGCTCAAAGGAAAAAGAATGGCCTCAATGTTACATGGACAGTCTTCACCAAATATTTGCAATTGTACTATAGTTCTAGTGTGTCAGAGAATTATTTCAGTTAATTAGCAAAGCTCAGAAAAATAGGAACAATCAAAGATTACATTCATCAATTCCAAAACATTTCCTTACTGGTGGAAAATATTCCTGAAGAGAATTTGAATGACTTATTTCTTGGGGGGCTTAAAGAACAAATTGAGACTAAGGTGTGTATGTTTAATTCTCATAAGGTTTCAAAATCTACGATCATGGCACTTAGGGGAGAGAAAAATTTCTTTCCAAAGAGGAAACAAACCATCAAGCAATATCGAAATCGTAGCACCCTTCCACCATCATTCCTCGGCTAGTTAGGTGACACCTCAACAAATTGAAGAAAAGAGAGCCAAAGGGTTGTGTTTTAATTATGACAAAAAAATGGACCAGGACATAAGTGTGTTGAAAAGAAGTTGTTCTACATTGAGGGACCTATGAAGAAGAAGAAAATGAAGAAGATGAAGAGGTAGAGCCAAAGGAGGAATTAGGAGATCCCCATCGAACAATATCATTCCATGTAATTTCTGGTATTAGCCCTCCCCAAACTCTCAAAGTAGTTGGATTCTTAAAAAATAGAGGGGTAACAGTGTTGATTGATTCGGGAAGTACTCACAATTTCATCAATCATAAGTTGGTGTACACTTGAACTGCTTTGTTTATCCAACTCCAGAATTTCAAGTCATGATCATTGATGGGAAAACTGTTAGTTTTTCAAGAAAATTCCATAACATTAATCTCACCATGGGATATTACTTGCTAACTAGCAATATGTATGCCATTTCCATGGGAGGAGCAGACATTGTGTTAGGATTTCAGTTGTTTATCACCTTGAGAACCATTGAAATGAATTTACAAGAGTTGTTCATGTAATTTTAGTCAGAAGGGAGGACTTTTAAACTAAAAGGACTAAGAGAAAAGTCCCCACATATGGTAAGTTCTCATCAGATGCAAAAATTTCTTAGAAAAGGTGTAGAAGGGTTTGTGGCACAACTATTTTCATTGGAAGCACACCATTCCAATACATTTATACCTGATATATGCAAGTAGTTATAGATGAGAACTCAATGGTGTTTGGAGAAATTCCCAAGGGTTTGCCTCCGAAAAGAGACCATGACCATGCCATCCAACTAGTATCAGGGAGTCAACCACCCAACATCAAACCTTATAGGTACCCCTATATGTAAAAGAGTGAGATTGAGAAGATAGTTCAAGAGATGTTAGAAGCAAGACTTATTCGTCATAGTTAGAGTGCTTACTCTTCTCCTATAGTGATGGTACAGAAAAATATGACAATTGGCGCATGTGTCCAGATTACAAGGAACTCAATAAGTACATAGTTAAAGATAAGTTTCCTATTCCTGTAATTGATGATTTGCTAGATGAGTTACATGGTGTTGTTTACTTTACAAAACTTGATCTTCATTCTAGATATCATCATATTAGAATCAGGGATGAAGATATTCATAAAATAGCCTTCAAGACACATGAAGGACACTATGAGTTCTTGGTAATGCCTTTTGGAATAACAAATTCACCCTCTACATTTCAAAGCTTGATGAATTCCATCTTTAAGACATTTCTTCAAAAGTTTGTTTTAGTGTTCTTTGATGATATATTAATCTATAGTAAAACATGGGAGGAACACCTGCATCATGTAAATAAGGTGTTGGAAACTCTTGAACAACATCAACTTTATGCAAAGCCTTATAAGTGTTCTTTTGGTGTCAAGGAGGTTGAATATCTAGGTCATATTGTCTCTTATGAAGGTGTTAAAGTGGATCCTAACAAGATAAAATCCATGCTTGAATGGAAGGTTCCCAGAACCCTAAAAAATCTCTGAGGATTTTTGGGGCTTACAGGTTATTATCGTAGATTTGTAAGGAATTATGGCAGCATCACAGCATCCCTCACAACTTTATTGAAGAAGGACTCTTTCCATTGGAACGAGCAAGCTACTATGGCCTTTGAGAAGTTGAAGGAGGCCATGTGCACCACTCCAGTTCTAGTCACCCTAGATTTTTCAAAAACATTCATTGTTGAATGTGAAGCTTCAAGGTATGGTATGGGGAAATACTCATGCAAGAATGATGACCCATTTCCTTTGATAGCCTCCAATTCAAAGGTGAGAATATCTCTAAACCAGTTTATGAGAAAGAAATGTTAGCAATACTTCATGCAGTGAAGCAATGGAGACCATATCTAATGGGAAGACATTTCAAAGTAAAGAAAGATCATGATAGTTTGAAATACTTCTCGAGCAATGTTTATCATTAGAAGAACAATGAAATGGGTCTCAAAAAATTTGAGGTATGATTTTGAGATAATATACGAGAAATGGAAAGAGAATGTAGTTGTTGATGCTTTATCTCGGAAGAATGGATCTGCCGTAAATTGTTGTGTGCCATATATCTCAGTATTACGGGAGGATTAGATAGAGGATGCAAGGTCCGAATGGAAAATGACCGGGTACACAAAATATCATTCGAGAATCTCCAACAAGATCCAAGCATGTCAAAAAAATTGTATGGAAAGGAGATGCTTTATGGTATAAAGATAGATTATATCTATGTAAGAATTCAATCCTTTAAAATAAGGTTCTATCTAAGCTCCATGCTTCTCCAAGAGAGGGTTCATTTTGGATTTTTAAATACTTATCATCGAATCAAGCATGATTTTTTCCGGGAAGGGCTAAAAGGGGATGTCCAAAATTTTGTAAGAATGCATGGTTTGTCACAAAATAAGGGCAAAACAATTAAGTCCCAGTTCTTTTACAATCTCTATCTATTCCTAGCCGAGAGGTGGGAAGAGGTGTCCATGGACTTCATCACGTAACTGCCTAAATCAAAAGGTAAAAATGTAATCATGGTGGCGGTGGGACAGAATCACCAAATATGCCCATTTTTGTGATTTATCACATTGATTTGTTGCGAGTATAGTAGCAATGACCTTCAAGGATACAATTCGAAGCTACATGGGACACCAAAGATTATAGTAAGTGGTCGAGACCCTATCTTTACTTGGGTAATTTTTGGATTGACTTATTCTCATCCTTGGGCACACAACTAGCTCGTAGTTCCTCTTATCATCCCCAGTCTGATGGGTAAACAAAGGTGGTAAACAAGTTCTTGGAGGGATATCTTTGTTGTTTTACATCAAATAAGCAAGTCGATGGGTCAAATGGTTACCACTGGAAGAATGTTGGATAAGCACCTCCTTTCATACTTCATCTAAAATGTCTCCTTTCTTGCAATTATATGGGTACCATCCACCATCTATCACTTCATATTTGAGATTCCAGCCAAAGGTTCGAGTAGTTGAAGAACATATTCAACACCAACAAGAGGTGCTTTCTAGTCTCAGGGAGAATTTGGCCATGTCACAAAACCACATGAAGCAAAGGTAGACCAACATCGCAGTGAAAGACATTTTGAATTTGGTGATTGGGTTTTGTGCATTTACAACCATATAAGCAAATGTCCTTAAAACAATAGAAAAAGGATAACAAGCTTTCACCTAAGTATTATGGCCCTTATCAAGTGTTACAGAAGATTGGAAATGTAGCATACAAACTGGAACTTCCTCCGGCTACTCGAATTCATCTGTCTTCCATGTATCTTGCCTAAAGAAGGTAATTGGACAGACAATATCAACCTAGACAGTGTTACCCGAGCTTGATGAAGAGGGCAAAATCATCTTGGAACCAGAATGCATCCTTCAGACACGCACTAAGCGATTGAGGACAAGGGTCATCACTGAGTATTTGATCAAGTGGAAAAATATAGACAATGAAGACACAACTTGGGAGGATGCAAATTTCCTGCAGTAGCATCCAGATCTTCTCAACATTGGGGACAATTTTGCTTCAAAGGGGAGGGGCATGCTATGCCCTTAATCATATATCTTATATTGGATGTATATAGCTAACTTGTGGCTATCATAACTTCTTATCATTATGTATCTCTTTCATATATGTTATATTTTCATTAGTGGGTCGGCCTTGATGTTGGCCATAGCATAGGAATAGTATGTATATATATATGGGTTAGTAGGTAGTAGTTGATCATCATATTCAGCATTTGAGTCTTATTTTTTGGTTTGGATGTTGCCCCTCAAAGTGGCTAAGCTATTATACTTGCACATTGAGATCATTTATCTGAAATATTGTGTTCATCGGTGTTATATTGCTGCTAATAATCAGATTTATACAATTAATTACATCACAATTTATTTGAAAGCTTATATACCCATTCAAATAAATGATTTGAGCATTCCCCCACAATGATTGCAACCTGGAAGACTAAGTTTTGTATAGGGACTCCTTTTTAACAATTTTCATTCCACAGCCCTTTCTAAGCACCTAAATTTTGCATCTTCTTGAAAGTTTCTAAAGCTTTTTCAACGAACCCATTGTATATATACAGAATTCCCTAAGCCCCCAATTTCATTGATACATTTATTGATAACATTTAGAGCTTAATCAAAAGTAAGACCATGTATTTCCAACTACTCAAGCAAAGAGATCAAGACATCTTCCCAAAACCCACTTCGTGTTATTGTTTTAGCAAGAGAAGATGAGTTGCAATAAAATGATTATCCTCCTGGAAAGGGAAAGCTGTTGTAAATAAAATTATCTCCATATTCATTTGTTCTCCTCAACCACCAAGCAAACCCATTCATACATGTCATATCTAAACGCAAGCACCAAGCAAGAAAATACACAACCACAACAAGTTTAATTGACATGTTTGTGATAAAATTTGGAGTCTCCTCCCATAGTTGGGAATCCAAAACCATTTTAGTAGATTCATAAGTGCAGATCCAAAACCATGGCATTCAATGAAACCTCCTTCCTTCCACCATGGAATTCCAATGAGATACACCCGATCCGTGGAATTCGCATGCAGAGGAAGAGTGATGGATACAAAATCTTGCATAGCCATACGTGGGGCAACATGAGAGGAAAATTTCAATTTCTTAAACAATACTATGACTACACCAAATAAATATAATGAGCGGGAAAGAAGTGGTAGTCGTTTCTACCTTGAGAATGGTGTTGCTCAAGTTACTAATGCTACATAAAGCACACAAAGGAGAAATCATAAGAATAAAATCAATACAACAAGACATTACATTTGAATAAACCCCTCCTAATCCTCAAACTTTTCTTCTTCTTCGAAAAAAAAAAAAACAAAACAAGGGAAGGCAGCCGCTTCCTCTAAGAGACCAATGAACCCACTCCCATAAATATACAGATCTCGATAAATCAATTTGTATATAGTAATATGAGGATATACTTGTGGGTTTAAGATTTATCTCCATGTGAAGGGGTATTTTTCCCAAGAGAGACTAATTTTAAGATGGCTACCAAAGTGCATTTGCAACTACAACATCCGACAAAAATTCCTCTATCTTTTATGCTTTGACGGATGTACATACTCTATTTTGGAGCTCATATTTTGGCACAGGCCGGGAGTACATGGGAAAATGTAAACTGATCAGGTTGGAGACATGTTTGTTGTATGCTAAAAAAGTGTGATTGTCTCTAGAGGAAACCATGTCCCTTTTATTCTTCCATTGATGCAACTATCCAAATATTGCTAAATTTACAACGTAAGTTTGGGTTTCACTTGGTTAATCCTCCAGATCTCAAATAAAGTGCTTGTATTATTAAGCAAGGAAAACTAATAGGTCTGAATGACCATTGGGCTTCCCACGTGCCATGTCATCCCACTTACCACATGCCATCGGTCTCCTAACACCCACTGCCTCATGCCTTTGTCCACTCCTACCATTCCAGTGTCTACCACACGCAACCCCTCCTCTTTTCATTTTTTTTAAATATTGTTTTATATATTTTTTTATCTTATCAATGTTGGTTACTACATTTCCCTCCCCTTATAAAGTCATCATCCTCAATTTGGCTCAAGGTGAGGCTACAAGTGTGCTTACGCTAAGAGATCAACAATGAAAACTGTTGCTTAGGAAAATGAACTATTTCATTAAAAGATGACCACAAGGTATAAGGAAAGTCTTGACGATTTCTTAATGTTCTATGAAGATTTTTAGTTCTCTTTTACATTGTTACTTAGTCTTTTCCTTTGAAAGTGTAACTAAAACTCAAGCTCTTAATATTCATTGTTTAAGATTTTAATTGATTTATTTTTGTGGGTGCCCAATAGAAAATGACATCACAATACCACATAAGGGCCAAACACAACACTAATGGTTCACAAGACATCATGATATGTACTTTCACAACTATATCACATCACAAGAACTCAACCAAACCATGGAAGGAACATACACGATCCACACAAAATAGTACTTGTCACACATATTCCAATGACACAAAAGTATTTATAACATAAGCGAGACTATAACAACATGGACTATCCAACAATACACACACAAGGTTTCACAAAACTCAAAACCATGACTGTAGCTATATAGGGTCAAGATGGAAACAACATCACAAAACATAAACCAAACTCACAAGAGTACACATAAATCATAACACCAACTCCATACACCTCCCAAAACATCACAAAAACATCATATACCTCCCAAAGCATTATAGAAAAACTCCATATACCTCCCAAAGCATCACAGAAAACTCCATATACCTCCCAAAGCATCACAAAACAACTCCATATACCTCCTAAAGCATCACAAAACAACTACATATACCTCCCAAGCATCACAAAACAACTACATATACCTCCCAAACATCACAAAACATCTCCATATACCTCCCAAAGCATCAAAAACATCTCCATATACCTCCCAAGCAATAAAATAAAGATAAATTTTCCTTTTAGCTCCACAAAAGAGGTCGGTCACCCTATGGCCCTAGGCACATAAGGTCTAAACACCTCTAACCCAAGTGACATAATAACTCATGGTTCAACAACCTGCTAGTTATCTATAACTCCTTGGGGCATACCCCCATACAACGAAGCGGGTCCATAGGTTTAACCACTCCATGGTGCATCCCATGACCCTATTCCACACATTACGACATTAGAACCAACATAAAAATCTGTTTCAAACACCAAGTGGAAAAAATCCCAAGCCTTGGGCTAGGCTATAAAACTTTTAAACATGAAAAGAAAATTTAAAACTAAGTAAAACAAATGGCCAAATAGCCATAGTAGTGCAAAAATATGTATATTAGTGCAACAACCAAATAAAATGCCCAAAATATAAGAACGCATCAATCAAGAAAACTACCTGGTTCTAGCAAGAAAAAAAGAAAATGTTTAATTTATGAATAAAATATGTATAGAGAAATAACACATCACAATAATCGTGGCCTTATATGACCACCAAAGGGGTACTCAATTAGTTTTGACACTCGGACATCAAGCCTCGGCTCATAAAATAACATATCAAATAATACAACTATCATCATCTTTATCTGAATCATCCCTCCACCACTTCCACAAGGTTCAACATAGTCATAACTACACTTAGGTTGAATCCATACGATAACCATATAGGGAGAGAGAAAGGAGTACAGTCACCATCTACTGAGCCTAAGGTGTCCGTGAAACACAATATGCATGAAATCCATTGAGCAAGTGCCATACATACCAAACAAACAAAAGTGGGTTTTCAGCCTATGTAAGACTCCACTTCCTATCTCATACTTAGATCAAGTGACTGGTCAATGGTACACATTTCCTCACTCCAAACATACACCTTTACCAATTTCCCTTAGGGTTAGTTAGTGTAAGGTTCACAACATAACATATAACTACATCACTAACACAATGGTGGTTCACGCACATTAACCATAGTGTCTATGCATGGTATCTATACAGGGTAAATCACAATCATTACATTCATGGGTTATAATACATCACATTACCACATACTACACCCAAAGTGCAAGATCATTGTACAATAGGGATCATACGTTCACCATATGCCCCTAAATCATGACATGAACCATCACATATTACATGAATTATACGTATGAGGAACACAATGTCTAACATTACAACATATATTCAATTGCAATTACAACATGGTGACACACACGATTCATCACAACATGGTGACGACATCACGATATAATCCAATTCACTTTACACCAATTTGTCATGCAACACATAATCACACCTACATATCACATAATAACAAGACACTCCAACACTCTACAATTCACAATAACATTCTTTTCACACACAACAATGTGGCACATCACACGTGAAATCCTCATTGAATCCATGAAAAAGATAATGAATACTCTCATCACAAGCACATCAACATGATAACAAATACGTACTAAGTGATATGCACAATATGTGCGTTCATAATATCACAATTACAACATTGGTCACATAACAACATATATCACATTACTCTTCCAATATCCACCACCACCATGCAGAATCATCACAACTCCAATCCATCCTAGAGGTTCGAGAGCATGAACCTCCACTCTGATACCAAATGTAACGCCCACATTTTACACACACAAATACAACACTAAAATTACGATTTTTTTACTTAAATTATAGTATACATGACACTACAGAAGATCACTTAGGGAAATGCACAACACATGACATGTTTGCACAAACATTAACCCACATAGATAACATGAAAATACGTGAAATACCACCCCCTTTTTTTCCAAAATGATAAGGCACAACATAACGGTCAACTACAGTATAAACTTATAGTTAGGGTATTCTCGCGGCACATTATTTTTAAGTCTACACATTTATTACAATCATTAACTTGAGTTCTAGAAAGACTCATAATATGTGAATCATTCATTCTTTTTCCTTTTGCTATATTTCCTTTATACATTTTAACATTTAACTTATGTGTATCTCATTAAATAAGGATCATCTACATTATTTCAATTACTTGTTTAATTTGTTCGTTCGTTAATAGGATATTTATTTACACACAAGGCTATTTACATACACACATGGCTACTAGGTCTTATCCCTAGGATTCACTCCCAAGGGCATGCATCTTGATCTTATATCATACCTCTGTTACACAACGGAGCAAGTGTAAGTCCAAAGGATGTGAAGTTCACATTTTTTTTAAGGATTTAGGGTTGTGTTTATTTCACTCATTTATAAATTGATAGTTGATTTAGTACCCACTAAGGATTATATACGAAATAGGTTCTTTATCCACATCAAGAGGGTTTAATCACATTATAAGGAAAATCATGTTTCACTTTACTTGAGGGATAACATCTCACACTTACTCTCCCAAGACGAAGCATCAATTATAGTTTTACTATAGTTATGCTCTAACAATTAATTAAGGATTCAAATGCTCTTAACATTGCAGCCTACTTCCTTTTTTCTAGATTAGGTTTCTGAGTGTCATTTACGTCGACTTAAGATATTTTATTTCTCCCTAACTAGGTTTATATACCTTTTGTAATGAATTTTGTAACCTATTTTCTAATAGGGAATTCTTATCCTCATGAGACTACTAGTTCCATGTTTTAGGGGATTTATCACTATGAGCATGATCACATAGTTTCACATCATACATCCATTATATAAAAGGAAAATTAGTAGAGAAATATGGATTGGTTCATTATTAAAAGGGTTAAGGTTCACATTAGAGTTTACACAACGTGGATCTCACTTCTCACCATAAGATGGTTTAAACATGATATGAGAATGACCTAAATTTCACCTTTCTCCAAAGACATCATCTAATGGTTACATTTTCACAAACTAATCATACACTAAAATGTTATTAATTTTAGCAATTAACTCTTAGTATTGCACCATAAAACCCAAAATAATTGAAATTGGGTTTCAAGATAATTTATGATCCCAATTTTCAAAGGTGACTTCAAGAGTAGTTGTGCAATCCTCGCCACACAAAATGTATGTCAGTTCAAGAGGATTTTAGACTATGTTTAAAGTTGGTTCCCAAGAGTATTACCTTAAGAGAACACATTCTCCTTACTACATACATGATTACCAATCCTAGAGGAAACCACAAACCATAGATAATGTTGGACCATGTCGTTCTTAACTGATAGTTTCACGATGATGATGTTAAGCATATAGGATCGGATGGAAATCACAACTTGGGCTCTTATCTACTTAACTAGAAGGTGTCATTGAGTGTAAATATTTAGTATCATTCTATGGTTTTGGTTTCTTCTGTGTTATGAAAGATCATGTGAGAAGGGTAGATATGCAAAAATTTCAAATTAAGGTTGACTATTATAATTAGGTTTCTTTTTAATATTTTCTAGTTAAATAAAAAACACTGGAGATTTCATCATAAATTTCACAACGAAAATGCACTATAAGATATTAAATTCAATATCATTTAACAGGCATATCCAAATTTTATAATACAAAATTTGAGGATCAAGATAACACCCATGTGTAGATGAACATTTCCCTTAAACGCTAACATCTAAAATATTACAAAAGTTCAATTATAAACATTTTCATACTTCGCAAAATGTTGAAATATCCTCTACAATTTAATTTAACATGTATATCCAACCCCATTTTTACCATATGCAAATCTAAATCAAAATGACACCTATGGTTAAATGCACATTTCCCAAAGTGCTCCTAAAACTAGCATCTCATAAATATTGCAAAATTTCAATAAATAAATTTACTATAACATAACAATACTTATATATTTTTCCATTAACATACATAAATTACAATAATACATAATAAATTACAACCACGTCGGTTTCGACACCTTACTTGCATCCTATAAAACCATGTGGACGTGAAATCAAGCAATAAATCGTTTGCATGGCATCCATCTAAATCTAGCCTTATCAACATTTTTAGTTTCCCATTTACATAATAATAATAATAATAACAATAATAATAATTTTCATTCTAAGGGAGAGGGTTAGAGACACATATTCATTCCATTTCATTTCACTTCATTTCTTAACCAAGAGAGAGAAAAGAGATCGGGAAGAGAGACGCTATTTTGCCAAAAGTCCATTTTCACACAAGTGACAAGATAGAGTTCCAAATAGTTATTTACAAGTGTTAATAAGTTTCCATGATGGTTTGTTAACTTGACTAGGGTCCTACAACTTTTGTTTTACAATTTTCCTACTAGTTGCAAAAACACCCAATTTAGGTTTGGAGGCTAAGAAACCACGTTCAAAAGATGTCTTTTGTTAGGTGATGCATAAAAAGTAACTTAATACATGTCCTCCTATACACTAGGAATTCATAGGAGCTGATGGAATTCAAAACTAGCGAATGGTTTCCAATTGGTGACTAGATTTCTGGGGTCACCGCTCGTAATCGTCTAATTTAACTTATTTAACAACGATCAAAGGCCTACAAAACCCCCTTGACAAACTAGCCAGAATACGTTTATTATAAAACTAAAGGTTCCAGGAAGTTTTCTAGTAAAAATACTAGAGGGTTGCGAAGGCGGGAAAACATTTCGTTACTCAGGGTTCAAATGGCGAGCTGAAACGAAACCCAACTTTTCAGTTTTAGCAGCTTCTTAAAAGTGAAAAACGAGTAACAGTGCTCCTAGAAGATGGCAAAGAGAGCACCAATAGTTGATCGGGTCGATCTAAGGTTTAATATGACTCCCCACATAACAAGGAACACGGGCGGAAGTTGACATCTCTTTTTCCGGGGTTCAAAAGGTTATTTTATGAGTCTCTAAAAATCACTTTTTCTAGCGTATGCGAGGTAGGCGAAATGGTTGTTTTATTTGACAACATCAACTAACTCTCACCAATACCGGTGGACACGAGTTCCCAATTATGACACCCTGGGTTAAAAATGTATGAGGTTGTGGGAGCAATCCCGGTTGATGGTCGAGGTGCAACTTGGTTACGCAAATCACAAGGTGGAGTTTTGTTGTTTTAAACTATCTAGGTTGGTTAAATATCCAAATGTATAATTATTCACTGGTTTACTATTTCTATTATATTGCAAATGAAAGAACCAAAATATGAAAATTATAAAATATTTCAAGTAAGGAGACCATGCCCGGAGCAAACAAAGTTGGTGAAACCGAAGGGTTGGATTCTTTATCTCAAAGAGGAATTTTGTCAAGCGATTTGCACACCTTCGCAATTCCACTTTTTCACATTTACTTCAAAGCGTATATAACCCTTCAATAAAATTATTTGAGAATTCCCCCATAATTATTGCAGCCCGTGAGACCAAGATTTGTTGAGGAACTCCCCTTTTAACAATTTCCATTCCATAACCTTTTCTAAGCACCTACATTTTGCATCTTCTTAAAAGTTTCTAAAGCTTTTTCAACAAACCCATTGTATATACGATGTATTCCCTGAGCCCCCAATTTCATTGAGACATTTATTGATAACATTTAGAGCTTAATCAAAAGTAAGACCATTCATTTCCAACTACTCAAGCAAAGAGACCAAGACATCTTCCCAAAACCCACTTCGTGTTACTGTTTTGGCAAGAGAACATGAGTTGCAATAAAATGATTATCCTCCTAGAAGGGGAAAGCTATTGTAAATAAAATTATCTCCAGATTTATTTGTTCTCCTCAAGCACCAAGTAAACCCATTCACACATGTCATCTCTAAACCCAAGCACCAAGAAAGAAAATACACAACCACAACAAGTTTAATTGGCATGTTTGTGATAAAATTTGGAGTCTCCTCAAATAGTTGGGCAGCCAAAACCATTTTAGTAGATTCATCAGTGCAGATCCAAAGCCCATGGCATTCAATGAAAACTCCTTCCCTTCCATCGTGGCATTCCAATGAGATACACCTGACTATGGAATTCATGTAGAGGAAGAGTGATAGATATAAAATCTTGCAGAGCCATACGTGGGGCAACATGAGAGGAAAATTTCAATTTCTTAAACAATACTACCACTACACGGAATAAATATAATGAGCAGGAAAGAAGTGGTAGTTGTTTCTACCTTGAGAATGGAATTGCTCAAGTTACAGTGCTACATAGCACAGGTGCAGAGAAAGCATAAGAAGCAAATCAATACAGCAAGACGTTACATTTGAATAAATCCCCTCCTAATCCTCAAATTTTTCTTCTTCTTCTGAAAAAACAAACAAAACAAGGGAAGGCAGCCACTTCCTCTAAGAGACCAATGAACCCACTCCCATACATATACAAATCTGGATAAATCAATTTGTATATAGTAATATGAGTAGATATTGTGGGTTTCAGATTTATCTCCATGCGCAAGGGTATTTTTCCTAAGAGAGACTGATTTTAGGACGGTTACCAGTGCATTTGCAACTACAAAATCTGACAAAAATTCCTTGACCTTTTATGCTTTGACGGATGTCCATACCTTGTTCTAGAGCTCGTATTTTGGCACAGTCCGGGAGTACGTGGGAAATTGAAAATTGATCAGGTTGTAGACCTGTTTGTTTCATAGTGAAAAAGTGTGATTGTCTCGAGAGGAAACCATGTCCCATGTATTCTGCCATCACTGTAACTATCCAAATACTGCTAAATTTACAACATGAGCTTGGGTTTCAACTCGGTTAATCCTCTGGGTCTCAAATAAAGTGCTTGTATTATTAAGCAAGGAAAATTGACAGTTTTGAATGACTATTGGGCTACCCACGTGCACTGTCAGCCCATACGCCACACGCCATCAGTCTCCTGACACCCATTACCTCACACCTCCATACACTCCTACCATTCCAGTGTCTGCCACATGCAACCCCTCCTCTTTTCATTTTTTTAATTTTGTTTTATATTTTTTATCTTATCAATGTTGGGCATTACATTTCTCTACCAATGTTGGTCTGTGGCCCATAAACATTAGTATAGATGACTTTTAGGGTAGAGTCCAGATCCTGAAATTCAACAACTTGCCAATTGAAAAAATCATCGATTAATGATCCAACAACTTTGATAGGATTCCAAAGCATTGATAATCCTCCAGAAGATCCTATGGCATCTCTATAGACATGTTTATTATTTTTCCAAATTCCCTGTATTATTGAGCTGAACTGAGCAGAGTCCATCTTAGTTTCTTGACGAAGAAGGATATTTGTCTTCTTATCAGCAATAAACTACTTTAGCAACCTATGTTGTTGTGGGGCATAAATCCCCTATAAATTCTAAGAGAACACTATCATTGAGGGGGTTTAGACCCGCCACTGTGGGTAATGGGTCCAGCCGAGGACTTCTAACTAATTTTGAGGGCTTGCCCCTCTTTCTTCCTTCCTTTATTCTCAGAGGCTTGGTATCATGTGGCCTGATTTTCTTTGTGTGACAAAAAGGACTTGATTAGAATTTCTGAAATTTTCTTTTGACTGCCTTTACCGATGTTGATTTGAGCTTCCAAATTACACGAGTTAGAAGGAGTCGACCATGCTTGCTTTTACCTATTTTTGCCACTTTGAGGGCATTATCTGATTCTTCTAATTTGTTTAAATCTTGGCTATTTAGAATGGCTTTGAGCTGATCATGGGTGTAGACATCATCTCCACCTTTCTCTTCCTCTTCTTCCTCAGACTCTAGGATCTCGCCATCTTCAATTTCCTCCCCTTCAGAGCCATAATTTAACTCCGGACTTGTCTCCAGGCCAGTACCAGGAATAGAGCCACCAAAAGAGTATCCATACTGTTGAATTTATTTTGGAAGGGAATCTCCTCGGTGTATTTTTCAATATTTACTGAACCCACTTCCTTGTTCCACTTCTTTGTAGCATTGTTCTTCTTTCTCTTTTTAGGCTAAAAGGAGCCTTCCTCTTCCTTGAGCTTTTGGTTTTTCATTTCAGGGCATTGGCACACAAAATGACCATGTTTGTGGCACTTACGGCAGCAAAACGAGACATTTTCGTAGTCTAGATCTTGTTTCCATTCCCTAGTTTCCGATTTGAAACATATAGAGTTGGGCAAGGGTTTAGAAATGTCAATATTTATGCAAATTCTTGCATAAACTGCAAGAACCCCTGTTTTTGTGGGTTTGGCTATGCAAATATATTCACCCAATGAATTACCCACCTACTCGAAGGTGTTTTCACTCCAAAGCTCGATGGGGAGACCATATAAACGAGTCTAGACCGGGACTTTTCTCAATTTTTCAGAGTTAGGGTTAAAATTTTCCACCCAAGGTTTCATGAAAAGACTGGATCTGCCCATAAACCAGGGGCGAGATTGGAAAATATCATCCCGATATGAGGCGTCGTCAAAGAGAACCTGGAAGAAGCCTTGTGGGAGAAGTTTCACCTGGTTTGGAGATGAAATTTTCCAGGAATTTTGAAGCCAGTTGAAGAGGTCTCGAGCTTTAGGCCAAAAAATAGTGAATTTGCAGATAAGGGCACACACCGAAAGCATGGAGATTGAGTCATTAACATCGACTGCATGCCAAATGTAAATTACAGGGATTTCATCTGCCTCTAGGAGGATACCCCATCGGAAGCGAAATGGTGAGCTCGATGCAGGAGGCACCTGAGACTCCGAACGAAGGCAAACGAGCGATTGAGGGTAGAGTGAGTCGGGGCAGAGTGTTTTTTTGTATATATAATTTATTAGAAATATTATTTTTAATTAAAAATATTTTCTAAATATAACTTGAAATTATTTTTAAAAAAACTATTACAGTTATCTTTTGTTTTAGTCATGTAATCAATTTTTCTAACAATTACTCTAAAAACACACACACACACACACTAGATGCTCCAAAACATACAAAAGGAAAAGAAAAGAAATCTACTTAAATATAAGTTTTTTTCGATATAAACGAAAATATATACGATAATAATAATAAAGAATTTCATTTATGTTAAACTTTATTGATGCAAACAAAAATATATAATATAACAATAATAAAGAAGTTCATCTATGAACGTAAATGAAAGTATATAAGATTGTAATAATAAGAACACTTATTTACATCAAACATTTTAACATAATCGAAAGCATATAAGATTACAATTATAGGAAACTTTATAAGTTTGTAAAAATAACAAACTTTATGTATGTTGAAATTATTTTTAAGCTTAATACATTTTAACCTTATTTAAATTGTCTCCTAGTTACTTTATCATCTCTTTTTAATGGTGATATTTTTAAATAAGGATTCTTATACAATACTAAATTTCTAATGTATTAGACATTTGTTTTTATATTTGTATATGTTTCTTCAATCTTTATTTTATCAAATGATAACATTCCAACTTTAATGCATATTTTTAAAGAAATTAAAATAATAAATAAATTGATATATTTATTCAAAACCATTAAATAGAAGATCTTTTAGAAAATCAAATATAACTTGTTAAAACAATAAAAATAATATTTAAATTTTATAGAATTAATAATAGCACCTTCAAAGAAGCTAATAGACATTACTTTTTTAAGTTATTATTACGCCGAAGGTGTTCCCCCTATGGGAAAGTACTTCCAGACGTTTCTGCGACTAGGTTAAATTTGACAGTGTGACGGCCGTCAGGACGTTTTTACAGATTTTGATTTAATCAGCAGGGAAAAATCTCGGTGAAAAAGTCAGTTTCAAATTCCATTTTTCAGACAATTTCCACACGTTTGGACACATTATTTCAGAGTTTTAAGCGTCGTGCGCACCTCACGCATGAGTGATTCTTCTTTTCTATCCATTTTCTGTCGAGGATCGTTTGTACGAGGTGAAATCGTGAACAGACTGAAAATAAAGAAGTGGAAATAAGCATGTTTCCTGCAAACAGAAAGATGCCTTATACAACGTCGCCGAAGGTGAGAAGTCCAGGCGCAGTCATTGCAAATTAAATGCCAGATCGAGCTCTGGCACCATCACCTTAAGATGCCGGAAGAATAACAATATTTCCTTTAAAGAAAACTTTGATCCAATCTTTGGTGAGCTCCAGGAGCTGCCGGAATGCAGGGAAGTTCAGCGTCTTTCAGCGCCTGGATCTCAATATTCTGACTATTTGAAGCTCCGACCGGATTTTTCCGTCCATTGTCCTCATTAATTCTACGTGTCACAATCACAACCACAATGCCACTTGTCACAATCGTGTGATACACATTACTGTATACAGCATTAGAGTCAAGATCCAACAACATGCTTGACAACAAAGCCAATGGCTAAATTAGAGTTAGTGATGCATACAATCAACTTTAAAGAATTAACCCAGCACCACATAAAAAGAAAGAAATCATGGAGAAGTGAGGATATCGAAATAACTCTTTAATAATATACATGCTTCTCACAAAATAATACCAAGCTAAAATAATAACCTTTGTTGAGAGACCGCTGAAGCCCACACCCAAACTACTTCCTTCCAATCCCTATATTTGCATGAACACAAAAGAGCATGTTGCCGAGAAACAAATGCTTATAACCTCCACATTTGGGTTAGCATGCTATCAAAGAAATGGACATTGATAACAAATTAACAATGATAATTTCGATAGCAAGCCCCTTCATGCAAGAACATTATGGACTGTGTATAATGTTTTCATAACAATAAACTTAGTATTTCTCTTGTTGTTTCATTGTAACTACGACCATGGCATAACACTTTTGGACATCCCTAGCACTTGCTCAAGTTGAGGCTGAGAAATTGATGCAACATTTACTGTGGTTTCCATCTGAATTTTGTCAAGCATGATACTCTTTTGTATGCTTCCAAATCAAACCTCCAGAAGTCTGCTGACTTATGTTGCTCTTCCAGGTTCTCAAAAATAAAAAAAACTGTCATGGTCTCTTCTCCATCAACCTCGAGCTTATTGTTCTCTAATTCATCTTCATGCTTATCATTCAGTACATCCTCAAACATTTGACCACCGCTCACAAATACATACCCTTTTGTGTCATCTTGGACCTTATTGTTTTCTTTCTTCCTCCTGCTTATCATTCACTGTATCCTCCAACATTTGATCATCACTCTGGCAAAGGCATACACTTCCATCGAAGAATCCTCAAGATTTACATTCTTTTTCAATTCATACTGAATTTAAGAACAAGCTCCCTCCTTTAGAGTCAAGGCAAATGCGGTATGATTTCCAACCTTCTCAAACACATACTCACTTCAGAAGTCAAAGCATACAGCCTGATAAAAAACAGAGCTCTAACAGGCATCTCTTACATAGGTTTGAAACCAAGCTATTGAAACTTCATGAAACACTAAGGATCGCCTTTCCTTTCTCTATACTCTTTATTTGATTAAAAAAAAATATCCGAGGATATACAAATCATATTCCCCTTGGATTTTCCAACTCTTTATTTGCCAGGCATATAGTTCATTCAGAGATTGTTGGATCCAAAGGAATCTAAAAATTAACCATCAAGTGGCTAAGATTGACAATGGTCTCACTGATTCTCATTAATTTGGAGTCAAATAATGAGAGCTCGATAGTTCCTCTAAGCTCTACGAAGGTTCTGGATGATCCTGCACAAATTGTAACCTCAAGTATGAAAATCAAGAAAGCGTTGACGTCTGCGAGAAGCCAGAAGAAAAGAAGGCTGAATCCTGCGGTGGTGGGGGTTCTTTCGGCGAAAGCTTCAAATTCAAGAAAATTTCGGCAGACATGGACTTGCAGGAAGCTTTCCCCTATGAAAACCTCAGGTGCAACGAAGTACTTCCGGTCAGTGATTCCGAAGGGGAATCCGTCCAAATTGTCCATGTAAAGCCTTCTTACAGAGGTTCGAAGAAGAAAAGCGGCGGCAATGGGAACAAACACCGGCTTCCTGAGAAGTCGGTGAAGGTGATGAAAGCATGGATGGAGAAGCATACCAGCAATCCTTACGCAACCAACGAGGAGAAACTGGAACTTGTTAAACTGGCTGATTTGACACTCCACCAGGTAAAATTCACTTCATTTTGAATATTCAGTTTCTTCAACATTTCATCGCTGGATATTTGCAATTTCTTGAGAATTATTTGTTTTTGCATCTATTTCAATCAATGATCGTTGTCGATTCAAAGTGAACTGTTTAAATTTTTTAATATTCTTTGCGCCAATCATTTTTTAAAATGATTTTTTTGCGCTAATCAGGTTAAATTCAGTTCGAATGAGACCTAAATTCTACAGAGCATCCGGTTCAATGCATTTCACTTTGAGATTTTATTGCTTGGTCTCTATAATTATTTATTTTGCGTCTTTAACCCAAATCGAGGAGATGCTTATCGCATGAGTTAATCCATTCATGCAAGTCACCCAAGTACATGGCGGGCAATACAAATACTCAGGACACATTTATTAATATTCTTTGCGCCACTCATTTTTAAAATGATTTTTTTGCGCTAATTAGGTTAAATTCAGTTCGAATGAGACCTAAATTCTACAGAGCATCTAGTTCAATGCATTTCACTTTGAAATTTTATTGCTTGGTCTCTGTAATTATTTATTTTGCGTCTTTAACCCAAATCGAGGAGATGCTTATCACATGAGTTAATCCATTCATGCAAGTCACCCAAGTACATGGTGGGCAATACAAATACTCAGGACACACCATAAGCTTCCCGCAAAACATTACTTCAATAGCAAAGACCCTACCCCGCCGCCTTGGAGATTTGGACATAGTTCTCATACAAAGGGAAGGATCTAATTTAAAAATTATGATTTCTATGTCAGTAGATCTCGTGTTTGTGTAGCCTTGCAATATAAAATCCAACACAATCCCTATTACAAAGATGTCTTAATCGACGATGACGCCCTTTCCTCACTACCATCCGAGTTGTCAAATGTTTCCTCCTCTCTCAACACAACCACAATGGAACTACCCCAAATGCAAACTTGCTCTACAACTCATGGTAGTGGTGTTCCCACCCACTTTGATGAAACATATGAACACTCATCGTCTTTCATGCCAACACCTCACAATACAAGAACAAAAGAAGAGGAAATTGAACAGTTCTTGCTCAACCACGATGGTAACACTCCATTTACCATGCCATGGCTCAGAGCTTGGGCTTTCGCCAATAAATGAATACAATACGAAAGGCCTGTTCTCAATGGCTTTCCCAACTTTGTTTCCGATAGGAAAAGCAATGTGGCAACAACCCCGCATTAAAGAAGTTCCAATGCATGAATACACTCTTCATTTGATGTGTTACCATGATGGCAGCTTTGTTCCCACCCAAGATTTCGTTACTTCCTTCTAAACCTCATAATGTGACACAAAAGCCAGTCCACGACAATAGTTTTTATGAAACAGAACACCAAATCTGGAATCCCTCCGACAATTAGAGAGTTGCGAAGACAACTACTGGAATGCCCCAAAGACAACCTCCTGACAATTTAATGTGCTTTGGATCGAGCCTTCGAGGGACACGTTCATTCTAGGCAAAAAGTAGAAGTGAGCTTTCAGATATGGTGGAACAATTGGGGACACCAACCTTATTCTTCACTCTAAGTGCTGCAAACACTAAATGGCCAGATCTCCACAATATTATGCCTAGTGAATGCCCAATGATCCTCGAGCCGCACAATGTTGGAGAACACTTAACATTGTCTCTAACCCTCATCGAGTATCAGCATACCTGCATCACAAATTCACAATATTTTGGGAAGAAATATTGCAGAAGGAACTTAGAGCAATAGACTTTTGGTACAGGTAATCAAATCTACTTATTTCAAAGTTTTTTCCAAACTACATATCTAATATTTATGTTCCCTCATCTCGCAGGTATGAATGGCAACATAGAGGCTCTGCACATGTCCACGGTTTATTGTGGCTCAAGAATGTGCCAAAAGTTGACAAAATGGACTGGGAGGACACAACAGTTATTGAGGCGACAAAACAATACTTTGATAAGTTTGTGTCTTCCTGGAACCCCCTTCCCGGCTTGCAACCACTTGGATTTTGTTCGCAGGTCACTCCTAGATGACCCTTGCTTGCTAGATACAACACAAATTCTATCCACCTCCCCGCACATGCAGACCTTGAAGAACTACTTAATCGAGTTCAACGCCACACTAAATGTTCAGAGCAGACATGTCTATGTAGAAAGAAATCACAGCTACAGTTCAAGTACAACGCTCCCTGAGCCACACAACCTACTTCTTCCTTGCACATTGAAAGTGATGGAAAAATAAATCCTTCCAAACGATGAACATCCACAACAATGAACAATGATATACATATGGAGAGAAAATTTTGATTGCCAATGGTACTTTTCCCGCCATGCCGTTCTTAAGTATATTACAAAATATGCTTCAAAAGTTGAGCAACGTTTTGAAACATATCACCAAATGCTTTCCAGAATTTCAAGAGACGCAGACGCAGATTCTCCAGCACATATCACGATCCGTAAAATGCTCACAAAAAGCGTTGTTGAACATGACATAAGCACACAAGAAACATGCCACATGCTGCAAAAATACCACTTGTTATGTGCAACCGTCCATTTGTATCATTAAATGTTGGAAAAAAGATTTTGAGACGTGTCATTGAAAGTGACGCCGATGCACAACAAACAACCACTTTCTTGGATGCATATAAAGTTTGTCCAAAACCATAGAACACCTACCACTTATTCAAGTTGCTCGAGATTGGAGCTACAACAAGAACCGTAAAGGTGATAAATGGAAAAAGTGACCGATACAAGCAATTGTTGGGGTCCACCTGAAATTTGTGGATGTCCCTGCTCAAGAATCAACGTCATATGACCTTTTCTATTGGTCAGAACTCCTTTTATACAAGCCTTTCAGAAGTATTGCGTCTTAATTTGGCTAAACCTCACATGACATCAACGGCACTTGGGACATGTACAAGCACAACTACAGACCATGGCATATTCTACACACTACCGCAGACACAGGACTTGCTACAGATGTTAGTTCTGACTCTAAGCCCAAATGCAGTATTCAACAAGAACCATTGCAAGAATGGCGGGTCTTCGCATAACTTCACCCGGAAACAACATGGGTCTAGATAGTCTTGAAATGTTGGGGAAACGAGATTTCGACATACAAAATAATTGGACCATACATGACATTCCCCATGATTTGTAGATAATTGTTTCATCATTCATCGAGAGAGAGAAGGCAAACACAATTAACAACAACATACATGCCACACCACCATCTTCCACACTTCCTTTGTCTCCAGAACAACAAATAGCTCTTGATACCATACTACACCATTCAACAAACAAAACCCTTCTACCTCCACTAAGATTGATAATTCAAGGAATGGACTGGCATAGGAAAATCATTTATGATAAATAAAATTCAGAATTCATTCACAACATCAACCACATCTCCCTCACCTCTACTTGTGCTCGCCTACCGGTGTTTCAACATTCAACATCTCCACATCCACAATCCATGCAGCCATGTGTATTCCAATCAAAGAACTGAAACCCCTTGAAGGTAGTGCATTATCGTCTTTTCAAGAGTCACTAAAACATATAGAATATGTTCTTATTGATGAAATGAGTTTCATCAGGCCAAATTTGCTAAGAAAAATTGTGTGAGGCTCATGAAGCTTTCCCACACTCAAAAACATCTGAATTTGGGAACAGATCAGTCATCCTCCTCGGTGACCTTGGGCAATTACTGCCAATTTTGGATAGTCCTCTTTACACAAGTAATTCCTACGGAGCAATCCTTTGGAAGGGATTTCAGTCTTCCATTACATTGCAAACAATATTTCGGCAACAAGGAACAACCAATGCACAGGTTTCATTCTGAAATTTACTGCTCCACATGCGAGATTCAACCCCTCTAATTGAGGATTAGGAACTCCTAATGTCTCGCACAGAGACACACACCTAACTCAGTAGGAGCTCAACATTTTTAAATACGCACCACATTTGTTTGCAAAAAACGATTTGGTGGACTCCCACAACCTACAAATGTTGAAGGCATTGAACGTTCCAATTGCCCAATCCATTGTTGAAAGTAACAGGCGGACTGGACTAGGAAATCCTGATGATGATCAGTTGGAACACAAATTTCTGTTGTGTAAACAACAAAAAATCATGCTTATTACAAATCTATGGGTTGATACAGGCCTCGTGAATGGTGCCACAGGAACAATCACCAACATTGTCTACGACGCATCAATGCAACCACTAGCATTACCTTTATTTGTTGTTGTAAAATTTGATAGATACAACGGCCCATGTTGGGATCCCTCCAACCTGTTACATATTCCCATACCCCCTATTTCGAGAGGGAATTGAAGACAGTTGCCGATTAAAATGGCTAGGGATTAACTATCCACAAGTCACAAGGACTTACTTTACACAGAGAAACCGTCGACATTGGAACCACTGAAAGGCAGGGTTTGACATTCACAACTTTCTCCAGAGTTCCCTCGCTTGCAAATCTATGCATTTCACCTACTTTTTTATTCAAGAGATACTCAAATATGGCGCATGTACCAGCACTCGGAGCAAGAAGAAAGTAGGAAGCAAGACTACTATCACTCAACCCATCGTAAATACTACCCTCTGCTTTGATAACACCTCCACTACTACTATACTCAACACTTCTTCTATCCAAAGCGGAATTGTTGTTCAAGGGGTATCAAATGTAATCATGTTTATTGAAACTAAAATTTCCACTAAAGGCTACCATTCATGATATAAATACTGAAAATGTATACATGTCTCATTATGTGTACGTATACCTTCATTTATTTGATGTTTTCAAATATGATATGCAACTTTAAATGTACGAATCTGTAACATAATTAAATGTACACATACAACATTTCAATGTAATGTTTCAACTAAAGTCCTACACTACAACTATCAATCACACACATTATCAATTGTATAATAAAGTTTCTCCAACAAAACACCAACTGAACAACTGATGCACAACTAACAACATCAACTATAAAATTAACTAACTATCAAAAACAAGATATCACATGTAATCATGTACGAATTTATAACAAGTTGAAATGTAGAAACAACCTTCAAATTAAGTGGATCAACTATATTTCTACAATTACAATATCACTTGAACCCCATATCAACATCAAGTACAAAAGTAATAACTATACCTCTAAATCAAATAACATATACCATTCGGCGTTCACATCTCATGAAACACATGCGATTGCTAGTAAGTATTTCCATCTCAAATATTAAACATTGACTATTAAATAATAAATATTAGATATTTAGTATTTAATTTAGATTTTTTTTAATATTAATTTTTCATGATATCTTATTTTTGGTAAAATGAAAAAGTAGATATTTTTAAAAAAATTAATTATTGATATGGGTGAACGAATAACATTTAACATCAATTTTATTATTATGTCAAAGGCGTTCCTCTATATGAAAGGCCCTTGCGGACATTTCTGCGACTATGTTAAATTTGACGGTTTGACGGTCATCTGGATATTTGTGCTTTACCCGCCTATTTTTAACGGTGACTTTGTGGTGCTTAATAATTTTGTTTTTTAATAATTAAAAATTTTAGTTTTTCTCTGCTATTTTTAATAATTTTGTTTTTTAATAATTAACAATATTTGATTTTCTCTATTTTTTTAATAATTTTGTTTTTAATAATTAACAATTTTAGCTTTTCTCTGTTATTTTTAATAATTTTGTTTTTTACATGTTGTTGTGGGTTTGCTATTTACATTTTAGCTTTTCTCTGCTATTTTTAATAATTTTGCTTTTCCAATTTTACATGCAACTGTGGGTTTGCTATTTTTAAGTTTTGTTTTTTGTTTTGGTAGGCAATAGCCTTTAAATACTGGTCACCACGCATCCAACTCTAAATACATTGTTAGCAGAAGTCTTGAATTTCTTCTCTAGATTGCAGTTATCTTCTTTCTCTATTGCAAGGCACAGTTCAACTGGTAAGTAACGTATTCATTCTGTATGGCTCTTTTCATTTAAGACATTTGGCTCAACTCACAGTGTCTCAAAACTATGATATATTCACCAATATCAAACATAGAAAGAGAGAGAGATAGAGAAAGAGACTAATATGTTTAACTAACTCCGGGGAAGGCTTATAGTTATGGTTGCACTTTGATGATCATGTAAGATTAATGAACAAATGTAATCTTGTGTGTTTTGTGTAGTCTAATAAGCCTGTGTGTTCTGTGTAGTCTAATAAACTGGGCTAATCTGGTGTGTAAAATCAATAGTTTAGAAGTGTGTTCTTACATAGTTTATTTTAGGGCTTAATTTTGCCCTTAATTTTGAAGGGCAAGAGTAGGTTATCTGCTCTGATTTGTTATTTATGATCAATTAATAACTTGGTTAGTGTTTTGTGCATTGTTTAATTTTACATTGTAGAGTTTATAAATTTTGTTTTTTCAATTATTTAGGGCTGAGATTCTCTTAAAAATTCGTTTTAGCAAATATTAATAATTCTTAGTACATAGTAGATAGTTGTTCTATGCAGGGCTAATTTGACAATTTAGTCAATTCAGAAAGATGGGTTGTGAGGTCTATGTCTCTTTGGCCTTCTGGTTATGTTGTTCTTTTGAGCCATAGATAACATTGTTTTGTAAACTTATGCAGAGAAGATTATAATTATTTGAGCAGTGTTTAAATATTTAATTTTTTCATGAACTTTCTTATTACTGCAGTAGCCGAATATACTTGTTTGGATTTAATAACTTTTTAAGTAGGATCTTGTGTATTAAATTTAAAGTTTCCATTTGCTTTTTTCCCGGATTCGTGATTTTTTAGGTTAAGTTATATTTAGGGAAAAACTTAAGCAATCAGTGAGAATGTAATTCTCTTTCTACCTAAAAAACAGTGTAGCAATAAATCTAAACACAATTTAAATCAGGCAAAATCTGAATCCACTTATTTTTATGTAAACGTTGGTATTTGTTCTATATTTCATTGGCATTTTTGTAATTCTGAATTTACTTATTATTTACTTGTAAAATCCTATTATTTTTAAATTATGTTATTTCCCTATTCTGTCACTGTTTATTTTTAAATCTGAGATCTCCATTCCTCAATTTTTAGCTTAAATAGGTAGCAACTTCTGTTTGACATAGCCAAATGGGTAATGTGTTCATAATTTTATTGATATTCCATTTTAGTTTGAGAAGGTTTCTACTTTTTGTGTATTGGAACACAATGTTTGAAGTGGAATGAATAATTTTCAAATATTATTTGCATGCTCACATTTTCACTGACTTTCTTTTTAAAATCTAAAATATTTAATTAACGGCTCTATATTTCTAATGGAGCAGTGTTTAAATATTAACTGCCTTTGTTTTCCTGAACTTTCTTATTACCACTTTCAGTAACCAAATATACATGTTGTTTGGATTCCAAAACTTTTGGAAGAGGATCTTGTGTATTAATTTGTTTAAGATTTTTTTGGGGAGAAAACGTAAGTAAGCAATTAGTGTGAGTGTATTTCTCTTTCTACATAAATTAGCAGTTTAGCAATCAATCTATTGCAGGGTGATTACTATGTAAACACAATTTAAATCAAGAAAAATTTGAATCTACTTATTTTTATGTAAACGTTGTTATTTACTTTAGATTTCATTGTCATCGTTGTAATTCTGAATTTAGTATTTATTTTTAAAATATTGTTATTTTTAAACAAAGTTTTACTCATTACAAAATTAACTTATTATTTTTAAATTTTCTTAGTTTTCATATTGTTTGTTATTGTCATTGTTATTATCTATTTTTAAATATGAGATTTGTAGTCTTATATTTTAGGATTAAATTGTTAGCAGCTTTTATTTGAATGTGTGGGTTGTGATATGAAATTGATATGTATAACTAGCTTTGAAAATATTTCCATTGTCTTGATGGAGGAGTCCCTCCTTTTGAATTCGCAGATACATTTAGTTTTATTAACTTCCTATTTTATTTTTTTGCAGGATATTTGTGATTCTTTTTCTCTGGCGGTAAAGAAAAGAGTGTTGTCTCTAGACAAACTTCAGGTGGGTTTCAATATTGATTGAAGTATTTATTCAATTGTTATGTTTATTGCATGTTATGGACTAAAAAATTATTGTAGAGAGTTTTCATGTTATTTGGTTTGGATTGTTCCATTTATATTTGTAGTTGGCTCCAATCCTTTTTCCAAAGTGACATGTGGGGGCACGTGCCTTCGTCAATGACAGGATTCGTTATGTGTTGAGGGGCTCATTCCCCAATGAGGCCATTTCGAATCGTTCCAAATTGAACGTTAGACTAATCGATGTGACAAGAATTTTAAGGTTCACATCATACCTAAGAACATCTTGGTGGACTAACATACTTCTTTTCCCTCTCTAGTTTAATATGATGTAGACTAGAAACACAATTCCCCTCCCCACAACGGGATTGACATTAACTACTACATTTAAGCATATTCAATGTGTTGTTAATGTTTTGCATTACAGGAAACCGAAACCACCTAAAACAATGATAGTTGAAATGATCAGAGATCGCCTCCACCTGATGCCAACATCCCCAATTTTTCTCTCCAAAATATGAACTATTGGAGATCATTTATGAGGCTTCTGTTTGATTTATGATTCTAACGAAGATGCACTAAAATCTGAACTACCCCGCAAATTGAGGAGAATGGGAATACCAATCGAGGCATCTGCAAATGGACAAAAATACAAGAAACGTGTAAAGAAATTGCACAAGCAAAAAGCAAGAAATTTGATTTAAAGAAATAACTTGTAGTGGTTAGTTTATAAGTGTTTTTGAAACAAATTGTAACTCATACCAAATAATTCCATGTATGTATTGTGGCAATATATATCGGACAAAGAATCAAACTTTTTAAACACATGTTTAGTTTTTGTAATCCAACAACTATGCATTTCGAATTTCTTTATCATTATATCTCCATATAAATACCTATAGTTTTCTTACTTCAAGTGTACATATTGTTGTTATTGTCTTCCATTCTATTTTCTTAACATAATAATCTATAATTTGTTTCAAATAAATGCATGTATAAATTGCGGTGGAACATATGGATCACAGAATCTAACTTTTCAACATACGTGTTCTTCATGTAAACCAACAACACATTTTTAATGTGTTCTTCATAATATCTGCACACTAATACATATAGTTTTAAAATGTCAAGAAACAACCATGCAAATTTTATTTGTTTTCAACCAAAGCTTTGTACATTATATCACTTTTTCGCATATTGAATTGTTAAAGCGTTAGACTTCATGTTTGCACTTTTTAGAAAATATAAAAGAATAAGGAAGAAAACTTTAAAGGTTCTCATTCTTTACAAATGCATGCTTTCTTGAACACATCCTTTATTTCATGATTGACTACACTACAATTTTTCATTTTCCACCATATATTTGCATAACTCCCACCATCTAGAGCATTTTAGTTGTCATGGAAATAACTTTGACACACGAAGGCATTTCTCAATTGATTGAGGGCGGTTCAATGTTGAACCCACATTTCGATATCGCACTTGTCCTCCCTAAGGTCCATTCTCAACACGAATTCCCAACATCGTGTTGACCTTTCAGATGGAATACATTTTCAGACATCACTTCTACCCTCTAAATTTGTAAGTCGTGTAACCAAAAAATCAATACAAGAAGGCTCCATTGTGTGCTTACACAAATCCCACGTTAGAATGATTAAAATGAACTGTAAGCTTCATCTCCTACTCGATTACCAATGTACATAAACTCCCTATATCAATTATAATTTCTTTCTGTTTGTTTTTTCCATCTGTTGCTTGGTTATAATTTTATCCTGATTTTATTTTCCATTGCAGGATTGTTCTTATCATTGAAATGGATGTTATTGTTGAAACACATTTGATAATCGGTGCTCCAACCTAACTACCAACAAATTCTCTCCAAGACAGTCAGTTTCAAGAATAAATGCAAGTGCAAACCAAGTTAACAAATATTTTGCGAGAACACCAACTAAAATAAGAGCTTTGAATACATCTATGTGCATGTGGTCCGTAAAGGGTCATGCCCTAGCAAAAACAATCCTTCGTGAATATCACAATACAAGGGGAGATGGTGTTGTGTTTGGGTTTGATTTTGTAGATCAAGAAAGAGGGAAATTCACGTTACTTGTTTCAATGAGGCCCTTGAAGCATTTTATGAGCATATTGAAAATGGAAAGCTATATACAATTTCCAATGGGAGGAATGCTAGGATTCTTGATTCAAAGCTATGTTACAACCATTTGAACAATGCTTTGGATATTTTCTTACAAGCGTCCTCAACCATAACTCCACTCATAGCAAATGAGGATACAATACCTTCCCATCACTTTCACTTCACCAAAATCAAGGACATACCTGCAAGCGCTAACCATTCTAAAGTTGATTTGATTGGCATTGTTCTTGTGATGTCACCATGCTCAACTATTCGTAGGCATGACAAGTCTGAGACAAAGAGAAGAACTCTGCAATTAAAGGACATGTTAGGATTCATTGTCACTGTCACTTTGTGGGGACAACATTTAGATGAGATAAACAAAGAACTTAAAGACATTCTTTATATACCACATCTTCCGGTCCTTGCCTTGAAAGTTTCTCGTGTCTCCAGTTTCAATGGGAGCTCAGTCAACACTATTTCAAGTACCAAATGTTACATCAACCCTCTAATTTCATAAACCAATACACTTCATGGTTGGGTAGATTCTGATGACTACTCCCTTATGCCCTCTATCACAAGCCAATTTTTGGGCCCTCCAAAAAGTGTGACCTCTGTAACAATGATTTCGGAGGTACTACATATGGGGAACACTGAGAGAAATGAATGGGCCATGGTTGCTTGCAGAAATCACAAATATCAGCATGGACAACTTTTTTTACAAGGCATGTCCTCTTCAAAAGGTGACAATGCAATGCGGGAAAAAGTGTGAGAGAGAATGGTAATGGTTCATGGTTCTGTTCAAGTTGCAACATACAAGTTCAAAATTATGATTATATATATGCACTCAGGATCGATCTAAAGGACTGAGCAAGAGAACTTCATTCAGTTACCGCTTTTGATGAGACAGTTGAGTTAATCATGGGTGTTGCAGCTAGTGACCTCCATATATTGTCTATAGACGAAGATGAGACTAGTGAAATTATAAGTAATGTCATCAGCAATGAATATTGCTTCACACTTTCACTAAAAAAGAGACATACTACGGAAACAACAGATTGAAATGTGTCATCCTCAATTCAAAGAAAGCAAAAAAATAGTGCAACTCCTCCGTAACCTTTACGTAAATATTTTTAAGCCACCCGACCCTTCAAACTTTACACCCTCACCCATCCCATTTTATACTTTGAACTATCACTCGGTGTTATGTTTCTTATTTCATATCTATGTTTCACTTTTTTTCCTGCTTCAAAAGAAAATTGTTGTATTCCCTTATACACTAACATACTATTGTCTCCTACTATTATGTGGATTGTAAGTACTTTTAAGAAAATAAATAAAAATTACTTGCACTTTTGTTATGTGCGTATTTGCATCCTTGTGTACTATGTGAACACATTGTATGTTTCTATATATCTAATACTCTTTTCCTTAAGAAAAAATGTAGTTTTTAATACTCAAATAGTTACCTCTTACGTGTATTTCCCATTGGAACTCCACATGCATTACAATTGTATATAGTTTTATATTTTGACTTATTTCTGCATTTGTATGTCATCAAACAATGTATCGTTACTTGCTAACCCACACGATTTTTTTCAACAGGTGGTACTCCATAAGCCTATGACTTCGCAATCATGTTGACTCCTACAAAAGGATCCCAACAAAGAGAGAACTACGCAAAAATAAAATACACATAACTATTGAGCAATGACATCATAAATTAGAGCATAGAAATACAAAAATATCTAATATCTTTCAACTTACATCGACCAACAACCTACGATTCCTTGACATTCCAATCTTGTCATCAAATACAACTACTGAAGAATTACCAACCAACATTCTTCATGTAACTTCCATGGAAACAAACTTTCATGAGCATACCAATTCCTTTGGCATACGAACCCATCTTCGCTAACTACTGCCACTTTTCCCCGTATATCTAGGACGCCACATGAAATTATCTCAAGTACCGACCTTTCTTGATTCTTTCGCACATGTACAACTAGTTTCTCCTCTCCTTCCGACTGATATCCACCTTGCAATCCACAAACGACTCAAACAGAACACCCCACCCCTTCCAATACATAGATATTTCCCATATTCCCACCCTTGTTGCTAACTATTGAAGCCCAACGTCAGTTTCACAAAAGAATAGATTTGTTGGAGAACATCCAAACTTGCTTAATTTGTTTGGAAATTTACCTTGGAATTAAAATAATTTTCTTTTAAGTATTCCCTCCTATAATAGATGCAAATCTAAAAAATATGGCCACCGCTTCTCTTCATGGAACAACATGGACCCTAAAAAGTAGCCTACCATTCTTGTGTCTTTAACCCAAATTGAGGAGATGTTTATTGCACGAGTTAATCCATTCCTAAAAATCACCCAAGTATGTGGCAGGTAATATAAATACTCAGGACACACCATAAGTTTCCTGCAAAACATTACTTCAATAACAAAGACCCTACCCCACCGCCTTGGAGATTTGGACATAGTTCTCATACAAAGGGAAGGATCTAATTTAAAAATTATGATTTCTATGTTAGTAGATCTCGTGTTTGGGCAGCCTTGCAATATAAAATCCAACATGATCCATATTACAAAGATGTCTTAATCAATGATGATGCCCTTTCCTCTCTACCATTTGAGTCGTCAAATGTTTCCTCCTCTCTTAACATAGCCATAGTGGAACTGCCAAAATAAAACCACCTCTACAACTCATGGTATTGATGTTCCCACTGACTTTGATGAAACATATGAACAATCATCGTCTTTCGTGTCAACACCTCACAATACAGGAACAAAAGAAGAGGAAATCAAACAGTTCTTACTCAACCATGATGGTAACACTCCATTTACCATGCCATGGCCAAAGCTTGGGCTCTTGCCTATAAATGAATACAATACGGAGGGCCTGTTCTCAATGGCTTTCCCAACTTTATTTCTGACAGGAAAAGCAATGTGGCAATAACCCTACATTAAATAATTTCCAATGCATGAATACACTCTTCATTTGATGTGTTACCATGATGGGCACTTCGGTTCCCACCCAATATTTTGTTACTTCCTTCTAAACCTCATAATGTGGCATAAGAGCCAGTCCATAGTAGTAGTTTTTATGAAATAGAACCTCAAATCTGGAATCCCTCCGATAATTAGAGATCTGTGAAGACAACTATTGGAATGCCCCAAAGACAACCTCTCCAGACAACTTAATGTGCTTTGGATCGAACCTTTGAGGGACAATTTCATTCTGGGAAAAAAGTAGAAGTGAGCTTTCAGATATGGTGGAACAATTGGGGACACCAACCTTATTCTTCACTCTAAGTGTTGCAAACACTAAATGGCCGGATCTCCACAATATTATGTCTGGTGAATGCCCAAATGATCCTTGAGCTACACAGCGTTGGAGAACACTTAACATTGTCTCTAACCCTCATCGAGTATCAACATACCTGCATCACAGATTCACAATATTTGTGAAGAAATATTACAAAAGGAACTTGGAGCAGTAGACTTTTGGTACAGGTAATCAAATCTACTTATTTAAAAGTTTTTTCCAAACTACATAGCTAATATTTATGTTCCCTCATCTCACGTGGTATGAATGGAAACATAGAGGCTCCGCACATGTCCATGGTTTATTGTGGCTCGAGAATGCGCCTAAAGTTGATGAAATGGATTGGGAGGATACAATAGTTATTGAGGTAACAAAATAATACTTTGATAAGTTTGTGTCTTCTTGGAACCCCCGCCCGACTTGCAACCACTTGGATTTTGTTCACAGGTCACTCCTAGACAACCCTTGCTTGCTAGATACAACACAAATTCTATCCTCCTCCCCGCATGCAGACCTTGAAGAACTACTTAATAGTGTTAATGCCACACTAAATGTTTAGAGCAGACATGCCTGCGTAGAAAGCAATCATAGCTGCAGTGCAGTGTAGGTACAACACCCCCTGGGCCATGCAACCTACTTCTTCCTTGCACATTGAAAGTGATGGGAAAATTAAGTACCTCCCTTCCAAAAATGATGACATATTGAACATCCACAATCGAACTATGATATACATATGGAGAGAAAATGTTGATTTCCAACCGGTACTTTCGCCATGTCGTTCTTAAGTATATTGCAAAATATGCTTCAAAATCCGAGCAACATTTAGAAACATATCACCAAATGCTATCCATATTTTCAAGAGATGCTGACATGATTCTCCAGCACATATTATGATCCAAAATGCTCATAGAAAGCGTTGTTGAACATGACATAAGCACACAAGAAACATGCCACATGCTGCAAAAAATTCCACTTGTTATGTGCAACCATCCATTTATATCATTAAATGTTGGCAAAAATATTCTGAGACATGTCATTGAAAGTGACGTCGATGCACAACAAACAACCACTTTCTTGGATGCATATAAAGTTCATCCTATAACCATGGAACACCTACCACTTATTCAAGTTGCTCGAGATTAGAGCTACAACAAGAACCGTAAAGGTGATAAATGGAAAACTAGCCGACTCAAGCAATTATTCGGGTCCACCCGAGATTTGTGGATGTCCCAACTCAGATTCAACATCATATGACCTTTTCTATTAGTCAAAACTCCTTTTATACAAACATTTCACAAATATTTCCTTTGAATTTGGCTCAACCCCACATGAAATCAACAACACTTGGGACATGTTCAAGCACAACTACAAACCGTGGCATGTTTTGCTCACTACACGTAGACACATGACATATACGGATGTTAGTTCTAACTCTAAGGATGAATGTAGTATTCAACACAAACCATTGTAAGAATGGAAGGTCTTTACACAACTTCACCCGAGAAACAACACGGGTCTTTATAGTCTTGACATGTTGGGAAACGAGATTTTGACATACACAATAATTAGAGCATACATGATGTTCCCCATGATTTACAAATAATTGGTTCATCATTCATGAGAGAGAGAGAAGGTAGACACAATTAACAACAACATGTAGGCCACACCACCATCTTCCACACTTCCTTTGTCTTAGAACAACAAATAGCTCTTAATACCATACTACACCATTCAACAAACAAAACCCTTCTACCTCCACTAAGATTGATAATTCAAGGAAAGGGTGACACAGAAAATCATTTCTGATAAATAAAATCTAGAATCCATTCACATCATCAACCAAATCTCCCTCACCTCTACTTGTGCTCGCCCCTATACCAGTGTTTCAACATTCAACATCTCCGCATCCACAATCCAAGTACCCCTGCATATTCCAATCAAAGAACTGAAACCCCTTGAAGGTAGTGCATTATCATCTTTTCAAGAGTCATTGAAACATATAGAATATGTTCTTATTGATGAAATGAGTTTCATCGGCCCAAATTTACTAAGAAAAATTGATAGTAGGCTACATGAAGCTTTCCCACACTCAAGAACATCTAAATTTGGGAACAAATCAATCATCCTCCTCGGTGACCTCGGCCAATTACCACCGGTTTTGGACAATCCTCTTTATGCAAGTAATTCCTATGGAGCCACCCTTTGGAAGGGATTCAATTCTTCCATTACATTGCAAACAATATTTTGGCAACAAGGAACAACCAATGCACAAGTTTCATTCCAAAATTTACTGCTCCACATGTGAGATTCAACCCCTCTTATTGAGGACTGGGAACTCTTAATGTCTCGCACAGACACACACATAACTTAGCAAGAGCTCGGCATTTTTAAGAATGCACCACATTTTTTTAAAAATGATCTAGTGGACTCCCACAACCTTCAGATGTTGAAGGCATTGAACGTTTGATCACCCAATCCATTATTGAAAGTAACAGGTGGACTGGACCAAGAAATCCTGATGATGATCAGTTGGAACACAAATTTTTGTTGTGCAAACAACAAAAAAATCATGCTTATTGCAAATCTATGGGTTGACGAGATGCCGAGCATGAATGGTGCTACAAGAACAATCACCGACATTGTCTACGACGCATCAATGCAACCACCAACATTACCTTTATTTGTTGTTGTCAAATTTGATAGATACAATGACCCATGTTGGGATCCCTCCAACCCGTTACATATTCCCATACCCCCTATTTCGAGAGGGAATCAAGATAAATGCCTATTAAAATGGCATGGGGATTAACTATCCACAAGTCCTGGGACTTACTTTGCATAGAGAAACGTCGACATTGGAACCACTTGAAAGCGTGGTCGACATTCACATATTTCTCCAGAGTTCCCTTTGCAAATCTATGCATTTCACCTACTTTTTCATTCGAGAGATACTCAAATATGGTGCACATACCAACACTTGGAGAAAGAAGAAAGGAGGAATCAAGACTACTATCACTCAACCCATCGTAAATACTACCCTCTGCTTTGATAGCACCTCCACTACTACTATACTCAACACTTATTGTATCCAAAGTGGCATTTCCATTCAAGGGGTATCAAATGTAATCATGTTTATTGAAACTAAAATTGCCCACTAAAGGCTACCATTCATGATATAAGTACTACAAATGTATACATGTCTCATTATGTGCACGTAGATCTTCATGTATTTGATGTTGTGAAATATGATTTGCAACTTTAAATGTACGAATCTGTAACAAAATTAAATGTACACATACAACATTTCAATGTAATGTTTCATCTATATTCCTACACTACCACTATCAATCACACACATTATCAACTGTACAATAAATGTTTTTCAACAAAACACCAACCAAACAACTGATGCACAACTAACACAATAAACCCGAATTAAATACATACAACATCAACTATAAAATTAATTAACTATCAAAAATAATATCAAATGTATTCATGTACAAATTTTTAACAAGTTTGAAATGTAGAAACAACCGTAAAATTAAGTGGCCCATCTATATTTCTACACTTACAAAATCAATCACGCCCCTTATCAACATCAACTACAAAAGTAAGAACTATCCCTCTAAATCAAATAACATATACCGTTCGGCGTTCACATTAAATGGATCACATGTGATTGCTAGTATTAAAATATTTAGTATTTATTAGCATGGTTGAAAGAATAGTAATCTTAATTAAATATTCAATATTTACTCTTTAATATTCAATGCTTAATATTTAAGGTGAAAAAATAAGTAGTTATTTCAAATTTCTTTTAATAAGTTTATTGGCTGCGAGAAAAATTGGAATTTGAAGAGTACAAGAGTTTGCCATTTCCATTTGCATAGGTGCAATAGATAATAATGGGGATTGAAGAGGAGAAGATGTTTGATCAATATTTTGGGATTTTTTAAGATGTCGTCTGTTAACCGATGACTTGAGTAGAGAATTTGAAGTGGCGTGGGGTGTTCCAGCCCATATGACCAGGACTGAAAGTTTCTTGGCTTCTGTAAAATTGGAAAAGTTTAAAAGGAGTTTCCGACGGAAAAGATAATATTTTAACATTAAATAAGTTGTCCTTTATTATGTGTTCCTAATTTCTAGTAATTTATGTTAAAGGAAAAAGTCACTTTTTAATAATAATAAACCAATTCAAGTTCTTTTTTCATGTTTTAAATGAATTTGTTTTCATTTCCATAACTTGCAAAGTATAATTGGATTTCAAATAAATTTATAAAAAAACCCTTATTATTATGATCCTAATATTCTATGACATTGCATTGTGGTTTTAATATTGTTCCATATTTCTCATCTCATGTCCTTATTTGCACAACTTGAGTGAGGCTTTTTTGAAAGGATTTTGAGACACTAGCTTTCAGAAGAAGAATGCATAACATCACATGATTTATGTTTTCCATCCCCTACATTTGTGTAATTTTTGTCTAAATTTTAGCATAAATATTTCAAACAAGATGCTATTGGCCATTTTACCATTAGGGGTATTTGTAAATAACTATTTTCTCCACTCAGTTTTCTTGGTAAAAAAATTATTGTATTGAAAATATCTACTACAAATTATTTGATGGTAAATAATCTTCATTTCCAACTAAGACACTTACTTTGTCAATATTTAAGGAAGTGCATTTGTTTTTAATTTTAGGTGGTGTTATCTCAAACTTAAAAACTCGGCTCCATTTGTTTCTAAAATTTCAATTATATTAATATGCATTTTACGTCGAGGATTATAATTTAAAGGTGTATAAACAATTGGTTATTACATAAAATTTGATGATCATTTGATTATCATTGGAAAATTTCAACTTTAAATTCTACATCCTTTTGAAATAAACAAAAAAAATTTTTCCTTTAAAAATTGAAATGAAAAATTATAAATATAGTTAGTTGCTAGACTGTTTCGGTATGGGTACGTGTATGGGTAGTGACGTTGATATGGAATTTTTAAAAACTTGGTACGGATGACGTTGTTAAAATACGTTCATACAATATATTTTAAAAATTTAAAAATATAAATATATATAATTTTTTTAAAGAAAACAAGCTTATAGTCTTAGCAACCTATAAAATATTAGAAGCCAATAAAAGCTTATTATGAACTAGAAGTCATCTCGAAAGAAATATTTCTTTGACTAAATACAAGAAGACCACAAAACATTAAATCTAGGAGTCCATTTACTAATGGGCTCACAAACATTCCACTTATTGTTAAGGCATGTGGAAAGGTTTGGGAAAAAGGCAATCTTTTCATAGAGTTGTTTGGAGGTAGCCTCTTGGAGAAGGGACCCATTGAGCTAACTCATAGTATCCCAAAATTCATTCTCATCCTCCATAATTAGTCTAGTAGAGGGAGTTGTGAAAGCATTATTGAGCATTGTATACATTCTTAATTGAGATTGAGGAAGCTTATAGAAAGCTTTAAGGTCTATCCATTCCATCCTCTTCCCAAATTTGTATAAGTCATGAAATATTTTAATTCCTTTCTCAAACCAAAGGAGGGTAGAGCAATCTCTTGTCAAGGCAAGGATCTTGTCATTATATTTCATATTCGAAAAAATCAATTTGTAGGCTTGACACCTAGTGTTAAAGGAAGAGAAGATAGATTACCCAACCACCAAGTGCTTCGCTTATTCCCATGCCTTCCAAATTGAATAAACAATAAAGGACCTATGAGGAGCAACAAGAAAACACCCAAATAGTAAGTCAACCAAATGAATTCCTTTTCATCTCTCTTGACCCTTCAGAGCCTATTAGGAATATTGAATCTCACACAAAAGTTCTAAGGTTCAATTCTAGTCAAAGCCCTCAAGTTTTATTTATTTTATTGTACTTAAAAACACGTGGTTATGTACCACACAGTGCTCTAGGTATGTCTCGGTGTATGGAAATATGTACCTAGGACATACCAGGGGCCGTGGGCACGTACCCATACCCTAGTACGTATTAGGCTTAGTATGGAGGGGGGTAGTTGGCATTTCTGGATAGTCTAGTATAGCTGAGTTTAGAGCTCGTTTTATTGTCCCAATTTTTGTTAACGTAATGGGTTTATAATCAATATAGTATATTTAAATCCAAGATAAGAGCCTTCAAATTGATACCTATTAAATTAACATTTTTCAAATGGATGTATTTATATATACTAGAAGGAAAGAAAAACCCAAAATGTTATGCAATTCTTATTTACAATACATGTTTTGACACTATTTGTTTTTGTAATGTCCTTATCATAAACCAATTCTTGTCTTTTTCATTCCAATCCCTTACATTTTCATCACAATTACTGTAGACACCTAAATTAGAAAATTTATCATTTAACAATGACAACTATGGCTTTGCACCTTAAGCATGACTTGGCGCACATTCCATTCCCAAGTGACTTATCCTTATCTCCCTTTCGTGACTTGTTTATCTATGAACGTTTCTCAAAACTTCCTCACATAATTCGATAAAATTATAATCTTTATAGGCACTGTCCTAAAAAGTTACATAATCATATAAGCTACTTGTTTAAAACCATGTAGTTGGAACCAATCCATCTCAAAGTTTGGTCCTAGACCAAATGGTCCTATCTCCCGCTACCTAATGATCACTTTTTGTAACAAGCCTCTTGATGTTGATTTTTAACTTGGTGATGTTATTGTCTAGTTTTGTTTGTGATTATATTTCTTAGGATGAGCTCCACGCTTTCCCAGTCATCAATAGATAACAACCACAATAATTTTCCTTCTAAATATGTAGTTGGGTTTGCATCCTAAGCATTCTAACTTCTTAACATTTAGTTAATTTGAAACATTATCATGTATATATTATTATGTGTGTTATATTGAAATATGAGGAGATGTTAAAAATATGAGGGAAAGGAGGACCAAGTTTGCATAAATTTTGTAAGGAAGTCAACGAAATACAAAAATTCAAAAATTGCATTTATAGTGAAGGGCATAAGGAAAATTCTATTGACCTATTTCTTCTTCCAACAATAAATGAAAATAATGGAATCATCATTATTGTGGCTATTCATGATCTACTAGTTCTCATTCAAATATGGAACTTGAAATCATATAAGGTTATTTTTATATGGGTCTTGAAATTATATGGACTTATCATTCTGATGCGGGCCCTCAAATCCTAAGGTAGGGTTTTGCAAACTAATATCCATTGCCTTGAATTTTGATAACAAGAATTTATAATGAATTTATTTTCTTGTAGCATCATAACACAATAGGGCATGAGACTCATCTTTGGCCTTGCATAATTTTTCTCAATTTAGAAAATACAAAAGAGACAACTTAGCAAGGCATTGTAAATCAAGAAATAACTAATTCATAAGTGAAATAATTGAGAATTTGAGCCCTTCACTATATTTCTTACAATCCTCTCTTGTGCAACATGAGATGCACATAATTTGAGTGGGTTTTAAGGATTTCCAATAGGTAAATCCAAGGGATGCGTTCATCCTAGTTGAAATCTTGCACAAGCTCAAATCCTTCCTCCACCATCTCTCCAAGACCATGTAAACACATAATCCTCAAGAGAATACATTTACATGTAAATATATAAACATGATTTGCAAGTCCGTCTAGATAGGAATTGCGATGTTATTGAGATACATGTACATATAGTTATTAAATTAAAAAGAAATCTTCAAATTCCATAAGAAAAATAATATTAATCTTATTGCATTTTAAAATCTTCAAAAATTATGGAAAAATTACATATTTTAAAAGCACAAAAGATGAAGACACAAACACATATTTGACACTAAATACATGCCTTACCTCCAACACAACTTTGACTCTTAAAAAATGCCATTCATTAAAAAAATAGTCACACGTCAGTTGGTTGGTTTCATCTCGACATAACATATAAATGTAAACATGAATATATCATGATCATTATGCCAAAATCATAAGAGTACCTTGAACATATTTGGTATCCACATCTTGGGCATGTATTCTCTCCCTTTTTAGCCAAACCTAAACAAATTGATAGGATTGAATAAGCATAGATTTTCCAATAGATAATTTATAGAATTTTAATGCTTTGATTTCAAGTTGTCTTGATGAATCATAGATATGCACCTTCTTCCACATAGTCTACAACTCAAATATAAGTTGTTCAAGGTAAATATCAATGTTTCTCACCCAATTATTTCCAGTCACTAGTAGAAACATAATCCATAATCCATGATCCATGATCCATAATTAATTCTTATATATCTAATTATCCATGATCCATGATCCATAAGGTAAATATCTATAATCCATGAGTGAATGTTATAACATGGATAGTGCCAATTTTTGTAACATAAACCATAGGTGAATGTTATAATTTCATTAAAAAAAAATTGGCCAAACTAAATATGTTGTTGACAAGTTAGAATATGGATTAACCTCCCCATCCATTGCAAGACCTATCATGATATTCCTTGCATTGAGTTTGAGTTTATTAGGTCAATTCTACTATATGTGTTTCATATCTTGGAAATTAATTAGTACCATAGGGACCTAAATTTTGTAAATCATTACTTGATGATGTCAGTATTAGCTTAATCCCTTAAATCAAGACTTTTGCACCTAGTAAAACCCTCAATCATATATCATTAATCCAATCAAAAGACTTTCTCTCTTCATTAGATTGCTCAAACACTTAAAAATTCTTACATCAGTCACAAGTAATCCACTTCATGTTCTTCAAATTATTCTTCTTTAGTGATATCAAGCCTTTTTTGTTGGCTTTGGTAATGCTTTTTTAAATTACAAATTGTTAGAACAATTTTTTCCTTAATGTGGGATTATTATCCTCTTTCACATGGTTTCCAAACATCGTGCCTTCATCATACATGCTTCTCTAGTTTCAAGTTAAAAATTAAAATCATTTTCTTGTGCAATATGTGGAATCACATTATTGCACTTACTTACATCACTATGCACATGCAAACAATCAAGTTATTTATTCCCAACTTCACCAAACTAAAACATGTGGTAGTGAATTTGTTTCAACAACCTCAACCTCTTCCTTTGAAATTTATTCTACCTCTTTGCAGACCATCATCACCATGTCAAGGATCTGAGTTTAGTCTACTTAGGATCTAGAGTCCTAGAAGTGCATTTGTTTAATGATTTTGGTTGAGGATTTTCTTTCAATACTAATAATATTGTAATGTGGTGTGCCTCTTTCTATAAATTTTCCTCATTTCTTATTAAAATAAAATAGTGTTCCATACATGTTACATATAGACCTTTGCATAGACAATGTTATCTTGTTGTCTAAATTTATATGTTAAATGGTCTAAGATAGTCCTTTTGTTGGAACATCTAACCAAAAAATATCAAAGACCCGATGGAAAACCTTACTAAATAACTTAAATGAGTTACTACAAAATTTTATTGAATGATAAAGGTTAAATAATATATAATAGTGTGTTATGAGAAGGGAAATAATAGAGAATAAACTATAAGCACCAAATTAGAACTATAATGAAAATATATTTTTAAAGTATTACACATTTTATGACAATTTGGGAGACCTTCATCAAAATGAGATAGTGCAACACATGTATAAAAAGAGTAATCGAAGACTACCCAAATGAGATCGTTAAATCGTGTAAGTACTTTATGATAAATAATATATCCTCTTTTATGGGTAATATATTGGTTCTTGATTTTCAAGGTGTATTAGAAATCTTGTATCACTCATAAATACATCATGCAATATTAATTAGTGAAAGGTCGATCCAATCCTAAAAGGGAACACTTATCTGTGTAATTATGAGATATATGAATCCCCTAGAAACCCTTGGATTTTTTGTAAACTTTAATTTTTTTAGATTTTTAATAACGGGATTTATGACCCTAATGTATATCAAAGACCTTACAAGAATTCAAACATTCACTTTTATAGATTTTTTAGATTAGTACATAAAAACTAGTTTTGAACCAATACCGTTTAGTTAAATTTTAAAAGTTGTTCTTCCTTAACATATGGTTTTTTCATTATTTTTGCTTGTCAAATATTAATGGGATGCTTAAATTCATATTCAAAGTGGAAGAATTTAAAGTAATGTGTGTGTTTTCAGTGTGTGTGTGTGTGTTGCTTGCGTGCGTCGTGCGCGTGCGTATTAATGGGATGACATTCAAATGTATCATTATTCTATTGATTTTCAGACATCAAAGGAAGCAAACAACATTTTTAATTTAAATGAGATGATAAGAAATTCAAAATAAATGAATGAGTGAAAATGTAATCAAAGGGAGTTTTCGTGTGTGTGTGTGTGTGTGTGTGTGTGTGTGTGTGTGTGTGTGTGTGTGTGTGTGTGTGTGTGTGTGTGTGTGTGTGTGTGTGTGTGTGTGTGTGTGTTATACGCTGACATTCAAATGTATCAATTATTTCTATTGATTTTCACTCATGACATCAAAGAATGAAAAGCAAACAACATTTTTAGATTTAAATGAGATGCGAAGAAATTCAAAATAAATCCGAATGAGTGAAAATGTAATCAAAGGGAGAGTTTTCCCTTTTTGATTTATAGAATAATTTGAGAGATTATAAAACAAATGAGTTGAGAGATGGATTAGAACATAAAAAAATCCTAATTGGGTTGTCATGAGTGTGTGTAGAGAAAGTGTTTTCTCCAACTTAGTGGTTACTATTATACATACATACAATTAAGAACAATAGATACAATTGGCAATATTTTCTAGAGATAAGGTTACAATTGTTCCATCTTCTCGGTCTATGTGGTTAATATTAAGATCTACTCTTTTTCCATATTTAAAGAAGAGACCTGACACTCCATTTTTAATATAAATTTCCCCTAACATTTCACATAATGGTTAAATATCAAACTCTCCTACTTATTTAGAAGCATCGATCTTGAGGACACCATTCTTGTTTGAGACATTTTGTCACGGTGGAGAATATTGTTGATGTGCAAATAATATTGAATCCACTTAGTCCATGCTAGTGTGATAAATCGACAACTTGTGTTCAAGTAAATGCATACAGACCTCATCTTGGTTAGAAATGTTTAGTGACATAACATGGTAGGTATGGGAATCCCAAAATTAGCTTATTAGTGCGAATGGGTTGATGGACATCTTGCTACCCTACTTTACTCTTTTCAATTGACATACAACTATTTCTTATAACCTTTCATCATAAAAATATTAGTTGATTATACACTATTTACCATAAAGATTAATTCTTTCATAATCAACAAGATTGAAAATTCTTTTTTATTTTTAGAAAAACAAAGTATTATATACTTCTAAAATATTTTTCAGTCTAAATAATTTTCACATATTTTAAACCAATTAAACCATTTATGCAATGAAGAGTGGCTAAAGTAATTTGAGTTTTTAAAAAAGAATATCTTTAAATATTAAAAATAACTCACATTACAAATGCAACACCCTTTTGAATAATTCTAAAGATTAATTTTAAAAAGATGAAAATAAATGTGTAAAGTGTATAACTATCTTCGATTGGAGATAAACCTATAATAAATCTCAAAGAACACATCGTGAGTCGGAATGACATTATGTACATGGCTCTCTTTCCATCTCTTATTATCAATCTATCTCGAACTCCATAAGATAAGAGATAAACAAGGGAAACTAACATGAAAGCATTATAAATTTGACAAAAACATCAAAAACTAACATGTATATTACTCTCTACTCTTTGAATGCTAATTTAAATGAACCTAGAAGATCCTAGCAATCAGTTTTGTTGTTTACTCCATGAAGGTGAATGAATCTTACTAAATGGCTACAAGGCCAAGTTTAGCATATTCCATTACTAACCTATCATGGATGCAAGATGAAGCTATTTTAATGGTGGATGGCTCAAGATCAAATGCCTTATTAGCTTGGCTAATGCAAATGAGCTCTTAAGCTATGTCAAGATGAGATATGATATCAAGATCAAGATGTCAATAAGGTGTTTTTGAAAGGGAGGGGTGACCCTTCTATTTATAGTTTTCCACTTGGGAGAGTTTGGAATTTGGGTGCATGTGGGACTAAAGGTAAGCCAAAAAGCACTTTTAGATTAGATTAGGATAAACATGCTTTAGGCTTAGTTAAGCTAGGTTTAGGCTAGTTAAGCATGATTAGTGAGTGATTAGAGACTCATTGAGAGTTGGGAGGAGTCTGATTAACCATTTATGACTGATAGATAGCCTAGGAAGCTGTAGAAGTGGTTCAGAGAGAACTAGGGAGGTTCTGAATGGTCAAAAGGAGGAATGTCTAGCTAATAAGAGAGATATTATCCCAATTAGATGATTATAGGAGGAATACGACCCAAAAGAGTGTCATGAATGGGCATCCGAGAATGGAGCGAAGAATGGGGAATTAACGAAGTGTCGTTAATCGGTTGAATTGGAGGAAATGCTAAGTGTAAGCATATTTTAGGTGTCTACATTTTCCCCTCTTTGGGGTGGCATAAGTAACGTCACTTCAAAGAAAGTAGACAAGCATAAACAAGTAAAATTTTTGAAGAGGTAGAAGAAAAATGAGTAGAATGAAGGATGCCCCCTCAATTGTCGATGGGGTGATGAAAGAGGTTGATCAACGATTGAAAAGATGAAGGAAATAGATAGAAGATGAAGGGAAGAAAGGGAATATAGAAGAAAATGAGTATGAGGAAGGGGGAATGAGCTAACATCCATCCATTTGCCTTTTAAACAACTTTATTATTCATCATATTGCTAGTGATCTTCATCATCGGTCCTTATTAAAAAGAATGAACAAAAGTGTAGTATGACATGAAAAGCCATATACAAACAAATGTCCATTGCTAAAAACACCAACTCCATGCAACATACAAAATGTAATGCAATACGAGAAAGTAAAAGATTCCTAACTCCATGCAACATACATAATGCAATGCAATATGAGAAAGTAAAATGATGCCTAACTCCATGCAACATACATAATGTAATGTAATACGAGAAAGTAAAAAAGCTAACCTAATGAGAAACATAATGTAATTTTTTTATCAAGCTTGATTTCCAACCTATTGAATGTGAAATGAAAGGGATAAAAGATGGTGCCCCAAGCAAGGATACATGTGAGGGGAATAACGGAGGACACTTGGGTCCTATGATAAAGCATTGTGCTGCTACTGAAATAGTACTAGGAAACTCGTTGTGCCCCAGTACTGAGTAGAGAACAAGAAAGAACTAAACTAGCTTTGTTAATGAGGGTAGATCCAGATGATCCAGAGTCATGCATGACAAGAACAAGAAAGAACCAAAGAGCGACGTTTTATAGGATGATTTTTATTTTTAGAATTTTTAAAACATATTTGAATATTTTGAAACATATTTGAATGTTTTGATTTTTCTAACATATTTGAATGTTTTGCTTTTTAAGGATTTTGAATGTTTTGATTTTTATTTTGAAAGCTATGTACAGAAGACATGAAGAAAAAGAAACATGAATGCCCCCAAGGGATAGATAGGATGTACTGAGGAGGAATGCCACGCGTATGCATAAGAAAGTGAAGATGTGAAAATGCCCCAATGTTAGGTGGGAGTATTCAAAGGAAAACTCTTCACACGCAGAGGCTAGATCAAGGCCAATATGGATAGGTTCAATCATGATGATGAACGTAAACCAATGATGTGTTAGGAAGGAGAAAGGATTCCCCCAACATAAGTTGGCCAAGAAACACATGATAGAAAGGAAGTAGAAGATATTTTTTTTGAAAGGGGACAAAGGTGTCCACAAACATGGAAAAAAGGAAATACCATACACATGGATGTTCTGAATGAAGTAGAAGAACAATGAATTTTATGAATGTAGCTTAGAAGCCTCATGATGAAAAAAGTGATTAGCCAAAGGCACAAATCATGAGATGAGATAAGGACTAAGGAAAAGAGTTGAACAAGGTCCAAAAAAAGACACTTGGTAACATACTAATCTTGTTTTTCTCATAGAGATCTAGTGTGTGCACATGGAAATGAATTACCTCTTGGAGGGAAGAGTTGATAGACAGTAAGTGAGGACACTAGCCAATGTGTAGGAATGATATAGTTTGATAGGTGATTTGTGAATGGAGGGTGGAAGGAGAGCCGTACATTGCTCCGCTGCCAGCCAGGCGTCCATAGCCCTGACGGAGATGTATTTGATTCTAATCGCAACATTTCTCTACTGTTAGTCAAGCATCCATATCCCCGATAGATATTATTGGAAATACCCCAAGAGAGAGTTATATATCAATTTGCATTTTCTTTTAGCTTTTAGCTTTTGACTTTTGATTGATTTTTTTCTTTTATTTTCTGAAAACTTATTTCAGCTCTCTTGTTTGACAAGGGGTTAAGAACCACAGATGGCTTGATGGAAGGATATGGAAGTGATTGTGATGATGACATTGGCTAGTGTCAACAAATATATCCAAAATTTCTTCGCAACAAGTTTATTAGATGTTGATTGTGATAGGATCTCTAAGAGGTCAGTCATTCTTTAATTTACCAAGGTGATAAAAGACCAGGGTCAAAAAGATACCATAGAGATAAATGTCACAAAATGCATGTGAAAAGGCTAACCAAAATATCATTGAAGGGATGAAAATGGTAGGAAGACTTGCATAAGAATAGAAAGGAAGGGAAGAAAGAAACATCCATGTGTACGCAATACTTGATTGCAATGTTTGATCTTTGTACCTTTGATTTTTTATGTTTTCTCATTTTTTGTATTTTTGCATTTGTTTTTATTTTTAGATTTTTGATAGTTTTTGGAAAGGTGGGACCAATAAAGTCACTGCGTGATAAGATCCAACAATAATGTTTGTGACTTCCTTGATAAGGGAGATTAGGCGTGTTTTTTTTATCAAGAGTCATATTATCTCCAATCTCAATGATCATGGTGAGCTCATACTCAACAAATGATTGCAATTTTTCATGAAATGAGGATTTTGTATGTGGGAGCTTGAGTTCCCTATCCATAGGTTTATGCACTTTTGCACCATACTTGATGGGTGCGTTGGTGTGCATTCTTGAATCACATTTGATTTTTAACCTTAAGATCATTGGAATTGTTGGGAACTTTGGAGCTCATGGAATGTGTGACCTGCTTGGTGAAGAAGCCATTTGGGTTTCTTATAAACAACTATGTGACCTGTTTGATCCGAGAAGTTGGAGAAGAAAGTGGAATGTTTATGATTGATGATAGATAGAGAGAGAAATGATGGTGGTCTTCCCCAATCATTGGTAGAAGGATGATGTGATGGATGAAAAGGATACGGTCCAAGAATTGAAGAGGATGGGCTACCAAGAGGTGAGTCACTCATAGAAGATGATGAAGGGATGTTAGAATATGGCCCTAAGATGGAAGACAAGGGACTACTTGGAGGTTTCCCATAGATAGAAGAGGATGAAGGGATAGAAGAAGAGAGATGATGGGCTACCCAGAGGTGTCCCATATATGGAAGATAATGAAGGGATACTAGGGCGCGGCCCAAGAATAAAAGGTAATGGGTTACCCCAAGGTGACTCATATATGAAAGATAATGGAGGGCTACTAGGACATGACCCCATAATGGAAGAAGATAACGAGGAATATAGGGGGGTGGACCCAAGTACAAGATGAGGAGGGACTACTCGGAGGTGTCCCATAGATAGAAGAGGATGAAGGGCTACTAGGACGTGGCCCAAGAATAGAAGGTAATGGGCTACCAAGAGGTGACCCACAAGTAGAAAATGGAGGGCTACCGGGGTGGCTCAGGATAGAATAAATACGATGGGCTATGGTGACCCAAGTGATTATTTTGATTGAGGAATGATGATAGATAAGGAATGATTGGGTAATGAGAAGATAGGCCATGGATCAATGCTAGACCCCGACATCTCATCATGCTCAGAGGAAGGTGAAGATGGAATAACAGAAGAAGAATCAAGTTCCATGACTTTAGGCTCTTCCTCTATGTTCTGACAAAAGGGATCAATTTCTTCACTCTAATATGTGAGCATATCAAGTTCAAGAAAGACCCTTATTTTGCAATCCTCTAGAGGGATATCTTCATGTAGTTTGATTGTTCCGTCATCTTGAGAGAAATCAATCAGTAGAGGTTGTTGTTCTTCGACCATAGGAGGTTGACTAGAAGAAACAGGTTTCAATAAGCATGGAATTTTTAGAAGATGTGTGATGATGTAGAGATGAGGGAAGGTTTGACCTTATCACTCCCATGAAGATTTTTATAGTGCTTGAAAATATATCTTAGCACATGGCTTCTTTCTAATGGTTCGACATGGTCGCAGACATTGATATTTAGAAGATGGATGAGGAAATGATATGATATGGTTGAAAGGGCTCAAGGGCTGAAGAGGGATTGAATTTGGACTGATAGAAGAAGATGACTTAAGAGAGGAAGTAGGCTTGGTGGTAGGCATCTCATGAATGGATGATTTGGATTTGGACCTAGGTCATTTTTCTAGAAGACGATGTAATGTAGGAAGGAAAGTAGGATCAGCATAGCCATCTATTAAGTTGTGATGTAGGAGTCGAATTGGATGATTGAATAGAGGGAATCGAGTTGTGGAAATCTTTGACGGAGGAAGGGGTCATCGAGGTGAATGATAAAGGAGGTCCTGCAAAGAAAGGGAGGACCGTGACTCAAGAACCGAATCAGATGTTTGATCGATGGAACTTGGAGTCACACGAGTCTTTAAAGGAGGAAGACATCATTGAGGTGATTTGGAATAAATGTCCTTTGAAGAAAGGGAGGATCATGATTCAGGATTTGATCTAGGGGTATCTGAATTATAGTTGGGATCTAAATCTTCAGAAGAAGAGTGGGAATCCAAATAGTAGTTTGGATCTGAATCAAAAGAAGAGTGGGGAACCTAAATAATAATTTGGATCAGAAGCATCCAAACCATACCACCGACTATGAGCTGAAGGTGGGGAATGAGGTTCTCGAACGGGTCCTCTAGTGATGAAGAACCAAATGAGGCTTAGTCGTAATGGGAATCTTTTGATGTGAATTCCTAAACCTAGGTTCCGTATTTTTGTAAGTGTGAGGAACCGTGTGATAGTCAGTCATTATTAGCATCATTTAAGAAAAAATTCCTAGGCTTAGATAGCGTGATTAAATTCCTTCAAAGTGAAGAAATGTCCATGTCGATTTGGGAAACACAACGACAACCAACTAGACATTCATCGTGAGTATGGAAATGCTTGTGTGATTTTCCAAAGGAAACCTAAGGAAAATGTACATCGTGATAGCATCATTTCAACGATCCAACAAGATTGTCCTAGAAGAAGTCTATGAGTTTTTAACATGCAAGGAACAATCATGCAAGTCTATGAGTAAATCAGTCAAACACTCAAACTATTCTCATAACACTATACCTTAAGCTATGGTTTCAACGATAGGTGTAAATCAGATAGTGTCAATACCTATCAATACCTAGGTCGAGTTAGAATATCAACAAGATCTAAGCACCAAAGTTTTATTGACGTAATCTCTCCATGAGATATATTATGACTAGTTCAAATGCCAACAAAATCTAAGTCTTTGATAATGGAAGTTGCAAATGCAAGTAATCATAACAACACTACCCCAATACGTTAACCAAGCCTAGAAAGGCAAGGTGTTAGTATCAAGATGATGTTATCGTGATATGAACAATGCAATATCAACACTCTCAAAAGACCTTAGACGTTGTTGGGACCAGAAACTAAGTACAAGTATAGAAAGAAGTTGTCAATCGTGTGGGCAGCGTAACGATACAATAAGGAAACTTATATCAAGTTCTCAAAAAATGAAAACAAGATGTAAGTGTCACAATTATATGGCTAAAATGTGGGAAAGAGTAACAACTCAAAGGGGAAATAATGATGAAATGAAATCCTAGCTATGAAGATGATCCTGAAATCAAGATCATGTGGCTATCAAAGATATAAGGATGTATCCACACACTTTAGACATTTAAAAACTCATCCGCAAACATGGATGAGTGTAAACGAGACAAAAAAGTGATGAACACTATCTATGATAACACTCCCGAAAGATGTCTTCTCTTGTCCCAAATGGGCAACAAGAAAACAAAGGTATAGACTAAAATGAGGTGAAAATAAACTAAGCGTCACTTGGGTAGAGTTTCACCTCATCCTAAGGCGAGAAATAAACTAAGCTAAGTGATACGTCGTAAATCTCATGATGAGTGACACTTAGATCTAACTTAAGTGGATTCTTTTCCTTGTTTAAAAAACAAGGTTTAGAATCCAAGTAAGTTGTCACTTTGTGATGGTTGACAAGACGCTGATAATGGACTAGTAAAGTGGGCTCCAAGACAAAATGGCTTTCCTAAGTAGATCACTCAACTAGGTATCAACATTTTTCTAATGCGAAGCTCGATTTACCAAGGTTTTCCAAGGAGTATCTCACTTTACTTTACTCCCTTCAAATACGATGAGCGATAAATACATTCACATGTATTCTCATAGGGGTTGTGATACAGACAACTTTGACTCTAAACTCTCAATGTATAACTAGTCAAGTGGGTAAGTGAGTGCTTCCTATTTCATCCACAAGGTTACTCAGTGGTGGATTACTTTAGGGTTCCTAGAACCACCCCCATTGTTGTATTTTAAGGAATTATTCCAAAGGGGTTATGTTCTAGTTGAGTGGATAGGGATGTACCCTTTTCGAAACCTGCAATATCAGTGTGATGTATGTGGTGTGTTTTTTATCTTTTTAGCTTAATGTGGTTTTAAGTAGCACATCATTTGGAAACCTGTATCACATGTTAGTACTAGCGGTTTTGTGTTTCAACTCTCCGTTCTTTGACAAATCATTAGGTCCTACATGCAAAGAGTTAGTAATTTTCACAAAATATCATGATATCAAGAAAGAGAGTTTGCGTGTTGCTTTTGATTCCTAAGATCACCAAAAGGCATGAAGGAAGAACATACACAACGTGGAAACTCAACTATAAAATAATGGAAAATACTTTAAGATTTTATGGAAAAGGAATTCATTTTAACCAAATTTGAATGTTAATCTATTATGAAGCATAAAACAAGTGTTTTGAAAGTAATAAGAAGGTTTTGGAAGTTTTTGGTTCCCAAGATCACCTAGAAGGTGCGAGGGAAGAGCATACACACTTCAAAAACCTTAATCAACTTAAGAAATGAAACACTTAACTAAGTTAATCAAAACAAAACCAAAGAACCCTGCAAACAATCGATTAGTCCCACAAATACCTTTCAAAGTGTTAGAATAACCAAGAAAATAATTTTACAAATTTTAAGACATGTTAGAAAATGACTAGTTATCTAATAAAGTAAACCATTAATTTTCTGTAAGTCAAAATCCTAATTTTATATTTCCATTGTGTACTTCACTTCAATACCTTTCAACGCAAAAAAATGGAGTCATTTGAGTTTGGGAACAAAATTGATGGCCTCCGGAAGATAGGTAATGAGCACATTTCAACGCATACTTGCCCAAAATGACACATACACACCTATTTTGACGGATTTCAAAACAATGGATACGTGCCTATTTCGGTGGATACGCACCTAGAACAATGGATACGCACCTATTTCGATGAATACGCACCCATTTGATGAATACGCACCTAGAATGACGGAGATGCACTGTTTGATGGATACGTGCCTGTTTGAATGATAGTGACTCACTATTTCGAATGATGGGGACGATACGCTTATTTCGATGTATACACGCTGATCCAGACACATATGCATACCCATAAAAATAAAACAGGTTTAAAATTCATAAAAATGAAAAAATTCAACAGTCAAATAGGTTAGTTATTAATCATTAAAACCTATTTTTAGCTTTAACTCATTAAACACTCATGCAAAAAGGGAGATTTAGCCTATCTAAAATCAAAAAAATTAAAAACAAGCTATTTAACCATAAAAAGCATGAAAGTTGTTAGAAATGAACATGAAAAAGCTCAAAAGACCTCCATTAATGGAGTATGACTACGATTCCCCAAGCATGCCAAATGTGTACATGTAAAGCTGTTAGAATTTAAGGATTCTAATAAATACATATTTTTCAATGACATATTATATAATGTTATAATAAATATTTAAGTAAAGATTACATCATAACATGGAACTTTGTCCTTTCCAAATTTGAACTCTGGGTGATCGGAGGATCTTACTCAAATTGTGGAACCAATGGAACCCACCATTCGGACATTGTGCTATCGGAAGAATCGGAAATTAGCCATCCCGCATTTAATTTGGAGGATCTGGAAGGATAGAAATAATATAGTTTTTAGAAATAAGAAAATTTTAAACTCACATGGCAAGATCTCCCAAGGCATCAAAGAGGACATGGCGATTTAAACCTTAAGAACAATTGTTACCACGAAAATGAAAAGCACATCTTATCAAAAGATCGGATATTGGAGCAACCCCGGGAATAGTGTGGATAGATCTTTGGTCAAATGGCATCCCCTGAATCCAATTGGTTGTGAACTTTGATGGTGCCTCTAAGGGGAACCATGGAACAAATTTCTTGGAGGAGGAGCAATACGGGACCATAAAGGTAATTTGATTGTTGCATATCTTTGGAAAAATGGGAATCCAAACCAATCATTTTTGCGAAGCTTTATCATTCTCTGCAGGGTTTGAGAGTTGCTCGAGCCCAAAATATCGAGAACCTCATTGTTGAAGGGGGCTTAATCGGTCCTCTTCTCTATTTGGAATATCAAAGATTTTATCTCTGAGTCCATAAGCATCAGTCATACCTTCATGACATCGCAAGAATCATACATACTTACGGGGAAGGTAACAAGGTGGCGTCTGATGGCCAATTATGGCATTAATATAAATTTCACTATTTGGGATAATGATAGTATCCTAATGGCCTTCCAACAAACATGTGGAATGCAAGCAATCTCTAAAGATATGCTTTAATCTTTGGAGAAATCCATAAATTCTTCCACAGTCTTTGTTTTAGTTTATTTGGCGTGGCATATGATATCTACTCCCAAATGATGGAAAGATTTTGTTTAGGAACTTCAAGTGGAGCCGTAATCTAAATTTAAAAACAGCGCACGCATGGAAGTACAATAGTTTGTTGATATTCGGTTGCCAAGCTCGCGAAAACCGAAGATAACTACAAGGTGAGGTGGTGACGAGGATAAGGGTTTTCACGCGCGACTTCACGCGGGAGACTCGGATCGGCAATCCTACGGCCGTTCGCGATTCCCATTTTTATCGAATGATGAAACGAATCACTCTCAACAAAGGTATTTTGAAAATTGTTGTAACAGCACATCCTTGTGAAGATGGGAGGGCCTCCTGCCCGATTGAGCCGTGTCTGGACCACTATTTGGAAAGATAACACTTGAGCTCTGGAACATTCTTAGTATTGGCGGATTCACCAACTTTGTGGAGAGAGTGCAGGGCATGATCAAAGCATCTCTGTTCGCTTTGCCAAGATTGGAATGAGAGGATGGTCGCTATGGAGGCAGAAGATTCTTATTAATGTGAACTCATGGCAAGCGGCTGGCCTCGGCATGGAAGGATACGCTTCTTCAACAAGAGGGTTATCAAAGAGGTGAAGAGAGAAGATTTGTGGAGGAGGAGGAGAAGCTTATATTCAACACTAAGTGGTCGCTTGTTAATTCAATTCCTTCTCCGTATGATGAAGTCACCCGCATGATGATTATACATATCCTTGGAAGGCGGGTTTCATTCTTGTCCTGCCAAGCACCTTGTCTTTTTGAATCACTTTCAGGAGTAACTATCTGTTAAACTCTCTTGAGCGCTCCATTTTGGAGTTCAGCATACCCGGCGGTTCCCTTCACCAAGGGCTTATGCCTTATTCACAAGCCTTTGCCTTATTAAAAGCCTGGCTTTGGGCTCTGCTTGCCGATCCTGTCTCCCTGCTTTGTCCCTGCTGCTGCCCCCGCCTCGGTGCGATGCCCCTTGCAGCTGCTCATGCTTCTCCTTCTTTTCCTCCTGCCCCTGCCACCCACACCTTTGTCTCTACTTCTAAACGTGTCACCGGGGCCTAGGAGACTCAACCTTGAGTCTCACTGCTGAGGGGATGAACCTTTGGATGACATTGCTCGTGATCTCTGAACATTAGTAGCGGTCCCAGGCGGCACCAACGGATAACCCTTCTAGAAGATTGGAGGCCTTAGAGGTGAGCTTAAATTCTTGAAGGATGAGGTAAAAAAATCTTGCTAAGCAAAAAGGCAAAAAAACATTGAGGAGAAGGGAGCAATGCTTGACTTGATGAAATCAAAAAAGACCTCCCTTGACTCCGCCTTGGGAAAAGCGAAGACTAGGCATGAGTATAATATTGCGGCATTCGGGGCCATAGAGGAATTCATCGAAGGACATGCAAGAAGTGTTTCGCATCTAAGGCGGTGTCCCGATGACTCTTTGGGGCAATGAAAGAGAGTAGTAAAAGAACCGAGAGAGGAGCTCGATAAGACGGATTCTAATAAATGACCACCTTTCGGTATGTACCATGCTTGGAAAAAAGTAAAGATGAGTATTGATCAAGCGGCAAGAAAGTAGTCGGTTTATGCTTCTTCTTTAGGCTTCTTTGTTTTGTTGCCGTTGTTTCTTTGTTTAATAAATACTCCTCTGCTCCTCTCTCTTATTCGGGCTTTTAGTAAAGGGTATAGTCCCTTTCAAAAACTATTTACCAATATTAAAAAAACATAGGTAAATAAAGAAATACTTATAGGAAATAAATAACACAGGTGACATAATATTTATAGTGGAAAACTCCAATAGGGTAAAAACCACTTTGAAAATAACCTTTTACTTCAGAGAACTTATTTTACATCCAGTAAGATCACCTCCTCCTTTGAAACTCTATTTACCAAGGGTAAAACCAAATCACTTGATTTACACACCTTTGATATATTTCTGAATATATCAAATGAGGACCTAAAGTCCTTTTTATATAAGGTGATCGGGTATGTCTCTCGACCCACCTTTTCAACCTAAAATGGTTGACACATACACCTAGGTTTATAATATTTAATATTAGAAATATAATCATTTCATGATATTAAATATTTAATCTAAAGTATATACCTAGGTTAGCATATTTAATAATAGAAATATAAATATAAACATAATTAAATATTAACCTATATATTAGTGATGGACCCATATACATTAAGGGTTGGCGGACCACTTAATCATTGTGTTCCAACACTTCTTGGAGGCTGATTTTGGAGGCTTGTGGGACAAGTAAAACTTGTCCCATACCTCTTGATTTTATTTACCAACCATACCTATGGTTGGAAAGTTGAATTTAGACCTTCTTTATGCATTTTGATATGACTAATTATAAGTTTTAATTGCACTCTTCTTACATTTTTTTAAATTCAGTCCTTATGGGGTGTGGGCTTTTTGGAGTGTGTAAATTTATTGTCATATTATTTGCCCACCTCTTTATTATGCATTGGAGAATGAATTTGACTTTTGTGTTGGAGTTGAGGATGTGTGATGTGGTATCCTACATGGATCCACCTCATCCTCTTCTCTCCCCCTTCTATAAAATTGGAACTCCTTGCTTTGTTTTGTGTTCTTGAACATTTTACATACTTCCTTTTGAGAAATTTTTGTTATGTGGAGCTCTTGCTTTTGGAAGGAGATTTGAGACCTTTACATGCTTGTTGGTTGTTGATTTTGGACTGTATTTTGGCATTGGAAAGTGTGTTGTTTTGGAGCTTAGACAACTCCTTCATGGAGAGGTAGGAACTTGGCTCTTGAAATACTCTTTTTCTTTATGAATTTACATGTTATTGTGTGAATGTTTTAGCATGTTTGTGGGTTGTTTGGGTAGACTACCTAGGAATGGTGTAGGAGAAGGCTATGGGGAATCCATGTGGGGGGCATAAGGGAATGCCAGTGGCATCAGAATTCTTGTGGAGGGAGTTGGGATTGGGTTTCTACCTTGGAAAAGAAATGGCATTGCATTTCTTACTTTTGAGGGCATAAGGAAATTTGTGGGGGGACATAAGGAGGGATTGTGGGGGGCATAAGGATATATGGGAGATGTTTTATATTGGCGGTTTATTACAGGTGGATACCCAATTCCCATTGGGAGGCATAAGTAGCTTCCCCCATAGTTCTTGCTCCTTTGGCTTGCATGGTGAAGCCTGAGTTTTGTGTGATGTCTTTCATGTGGTTGTAAAACTGTTGTTTTGTTTTGGACTGTGTTTTATTGTGAAAATGTTGTGTGTATGTTTTGTGGAAGCCTATTGTTGCCATGAGTTGGATCACATCTTCTATTTCTTTGTGGTTGGGGCTCGGGGGCCAATGAAGAAGGATGGCTTCTCCTCTTCATTAGATGTCTTGGTTGGGTGGAGAGTGTTGCCTTTCCCCTACTCCTATTGTGATCAAATTGGATGAATGAGAAGAATGCATGTTGTTGTTCTAGAGCAGAGGAGAAAGACAGTTTGACAGTACCTTGTGAAATAAAATCTCATTGTAACCTTTCCCACTTTGAAGTGGATGAATTTGTAAATGTTTTGAAATGGAAAGATGTTGTATGGATTATGAAATTTGTAAAGTGAAATGAAAAAGAGAGACTTTGTTTTTGCTTTGAAAGAATGTGAAGGAAATGTAATCTGTATGATGAATTTTGAAGTATGAAAGAAGGAAGTTGTAAGTTGTCCTTTGGAATCAATAAATGGTGTCCTATCTTTCTCAAATTGCAATGTTATATTGAAATATGATCATTTAATTGTTACTGAAATCTCTATTTGAAAGAGAGAAACGCATATGAAGGAATGGTAATATTCTGTATTTTGAAATACGTTAAAAATTAGAAATCAGACTTTGTATTTTGGCTCTTAAATGGTTTGATTAAATCACTTAAATGTATTAGACTGGAATGGAAATGAATCTCCATACTTGGAAGGTGAAAAATGATAAATAAATCCTTTAGAAATTGATCTTTGTTTTGTATTTCATCCTAGAAAATAATTTATCTAAAATGAACAGTTTGAACCTGAAATTCAAGAAATAAAAATGAAACATTAAAATTGAACATGCTATGATGTAAATGAATTCAATTTGGGCTAAAACACTTAAGGAAATATTTCAAAACTTAGCAAAATCGGGCTCAAACTGTTTTGCAGTCGTTTTTTCTGTCAAGAAACGGAAATGTTCAAATTGCAAATCATTTAGACAAATTGAACCTTGAATCCTCCCTTAAATCCATTTAGGAACAATCCTCCATGTATATTTTACATGTTGAGAGAGGAGGAAGATCAAATTGAACAGATCTAACAAGTTAAAATTTACCAACTCGCACTATATAAGCCTGCAAGCCATTTTCTTAAAATTGACCCCTTAAAATTTAAAAAAATTTAAAATTAATAGTCTATTTACAAAGAGGACATCGAGAGATTTCCAGAAAGTCCTTGTTTTCCCAAAACCGAGCTTTCTATCAAAAGTTATGGCCTTTTGAAGTTTTACTTCATTTTGGCTTCAAAAATTAATCTAACTGTCAAAAGAAATTTTGGAAAAATTTCCCCATGGACCCGCCGCCCCACTTTTTCCCTTTGTCACCTTTCGCGGGATAAGAATTTGAACTTAACTTTTTTAAAAATTTAGGAAAATTTTCCAACTTTGCCCCGCATCTTCACCATCCCGCAGCCAATTAGAAGCCGCCACGTGGCCTCACGAGGCAACGGCGGAGGCGCGGCACCTTTTTCAACCTTAGCACTTTTAAATTTTCTTGGGAAAATTTTCTTAGTTTCCTCCGCCTCCTGTCGGCCTGCAAGCCAATAGGGTGATGACATGTGGCGTCATCTGGGATAAGCGGAGGTGCGCGGGGAAGTTTTGCCTTGCATTTCCAAACCCAAAAGTCTAAAATTCTGATGTGTCCCTGCAAGTCCATTTTCCCCACGCCAATTAGATCTTGACACGTGGTGCCTTGGGCATCGGCGGAGGCATGATCAATTTGATCCCTTAGTGTTTTGTGACCCAAAAGGCTTAATGCCTTAAATCTCTCCGACGGCCCGACTTTCCACTCAGAGCTTTCTCAAGCCGACACGTGTCCTCTTCGGGCCCACGGGCACATGGAGGCAAATTGTGATTTTGCCCCGAAAAGGGAAAAAATGCCAAAACTCTTCCTGCCTCTGCATGCCGACCTCCACAGATGGAAAATTTTCTCCCCTAGGCCCGCAGGCTCACCCTTGGGAAAATTTTCCTCCCAAGGTCCGTCGGCCCATAACTTGAGTTTTATGAGGAGTTAGGAGGACTTCTTTATATCATTGGAAAGGTGAGGAAATTTCCTATCCAATGGGAATGATTTAGGGAAATTTTTAATGCATTAAGTGTGAGAAAAATCAAGTTGAATATTTAATCTTGTTAGAGAGTGGGTATGGTGAGGAATTACCCTTTGAACCTAGTTGAACCTTCTAACCCTAAATTTTGGACCTTATGACCTCTAATAATTGTTAATAAAAGAAAAGTATATTCTAGTGGATTAGAATTGTTCTGGAACTTGTTAGTGATAACTGTTGTCTTATAACTTGGTTGTAGATTCTTTTTTAAACAAAAAAATATTCCATAATTTTTTCTAACTAATCCTATGTTGTTTCTAGGGTCTCAAGTGGGTTATTTTAACGGGCATTACACTTGGTATCAGAGTAATGGTTCAAAAGCTTGGACCATTGGGCACACTAGAAAACTTGAGACATGAAACTTAAACCTAGGACACTTTTAAATCTAGAAAACAACTTAGTTTAGAAATTACATATTTTAGTAAACATGGAAATTGAATAAAACTTAGAAAAATGAACTTTCGCCTTGGTCTATGTAGGAGTGCAGACAAGACGAGGGGACTTTTCACATAGACCCGCACCTATCACCACCCGAGATCATGCTATAGTAGCCATCCTACCCTAGATTTTGTAGACTCTTTAGGATGTTAATGTCGCTCTATGTGGAGGATCAGTAGGAGGACATGCAACCAAACATGACAGAGTCCCTTCCATTGAGGGTCAGGTATCTCCTTAACCCAACGAGGAGCATAGAGGAGAGAACTCCCATGCAGAGTCAACCAGGGTAGATTCACCATAGAGGGGACAGGGTGACCGAGTTTTAGGACATAGAGAGAGGTCTTAGAGCCCTAGGCTTAGGGATGAGCATGTAAAGAGACCTAGAGGCCATCAGACCATAGCTGCAGATCACATTAGGGAGATCTGAAGCTTCGACCATCACATTATTCTGGTGACATAGGTGGATTTCAGGTAGAGGCCTGGTTGGTGAGCTTGAGTGGATGCTTCAAGATTTGTCCTTGTTCTAGCAACATGAAAGCTCGTGTTGTGATCCATCTACTAAGGGATGGAGCTGGTGTCTGGTGGAGGACAGAGGAGCAGAAGCTCCATGTTGATTTTGAGACAGTTACCTAAGAGCTCTTTGAGGAGCGTTTCAGGAATAAATATTTGTCATGGAGGTTCATGCAGCAACGGATAGATGAGTTTCATGACCTCCGACAGGCATCACTCACAGTGGCTGAGTATGAGAGTAGATTTCTAGATCTACTCTAGTATGTTGGTTATATGCAGGATGAGCAGGTGCAGATTCACAGGTTCATCGAGGCCTGAATCTAGACATTGGAGGTGCAATGTGGATCCATTGTCCACAGAAATTAGCCGAGGCTGTTGAGAAGGCCTATATAGCAGAGGAGACTCGGGGAAAGACCCGGCGAGGCTAGAGAGACCGAGTCGAGCTACATACTACGAGATGCGAGGATAGAAGATCGAGGGGATCAGCACCCCTTCCTCTTGGTGGACGGGATTCAAACACAGTCATCCTTTAGACCACAGCAAAGAAAGCAGTGCCGCCCACCTTATAGACCTCCCAGAGATTGGATACACAAAGAGGTCGAGTATGGGGCCTCCTCCTAGGGGTCCCATCAGACACTGGGTGCCTAGAGAGCTCACTCGGCGGAGATCTCACCGGCAGAGACCTCGGCAGACCACGGCCCGGATCATCAGGATCCACACCACACAGACCTCTAGAGTACCGACTGGAGGTGCTACTCATTGAAGATGATCATGCGGTTGTTTTGGTTGTGGAGTTGCGGGACATTTTGGGAGAGCGCCTCGAGAATCCTAACAAGGGTAAGACACGAGATCTCGAGCCGACTATTGGTGACATGGGACGCATGACACAAGATTTATACAGTGGTTGAGAACTGCCAGGAAGAGCATCAAAGTACAGTTATTGAGACTACATGTAGCATTGGGGGTATTTGTACCTCTATATTGTTTGATTCTGGTTCTTTTGACTCTTTCATTGCACCATCTTTAGTAGAGTGATGCAGGTTGGTGGTAGTTAGGTAGGGTCATAGTTGGGATGTTGAGATGGCTTCTAGAGCCAAGATCTCTGTAAACTCCTTAGTTAAGGAGTGTGTGGTGGATTTCGGACCTTTCACCACTACCACAGATCTCTGTATCCTTCCTTTGGGCTCTTATGGAGTCATCTTGGGTATGGATTGGTTATCTACACATAGGGCCAAAGTGGATTGTTACCACAAGATTATATCTTGTGCAGATGATTTGGGAGTTGAGTCGGTGATTTCAGGGGTCAGAAGACCCATTTCTATTGCACCATCTCTGTTATACAGCTTAAGCAGTGTGTGTGATGGGGTTGCCAAATGTATGTTGCTACAGTCAGTGACAGATCAGAGGATGGGTCTAGTGGACCATCGTTAGACGATCACCCCATTTTGAGAGAGTTTGCGGATGTCTTTCTAGGGAGCTACCGGGGTTACCACCCCCACATGAGATTGATTTTCATATAGACTTTGTTCGGGAGTAGAGCCTATCTCACGAGCACCTTACATATGACCACCCCAAAGCTCGTGAGCTCAAGTTGTAGCTTGAGGGGCTTTGAGAAAGGCCTTATATGTCCTAGTGTATCCCTTTGGGGTGCACCGGTGATCTTGTGAAGAAGAAGGATGGGATCCTTGCGGTTGTGTATTGATTACCGCCAGCTGAACAAATTAACGGTCAAGAATCGTTATCCCCTTCCACACATTGATGATTTTTTTATTAGATGAAGGGAGCCACGGTTTTCTCTAAGATTGATCTTAAGTCAAGTTACCATCATCCAAGGATTTTGAAGGTGTACATTCATAAGACCACCTTTCCTTCAAGATACGACCACTATGAGTTCATAATGGTGCCTTTTGGTTTGACTAATGCCCCGCAGTGTTTATAAGTTTGATGAATGGGGTATTCAGGACCTTATTAGATCGCTTCATGCTCATCTTCCTTGATGACATTTTGATTTACTCACGTACGCGTGAGGAGCATGAGGGGCACCTTCGCTAGGTTCTTCAGTGTCTTTGTGAGCAGCAGCTTTATGGGAACTTGGAGAAGTGTGCATTCTTTTAGACAGAGGTACAATACTTGGGTCATATCATTTATGGGGAAGGTATCACAGTCAATCCTTCCAAGATTAGAGCCATTATGGATTGGCTAGCACCCACTACTGTGATAGAGGTGCACAACTTCATGGGATTAGCAAGTTACTACAAGAGATTTTTTCAGGACTTCTCTCGGATTACGCACCCCATCACTTCCCTTCAGTGGAAAGGGAAGAATTTTGTTTGGTCAGACAGATGTGAGCAAGCCTTCAGGACACTGAAGGAGTGTCTCACTATAGCACCTATTCTTGTAGTGTCGGATCCTCAGGGTAAGTTCTTTATTTACACAGATGCTTTGTTGGAAGGCCTTGGAGGTGTGCCGATGCAGGAGGGTAGAGTTGTAGCTTTTGAGTCTCACAAATTCAAGGATTATGAGCTTAATTATCTGACTCATGATCTTGAGCTTGTGGAATTTTTGCACGCTTTAGTTCGATGGAGGCACTTTTTTCTTGGCAGGAGATTCACACTCAGGATAGATCACTTGAGTCTTCATCACCTCTTCACGCAGCCCAATCTTAACGCTCATCAGTGGTGTTGGATGGAGTTTCTTTGTGAGTATGATATGGAGATAGAGCATGTGAAGGGGAAGGAGAATGTGGTAGCAGACACTCTCAACAGATGGAGACATGTGGCTATGGCCACCTCAGTGAGCACAGATTTACGGAGCAGGATTCTTCAGTAGCTTCCTCTTGATAGCTTCTACATTGCAGTTCGAGCAGAGATCGAGTCTCAGAGACCCCTCGAGGGGAAGTTTGATGGTTTTTCCTTAGAGGCAGATGGTCTTCTTAGGCACAAGAGGCCGGATTTATGTTCCCAGAGATGGAGGCTTGAGGTAGGACATCTTGGCAGAGGCACATCGTGCACCCTATTCAGCCCATCCCGAGGTGAAGAAGATGCACACCACCTTGAGACAGTTATATCATTGGAGAGGACTTCAGAGAGACGTGGCCCAATTCATGTCACATGATGTTTAGAGTGCCAGAGAGTTAAGGCCAAGCATCAGCATCCAGCTGGCCTTCTTTTTCCTCATGCTATACCAAAATGGAAGTGGGACACCATTTCCATGGATTTCATTATTGGGCTACCGATGTCAAGATATCACCACGATGCCATCATGGTCACGGTTGATAAATTGACAAAAGTGGCTCACTTTTCTCTAGTGAAGACCACTTATACAGCTAGTGTAGTGGCACGGGTGTATTTAGATGAGATTGTCAAGTTGCGGGATTCCGTGGAAGATCATTAGTGACCGTGATCCTTTGTATACTTCCCATTTTTGGACTACCATGCAACATGCCCTCGGGACGAAGATCAATTTCAACATAGCATATCACCTTAGAGACAGATGGACAGATTGAGAGGGTGAATCAGATTTTAGAGGACATGCTTAGGATGTATGTGATGGATCATCAGTCTAGATGGGAGGAGTACTGTATTTAGTGGAGTTTGCCTACAATAATAGTTTTGAGTTCTATAGGCATGGCTCTTTTTAGGTTTTATATGGTAGAGAGTTTAGGACACCTCTTAGTTAGGACAGGCTAGAGGTCAGGGTTTCTCTTAGACCAGCTTTGTTGCAGGACATGGAGCAGCGGTGGTATTGATCGGGACAAAGACTACGGGAGGCATAGAAAAACGAGAAGAAGTATGTAGATCAGCATAGGACCGACCATAGTTTTGATGTGGGCATGAAGGTGTTCCTTTGTGTTAGGCCACATAAGATCCCTATCCATTACGGAAAAGGTTCTAAGTTAGCTCCTAGATTCATGGGTCCTTTTGAGATCTTGGAGCATATTGACCCTTTAGCCTACCGTCTAGCATTCGACCCGACATTGCTTGTCTCGCGTACATGATGTTTTTCATGTTTCAATTCTTAGGAGATATGTTACAAATCCTTCTCATGTGTTAGATTGGACATCATTACAGGTGTAGGATCAGGGGAAAGTGATGGTGGAGCCCATTTGCATCCTAGATCGCAAGACCCTGGGCCTTCGAGGTAGAGAGGTTGATCAGGTTCGGGTGCAATGGGACAGATATGATGAGACTACAACTACATGGGAGGATGCTACCTTATTACGAGTTCAGTTTCCACATTTGTTCCAGTGACTTCTAGGAGGAAGTCGAGTCTAAGGGGAGGGGGATGTAGTGCCCACTTCCCTTTGACACCTTTTGATACTGATCTTGATATTGTTGATTACATTATGGACATTATTATGGTTTTGATTTAGTACGATGTTAGATGTTGGACCATGGATTATTGTTGATCTGATTTAGTTATGATGCATGATGATTATTAGAGACACTTCATATGTGGATGTTGATATACTATTTTACATGTATATATTATGAATATTGTTCGGACATGTGATGTTTGGATATTGTGAGTAGACCTAGAAAATAGACATTATATATGATGATGATATAGTTGTTGATATAAATTGTAAGTGATATTATTGATTGCCTTGATGTTGTTGTGATTCATATGTATAGATGATTTTGTGATTATAATTATATCATGTTGGATGTTCGATAAGGCCACAAGGTGAAGGAGATATTTGTGTTTTGTAGGTTAAAATATCACAACAAACATCGGGGATTGGAGACTAACCACATTAGAATTCTAGATGAATTCAACAAGGTCACTATGACAACATGTTTTTGTGTGTGTGTGTTGTTTTTGTTAGGGATTCTCATGGAGGGGATTACCTTTAAATGTGACTAAGGGGTTTTATATATTTATTAATGCGTTTCTTTTATTAATGTTTACATGTGTTTATTTTGTGGTGTTTTCACCCTTTTTCATTAGTTATTAAATGTTGTGTTAATGTTGTGAATAATCATGTTGTTAAAGTAAACAAATCAATATGTCATAAGAAAGTAATTAGTGAAGTGGTTGGATTTTGTATTAAATGTTGTAAGTATGTGTAAGTGACTTTGTAAGTGATGTGTAAGTTTACTTCTGAGTGTGAAACACTCCACCTTCTTGGAAATTTGAATTTGTCCTTGGAGGCTGATTTTGGAGGCTTGTGGGACAAGTAAAACTTGTCTCATACCTCTTAATTTTATTTACCAACCATACCTATGGTTGGAGGGTTGAATTTAGACCTTCTTTATGCATTTTGATATGACTAATTGTAAGTTTTAATTACACTCTTCTTACATTTTATTAAATTCAGTCCTTATGGGGTGTGGGCTTTTTGGAGTGTGTAAGTTTATTGTCATATTATTCACCCACCTCTTTATTGTGCATTGGAGAATGAATTTGACTTTTGTGTTAGATTTGAGGATGTGTGATGTGACATCCTACATGGATCCACCTCATCCTCTTCTCTTCCCCTTCTATAAAATTGGAACTCCTTGATTTGTTTTGGGTTGTTGAAAATTTTGCATACTTCATTTTGGTTAAATTTTTTTGTTAAGTGGAGCTCTTGCTTTTGGAAGGAGATTGGAGACCCTTGCATGCTTGTTGGTTGTTGATTTTGGACTGTATTTTGGCATTGGAAAGCTTGTTGTTTTGGAACTTAGACAACTCCATCATGGAGAGGTAAGAGCTTAACTCTTGAAATATTCTTTTTCTTTATGAATGTACGTGTTATTGTATTATTGTTTTAGCATGTTTGTGGGTTGTTTGGGTATATTGCCTAGGAATGGTGTAGGAGAAGACTATGGGGAATCCATGTGGGGGGCATAAGGGAATGTCAGTGGCATCAGAATTCTTGTGGAGGGAGTTGGGATTGGGTTTCTACCTTGGAAAAGAAATGGCATTGCATTTCTTACTTTGTGGGGGCATAAGAAAATTTGTGGGGGGCATAAGGAGGGATTGTGGGGGCATAAGGATATATATATATATATATATATATATATATATATATTATATATATATATATTTATATTATATGAGATGTGGGATTCCCATTGGGAGGCATAAGCAGCTTCCCCCATAGTTCTTGCTCCTTTGGCTTGCATGGTGAAGCCTAAGTTTTGTGTGATGTCTTTCATGTGGTTGTAAAATTATTGTTCTATTTTAGACTATGTTTATTATGAAAATGTTGTGTGTATCTTTTTGGAAGCCTGTTGTTGCGATGAGTTGGATCACATATTATATTGCTTTGTGGTTGGGGCTCGGGGCCAATGAAGAAGGATGGCTTCTCCTCTTCATTGGATGTCTTGGTTAGGTGGAGAGCGTTGCCTTTCCCCTAGTCTGTTGTGATCAAATTGGATGAATCAAAAGAATGCATGTTGTTGTTCTAGAGTAGAGGAGAAACACGGTTTGACATTACCTTGTAAATAAAAACTCATTATAACCTTTCCCACTTTGAAGTGGATGAATTTGTAAATGTTTTGAAATGGAAAGATGTTGTATGGATTATGAAATTTGTAAAGTGAAATGAAAAAGAGATAGACTTTGTTTTTTCTTTGAAAGAATGTGAAGGAAATGTAATCTGTATGATGAATTTTGAAATATGAAAGAAAGAAGTTGTAAGTTGTCCTTTGGAATCAATAAATGGTGTCCTATCTTTCTCAAATTGTAATGTTATATTGAAATCGATCATTTAAATTCTTGAAATCTCTATTTGAAAGAGAAACGCATATGAAGGAATGGTAATATTTTGTATTTTGAAATACGTTAAAAATTAGAAATCAGACTTTGTATTTTGGCTCTTAAATGGTTTGATTAAATCACTTAAATGTATTAGATTGGAATGGAAATGAATCTCCATACTTGGAAGGTGAAAAATGATAAATAAATCCTTTAGAAATTGATCTCTGTTTTGTATTTCATCCTGGCAAATAATTTATCTAAAATGAACAGTTTGAACCTGCAATTCAAGAAATAAAAATGAAACATTAAAATTGAACATGCTATGATGTAAATGAATTCAATTTGGGCTAAAACACTTAAGGAAATATCTCAAAACTTAGCAAAATCGGGCTCAAACCGTTTTGCAGTCGTTTTCTGTCAAGAAACGGAAATGTTCAAATTGTAAATCATTTAGACAAATTGAACCTTGAATCCTCCCTTAAATCCATTTAGGAAAAATCCTCCATGTCTATTTGACATGTTGAGAGAGGAGGAAGATCAAATTGAACAGATCTAACAAGTTAAAATTTACCAACTCGCACTATATAAGCCTGCAAGACGTTTTCTTAAAATTAACCCCTTAAACTTTATCAAAATATAAAATGTATGGTCTCTGTACAAAGAGGACATAGAGATCTTTCCAAAAGTCTTCGTTTGCCAAAAATTGATCTTTCTATCAAAATTTATGGCCTTTTGAAGTTTTACTTCATTTTGGCTTCAAAAATTAATCTAACTGTCAAAAAGAAATTTTGGAAAATTTCCCCATGGACCCACCGCCCGCTTTTTCCCTTTGTCGCCTTTTGCAGGTGAGAATTCAAACTTAAATTTTTTTTATAAAAATTAGAAAAAAATTCAACTTTACCCCACATCTCCACCATCCCATGACCAATTAGAAGCCATCACGTGGCCTCACGAGACAACAAGCAGAGGCGCGACACCTTTTCAACCTTAGCACTTTTTAAATTTTCTTGGAAAATTTTTCTTAGTTTCTTCCGCCTCCCCATCGGCCCGCATGCCAATAGGGTGATGACACGTGGTGTCATCTGGGATAGGTGGAGGCGTGCGGGAAGTTTTTCCCCTTGCGCATTTCCAAACCCAAAAGTCTAAAATTCTGATGTGTCCCCGCAAGTCTGTTTTCCCCGCACCAATCAAATCTTGACACATGGTGCCTTGGGCGTCGGCGAAGGCGTGGATCAATTTGATCCCTTAGCATTTTGTGACCCAAAAGGCTTAATGCCTTAAATCTCTCCGATGGCCCGACTTTCATCTAGAGCTTCCTCAAGCCGACACGTATCCTCTTTGGGCCCGTGAGTGCGCGAGAGTCAAATCGTGATTTTACCCCGAAAAGGGAAAAATTTCCAAAACTCTTCCCCGCTCCGCCGACCTGCACAAGGGAAAATTTTCTCCCCAAGGCCCACAAGCTCGCCCTTGGAAAAATTTTCCTCCCAAGGTTCGTCGGCCCATAACTTGAGTTTTATGAGGAATTAGGAGGACTTTTTATATCATTGGAAAGGTGATGAAAATTCCTATCCAATGGGATTGATTTAGGGAAATTTTTAATGTGTTATATATGAGAAAAATCAAGTTGAATATTTAAGCATGTTAGAGAGTGGGTATGGTGAGGAATTACCCTCGAACCTAGTTGAACCTTCTAACCCTAAATTTTAGACCTTGTGACCTCTCAAAATTGTTAATAAAATAAAAGTATATTCTAGTGGATTAGAATTATTTCGAACTGTTAGTGACAATTGTTGTCTTATAACCTAGTTGTAGATTCTTTTAAACAAAAAAAATTATTCCATACTTTTTCTAACTAATCCTAGGTTGTTTCTTGGTCTCAAGTGGGTTGTTTTAACGAGCATTACACCTCTAGCAATAAGTTTAGCTTTATTTTTGTTAGTACTACCATCAACATTAATTTTACTTTGTATATCCACCTAGACACTATAATAATTTACGACTAAGGTTCATACAAGGTAATTAATGGATGGTACATATGATGTCGTCTGGTCATTTTCTTAAGGTTAATAGAATTTTAACTTTCTAACATAGATTAATCCCAATTTAATTTTTTATCTAGGAAGATAAGAGTTTGAAACATCTATAGCATCAAAATATAATCATGACCATTTACTAAATCAGATTCAAAACCATCATTTAGAAGCATTTAATGAAATAACTTCAAGAGAAGAAGACATCACATGTAAACCTTTCACTAAATTATATCTAGACATTTCATATAAGCTTCGATAATTAACATGTCTTAATCTTTCATGCTATAGTTTTAAATTATTCAAACTTTGAGATATAAAACAAGATGCAAAAGAGAAATCATCAAAAATATACAAACCATTTCTTTGAATTCCTTCAGCTATTGTACTCTCATTATTATTCTTGATATACCAAGTATCCTTCATGCATGGATTCTAGTTGTGTCCATACCTCTTTCGGATGTTCGATATTACCAATGTGTAGAAGGTACTCATCGTTCACATTGCGTAGAATCATAGAAAGAGCCTCCTATATTCGTTGCAAGAATGTATTCATGTTATCTATAGTTGTTTGATGACCGATGGGAGCAACTTCAGATCTAAAAATAATCATCTAAAGTTTCCTCGCCATAAATTATGTTTTGACCCAAATGTTGTAGTTGGTTTCATTCAGGATCTGGGTTTTGTCAAGATAGAAATAGTTAGACGTCATTATTTTCCTAAACTTGTAAAACACACCCCATTATAATATACAATGTACCATAGAGTTAGATACATATTTATCGATAATAAAAACAACACTTTTAATAGAATCATATCTAAATTTTATAGATCTAAAGAAACTATTTGATCATAACTAATTATGTCATTACAATACATACTAATTAACCTCCCATGATCAAAATAATAACCTATAATATAAAGGGCTTTATATTATACCCCAAATTTATATAAAAATATTTCCGACCATATAGAAGTGAAGAAAAGACCCTTAAGAATGCATAACTTTAAATTTCTGAAAAAAAAATTAATGTAGACAAAAATCCAAATTGACTTAAAGTTATCGTCTAAATTATCGTTATAATGGCTTATTTTTGGTCATCGTGACGGTCATTTGATCGTCAATGTTAAGATATGAAAGTTTCCTGGAACCTGCAAGCTTAAATTTGGCGTCTAAATGACCGTCATTTTGTCTTATATTTGGTCTACAGTGACGGTCATTTGGATGTCAAATTTAATGAAGCTAAAACTTGTGTATTTCTAGAATGTGAAATTCTAGAATTTCGTCTTCGTATAATATTAGGAGATTATAGTTTAACACATTATAATAACCTATTATAATTTATTATGTAAAAATATATACACTTTTTAAAAATATATATATAATTTATAGAATATAAATAAAAAACAATATATAAATCATAAAAATTATAAACTATAGTATTTTTTTATATAAAAAACACATAACCCTTATTAAAAGGGTTTAAAGGATATAGGCCAGTTAAAAAAAACTTACCAAGTGCAAGAAGATTTATGAGAATATAGATTAACTGCGTATTTTATAGAGGGGACAAGTAATTTCACTCGACCAATTAAATAAATTGAAATCCCTATTTTTATGAACCTTGTCTCCTCCCTTCATTTACTCTTAATTTTACAGGCACATATTTAAAACTATGAAAATATTGCAAAATATTTTATATAATTCCTCAAGCTAAAATTTTTAAAACTTTTATGTGGCTATAACTACCAATATTTGAATAAATATTTACCACACTTCACGTGGACCACCAATAAACTAGCATTTTTTAATTCTCCATTTATACTTGAGAATTCCTCATTTATACGTGAGATATTATCTCATTTTATTCTCCACTCCCACTCTTATATAAAAAGAAAATATTTAAATAGGTTTATTTATATTGTTTTTATAAACTATAAGATATAAATAAATGGGGTCATCCCCTTACATAGATAATATAAATGGTTAGGGACACATGTTAGGTTTTAATTAATAAGTATTAAGATTTAAAAAGTAATCCCTTCATGGCCAAATAATAAACACTGGCCCTCTTACTAAAAAAAGTAAGCACTTAGGTTTGTTTTTAAACATATATAAACCAAATCTAATAAAATTTATATTTTAAGCGGTTTAAACTAACCACATATATAAAATATGATTCAAACTTAGGTTTGTTTCTTTTTAAAAAACTATAAATACTTAGATTTATAAGGTAAGTTTAAATATAATTTAAACTTAGGCTTAAAATATGGTTTGTTGACTCTTCCCTCAATCCCATGTAATCTTAATATAGTTTAAGGCTTTTAATATATAGTTTTTTTTTCAAAACTATATAAATTTTAATATGATATTTATATAAACATTATTCTATATTATATATATTTTTATTTAAAAATAATAATATAGTTTTCAAATTATATAGGATATCGATATAGATTAACTATAAACTATAGTTGTTTTCAAATCAAATCCTTTTATAGGGGACCAAAGAACACAGTATGAATTTACCTTCCGAAATATTTAATTTGCAAACATTTGAAATTATAGAAAACATGAAAATTATTTCATATAGTAATAAATTCTTTTATTTTTGTATATGATTTTTCACGCGAGTAAATATTTGAAACCTCTTTCACCTGTGCACACATCAATCTCCAAACAAACATTAATTCTATATAATTTACAAAATGTAAATGAAAGTAAGAATCATATCATATTACATCTCCCCCAAAAAAATTAGGGATTTAAAATTGAAAAACCTTAATTTTTTTACCGAGAGTTTAATTACACAAATGTAGTGCCAAAATAAATTGGGGAAAAAAAGGGGACCAGATAATTTTAAATACCCTTTTGGGTTGGTTGAAAAAACTCGTACAAATTAAATAAATAAAATGTAAAATATTTGATCTTAATTTATTTAATTTACCTCGCTCTGATATCATGTTAGAATTTGAGGATTCTAATAAATACAGATTTAATCAACTTACATATTGTATAATGTTACAATAAATATTTAAATAAAGATTACATCATAACATATGTAAATAAAGAAATACTTACAAGAAATAAATAACACGAGTGACACAATATTTATAGTGGAAAACCCCAATAGGGTAAAAACCACTTTGAAAATAAGATCACCTCCTCCATTGAAACTAAAACCAAATCACTTGATTTACACACATTTGATATATTTTCCGAATATATCAAATGAGGACCTAAAGTCTTTTTTATATAAGGTGATCGGGTATGTCTCTCGACCCACCTTTTCAACCTAAAATAGTTGACACATACACCTAGGTTTATAATATTTAATATTAGAAATATAATCATTTCATGATATTAAATATTTAACCTAAAATATATACCTATGTTAGCATATTTAATAATAGAAATATAAATATAAATATTATTAAATATTAACCTATATATTAGTGATGGACCCATATACATTAAGAGTTGGCCAGACCACTTAATCATTATATTCCAACAATATAAATGAAGCTAAAAAACCTCAAAACTTTGCCAACTCATCTATGGACCATAAGATAAAAAAAAAGATAAACAAGGGAAACTAACATGCGAGTATTATAACTTTGAAAAAAACATCGAAAACTAACATGTATATTACTCTCCACTCTTTAAATGTTAATTTAAATATACCTAGAAGATCCTAGCAATCGGTTTTGTTTTTACTCAATGAAAGTGAATGAATATTACTAAATAGCTACAAGGTCAAATTTAGCATATTCCATTGTTAACCTATCATGGATGAAAGATGAAACTATTTTAATGGTGGATGGCTCAAGATCAAATGTCTTATTAGTTTGGCTAATGCAAATGAGTTCTTAAGTTATGTCAAGATTAGATATGATATTAAGATCAAGATGTTAATAAGGTGTTTTTTAAAGGGAGGGTGACCCTTCCATTTATAGTTTTCCACTTGCGAGAGTTTAGAATTTGGGTGCATGTGGGACTAAAGGTAAGTCAAAAGTACTTTTAGATTAGATTAGGATAAACATGTTTTAAGCTTAGTTAAGCTAGGTTTAGGCTAGTTAAGCGTGATTAACAAGTGATTAGAGACTCATTGAGAGTTGGGAAGAGTCGATTAACCATTTTTATTGATATATAGCCTAAGAAGCCTACAAAAGTGGTTCAAAGAGGGACTAGGGATGTTACGAATGGTCAAAAGGAGGAATTTCTAGCTAATAAGAGAGATATTAGCCCAATTAGATGATAATAGAAGGAATATGACCAAAAGAGTATCATGAATGGGCATCTGATAATGGAGCAAAGAATGGGAAATTAACAAAGTGTCGTTAATCGGTTGAATTAGAGGAAATGCTAAGTGTAAGCATATTTTAGGTGTCTACAAATTGCAGTCATATAAGTATGGGCTTATAAAACTACAATCATATTATTCTTACACTTCTATTTTCATAATTGATTAGGATCAATTATACTTGTTTCGAATTACCTTGTATGGCTTAAACGTATAATTTTTTTGAATTACTTACATATTTATCTGTATTTACTTGTATTCTATTGATAGTTTCTTTTAGGAAGTTCTTGTGGCATGAAAAAAATATTTGTGTTCCATCATTTTAACCTTAGAATAATTTCATTTAAAAGCAATGTTCCTTTTATGAAATTATTAGGTAGAGCATGTTGTTATGAAGATTTAGTACCTACTATGCTCAGTTCGTATGAACTGACACATGCTAACAATCTTACAGATGGATTTCATGAAAGATGAAAGAAGGAAGACTTATAAGAAGTTGCATTTATTTTATTGATTAAAGTTAATTAATTCGGTTACATGATTATTGTATAATATCCTTGAAGTATTTATGTTTTGGAAACATAAAAGGCCTATGGCCCATTTATTGTAATTATTTGGAAACATGTTGTTTATTGTAGACTGAAATATGTTTGATGATATTTATAGTTGAAAGGAATAAAGATGAAGTATAGATTATATTATTCAAAAAGAACTAATTGAATGTTAAGATTAGAAATTTAGTGTGATTCTTTCATTATAAATAATGTTGATTTATTATATAGTTTTTAAGTTAAACATAGACATGACTTATTAGATACTATGTAGCTTTCAAATATTCTATGTGATGGACTTAGTTAAAGTCCAACGAGTTGAATGAACTATTTTGATCATATTAAAATGAGATTATGTTATTTTATCTTGAGTGTGTTACAATGTATTGTTATGGTCATATAAATATGATAATATGTCCTTAAAACTGAAGTATGAAAATAAACTTTCATGATTGGAATGGTCTTAAGTTTTGATTCTTTAACACATACTTGTTGTCAATACTTATAGCATTTTGACAAATTAGAGGTCCTAATGAAGATATGTATAATTGAATACTTAGAATCAAATTATAAGTAAAGGAAGGATGCATGCTTATGTTGATGTGTTGATTAATTTGATAGAGTATGTACTTGATAAAAGTATGATACATACCCAAATGTAGTTCTTATGTATAAATGAATTATTCCTACTAATGTGAAGTAATGAGACGATGTCTTAATGTTGCCCTATAATTGTTTAAAGCGACTTAGGGGCATGATACTTAAGCTTTGCATTAATGTGAAATGAACGCTTATTTGATTGACTTAATGCAGATTTAAATCTACAATCTTATACTTAAATAAAGATCATTTTGATCCTTACTTAAAGGATTAAGCATATAGAACCCTAATGGATCCTTAGGTACAACACCTAACAATGGTAATATTAATAGGATAATTAACAAGCTATGAATTAAATAAATTAATAAGCTTGTTAAGTTATGTAGTTTCGTTTAGCGGAACTCAATGGTCTATCACAACATTTTCGTTGTTGCACAGTATCCACTTAATGACGTAAGTAATTTGGTGGATCTTGTGGAAGCGATCGTTATGGCATGATAACCAACTCAGCTCTAAACGCATCTATCATAAATTTTGTATTCAGGGCATTGTTATACACTAAACAGTGATAGGCATATGACCTATGGTCGATGTCAACTTATGTTAACTAAGGGTGATGAAGCTGATTCAAATCAATGTGAGTTGATTGAATACGATTGATTACCCTTAGTCACCATAAGTAGACCGTCAACACTAGTCCATGTGAGTTGTCCCTTTTAGCATCTAACATGGACTTGGAAGTGGTTGATGGAAGTCAAGGAAGTCTAATCTAGATAATAGTTTTCAAGTGGGGTGAAAGACATATTCCTTTCAATGAGTATGCTATCTAGGAATAAAAGCATGGTATACATGTCTTTAAACTTTGGCCAAAGTATCACAAATTGTTGGTTGTGTTGTCTTGTGTCACCTGGACTAAATATGCATGATATTAGATGAGTATCAATAACAGATACTTAGATAGGATCTTTAGGCATTAACACTTGAATTGACCCTTAATGGGTAAAGGAACCAAAAGTGTACTTATTATACACATTGATATGATGAAACATGAGAGATCATTTTAACACTGAGTCATGAAATGAGAGATTGGTTTTATACCAAGTCATTACAACTACATATGGTTTATTGTTATGTGATGGATTAGCTAATGAATGTTTGTTCTAAATTATGTGAATTTAGAACAGTGAACATTATGTAAAAAAATTCCTGTTATTGAGTTCTTAAAATGAGGTTGTTACATTTTGGTATCAAATTGAAGTTGCATTTCTTAAAACTATTTGAGTCCATCTCTAATCAAAAATTAATTTCTTGTTAATAGAATATGGTTAGAATAAAGGGCGTCTTTGCAAATAACGACCTCCGGTTGATGAGGTAAGCTGACAAAGACAAAAACTTGATGATATCCCTACTGGACACGAGAGATTATCTTGTTGCCCTTAAACAGCAAGTAATGGGAAAGCGAGGAAGAGGAGGATGTTGATGTTGATAACAGTCATCAACCTCCAAGAAATAATGTTAATTCTTGAAATCTCGATAGAGACAACAATAATAATGTTGTAACGCTCAAAATTACAAGAGCTGGAAAATGAGGGGATTTTTTTAAAATATAAAAACAAATTACACAAATACAATCGTACATATTAATTTAATCAAATTCACTAAATCAGATTTATTCTTTTTATCTATCTAAAAACATCCATGTAAGCCATGTGCGGTGAGAAGAGTGTATCCAGATCTCCATGATCTTCTTTCGCCACTACTTGAGTGACAATGCTTACTAACATTTCAGCTCAAACCTTTATCAGTCATGGGAACCATGTGAAATTCCTTAGGTCTACTAAGAAACTAGTTTCCCAACTTTGTATTCCAGTATCCAACCATTGCCTACCATATGTTTAGTGTTCAACTTCCCATGATCGGAGTTATGACAATTTTTTTAATTGGAGGGTGGGTTATCAGACAATGCATAGCCATCAATGCATTACTTTGGACAAAGTTATCTGTCATGCAAGTTACGGCTAAACTAAAGATAGGACACTAGTCTTATGATTTTTAAGTCTTCCACCACCTCACAACTATCCCTTTCATTGTTATCTAGATCTTATAGTTTGTATTTACTTTATTTCCAATTAAACTTATCTTACAAGAGTTTATATCAAGATAGATGCCAAGGCTAATTAGGATCATTATAAGATGAGTACATTCGTTATCTTTGAAATGTAACTATTTCAGCATTCCGCATGTACTCATCCCTTAATATGCCTAATGGATATTTTCATCTAATTACCTTCCTATCTAGTTTCTCTTTTCTGATGTTTGATTTTTAACCTTAAATTACCTTTTATAATGATACTCTTTCATCCTCTAAAAAATAGGCTTTACAATCTTAACAAATTAATGTCAAGTTTACCGGAAGGCCGAATTAAATATATATTAATATATATTTAATTATTCCTCCGATCAACTACGCCACTAAATAGCTATTTATTTTAGAAATTAAAAGACAATTGAATGTTATAATAATTGTCCAATTTTTGGCTTCATACATTGGTAAATATCAAATAAATATATTTAACAATTTATGATAAGTAAGACTTCTTAATTCTAGTATTTATCATTTACTCATATTGAGATATTATTACATACAAAGTAATCATCTCTTTATTAAAAACATAAATTACATATGTTGTTAAGGCAAAATATATAACTGATATTGTAACTCTCACATAGTGAGGTTTGAATATTAACAATGGGTCCAAGATCCCAATAAATTCAGTCAAAATTCTAGGATATCATCCTTCTACAAATTGAAATCCAAGTAACTCATTTAGATCCATGCTACGATAAAACTTCTCAAGACATGAGTTTCCGCATATCCAAATGTGATGGCTAATTGTCCTACAAGACTGGAGTAGTGGTATGATGTCAATTCAAAATGAACTGGCATGAATATTGCCTCCATTTTCTGATGCAATTATTTATTAAAATGTGAAATATATAAAAGTTGTTTTATCAACAAGTGCATGGTAATGCAGCTGAGAATGTATTACTACATGTTTTCCATAAAGATACAGCTATGAATGCACACAAATAGAACAATGAATTTCTATTTCAGTGCGATCATGTTTCCATCTAATCACAAGGATCAAGACATCCTTACTTGACTTCAAACAATAAAGATTTGACATTTAAAAATTTACATAAATCGTAGGAACAATATGATTAAGAAGAGTACATTTTTTTCTTATTTTTAATAAGTTACCATCACAAAAAAAGTAATCAAACCATAATCATTCAATATCTGAATTTAGATTATAACCACAAGCAAATCATGCTTTACATGGTACATATTTAAATATTGTTTTACTTGCCCTCCAATCAACGAGCAACTTAACAAAATTATTCGAAATCAACATTTCCAAATACCAATTAAACATATTCTCTCTAGGTAATGAGCAGCTCATCATATCATCCAAGAATATCATTAACAAAGAAAATAAAACATAATATTTTCAATCAATGAGCAGCTCTATAAAACGTCAAAGAACATCATTAACAAGAGAAATAAAACATATTATTTCTAGTTAATGAGCAGCTCTATAAAACGTACAATATATTCCTTTCCAAACAATCAAAACACATTTTTCTTATATATATGAACAGCCCAACTAAACAATGTAAAAACACCACGATTACATCATTTAAACATGTTCTTTCTGGTAAACGAACAACCCAACAAAACAATATAGCAACACCATGATTACATCATTTAAACATACTCTTTCTAGTAAAAGAACAACTAATAATTTCTTTCATAAAATATCATTATATTAAACCCAATCATGCCACCAATTACTCCTTGGTACAACTCGGTCAAGTTGTCCTGGCTTTCATGCCCTTACCAAGACAAGTAATTTCTTTTTCATAGTCATGCAAGAATCCAAGTCATATTGTCAAGTTGGAAGTTACAGGCTAAATGTCATTTTTTTGTAGTTATTCACACATAACAACACACCCTCGTTTATACATGAACCGATTTAGATGCACATAATAATTTTTTTTGGAAAATGCAGCCCCATGCAAGAGCTTTGACATCCACAAATTTTCATTCAAAAGACCTCAATAAATTGAAAATCAGACCTACATATAATAGCCAAGAAGGAAAAAAAATACAAAACCTCACCCGGTTGCATATCCATATCAATTTGGTTACCCAAATCGATTTGGGTATCAAATCGAATTGTTCTAGAAAACATAATCAAATTTCTGTTAACAAAAATGAAAACCCACAAGCACAAATCGATTTGAAACACACAAATTCACAAAAATGTTTTCCTTCTTCTAATACAGGAAAAACCCAACTCTTTTCTTTTTGGGTACAATTTATTTTAATGCAGAGAAGGAATTTTAACTTTCATTCTATTTTTATTTTTGCAGATCAAAACCCAAAACCCCATCTGCAAATTTTTTTCTAGGTTTAGCTAAAACCACACAAAGAAAACTTAAGAGAATACAGAATCCATCAATTTCCTTTTCAAATTTCATCTCCAAGTAATTAAATCAAAAGTTGTCCACAAATTCCTTTGATTGCCATTAAAAAAATGTGTATTTCCTCTTTTTTACAAATAATGCATGCGAGAGAAGGAGAAGATATTCATGCCTGAAATAAACCCATAATCAACAACCTCTTACTCTTCCAACTCAAATAAGTTGAATCCTTCCTTCCTCCAAAACTCACGTTGGTATCCCAGAAGGAAAGAATGAAAATAGACAAGGAGAAATAAAAGAAAAAATATATAATAAAAGAAACTATAGTTGGGCAACATATTCGAGAATTTTCGGGCTTCCCAATGTTAGCACATGCATTAATGCATGCCACATACTCGTGCTATGTGAAGGTGTTTCGCTTTACGAAACCCACGAATTTTAAATATTAAAATTAATATTTATTTTTAATATAACTTTTGACTTACATGCCAAATCCTTCTAGAATATATATTACTAATTTTACAAATTAATATTGCATTTTTTTTTTTAATTTTTATTTTTTTTATTTTTTTATTTAAGTTGTTATCTAACTTAATGGTTAAGTTAAAATTAATCATCATAATAAAAGTCTACATATTACCCAATAATATATTACAACAATAATTATTTGAATTTCCACGTTCCATACGAAACATTCCAATAAACGAAAATCACCAAGTCCGTAAATAATAATTCAAATATTCTCATAAAGTTGGCTTGACATAGCATCGTCAAATAAAACAGAGGCAGTTATTATTACGGTCATTGCAAAAGTTGAACAAAACAAAAGACGACTAAACTGATTAAAATAAAGTAACCGAAATACAAATAACCGAAAGATTCGTTATCGTTTATGAACCGTTTTACCTACGATCAAGGCCTAATCACATTTAGGAAGGATCATCAAGGTGGGTACGAGGTTACCGTTGGTTGATGTCATGCCCCACAAAAAAGTGGGTCATGACACGACAAACCAAATGAATTCTTACACTGATAATGATCTCGTCTAATCCTAATTAGACATAACCGTAGAATTAATTTAACTTACTAGAAATTTAGGATGCTACAAATGCAGCGAATAATAATGCTGCAAATGCCAAAAATAATGTTACAAATGTGAATGCAAATGCACCTAATCAACCTGAAAATAAGAAGGAAAGGTTGGTAGCTGAACTTATAAATGATATAAAAATAATAAGTCCACCAAAGTTTGATGGTACCACACTAGGAGATGGGGCTGAGAATTGGCTCAGCGAAATGGAGAAGTACTTTGCAATAAGGAACTTCTCAGAAGAAACCAAAGCAGTATGGGGAGCTTATTAGATTTCCTATTAAGCATCTTCTGGTGGGACAACCGTAAGGCTAAAATGGATATTGATGAAGCTAACATCACTTGGGATCAGTTTAAGGGCTACTTTAAGCACTGTTGGTTGTCATAGCTCTATTATGATCAGAAAATGACATAATTTTAGAATTTAGTTCAAGGAAAAATGATTGTAACTAAATATTGGGAGAAGTTTACCAAACTTCTCAAGTATGTACCGCAGTACCAAACTAATGAAAATTTTAGAATACATAAGTTCATAATGGGATTGAATCTTATTATAGGTGGAGAGGTGGATGTACACATTCCATCCACTATAGAAGGAGTTGTTGAAAAATCCATAAGGCAAGAAACGAAATTGAAAGCAATTTCTACGCATGAAAAAGAAAAATGTAAGAAATTTTCTAACTCACCTTCACCCTTAGCACCTAAAAAGGTGACATGGAAAAATTTATTAGGGTGAAGGAGAGTTAGAAAATTTGCATGGGCACTATGAATTCATTATTTTACCTTTCGGTTTAACAAATGCACCTATAGCTTTCATGAATTTGATGAATAATATTTTTCAAGAATACTTGGACAAGTTTTTGCTTGTATTCTTGGAGGATATTTTGATCTATTGGCAAAGCGTGGAGGAGCACAATGAACACTTAAGGATTGTACTTGAGATTTTGAGAAAAATAAAATTGTTTGGAAAGTTATCAAAATGTTCTTTTTACAAAACAAAAGTACATTACTTAGGACATGTAATAAGTAAATATTGAATATCGTTAATCCGTCCAAGATTGCAGTTATAATTGATTGGCGGCACCTAAGAATGTTCATGAAGTCGGAAGCTTCCTGGGGTTTACTAGATATTATAGAAAATTTGTAAAAGACTTTTCAAAGGTTTTTGCTCTAATTACTTCACTGCAAAAGAAAGATAAAAAGTTTGTTTGGAATGAAAAATGTGAGGCAACATTTAAAACATTAAAGGAACATTAACTACAACACCTATTTTGATTGTTTTGGATCCTAACAAAAGCTTTACAGTTGTCACAAATGCTTCGAAGAAGGATTAGGGGGTATATTACTGCAAAATGATCATGTTATAGCATATGAAAGCAGAAAACTCAAGTTACACGAGTTGAATTATGCTCCCCATGACCTAGAGCTTATTGTCATAGTACATACACTGCAAGTTTGGAGACATTATCTCTTAGGTAAGCCCTTTGAATTAAAAACAGACCATCTTGGGCTGAAATACATCTTCACTCAACCTAATCTTAATGCAAGGTAGTGAAGATGGTTAGATTTTTTGTCTCAGTATGATTTTGATATAAGTTACATCAAGGGTAAAGAGAACAGATTGATAGATTCACTAAGTCATAGGAAACATATATCCGCACTTGTAACCTTGAGAACTTAGTTTAAAGATGAGGTAAAGAAAATAATGATGTTTGATTCAGTATTACAACAAGTAAAAACAACACTTCTTTGTAGATTCTAATGATGCAAGATACAAAGGTTTTGAATTGATAACAAAGGAATTCTAAGGTATGAAAATCAGGTGTATGTACCCTTAGAAAATGAGTTAAGGAAGAAATTAATGACTAAATTTCACAATTCACCTTACTCTAGACATCCCGGAGTGACAAAAATGTTTCTTTGATGTAAAACAACAATATTTTTGGAAAGGAATGAAAAAGGATATAATTGATTATGTATCACATTTCTTGGAATGTCAGCATGTTAAGGCTAAACATATGCACCCATCGGTCTATTGTATCGACATATTATACCGTAGTATAAATGGTAGGTAATAAGTATGGATTTTGTTTAAGGGTTGCCTATGTCTAAAAATAAGCATGATGTTATTTTGGTTGTGGTAGACAAATTAACAAAAGTAGCTCATTTCATTGTTGGAAATCTGAAAGATGATTCACCTGTTCTTGCAAAAATATTTATTCATAAAATTTTCAGATTACATGGTGTCTTGGAGATAATTATATCTGATAGAGACCCAATAATGACTTCACATTTTTAGAAAACTCTTAACGCAACCTTAGGAATGAAACTAAACTTTAGTTCTGCATACCATTCAGAAATGGATGGGCAAACTGAAAGAGTCAATTAGGTAATGGAAGACATGTTTAGAATGTATTGTATGGATCAACAGTACAAATGGGAAGAATACCTTCCTTTGGTTGAATTTGCATATAATAACATGTATCATTCCTCTCTAAAAATGACACCTTTTGAAGCATTATATGGATGAAAGTGCAAAACCCCTGTTAGCTGGGATAACATAGAAGATAGAGAGGTAATTGGACTGAAATGCTTAACGATATGGACAATGAGTTAAATTAATCCATGAATGATTAAAGGAAGTTATTGATAGGTAGAAAAGTTATGTAGACCTAAAAAGGTTGATAGGAAATTTGAACTTGGTGAAAAAGTCTTTTTACGAGTCAAGCCTAAAAAGAGCTCAATTACTTTTGGAAAAGTAGCCAAGTTATCACCTCATTTTTGGGACCTTTCAAAATTGTAGAAGTGATCAATCATGTAGCCTATCATTTAGCATTGCCTCCCACATTGGCACGAATGCATGATGTTTTTCATATTTCCTTGCTTAAGAAATATGTTTCAGATTTGTCACATGTATTAAATTGGAATTCTTTGTAGGTCCAAGACCCAGGGGTAATTGTGGTTGAACCCGTAAGGGTGTTGGAAACTCACAAGTTGCACTTGCGTAATCGTGAGATAAGTCAATGCAAGGTCTAATGGGACCAGTTTAGTGAAGAAAGTGCAACCTAGGAGAATCTTGAGGACATGAAAACTGCTTTTCCTCATATGTTGAGAAATAATTTGATTTATGTGATATTTAGATATTTAGTTTGAAAACTATCTCTGATTTTTTCCATTTTTGGGCAAAACACTTTTTATTAAGTGTTGGTACATCCATTTTGATGTTGTAATAAACCTTTGAAAACTTGAATTTCTACAATTTTGTTTATTATTTGGGAATTATATAGTTGAATAAGTTATATATTTTACCTATGTTCTTAAAATGATTATTTGACTAAGTTAATCATCGGGACAATGATGCTTTTAGAGGGGAGGTGTGTAATGCCCTGATTTGTGTTGATATTTTTACTTGCTTCTTTGATGAAGTTGGAAAATGTTGACATATGATTTTGTTTTGAATTGATGTGTTCTTTGAACTGTTTGATCATGTTTGCTGGAATGATATCAGTTGCATGTTAAATCTAATTTGAATCATGTTTAAGGCAATGTTGTACTTATGTTGATTTATTATTAAGTACTCACTTGACTAATTTTTGAAGTGCCACTGAGTGATTCAACTTGTTGGAAGTAAAATCATTTATTGGGACATTGGAATAAATGGGTAACCTGGTAAGCTATCTAAGTTTCGTTATAATTATTTGCTCCCAAACTATGTTATCGATATTATATAAAGGAAAACACCTTGAATCAATTTCAACGATCCAAGACATTCTCCTGGATCAATTTGTTTTTCGATCATAACTAATAAGCCTAATTGACTTATTTATATTTTATAATATTGCGCAGTTATATTATGATTGGATTGACTTTAGGCTGACCTAAAATTATTTAATATCTCTTTATAATCGCAATCATACTCCTGCCTAATTTTATTTGAAATCAATTATTATCATGATGATGTTTTTGTTGAATGATAGAAGGCCTGATCTAATCTATTCTAAGGTGATGACTATAGATATATTAAAGGACCTAATGAGTGTTCTATTATATTGGATTAAACAATATAAACCTAAGCTAAGGTTGATACAATTTGTTAATGGGATTCTAAACCTATGGATCCTAAGTTCTAAACCTAAGGACCTTACCACAATTGGATTTGTGTGGAAAGGTTAGGATATGGTTAAGGCGGTGTCGCCAATCCATATGGGTACTTGGAAAATTAAACGCAATTGTTAATGGTGAGCATCGCCACCTTTGCAAGCGATGACCAAGTCTAACTTGGCATGCACAATGAACAAGGTAACTAAAAGGGTTGGTGGTGTTTTTTTAAACTGTTAGTTGTTACTAATTTTGAAATGGTGGTTGGTGGATTTTGAGGGATAATCTGGAAGTCCTGCCATGGCAATTAATGGTCTAGAAGGAAGTGAAAACTACCTTGGAAAGGGCGTGATGGTTTTGGGAAAAAGCATTGGGGTTGTTTTCCATTTTTCATTCAGTATTTTGAGCATTATGGCTCTGCATGTTGATCTTTTGGTGTTCGAGCTGTTAGTTTGTTTCTATTTTATTTATGATCTCTCCATTGCATGGAAGAATTAGCGGAGAGAAATTTATTGTTGGGGCTATAAAAATGATAAGAAATAGAATAACGGGCTTTCTGTGGATTTTGTTGCGAAATTTTTGTGTAATCTTTTACGGAATATTGGAAAGAAACTTTAGGAGCTTGGAAAATATTTACAAGAGCTCTACACGGCATGATAGGCTCTAACTTCTTTTAATATTTTTCTCTATTTAATGGTTTTCATGAAAATAACTTTGGTCTCTTGAAATGGAATTTGTTCTTTGGTTTTGGGTTATGTTTTTTTTGTATCTTGGTTTGTTTATCTGGATTGAATATTTGAATGTAGTTTGAATCTATTCGTATTTCATTTTAGAGACTCCTGGAAGTGTATTCTTGATTGTGATTTGATCGTTTGAGCATAGTTACCTTGAGTTGTTTTTTATAAATACGAATGTTTATTTCTCGTTACATTTTGTGTTTTTCGAAGGAAGGAAACCTTGTTTCGTTGATACCCATTTTTGTTAGGAAATGCAAGTTTAGCTTGAAAGTTTATATACCAGGTAATGGAGATTGTGGGGTATGTTCTTGTTATACTTTCCTTTTTGGGTGTAAAACTTTGTAAGTGGTTTATACATTTATGACAAGGATTAACTTGTTGATTTTCTTTTAACTTTGTTATGAACTAAATCATTTGAATTCTAGTTTTTGTTACTAATCAACCTTGTTATGCTAATAGATGCTTGTGTTTTCCTTTGACTATTCGACCTAGTAAAGGTTTGTTGATTTGTTACTATCGACAGTATAAGGTGAACTAGCCTTGTGTTCTTAAGAATCAAGTATTGAGTCGATACCTTTCTAGGTGTTCGTGTTTTTGAATCTATAACAAACTCCCTCGTTGGATACCATAAGCGTGTCGGAGGTTTGTACATTCAATTCCATTATGGACACCTTCAATCTTGACTGGGTTGCTAAATAGGTGGTAACAGATCCTTTAAGGATCCTGAGTAATTTTGAGTTTTGAATGAAGTTTGTTACGTTCATTCCATTGCATTGTCAACTTTATAACTTAAAACTAGAACCGTTCCTGATGGTTTGATTGAATGATAGGTTGGGGGGTTCTTGGTATTGGTGAAGCTCGAGTTCAACTCGACCCCTCATACAAATGCATCAATTGTTTAAACTTTGTTCTCTTGAGGATAGTAAGACGGTGTATTTTTCTTGAATCCTTGACTGGATGTATTCTTGTTGGAGTGTTTGATTTTATCGGTCACTTTAAGTTGAATTTTGTATAAAGGTTAGTTGCTTGTATATAATGGCTTCTTGATGAGTTAGAAATGAACGTCTTCATTCTGAATTGATCCTTACTTGGAAGTGCATGTATTCTTTAAGAATTTTAGAATTGAAAACTTGTATGCAATGCAATTAAGTGGTATTACTTGACTATTATAGTGAATTATAATGTTATATGTATGGCTCGTTATAGCTTGTATTAGTACAACAACAAAAAATTAAGAAATTGTATAAAGCTTATTTAACAAGATATAAGATTTCAGTCATATAAGTATGGGCTTATATGACTGCCATCTTAGTAAATCTTGTACTTTTATTATCAATAAGTCCATAACTTGATTGTTGTTATTTGACTAAAATATATCAATTAATTGAATAAAGTTGTATAAACTTTATGATGCAAGATATATGATTGCTAGTCATATAAGTATGGGCTTATAAAACTACAATCATATTATTCTTGCACTTCTATTTTCATAATTGATTAGGATCAATTATACTTGTTTTGAATTACCTTGTATGGCTGAAACATATAAATATTTTGAATTACTTACATATTTGCTTGTATTTACTTGCCTTCTCTTGATGGTTTCTGTTAGGAAGTTCTTATGGCATGAAAAAAAGAGATTTTTGTTCCATCCTTTTAACCTTAGAATAATTTCATTTAAAAGCAATGTTCCTTTTATGAAATTATTAAGTAGAGCATGTTGTTCTAAAGATTTAGTACCTATCATGCTCAGTTCGTATGAACTAACACATGCTAACAATCTTGCAGATGGATTTCGTGAAAGATGAAAGAAGGAAGACTTATAAAAAGTTGCATTTATTTTATTGATTAAAGTTAATTAATTTGGTTACATGATTATTGTATAATCTCCTTGAAGTATTTATGTTGGAAACTTGAAAGGCCTATGGCCCATTTATTGTAATTAATTGGAAATGTGTTGTATATTGTAGACTAAAATATGTTTGATGATATTTATAGTTGAAAGGAATAAAGATGAATTCTAGATTTATATTATTCAAAAAGAATTGATTAAATGTTGAGATTAGAAAGTTAGTGTGATTATTTCATTATAAATAATGTTGATTTATTATATAGTTTCTAAGTCAAACATAGACATGACTTGTTAGATACTTTGTAGCTTGTAAATATTCTATGTGATGGAGTTAGATAAAGTTCGATAGTTGAATGAACTATTTTGATCATATTAAAATGATATTATGTTCTTTTATCTTGAGATTGTTGCGAGTGTATTATTATGGTCATATAAATATGATAATATGTCCTTAAAGCGGGAAGTATGAAAATAAACTTTCATGATTGGAATGGTCTCAATTTTTTATTATTTAACACATAGTTGTTGTCAATACTTATAGCATTTTGACAAATTAGAGGTCCTAATGAAGATATGTATAATTGAATACTTAGAATCAAATTATAAGTAAAGGAAGGATGCATGCTTATGTTGATGTGTTGATTAATTTGATAGAGTATGTACTTGATAAAAGTAAGATACATACCCAAATGTAGTTACTATATATAAATGAACTATTCCTACTAATGTGAAGTAATGAGATGATGTCTTAATGTTGCCCTATAATTGTTTAAACTGACTTAGGGGCATGATACTTAACTGTATTAATGTGAAATGAATGCTTATTTGATTAAGCTTAATGCAGATTTAAATCTACAATCTTATACTTAAATAAAGATCGTTTTGATCCTTACTTAAAGGATTAAACGTATAGAACCCTAATGGATCCTTAGGTACGACACCTAACGATGGGAATATTAATGGGATAATTAACAAGCTATGAATTAAATAAATTAATAAACTTGTTAAGTTGGGTAAGTGCACGAAGTTGGGGGCCAAAAGCGGACAAAAACACGAAAAAGAAAAATGTGTACGCGTTCTATTATAACGTGATCACGTTTTAAATTGTCAAGTTTGGGATTTCTCGGGGCATAACGCATAATGCTGCGTTACATAATGTACGTGTTATGTCTACTATAAAGAAAATAGTGTAGTACGAGTCGGTGTAAGGTTGCTTAAATGTTGTATTTTGCAAATGGTAGCTTGTGGGACCGAAAAATGCAGGCCAACACATCCAAATGGCACAGTGAATGCTAGTGGAGGATTTTTTTGGTTCCCTGCACTTCTCATGCTTTCAAGCTACCTCATTCGAGGCATAGTCCCTTAAGAGCCCGAGGCCAAAACACGATATATCTTGACGGGTGATTTCTTGGACTCCATGGCACGTAGAGACGTCTCGTCGATTTGAGACCTCCATGTCAAAGCCCTCTATAAAATTATCTCATAGTTTTCTCCATATCCATTCGGTTCTCTCGCTGTCCTATTGTTTGCAAACACGTGAAATACTGCAGTCTGAGTCAATGTAGGGTTGTCAAACGCTATAGTTCGCAAACAGAAGCTCGTGGGACTGAACCAACTACACCAACACATCGGGGTGGTCAAGTGAACACTAGTGGAGGCTTTGTTTTGGTTCCCTACGCTCCCCGTGCTTTCAGGGGTACCTCGTCCGGGCGTAGTCCCTTAAGAGCCCTAAGGCCAAAACACACTATATCTTCGACAAGTGATTTCTCAGACTCCGTGGCACCTAGAGGCGCCTCTCGTGATTTGAGACCTCCATTTTAGGGCCCTCATGAAATCCTATCACGGTTTTATCCATCTCCATTCATTTCTCTCATTGTTTTATTGTTTGTAAACGCACGAAATAGTGTAGTTTGAGTCAGTGTAAGGTTGTTAGATCTTTGTATTTTGCAAACATGTAGCTTGTGGGACCGAACCATCTTGGCCAACACGTCTAAATGGCCTAGTGAATGCTATTAGAGGCTTTGTTTTGGTTCCCTATGCTGCTCGTGCTTTTGGGCTACCTCATCCGGGCATAGTCCCTTAAAAGCCCCAAGGCCAAAACATGATATATTTTCAATAGGTGATTTCTTGGACTCCGTGGCACCTAGATACATCTCGTCAGATCCAAGACCTCTATGGTGGGACCCTCTATGAAATCCTCTCACGATTTTCTCCATCTCCATTTGGTTCTCTCGTTGTCCTATTGTTTACAAACACACGAAATATTGTAGTCTGAGTCAGTGTAGGGCTGTCAGATGCTATAGTTTGCAAACGGAAGCTCGTGGGACCGAACCAACTACGCCAACACATTGGGGTGGCCAAGTGAACACTAGTGAAGGCTTTGTTTTGGTTCCCTATGCTCCTTGTGCTTTTGGGCTACCTCGTCAGGCGTAGTCCCTTAAGAGCCTTGAGGCCAAAACACGCTATATCTTCGACGGGTGATTTCTCGGACTCCATGGCACCTAGAGACATCTCGTTATATTTTTGACCTCCATGTCGAGGCCCACTATGAAATCCTCTTGCAGTTTTTTCCATCTCTATTTGGTTCTCTCGTTGTCCTATTGTTTGTAAACGCACGAAATACTGCGATGCAGTCGGTGTAAGGTAGGTTGTCCATTACCAATCACCTGAATAATATAGGTGGTTCATACAATATAGGTGGTGAAATGAGAATTTTAATAAGATATTTTTACAGTATAGGTGGTGAAATTAGAATTTTTTTTGTTGTTCCTTTCTAATATTTAATTTCTCTTAGCTTCACTTAACTTCGAGAATAATAAATTCTCTACTGACAGTGTCAACCACGTGAAGGTGGAATCTTTTTTGGCACCACTAACCTACATAAACATGTTAGTAAGCAATTAAATAGAATTTTAAATCATAAAAAATTTAAACAAAATCATTTAAGTAAATATTCAAATTAAATTCATGAAGAACATACCTTTGCAAATTCAATCCAATGAACCGCAAGGATCAACTCTATTCTTGACAGTAGCAAGAATTGCTTCATGATCTGATTCACGAACCTTCCACAGATTCTTGTTTGATGGCTGACCTTGATATTTAATCAATTTAATATTTGTTGCAAGGACCAAATGTGAATAGTGAATTATCTTCCGATGTACTTCATAGTCTTCAAACAACCAAATGTTTGATTTTTTGATAGGATATCGTCGAAGCCAAGTTCCAGTGACTACCACTGACCCAGTGGGATACTCAAGGTCTTCACCATCAATGAATGTGGAAGTCAAAAAAATTCCCTCTACACAACGAGACAAGAAGTAGTATGTTCCCTCTTCATTAAATTCTGTCACAATAACTGCAAAAAACGTGCCCTATGTATCACAAAGTAAAACTATTCAGTCAATTTAAAAATACATTAAGAGTTGACCATTTAATAATTTATAAATCTAAAACATGGCATGTACATATATGTATGTACCTTGTTGCACTAAATCAGAGACTTGGTCAAAGTCAGGTGATGTTGTCATTTGATCTGAAGACCCTGCAAGTTGTAATGCTCGTGGAACTTGATGTGTGTCGAGTGGAATTAGAGGTCTACAAGTCCATTCATCCACCCACTGCTATGACTCACATTCATTCCACACAAAATCAATGCATGATATATAAAAACATGTCATGCACCTAGTATAAATAGTCCAAGCATTTGCATCTGAACTACGGAATGAGTGCATATCACTTGATCCTGCAACTGTCATACAATCTTCAAAGTTTGTCAGATGTTGTTGCTCTATCAACCAAAAATATCTACGAACCGTTGATCTCTCTTGAGATTCATGGCCCATATTCTTGACACACTAATTAATAATATTTTTGCATCTGTAAATTTAGCACCATCCTTGAACTTTAACTCTTCTCTTGCAAGTGCTCTTTTCACACATGCTTGCACCATCATGTTCTCCTTTTCCATGCCCTACCTCAATAAAACTCCAATATATGTTGTACATTTGTTTCTTTTTTCATTTTTATTGTCTAATAAAACATCTATGCATTCTTGAATTGTGATGTGTAGTTGTCTGACCAAATGTAATGTTGATCGAAACTAATGTTCCTCTCATTCAAGTTCACATAAAACACTTGGAAACACCCTTGTACATATTATGTAGAATGTGTTTGATCATCACTAATGTAGAAATGATACTCTCTTAATATTTTTGATCTTGTTCAGTGCTTTTAGGAGAGTGCATAAATGTTATATGCATGAAAATAGAAACTTGCACTAAGTTATAATATTGAGACTGAACCTCCATTTGTGGTTGTAATGTGTAATTCTCTACAAATTCAACTACTGAAACAATAGTACCAAGTGGGAATGTGTCCTTGCTTAACTTGAATTGTTCATGTCCAACCATCAAGTAGGGATAATTTTAGTGGCGAATATTCATAATATGGTGAAAATTTCATTTTAGGAAAATTTGAAAAGGTAATTTTTTCGGAGCGGGTCGGTGTCCTATTCACCTAAAATATACTGATATTTTTTTTGGGGTCGGCTTTGCCTTCATTTGAAAACATCTCCTATAAAAACCTAGGTGATTCGTCGGGTAGTATACCACAAGTAGCTTACCAAATTACCAATACCGTGAAGTTTGAACTTGCATACTCTTAAGCACCAGAGATTGTTGTTAGCCTATTAGGGTTAGTTGTTGACGCACGAGGATATAGTTGACGCGTGACAAAGAGGTATTACAGATGCGCGACAAGGAGATATTACGTAGACACATGATAGAGAGAGTTGACATGTGACAGGGCATAAGCGATTGACATGCGATGGGATAGAGTTGGCGTGTGACGGGGGCATAAGTAGTTAACGCGTGGACAGGCATAAGCGGTTGGCGTGTGGCATGGCATAAGTAGTTGACGGTTGCATGATAGGGCATAAGCGATTGACGCCTTGGTGATGCGTTGGCAGTTTTGTTGATTCCTAGTTGATGATGCGGCGGGGATTATTGATGTGCTTTTGATGTGTGAAAAGGGTTAGTTGTTGACACGCAACAGGAAGTCACTACTTGGTTCTTTTGTTGACACGCAGACTCTATTCAAAATAATGGAAGGTGCTAGTCCTAAGAATGCAAAGACCCTAAAAGTAACTAAGAAATCTCAGAAATCATTGTTCAAGTATTTTGGAAACTCTGCGGATACAAATATTGAAAATACCAACAACCATAAAGATGCCACCACAAAGAATCAGAATACTGACTATGTGGAAGGTATTATTAAGGTGGACATGCATTCTGCATAGTATCAAACAAATGACACCTACGATAATATGCCAGATCTTGAAGATATTCTTCCTGTTGGGGTGTAACCAGAAGTGCATCAAGATATCACACATATAAATACTCAGCAAAATGGAACACAAAAATCAAATTCAAAATCGATTCACGAAAGAGGAAACTAGGTGATTGTGATATTGCTCAAAATTCTACTCAAAAAAGTAAAACATTGAAAATGAACAAGAATATGTGGACCATTGGCAGGTCATACAAGTTTGATTGGGCAACTAAATTTCCATTTATCGAACCTGTACAATCATCTAATTCAGAAGAGATCCCATCTAAATGTACATGTACAATATGTACGTGGAAATTGGGAAAGCAACAAAAAATGCAAATGAAGCTGGACACTATAGAAAAACATTGTGGAAAACAATATTTGACTGTAACGGGGGCGGATGGCCAGAAAATCAAAACACACAGGTGGAAAACTGAAAAATAATGCATGCATGTTAGATATGTAATGGAATATGAGGTAGAGTAGAAAAAACACAGACATCTCTTGGAAAAGGGAGGAACAATCACATCGCATATTGGTAAGATGAATCAAACAAATCTACATGCAAAACTCATACAATTCTCTACTCTATTTCACATACTAAAAAAGGAAGACCGATTTTGGATTTCCTCGATTTCAAAGTTTTGTATCAATATAATGGAATGTTGAACGTACCTCAGTCTCATTGGTCTGAAAGTAGTGGATGGGAAATGGAAAAATGCCTTTCGATGATAGAGAAGGAAGATTTGAAAGAGAATGTAAAAAATCAAAGTTTATCTCTCTTTCAATTGATGAAGTGACAACAATTGACAACACTGCATGGGTATGTATCCATGTCTATACTTTAGAAAATCATATAAGGACACCTCATCTGTTGGGTGTTATGAAAATGGTTGAAAACTATAATGCCAAAAACCTACATAAAATAGTTGTTTCTCATTTGAAAGATATTTTTGGAATGACTGATTATGAAATTGCTATGAAGTTGGTATGCGTTGAAGAAGATGGTGCATCTGTCATGGGGCGATAGGGTTGTGTGTTAGATTACAAACAACAGTGGCCCCATATATGCTACCAATTCACTGTATGGCTCATAGAATGAATTTAGCATATAAAATGGTAAAAACCACGAAAATGTTGCTAAATTAGAAGACCTTATAAGAGAACTTCATGCCTATATGGCAAGCAGCCCAAAGTGATTTCTTGAGTTCTAGAAATTTGTAATTGGAATTACAGATGGCAAAAAAATTCTGAAATATGTTGAGACTAGATGGATCTCTTTGTATGAACCTGCATGCAGAGTTCGTGAGGAGTATCCTTCGTTGGTTGGTTTCATGCACAAAATACCGTCATGAAGTTGATATGGTGAGGGACTTGTTGTTCCATTTAACTAATTTGGAGACATTGCTTAAATTGGTTGGTATTCTTCCAATGTTGCAGGAGATCAATACACTGATGAAGCATGCACAAGGAAGATTAATCTATATTGTGGATTTTATACGGATGAGAAAAATGGTATGTCAAAGTCTTGATATCTTGTATTGTTCCCAAGATAGTTTTGATACACCTATTTTTGAGAATTGGAAAGCTTTATTAGATCTTAAAAATCCCAAGTAACTATTTGAGATTTAATATCCACGATCACCTCTACATCACTATTAATGGGAGGGACATACCACTGCACATTTTACAAAAATGTCAAGATATTACAGGATCGGAACGAGAAGATGTTCTCATGACATGTAATCTCTTTGAGTCTGTTATAGTTGAAACAAGAATAAAGCTTAAGAAAATTTCAAAATCCTTATCATTAGAAATTAGAGAACGTTTCTCCAAAGATAAAATTCTTGAAGCCATGGGTGTGATGAATCCTAATTTTTAGAATATTGAAGGTGGTCGTGCTGACTTTGTAAGAAATCATTTCCATAAATCCATGGGTACAATAATGGAACATTTCACAAAGACTTTAGAGTTCAAGGGTATTGAAATCAAAGGTATATTGAATGTTGATTTATTAAAATTTCAATCAACAAATTTTGTAACAACAATGAGGAACCAATATAAAAATTTAGACGAACCTTCTGAAAGTGGTGTTATTACAAGGTTGTGGCGAGGAATCTATCAAAGTTCTATCTTATAAGAAGATATCAGTGAATATTTCAGATTATATGAGTTATGCCAAACAATGATTTTGGGGTCTGTGGAGGACGAAAGGGTTTTCAGTGCACTATCATTTATAAAATCAAAACTGAGAAACAAGTTGGATAAAAATCTAGAAAGTTACATGAGGTGTTATGTTTCTCGATACTCCATGGAAACCTTTCCTTTTGACAGAGAAATTGTGCATTGGAATTCCCTTTGCGAAAGAAGAGGTGTGAATAATACAGCTACAAGTACAATTGTTCCCAACGTTGAGAGTGGAATTGGCGCATCATCACACTCTATAGAAGAGAACATCGAGTTTGAAGAAGCTATTGATAATGGATTGTTTCAACTTTAAATAGGTATCTTCTTCACCTTAATCTTATTGTTTGTCACTTTAAATTTTTTTCAGCTCTTGTTATCATTAAAGATGTTACAGGTCTATATATTTACATTTATTTAAATACAATCTTTTTTTTTTTTTTGAAAACGTGGGTTGACATCCATCGAGGAAGCTGGTACTTCTCGGGACTGACAATGTCAGGCAACTCACCCATCTATCTACTAATCCATTTCTCGTGTTGATTTTTCTTAAAACAAAGATCTAGCACATTACCAGTGATGATTTCACAACAATCTAAAACACTAGAGGTAAGTTAAACCCTATCATATCATCTTTCTTGATTTCTTACAATTATGTTTAATTTATTTTTTATATTTGCAAAATGCTTTGATATATTTTTTAAACTTTGTGGGATAAAATGACACAATTGAATTTTACAGAGGAAGATATTTCCATACTATACAATTCATAATCCACGATCCATTATACAATTCGTCATCCATGATCGTGCTAGAAGTTAAATCTACGTCCACATAAAATTCATCATCATCCATATATATCATATCATCATCATATCATTATCATAATCCTGACACTACAATTATTATTAAAACAATTACAATTATTATTAAAAAAATTATTAATCTATTTTAAATTTAAAGAAATGTCTCTTTCCTAACACATTCCATTTTTTTAAAACATCTAATTCATGATCATATCATTACAAGTATAGAGAAGAAGAAGAAGAATTATCGTCGTGCTTGAAGCTAAACCTACATCCACATAAAATTCATCATCATCTATACATATCATATCATTATCACAATCTTGACACTACAATTATTATTAAAACAATTATTTATCTATTTTAAATTTAAGAAAATGTCTCTGTCTCTAACGCATTCCATTTTTTAAAAACAATTATCCATTATCATCATTCATCATCATCTATATCCATTCTAATGTTATCATGATCATATCATTACAAGTATAGAGAAGAAGAATTATCTTAAAACAAGTTTAAATGTCTAGAGAAGAAGAATTATCGTGCTTGAAGCTAAATCTACGTCCACATACAATTCATGATAATCCAAGTAAACAAGAAACATACATCATCATGATTCATCCCTATCTAATGCAATCACCATTAAGAGTAAACCAATAAGCATAAACTCAATAAAATTTAAAAAGGCTATCAAATACAAATAATAAAATTCAAATACCATGACCACAACATTCAATGTTTCAAATTTTCAAATATAGACTCAATATTTCAAGTTTCCACAATAATAAAAATTTCAACCCTCTTTTTCTGTATCCAATTCAATTCATGTGCTCCTTTCCCCAATGGTTTCATCGCTGTGGCTTTACTCCTTTCCCCAATGGTAGAAATAACCCCAGAACTTATGAGATCATCCACAACACTATCCAGATTTTTAAAATTCTTTCTTCTTGCTTTGTCACATCTCCATGGGACAAAAAATTTGGATCAGTTGTTGCCTTAGCTTTGAATAATATTTTAGGGTCGAAGCCATGCTCTTTAATTATCCGCTTCAGTGTATTGTTTTGTTTGTTAACCAAAACAATATTTTCCTTCAAATTCTTTCGCTGCGGATAAACTATTCTTGATGTTTCCAAGTGAACTTGGAAAACCTTTGCTTGACTCTTCAAATTTTCATATTTCAACTGCACAAAAAAAGTAATGTCAATTCAACATATTACTAAAATAAGAAACTTTCAAATTAACAAAAAATATTGTTTGAAAGTGATAATACTTACAACCGCTCTATCTCTCTCGGCATTTGCAACTGCTACCAAATCCTTGTCCTTAGACCATTTGTTAAAATATGTCTGGGCCTCAGCACTAATATTTTCCAATTTGTTTAATACCTTATCCAAAATGTCATCTTTGTAGTTGTTGTTATACGTAATCAGTCCCACTTCTTACTTGGGTAAGTAAGGAATCCATCTTCGCAGGTTGATTCTAAACTGCAGCGTATAAACTATCCCTTTGCCAATAATTTTCAAAATGACTAATAATCTCATTGATAAGTACTTTATCCCTTCTCTCCCATTCTATGAGCTGACTGATATGAGGTAGAATAAACTCACTGACATGGGATTGAAAATCATAACCAATTAAGTTCTCCAAAGGAAAAGGTAGCAACTATTCACCATTTGTATCTGATGAAGATGATCTTGCTGGAGAGGTATGGGGGCTTTCGGGCTGATCAACTGCTACTTGTTTCTGCCTTTGGGTGGCTTGATCTTGTTTGTGATAAAATTAATCAAGATTCAGACAAATAAATTTAAATCAAAATGTAATTCAATATGGTAAAGACTAAAGTATGTTGAAATTGAAGTATACCTGTTGGCCTTGAATCATCTCACGGGTATTGAAAAAACCAGTTGGGTCATTGCTATCAATGCCCAAATAATCTTCATCTAAATTTATATTATTCAAAACCGATATGCTTGTTGCACTGGGAAAGCCACCAAGTGAGAGAGTTGGAATTCAAAAGGAGGAGGTAGTGTTTAGTGTCCCGCTAGGGGCCGGAGCAATTGGCATGCGTTTACCAATGTTCTTTTTCCCTGTTCCTCTGGTTGGCATTTTAAATATTATTGGTTGAGGGGGTCGGTGCCGTTGTTTGAACAGAAGGACTACAATGTGCTGAAAAGTTCAAGAAAAAACATGAAAAACTAGAAAACAATCCAAAAACTACGAAATTAAACGAAGTAGTATTCAAAAGTTGTACCTTGTTCTCGAGGGGTAGTTTGTCGCGGTGTTAAGGGTGGCCATGTAGGAGTAGTAATTGGTGGTTGTTGAGAAGATATGAATACATGTGACTGTATTGAGTGAGTTGGGGAAGATGGTTGAGTTTCTGAAACACACGTATGGTCTAAAGTCCCTGCAATGTCATCAAAATTGAATTGTATGTCAATTCAATTGGTTAAAATTTAAATTAGAAAATAAAAATACAAATTTGGAATTTGTTAATAATATATGAGAAGGTATTACTTCTCTGGCGTTTAACGAGTTCAAACTGTTGAGGGTTCGGAGAGGAGTAAGCTTCCATTTTAGATTGGGAATCTCCCGAAGCCTCAGTGTGTTGTTGGCCTCTTCCTCTTGATAACACCTTTTTTCAAGGAAGGCCTTCAATAAATCTTCTCTGCAAACTGTAAAGTGTTAATAACTATGCAGTGTAATGTCGAAATACAAACTTAATAGTTTTTACCTATATTTCTTCAAATGGAATTGACAACTTCATCATCTCCTCGTCAGTGCAAGTAGGAATTGGCTTATCTTTTAAATTTAAAAGAGCCTCGTAATAAAGTCCAAGGAGATAGTTTGTGGAATAAATGAAAAGTTTTTGAAAGCTTTGCATTTGTTATGTCAATTCTTATTTTTTTGATAGATAGGTGCACCAATCAAATTTTTTTTTGCGATAGTGGTAACTATGTATGTAATGGCCCAGTTTGGTATATCTGTTTGCCGACCTGCAAAACTATTCTGGATTGAAAAAGGAAATCATTGCAGTAAGAAAGTGGTGTGTAATTGCTTGCGTATCCACACCATGCCTGGATTTATTGACATGAGCTGTAAATGCCAAAAAATAGTGGGAATTAATATAACATTAAATTGTATCAAAATAAAAAACAGAATAAAAATGATGAATGAAAACGAATTATACTTACAATCAACATGGAAACCGAACATTGATTCGAGATATTTCTTATCGTCTTCCATGAGTGTTGCCTTCATTGTAACAAAGGGTAAATTTTTGAATGGAAGGCCTATAAACCTATGGATGTCAGTTGCGTCGATACCGAATTGAAATAATCGGTCATCGTTCAGAGTAACATAAAAAATAATGTCCTCTGTATTGTAGGACGAGAGAAGGTAATTCAAAATATTTAGGTCAGTTTTGAATTGGGGCATCTCAACGAGCCCACTAAACTCACACGCATCGATCAAATCTTTATATTCGGAAGACATCTTTAAAATAGTATGGATGTGGGGGCACAAAGGATTCTGTAGATGATCTTGCCCATGGATAGGACTGGATTTTCTTCTTGATTTTTGTCTGAGCTTGCGGTTGGGAAGCACTTGAAGTCGCCATCGTAGTTGTGCTTGCGTCTTTGATAATGATGGATTCTGTAAACAAAAAAATCGAGAGTCGGAAAGTGCAAATGAGAAAATGACCGATGGGAGGCTATTTATAAGCCAAATCAAGCATCAATAGGGACCATTGATGTGCGTCAACACAACTTGTTGACGCGCATCAATGGTCCCTATTGAAACGCTGTTAACACAACTTGTTGACGCTGGCGTCGACAAGGGTCATTAACAGCGCGCGTCGATAGGGACCATTGATGCACGTCAACAAGTTGTGTTGACACACGCGTCAATGGTCCCTATTGACGTGCGTCAATGACTCTTGTTGATGCATGTCAATGAGGGTCATTGGCGTTGTGTTGATGCGCGTCGATGGTTCTTGTTGATGACGCGCATCAACAATACATCGATAGTTGCGATTACGTAATTTCTCGGCTCAAAAACCTAGTGAAAATTATATTTTGAAATCTTGTCAAATTCACCTTTTCGCTAAAGCGGTTCTAGGGATATTTGCTGTATTTTCCACCTACAATTTTCTAGAGGTGTCTTAAAATAAACCCTGCCATTGAGCTCTATGTGTGTGCCTTACATACTCATAAAATTTCCTATCCGAATTTGACCATATATTCTAATACAGGTAATTGTTTTCTAACAAGCTCACACCTCTTAGATTTTTTTCCATCTTTTAATTGATATACCACCGATTTATATTTGGTGAAATCAACCAATTCTTTTCCTATTGAATATGTACTCTCCTCATGGATACAACTTTTCCGATTTGGCAAGCCACCGCATACATTGCACATTCCATCCAAACATGTTTTCTTATAAAAAAATTGTCTTGTTGATTTTTCACAAAATATTGTTAGAATAAATTCCCTTGAAGATTTTTGTGGGACATTTAATCCACACTCCTATAACATGATGTTAGTATGCAAAACACGACGTATTTGACAAAAAACATCATAATGCATTGAAAATTCAACATGATGCCTGCAATAACAAGTGGTACGTGAGTGATTGATTTTCACATAAAAGGGTTTGCTCATTTCAAAGAATCTTTGGCTAATGTTAATTTGTGGATTTTCATTCTTAAACTTAGAGAACAATTCTGTTTGAGTCATATCTAAGAAATGTTTTGCACATGATTCACGATTACGAGAACCTATTCTTCTTTTACTATATCTCTTCTCCTCGGTGATATCCTTATGTTCTCATTCCAAAATTTTACAATTAATTCTTTTAGAATATCAGATGTATTCTTGTCTTTTCGTGGAAGTCTGCTAGAGAAAGCCCAATAGTCAGTGTTATTGATTGACTCAAGACGTTTACGTCTCTCTATTGCTTTCATTAGTTTTTTTATTTAGCTTCAAAGCACTACTTTTTTCTAATCAAGCATTTATTAATTGTTTTATCACTTACTATACAATTAGTAAGTGCACGTCGTGTAGCATTACTATCTTTGGTGCATCTTTTGCCACCTACTGATTTGGTATGCTTTATGTATGTTTTCAACAATTGACGCATTTTGATCAACAACATTAGATGTTCTTAACCCTAGGGTCTTCATTATAGGTCTCATCTTAATTAATTTCATCAATGTAACAAATAATTGACATCTTTGTGTGTCATTTAAATTCTCAAAGTAATTATCCCAAATTCCACTAGCTTTTCTTCTCGCATTTCTTTTAGACATTTTGTTAGGCATTGGTTTTATAATGTTTTCATCAATTTCAATTAAGTGAATTGGTTTTCTTTCGCAAAATGGAAGGAGGTGTTCTTAGAGGTGAAGATTCATTTATAAGGTTACTTTCTTCATTCAGTGTTTTCATACAAATTTCGGGGTTAACATTTGGATTCTTAAGTAAGGGTTCAACAATTGGATTCATATCAATTTCTTCATCCATACCAACATTATCATTCAATTCAATATCATTATTCATTGCAAAATCATTATTCTCTACATTTTCATTATGTATTTCATCCTCATTTTCTAATACATTAGCTACATTTGATATAGCGGATGTACCTTTCCCTGCTCGAAGTTTTTACATTCTCTTCAATTTATTTATTCTCTTCTCTTCCAATTACTCGATGTCTTGTTCTTGACTTTCCTCTTGTCCTTAGCTCGATGTTTATCACCCATGATTAGAAAAAATCAACTAGTGGGGTAGGGGACAAAATGAACTACTAAAAAATCATGCAAGAATGTAGAGAAAATTACAGACAAAACAAAATGTTTCTAGAATTCCCGTGAAAGAGATGAAAGGGACGTTGGGGGGCCACAATATATAAACAAAGAAAAATGTGTATGTGTTACAACGCATATGCGGTATGTAACGCATACGCATTTTTTATTTTATCTTTTTCAAGCTATGCCTCAAGGCTTGGGATCCGGTTTGAATCAAGCAAGCCGAGGCATGGACCTATACAAACACAGCAAATAACTTAATTTTGCAAGAAAATGTAAAAATTCCACTTACTCTATGATAAATCAAAATAAAACAATTGATCCATTTTTTAAAGATCATACCACGACATAGAGCAAAGTTTCTTCTTTCTAATAATATAAATTTTCAAACTTTCGACTAATATAAGGTTTCCATATTATTTATTTTCTAACGATGCCTTTTTATAGCTATTTTTTGAAGTGTAAATATGTCTATCTTTCATGGTGTATCTTTTTTTTGGGTGATCAAAATTTTAAAAAAATTATACTAGCACAAACTAGGCATAATTCTATACATATTCTAAAAAAATCTAATTTTCGATATTTTTTGAGGTAGTTAGCGAGGGGGCACGGTCGGACTCTGTTATTTTCAAAACATAAAATTCTTGTACTAGAAAAATAATAAATAAATAAAAATTTGCTATAAAAATCTAAAAAATGGGGCCCAAACTAGATGCTCCTAGATATCTTTCGCCAAAGGGTTTTAAAAAATACTAAATGGTGCTCAAAAATGGTGGGGGGCACGAAAGTCACTCTATTATGTTTTTTAACAAAAACAGGAGCATCTATTGGTATTTTAGTTATTTGACTCACTTAAACTTATTCATTTTCAATAAAATTTAGTAGCTTAGAAACTAGACTCAAAATGCTATGATTTATATTTCTACAACATCTTCCAATTTTGAGTGTAACTATTTCAAAAAAATTTACAAGTTGAAGTTTCTTTTTAGAAAAATACGCCACTTAAGACCCCCTTTTGCCCCCCTGACTTGGTACACTTACCCAGTTATGTAGTTTCATTTAGCATAACTCAGTGGGTTGTCACAAAGATAGTCATTGTTGCACAGTACCCACTTAATGATGTAAGTCATTAGGTGGATATCGTGGCATGCCACTATGGCGCGATAACCAACTTAGCTCCTCTAAATGCAATTGTCATAAATTTGGTATTCATGTCACTGTTATACACTAAACAGTGACAAGCATATGACCTATGGTCGATGTCAACTTATGTTGACTAAGGGTGATGAAGCAGATTCAAATCAACGTGAGTCGATTAAATACAATTGATTACCCTTAGTCACCATAAGTAGACCATCAACACTAGTCCATGTGAGTTGTTCCTTTTTAGCATCTAACATGGACTTGGAAGTGGTTGTGAAGTCAAGAAAGTCTAATCTAGATAAGATTTTCAAGTGGGGTGAAAGACATATTCCTTTCGACGAGTATGTCATCTAGGAATAAAAGCATGGTATACATGTCTTTAAACTTTGGCCAAAGTATCGCAAACTGCTAGTTATGTTGTCTTGTGTCACTTGAACTAAATATGTGTGATATCATATGAGTATCGAATCAGATACTCAGATAGGATCTTTAGGCATTAACACTTGAATTGACCCTTAATGGGTAAAGGAACCAAAAGTATACTTAGTATACACATTGATATGATGAAACATGAGAGATTGGTTTAACACCAAGTCATGAAATGAGAGATCAGTTTTATACCGAGTCATTACAGTTGCATATGGTTTATTGTTATGTGATGGATTAGCTAATGAATGTTTTTTCTAAATTATGTGAATTTAGAATAGTGAACATTATGTAAAAACAAATTCCCTTGTTATTGAGTTCTTAAAATGAGGTTGTTCTATAACCAATGCCTACGTTGTGTCATACCATAATTTGGTTCCACCTTCACCTTCCCACCAAGGATCGTCAATGGTTGAATCATATGTATTAGGGACATACTTTGAATACTTGAAAGAGCCTCTAGATTTTTCTATATGAGGTGTTATTCTCCCACAACCATTTCTAAGCCTCCCAAAGTTCAAGGGGAGGGAGACCCAAATGCCCATAAAGGCATATGCCCCTACCATCAAATAGCTTCTCCTTGGGATGTGGTTGTAGAAAAGATATTCCCAAGATCCTTGAAGGGATTACTCTCAACTAGTACTATAGAATCTCATAAGCCTCCATTTATTCATTTAAGTAACTCATCTCAGAGTTCATAAAGGATTTCGACATGAACAAATTATTAAGAACAGGAATCAAAGAATTCCTTCACATTAAATAAGAGCATAACGAGTCCATTGCCCATTTCATTCAGAGGTGGAAAAAATTCCTCTACTCCTCTGTCAACACTCCAAACATGGATCAAACAGAGCTTTGTGATCTATTCCTCCACTCCTTCAATCAAGAAACTGAGGAGGTACAAAAGTTTCCTCTTAGGAGCTATGAGGAGGTCTTAGAGGGTGGTCTCTGCATTGACCAAGCAATGATCGACAATAGACGAAAGACATATGGTTCAAATGGGAAATTGGTCACTCCCTCTCAAGGTAATTCAAATTACCCAAATAGTTCAAACAATAACAATCAAGGACCCTGTAATGAAATTACTTGTATAATTCGAGATCATGAGCAGAAATATAACACCAAATAACACAATATTCCAGAATAATGATCTCAATATGAAATTAGAATAGCTTTGCCACTTCAAGGGGGCAACCTCCAAACCATACAATAAGACTCAAATGCTCCAAATGATGATGAACTACTACCTAAAATCCCCTATATATATTATTCATATGCTATGGCCAACACCAAGGCTGACCTACTAAGCATGAGAAAGTATAAATGATATAATAAAATGATATGGTAAGCCACAAGTCAGCTACTCATATCCTAATACAAGCAATAGGTTAAGGGCGTAGCATGCCCTTCCCCTTCAAAGCAACATTGTCCCCAATGTTGAGAAGCTCTAGGTGTTCTACAGAATGTCATATCTTCCCATGTTGCATCTTCATTGTCCATATTCTTCCACTTGATCAGGTACTCAGTAATAACCCGTGTCCTCAATCTTTTAGTGTGTGTTTGAAGGATGCATTTAGGTTCCAAGATGACTCTCCCCTCCTCATCGAGCTCAGGTAACACTATTTGGGCTGATACTCTCTGTCTAATTACTTTCTTCAGGAAAGAAACATGAAAGACTAGATGTATTTTGGTTGATTGTGGAAGTTCTAATTTGTATGCTACAATACCAATCTTCTGCAATACTTGATAGGGGCCATAATACTTCAGTGAAAGTTTTTATCCTTTTGTTGTTGTTTCAAAGACATTTGCTTATATGGTTGTAACCACACAAAAACCCAATCACCAACTTCAAAATGCCTTTTGTGTGATGTTGATCAGCATGTTGCTTCATGTGGTTTTGTGCCATGACCAAGTTCTCCTTAAGACTAGAGAGGACCTCTTGTCGATATTGAATGTGTTCTTCTACTGCTCTAACTCGTGGTTGTCCTCTCAATGATGATGTGATGGATGGTGGATGGTACCCATAGAGTGCCAAAAAAGGAGACATTTTAGATGAAGTATGGAAGGAAGTGTTATACCACCATTCTGCAAGTGGCAACCATTGGACCCATCTTGCTTGTTTATCTAACGTAAAGCAACGAAGATATCCCTCCAAACACTTATTTACAACTTTTGTTTACCCATCAGACTGGGGATGATAAGAAGAGCTACGAGCTAACTGAGTACCCAAACATGAGAAGAAATCAGTCTAAAAATCACTAGTAAATATAGGGTCTCGATCACTTACTATAATCTTCGGTGTTCCATGAAGCTTCTGAAATGTGTCCATGAAGGTTGTTGTTACCGTGCTTACACCAAATGGGTGTGCCAAGGCACAAAAATGAGCATATTTGGTGAGTCTATCCACCACAACCATGATGACATTTTTTCCTTCAGATTTAGGCAATCCTGTGATAAAGTCCATGGAAACCTCTTCCCACCACTAGCTAGGAATATATAGAGGTTGTAGAAGACCTGGGGATCGAACTGTTTCACCCTTATTTTGCTGACAAACCATGCATTCTACCACAAATTTTTGGACATCCCCTTTGAGACCTTCCCAAAAGAAATCTTGTTTGACTCGATGATAAGTCTTCAAGAATCCAGAGTGCCCCCCTATTGGAGAAGAGTGAAGCTTAGATAGAATCCTATTTTTAAGAGTGGAGTTCTTACATAGGTATAATTTATCTTTATACCATAAAGCATCCCCTTTCAATACAAATTTTTTAGACATTCTTGGATCATTCTGGAGATGATGAATGAGGTTTTGTGTGGTTGGGTCATTTCTCCATTCGGACCTTGCCTCATCTATCCAATCTTCCTGTAATATGGATATGGCACATAACAAGGCTATAGTTGATTCATCTTTTCGTGACAGAGCATCATGCAACTACATTCTCCTTCCCTTTATTATAGATAATCTCAAAATCATATCCCAACATCTTGGAGACCCATTTTTGTTGTTCTTCAGATGATAAACACTGCTCCAAGAAGTATTTCAGACTATCATGATTTGTCTTCACTTTAAAGTGTCTTCCTATGAGATATGGTCTCCATTGCTTTACTACATGAAGTATGGCTAGCATTTCCTTCTCATAAGTCAGCTTGGAAAGATTCTTACCTTTGAATTGATGGCTCAAAAAGGCAATAGGATGGCCTTCTTGCATGAGAACTACCCCCATACCCACCCTTGATGCATCACATTCAACAATGAATGTTTTGGAAAAATCTGGAGTAGCCAAGACTGGAGTGGTGCACATGGCCTCCTTTAGTTGCTCAAATGCTTTGGTTGCATCCTCACTCCAATGGAAGGAGTCATTCTTTAATAAAGTTGTGAGAGGTGCAACTATGCTTCCATAATGCCTTACGAATCTTTGGTAATAACCTGTAAGCCCCAAAATCCTTGTAGATTCTTTAGGGTTTTTGGAACCTTCCACTCCATCATGGCTTTGATCTTATTAGGATCCACTTTAACCCCTTCATGAGAGACAATGTGACCCAAATATTCAACCTCCTTGAGTCCAAAAGAACACTTAGAGGGCTTTGCATAAAGTTGATGTTGCTCAAGGGTTTCCAAAACCTTATTTACATGATGTAAATGTTCCTCCCATGTTTTGCTATAAATTAATATATCATAAAAAAACACTAAGACAAACTTCCGCAGGAATGACTTAAAAATACAATTCATTAAACTTTGAAATGTAAAAGGTGCATTTGTGAGTCCAAAAGGCATTACCAAGAATTCATAATGGCCTTCATGTGTCCGAAAGGTAGTTTTATGAACATCCTCATCCTTGATTCTGATTTGGTGGTATCCCGAACGAAGATCAAGCTTTGTAAAATAAACAGTACCATGCAACTCATCAATCAAATCATCAATTCCAGGAATAGGAAACTTATCTTTGATTGTGTACTTATTAAGTTCCCTATAATCAGGACACATGTGCCACATGTCATCTTTCTTCCATACCATCACTACTGGAGAAGAATAAGCACTCTAACTATGACGGATAATTCCTACTTCCAACATCTCTTGTACAATATTTTCAATTTCACTCTTTTGCACATATGGGTACCTATAAGGTCTGATGTTAGGCGGTTGACTTCCTGGTAATAATTGAATAGCATGATCATGATCTCTCTTTAGAGGTAAGCCCTTTGGTATATTTTCAAATACAACAGAGTGTGCATCCAACACTACTTGCATATATGATGGTATAATGTCCTTAGAATGATGAGCCTCCAATGAAAATAGTTGTGCCACAATCCTTCGAACCCTTTTTAGCATTTTGTGCATCTGATGAGATCTTACTATTTGTGGAGACTGTTATCTTAAGCCTCTTAGCTCAAAAGTCCTTCCTTCAGAGTGAAATCACATGAACAAGTCTTGGAAGTTCATCTCAATGGTTCCCAAAGTGGTAAGCCATTAAACCCCTAACACAATGTTTGCTCCTCCCATAGAAATGGCATACATGGGACTATTTAGTATGTAATATCCCATGGCAAGCTTAATGCTATGGCATTTTCTAGAACAAGTAACAGTACCTCCATCAACAATCATTACTTGACATTCAGGAGCTGGATAAATGAAGCAGTTTAGGTGCACTGCTAACTTATGATTGATAAAGTTGTGAGTACTTCTTGAATCAATCAACACTGTGACCCTCTATTTTTTTAGGAATCCAACCACCTTTAGGGTTTGGGGGTGCTAATACTTGAAATTACATGGCATGAGATTGTTGGTTGAGGATCTCCTGACTCCTCCTCTGGCTCAACCAAGACCTCTGACTCTGAATCTTCATCCTTCTCTTCATCTTCACTAGGCCCATCAATGTGGAACAACTTCTTTTCAGCACATTTATGTCCTAGTCCAAATTTATTGTCACAGTTAAAACATAAACATTTTTCTCTTTTTTCTTCAATTTGTTGAGGTGTCAATCTAATCGGTCGAGGGAGTGATGGGGCTAAGGTGTTACGATCTCTCGGTATAAGTGAAATGTTGTCTCCTACTTGAAACAAATTTCTCCTCTGCCCTTCTTGCCATAATCATCGAATCAAAAACCTTATGAGGATTAAACATATGCACCTCATGCTCAATGTGATCCTTAAGACCCCCGAGAAATAGGTCATTCAGATTCTCTTCAGTAATATTTTCCACCCATAGAGAAAGGTTTTGGAAGTGATGAATGTAATCCTTAACAAATCCTATCTGTCTCAATTTTGCTAATTGGCTGAAGTAATTATCTGACACACTAGAACTATAGTGTAAACTCTTTAGTGAACATTGTCCATGTAACATTGAGACCACTCTTCTATCTTTGAGCACATAACCATCGATACTGCATTTAATTGTCAAAGTTCGAGATACAAAGCTACCATGGTCACCTTTTGTCCTGGTGGAATCTAATGTAGATCAAAAAAATCTCCATTTGGTTGATCCAATTGAGTGGATCCTTTCCATCAAACTTACGCATCTCCACTTTTGGAAACATAGTACGGGCCTGCAGAGTGCTTGTATTTGGATTGTGCACACTCGAAGATCCACTCTAGCTCATGTGTCTATTATGTTGACCTGAGGATCCACCTTGATTGACATAAGTATGATTACCCATCATATATGTATTGAAGTTTTCCTCCAATATTTTTCCAATCCTATCCACATCTTCTTTGCTGGCCACCCGAGATTCGAGGTCTCTTAGGTTAAACTCAAGTTGGCTTACTTTGTGGTCTATCAAAGTAAACCCTAACCCTAAGGAATCTGTACTTATATCTTATGTCTCCAACTCCTCAACTACTAGCTCATCATTTTCTGGTGTTTTACCCGGAGTGATGGGATTCTTTTTCCTCTTGTGGAAGGCCCCGCCATGATGCCCCAAAATAGTAGGATATAGGGATCACAGTCAAATTTTAGGGTTTCGTATTTCAATACAATTTCAGCGAAATATAAAAAAACTTAAAAAACAAACCCCAAATTTTTTTTTCTTTCCGAAAATATAATGAATTTGAAAAAATTCCACAATTTGCACCCTAGGGAGTGATTTTATGAAAAACCCTAAATTTGTAATAACTTTTGCAAAATAAATCAAAAAAGTCTAAAATTTTTAGGGAACCTTACTTGAAATGTTTTTGCAACTCTGGTAAAAATATCTCCCACCAATTTGCTTTGGTTCGTAATATATGGCGGAAACAAAAATTAGGTTTTTGCCCTAATTTTGGCCCAGATCACAACTCTGATACCACTTGTAATGAAATTACTTGTATAATTCAGATCATGAGAAGAAATATAACACCAAATAACACAATATTCCAGAATAATGATCTTAATATGCAATTAGAATAGCTTCGCCACTTCGAGGGGGCAACCTCCAAACCATATAATAAGACTCAAATGCTCCAAATGATGATGAACTACTACCTAAAATCCCCTATATATAATATTCATATGTTATGGCCAACACCAAGGCTAACCTACTAAGCATGAGAAAGTATAAATGATATAATAAAATGATATGGTAAGCCACAAGTCGGCTACTCATATCCTAATACAAGCAATAGGTTAAGGGCATAATGAGACCCAAGGTTCTCAATGGAATCGTGGTGGTACAATGGATGGTGTAAGTGATCAACTTAAAAATCGAATGTATTTATAACTAAAGAATGCAAATAACAACAATAACTATAATGCAAACACAAACAACCAAAGGAATAACCTTACTCCTTCTATTAACGTGGTTGACTTCAATCATCCTCCCCCAAAAAGTTCAAACTCAAGGCCAAAGCCCTTACTCGAACCAATTCTCGAACCAATATCAAAACCAGGGTCAAATGCCTCCAAACTATAACTATAATAATCGAATCGAACAACAATAAAAACTGAGACCACAACAAAATCAGAACCAAAGACCTCAAGACTACGATCCCAACTTGTACTGTGGTTTCCATAGAGTTATAGGACATGATGCTCGGACTTGTAGGGATTGTAACAAGTTCATACAACGTCTTCCAGAAGACCAGAGACAACTCTTCATTGAGATGTTCTTGGCTAATCCCACGACACCTATGCAGAATACCCACATGGGGCATGTTGCTCCAAATAATGATACCCTTGGGATTTATAGAGACCCCTTCCTAACATTCCCAAAAATGGGAAACTTAACCCTCATGGCACCAATAAGGAGACTCCCATAGGGAACAATGATATACGTCCATTAATCCATGAGTAGCTCCTCCTTTGGATAACTAGAATCAAGCTAAGATTGTAGGTCTAGTCGAATTAGAAGTGAGCCATAAATTCATGCTACAACCCACACTCGTGATTATGTGCCGCAACCTCCCCATCAACCCTTCATTGAAATATGATGCACCAAAGAGTGCCTAAGCCAAGTAGGGGCCTATGATTTGATTATAGACCTAACCAAGACATTCTCTCACATATCCTTTCTAGATTTGATGAAGAACTCACCAATGCATTGATATGATTTATTAGAAGCGTTGGGTCTTGGTCACTTAATTCATGTTACTCCCCATCCTGAATCCCAAATCAATCATATAGACTTTGATGTCTATCCTCCAGGATCGCATGAGATGGACACAAGGTTTTTTTATATCGGTAGGATGCCCACTAATGTCGAGTTAGCGCGGAGAGGTGATCCTACCTTGTATTTATAGGTATGGATCTATAATAATTATGTTAAGAGATCCATGATAGATGACAGGGTTATGGTTAATATAGTGCCCTTCTTATTTCTATAAAAGTTAGGCTATGGGGAAACAAACTATTCCTTAACTCAAAATAAACTTAAAGGATATGATAGCCTTAAAGCTACGTCCATTGGAACCATAGTCCTTTCAATCACTCTTGGGCCCAAGACCATTTTAACTAAGTTCTATATTATAGATCGGGAAACCAACTATAATATGATTCTTGAGAGACCTTGGATTCATAGTAACGAAGGCCATTCCTTCCACGTTATTCCCGTAAGTCGATCCTTGCATCTAGGGAAGGTGTTTGTGGCTCTGGGAGACGTAAAGCCTTTTGATGTCCATCTGGCCAACCTTAAGAGGAAGCTTGGGATTCATACTTAGTTTGAGCTCCTAGTGAACTAGTTGAATAGGCCTCTTCCTTGTTATAACAATGGAGCTAGAGGCACCTAAGGCAATTGAAGGTGTGGACGCTAACAAAAACAAATTTATTATGGTAGAAGTCATTTAAAAAAACCACCACGAGATATTGTGAATATCTTAGAGAATGATTTACCAATCATTCTTCCTTCGATTATTTGGGCATTGGTCATGCTCTTAGGATAGCCACTCTCTCTGTTGATGGATTTGAAAAGGTGTGCATGTTTAACGTCTCTGAAATTAAGGAAGAAGATTCAAAGAACGATCGAACATCTATCTTCCCAAAAAAATATTGGACCCTCAACTATGACGGTTTAAAGTGTCGTTATGGTGCAAGGGTAGGGGTAATTCTCACTTCCCAGAGAGAAGATTCATGCCTTTTGCCTTCAAGTTGAACTTTGAGTGTACAAATAATGGATTTGAGTATGAATCTCTTCTTCTTGGTCTTATCATGGCCAAGAGGATGGGTGTGAACAATGTTAAAGTCTTGGGTGACTCACAACTCATTGCCAATCAAGTCTCAGAAGTCTATGAGACCAGAGCAAAGCACCTTTAACTCTACAAATCTACCGTTCTCAAGATTTTAAGGGTTTTGATTTCATTTCCATAGAAGCCATTCTAAGAGAACAAAATCAACTTGTTGATTCTATGACCACTTCTTCCTCTTGTTTTTGTCCTAATGAGGGTTTAAAGGAAACCAAATTCACCATTTCGGTTTGATTCGGACCTTTTGTTTGAGTAAGATGCCAACCAATGTAATTTTGGCATACTTCGAGACTGAAAACGAGCCCATTATGTTAGATTTTGTGGAAAATGACGAGGCAATATTTGGATACCTCATTTTTACACATATCTTGATCCCACACACCATAAGAAGGGAATTTCCCTTATACCTCACCTTGCCTCCTACTTGAGAGAGATCGAATGATGATCTCCTTCTCATCGAAATATTTTGAAATCTATGAAGGGGAGGAAGAAGAACTGGAATTACCTCAGCCCCACCTAAGTTTGAGGAGGTTAATGCCTCTTTGATCAAATCAACGATAAATATAAACATAGGGACATAAGAGGAACCCAAAATCTTGAATTTTGGTTCTTCATTGTCACAATAAGAGATAGAAGAACACACAAAGGTGCTCAAATAACACTCTAAATCCTTTGCCTTTGGGCTACAAGGAGATGACATGTGTCACTCCCGACATGGTAGTTCATAACCTAGTTATGAAACTTGATGAGAAACCGATGAAGCAGTGAGACCCATGAAGCCAAAGGTTGCTTTGATGGTCAAGGAGAAAGCTATGAAACTCCTTCAAGTAGGGTTTATCAAACCAATGTATTACTCTATGTGGTTATAAAACATCATCTCGGTTCTAGAGAAGAACATAAAGATATGTATATCGTATTGACTTCAAGGATATTAACGAGGCTTGTACAAAGATGATTTTCATTTTCCTTCAATAGAAATCATCGTTGGACTTGTTGATTTGGTATGAGTTGTCTCTTATCGATGGATTTTCTAGATATAACTAGATAAGGATTTTTGAGGAGGACCAAAAAAACTACTTTCACTACTCCTTAGGGAACTTTTTTACGTTGTCATACCTTTCGGTCTGAAGAATGTTGGAGCCACTTACCAACAGGACATGACATACATTTTCCATGATCTTATTCATAAGATTGTGAAGACTTATGTCGATGATTTGTTGGAAAAAGCTAAGAAATGTGGCAATCATCCCAAGGTGCTTCACATTTTCTCTAGCGCTTAATTGAATATAGCATAACACTAAATCCATAAAAATGTGTGTTCGGAGTGACATGAGGCAAGTTCTTAGGTTATATCATTTTTTCCTAAGGCATTGACATTGAACCAACAAAAATTAGAGCATTTTTTGAAATTTCCCTACCCACAGATGAGTCAGACATCAGATATTTCCTAGGTAAGCTTGGGAAAGTCATAAGTGTATCATTGACTTAACATACACCATTCACCCTATTAACGACTTATTGAAGAAAGAATGTAGCAAAGAGTGGACAACTGAATTTCATGAAGCATTTGAGTTGGTCAAGCATTTTCTCTTGTCTCCACCCACGCTCATGCCACCAAAGGTTGATCATCCTCTTATCTTGTATTCTCGAGCCACTGATGTCTCGATAGTGTGAATTTTGGCATAAGAGGATGATGATGCTCATGAAGTGGGCCATCTACTTCATTAGTAGTACTCTCTAGATTATGAAACAAGGTACACTTAAGTGGAGAGAGAGTTTTTGGCCATCGTCTTTTCAACTAAGAGGTTAAGGCATTTTATGTTTAACTATTGACATTTCGCACATGTGCAAGAAGACAAATCAAGCTTTTATTTCTCAGATTGACAGAGCTTTTGGAAGATTTGAAGGTCGTTAATGGAAGAATAAGTCCTGTGAATGAATTATAGATGGATTACATGAGCTGAATACTATAATTACAAAGGTCCTACTAGAAAATGTTGGAAGTAAAATGGTGAGAGGGGGTGAATCAATCCTGCAAAATTTTTACTTCTTTTACCATGAGAAACATTCAAAATTCATTTAACCATTCATCATCCATAATCACATGTGAGCTTATTATATGTACATTAACCATTCACAAGAGCATGTAATAAGAGAGAGAACACATAAACACCAGATGTAAGTGGGAAACCCTCATGGGGAAGAAAACCCACTGAAAACCATTGCTTATATTACTCAAAGCAAGGACTTGCAATAATATTACACATCCTACAAGATTTGTTTAGTGAGGCACCAACCCCACAAGGAGAACCAACCCCTAAACCCTTGTTGATATGACTCACAACAAGAGACTCATATGAATATGACTCATCATAAGATATTTGTAGAATTATGACCACTGAAAAATATGTTGATACCACAGCTGATAGTGATCCCAAATTTCAACTCCAAATTTCTTCAAACTCTCTCTCAAGCACACCTTCTTCAACTTGTTCTCTCTAAATCTTCATGGACTTGTCTTGCCTCTAAATTCTTGCACACATGTCTTCAAAAAATCTTCAATATGTCATGCATCTGATCAAATCTCAAAATCTTCCCTCATACCTGTAGTTTTCTCTCCTCTAGGTCGCACTTCTCCCCCATGCAAGACTAGGTCACAAAATGAGCCAAAACATCACTTTTATATGCAAATCTTCTTTCTAACCCAAATTATCTTGGTCATACACCTTTGGTTAAACCAATGCATAACTAAAAACATCCCATAATTTTTTCACAACAACTACAAGTGACCCATATGGGTCAACCTAGCAAAAACACACTTTCCATTATCATCAAAACACATGCATTGGGATGCCAAAATTCTCCTCATTTCAAGACCATGCTTATTAAAGCTTCCATTCATCAAACATGAGTAATAAATAAATTAAACATTAACCATGGTCACAATTTTCATTAACCAATCAGATTATTTTACTTAATGGGCCTACTTCCCTGCAAATCTCAAAACAATTGTTTCTTGCACCCTTCAGCACCCTTGAAACTTCATCTGATCACAAAACCACTTCTACTAAACCAAAACATGCCATATGACCAATAAAAATACATGTAAGCACCTTTAGAACACTTATAAGTAATTTATAATTCATGAGACATCCTTCACTTAAAACCATAGCTACTTTTGCCTTCACCAAAATAACCTTCCAAAAAGTTGTTTTCAAAGGTTAGCTCATACAATAATTTCTACATGCATTTAAGACCTCTAAATGGATTCATTGGATTTCCCATTCATTACTATTCATGTTTTAGGTGATAGTAAGCCCCACCAAATCCATATCATGCTTCAAATAGCACTCAACTTTCACTAGAACACATCTTGTCTTAAAATGTCAAAAATCTTCCCGCTCAAATAATGACCTATAAACCCTATCATATGACCTCATCATGATGAATAAATACCTCACTAGATATATGTTTGAATATAATTTCCAACGAAACTTTTGTTATCTCAAAATTTCACTTGTAGCTCAAGTTATGCTCATTTTACTGGACCTGCTATTTGAGATCCCAAAATTGCCCTTTGACCAGTCAACCTATTTGGACCTCAAAACACCATGAACCTACATGAACATGTCTTTAAACCTCCATGGACATCAATATCAACTCTCATTCATCATTCAACATCAATTTTTCATGTTACTCCTTTGGACCATCTTGTCCTAAAACCTTCTTCTTTAGAAACTGTTATTTTTAGGTGGGGCCCACTCATGATCATGACCTAAACCATACATTTATAGAAATATAAAATATTCCTATACAACATAAAATCATCAATTTTTCACTAGCAATCAAAACAAGATCAAGTATACTCACTTTTTTGCAAGTTGTTCCTAGCTTTAGGTTTAGCTAGGATTTTAGGCCACTTTATCTTCTTAATGATTATTCAAAAAAATGTGACGATAAAATCACTTTTTTAAAATATTCATAGCTAAACATAAAATATATTCCTAAGATATCATGTCCCCATGCAAATCATATGATTCACAACGAGCATCGAAGGTCAATTTTATCACAAAAACACTTTGTTTCTTACCCGATTTTGCCAAAACTCGCATAACCTCAAAAATATACCGCATACTTGACCTAAAACTTGGTAGGAAGCACCATGAAAACATATTCTAACTTTTTAATCTCACCATATAGACCAAATATCTCTTAAAAACTCTAGCCAATCTCAGTTACCTGTGTTGAACTGTTTATTTCTCGTTGTTTGCTTCACAAGGACCTCATAGAAACAAACCACCGAATGAATAGTGACCTAAAAAATCACCATACACCTTAGGTAAACTGATGTCATGCTCTAACCATTCTCCAACATAACTGATTTGGTCCAAATCTCACTTAGCCACTTCATTCGGTATGCTCAGAGCTTTAGACATGCCTAGAATGAACTAACTCAACCATGATCTCGACCATGTTGACTCAACGCAAACCCATATATAGTCATGAAACATCATATAGACAATGTATGTCCTCTAACACACTCCAAACAGCTTGGTAAGATGTGAACCATGAATATTCATACTTAGCCATGCACAAGGACAACATTGTACTTCACCAAACCACATGAACAACATGCTTAAAACTTGAATAACATCGTATGGGGACATATACAAAAACATGCATTTTCCATCAATAGGGGTTGACATCAATGACAACACAACCACACAATGGCCAATGAAACATTGATAACAAAAGTGTCTTTTGACAAAGAGCACAAGATTTATTTTTGAAAAAATGGACTTAACCAATGCACCGACCATCAAATTCCTTTTGTCCAAATGCGCATAGGTCATTCGAATTAAAATCCATGGGAGATAAATTTCAAAATCATTGGTGGGTTTTATAATATCGTGTGATGTTCACATTGCCGTCAAATTTCAGCAAAGATCAAGACGGTAGCTAAGTGGCGACAAATTAACGGTTTAACCGGAGGCTATGTCACGGGATTCCAATCTCCTCATTGTCTTTAACTTCGGCGGACATAAGGTTGTGGAATAATTTAGATTTGTAAATCTTTTGGGTCTAAGCGCGGTCATCATGGTCAATAAGACAGGTGACAACTTCAAAGCTAAAAGACCAAGATACATTTTCTATTAGCTTACATTTCACAATATGTGGGGTCTTTTAAATAAGAATGACATTATAGGGTTCATGGGACATTTTGATTGGCTCATGTTTCATAAAACCAAGTCAAAGAAGTAAATTGTGAAGGGTATGGAGCTACTTTATTGTCTCGGACGAGCTAATTTGTGAATGCGTGGAACCTTTCTATTGGTTTGATGTTTAGCAAAACCCAGTTAAAAAAGAAAAAATTGAAGGCGTGGAACTTCCTATTTGTTCACATTTTGTATTTATTAACGGGGCTCATTTTGGGATGACACTAAGAGGTGTGAAATTGTTTGGTTGGCTCAGCTTTCACCAAATACGATCAAGATGACACCGTGGATACGTGGTGTTTTCCTATTGGTCCTAATTTCACATTGTTTAGTCAAGAAAAAGATGAAGGTACGTGGTATTCTTTTATTGGTTCGAGGTTCGCAAATCTCGGTCAAAGAAATCAAAAGATTAACATTGTGAAAGTGTGTGGAGTGCTTTGATTGGTTCGTACTTCATAACTAAAGCTTTATTGAGCCTGACACTGCAAAATTTAACGTATATGTGGCATATTTTCATTGGCTCACATTTTAAAAAGAAGAAAAGCTCAAATTTATGAGCTAATTAGAGGAGGACACATGGCGGGAGGTCATGGAGGTATACACGTGAGCAAACTCGGTCTCAAGCCAATTAAAATTTGAAACGTGTCAACTTCTTGTGCATTATGATAAGCAGAACTTTAGGAGGCCATAACTTTTGATCTACAACTCCAAATTTTATAAAATTAGTCTCATTGGAAAGATCTTACCAAGATCTATAGTTTAACATCAGTTTTTTGGAGATTGAAGAAATTTAGAGGAAAATCCATTGTAACAAAAAAAAATTGAGAAATAAGATTAAAAATAGATAAAGCATGCATAGTAGCTTTTTTTTCATCTAGAAGATTTTAAAGTAAATCAAAGCATGAAAAAATGAAGGAAAATATATTTTGAGCCATGGAGAGATTATTTTTGGGTAAAAATATAAAAATAAAGTAGGAAGAATGCATGTTTTTACTTAGGAGTTACTTTCAAAGCAAGCAAACAACTACACTATTTTATGTTATTTTAAAGTCGAATTGCATGTCTAGGATTTTCTTATCATTCTTTTCTCTCTCAGATTTCTATAAAATCTTCAAAACACATTGTAAATTCATCTATACTTATTCATTCATATTTCTAGAGCAATTCAGTTTTTCTGAGTGAGAAAGCAAGGGTCATGAGTGACTTTTTGTGCTTATTCCACCTCTTGGAACAATAAAGGAGTTGTGTTTTACCTTCTATAATCTGTGTTTAGTGCATACTCTGTTTTAACTTATTTTATTTTGTGATACTTTTCTATCCTTGTTTTATCAGTTAAATCTCTCATGCCTTTATGTAGTCTTGTGTCAATTTATAGGTCATAGATTGTGTTTGACAGGTTGTTTGCAAGATTTTTAAGGAGCCATTTTTTGCCCCTTGATTATTCTAAAAGGGAATATTCTAGCCTAATATAATACAAGTTTGTAAAGTAAATAAATGAATAAATTAAGTAATACCTAAGCAATTAAGAAAGTAAAATTGAAACCCTAATGTACAAAGAGGGCTAGAAAGGCCTTAGCTGATTCGTTGAGGTTGCGGGATTGTGTCGAGGTAGAGATTGGTTGAACAGGAGGAGAAAATAGTCACACATGGGGAGAAAATATAGATCTGATTTTTCTAGTGGAATGGGGTGTATGGAAAAGTGATTGGGGCACCTTGGTCCTGCAACTGGGTGCCTTGGAGTGCGTGCAGGAGGTCGAGAAGCCAATTTCACGAGTTGTCAACTAATGTGAAGCCTTCACTACTTATCACATGTCCCATCGCACCTAGTTCACTCATGTCGTTGTAAACCTACAATGAATAATCACCTAAAAACCCCAAACAAAAGCATCAAATCCTAAAAAATAAATATGCATATGAAGGGGTCGGATTATCCTCAGTTGCCACAATGGTGGACTTACTAACTGAGTTTTGCACTACATCTTAGACCCAATGTAGTTCTTTGTGTGTGTGTGCAGAATTGTGCCCAAGGTGCTCTTGTGCATGTCACACTTTGTGAGTAGCAAGCAATAGCTAGATGTAGAATGTAAGTAATGTGTCAATGGAATAGAATGAACTCCCTTCCTATGAAGTGTATGCAGAAAACCAACTATGTGTCCCTTGTGATGGAGCTAAATGGAGCTAAATGGAGCTCTAGATGTTTTTGATGGATGCAACCTTAGGTGGAGATAGTAATTCTTAGTGTTTGGTCTCTTATTATGATCACATAACTTTATATGTATATGATTCCCTTGTTTGAATTTATCAATTAACCTCAAAAAGGTGAGTACCAAAAATATAAGATGTTCAAACGGTTAGAAAGGACCCAAGAAGTGAGAGTAAATTGTAAAGAGGATAGGGCACCCGGAGGGGACGAGGGCATCTAGCATTGGCGTCCCTGGTTGGGCGCTCTAGTCCAAAAAAAGGAAAATTTGAAGTATAAAAAGATAGACTTGGGAAAAAAGGTGCAAGACCAAAAGTAACAATAGAAAGCAACAAAAGATGGCCAAAAACATAGGTTAATTATTACTTTTCGTACTTAGGAACCATATGAATAGTAGTATGTAATCGAGACTAGATATTTACCCAAAGTGCATGATTTTGTGTCTTCATTTTCCCCCACTTTATGTTGGTGAGTGAAACACTTGGTAACATAAAGTAGATAGAGATGTGCAACTAATAAACCATGTAGATTGATGTAGAAAGCGTGCGAGGGACTAGAAAAATCGTGCAATGAGAAAACACTTTGGAGCGTGGAGACTAAAGATGCAAAAGTGTAACAAGTGAACCTAGGGCTGAAACACGTGTGTAAATTTTGATGGATGTGATATACCTACATGTCAAGTATCAATGTGTGTGGTGTTGTAATTGATGTTGTTTGTGTTGAATTCTTGTTTCCATACGGATAGACTGCAAAAGAGAAGACGATCAAGTAGTCAAATATACATGTATATGTGTAAAAATGTGTGTAAAGACACATGTATGTATGTAAAAAGCATGTAATGAAAGTATGAAAATGAAAAAGGAACATGTGCACCTAATCGTGATGAGAAAAAGGGTGTAGAAAGGATCATGTCAATGAATTGCAAGTTTTTAGGCAATCTCACGCCACTAGGTGAAGAAGTGTAGGGAGGAAAGTCTTATTTATCCTCCATACTTTAACCGCTTCCCAATAATGAAGAGATCTCTGATTGTCGAGGTTTTTTTGGTGATCCAACACCACGGCCAAAGTAGTGAAGAGAGGAAGGTCCAGTTTATCCTCTAACTGTAATTGTTCCCGAAATGCTAAGGACAAACGCCCCTGTAAAAGCCGTTGTTATGGAGTTTTGTAGAGACGTGTGTTGAACCCACTAGTTGTGTAACGACCCCCTAGTTAAAGGCACTCTAGGTAAGGCACCATTGTACTAAGGACCCAATTCGATTCTAAGCCCGAACTATGCTAAATTGTACAAGTATTGTGTTGTATATATCTTGTAATGATGCCCCCTCTTTGGGGGCACATGCGACGTTGTTGTAGGAGAATGTGGCCCAAAAGAGGACCAACCACTGAAATTGTTCCCTGCAGGGGGAGGGTATGTGCTTGGTAAAAACCAAGGCACATGCAAACAAGTGGTTGGGAGACAAGTGTTAGTACAAGAAAAGACATACATACATGTATGTATAAGACAAAGTGTAAGCTAAGTTGACAATGTGTAAGCTAAAACACATAAGAAGATAGTAGAGGTCATGAAAAGTAGGTTCCAAACATGGGACATCACTCACGATGTCTCAAGACACTTAAGGCTGCAGTGGCCACAAATAAACAAGTGTGCACAAAAAACAAAGGGCAAGGCCCGCGTATATAATAGCAAACAATGACAAGCAAGTACAAACAATGTAATAGATAACCATGGTGGCAAATAGTCCTACAACAAAAATGATGTAGATGAAGTACTGTTAATAGGTTAGAAAGATAAAATGTATGTTGAAATCATGTATACCAAATGAAGTAGTGTGCTTTATGAAACAAAATGAAACAATAACACACCTGTAATGTACAAAAGTGGATATCCTTAGGAGCCATTGTGGGACTGGTAGTGTGCAAAGCATCCATCTTTGCGTGTAATGGATATATACCTACGATCACAACTAGAAAGGTAAGTGAACATGCATGTGTGTGTAGTAAAGATAATGACATACAAGTAAGTTAGTGACATATGTAACAAAACAAACATGTACAAGTAAATGCAAGCAAGAGTAAAAGCAACCAAGATATACAGTATGTTATGGATGGATGGAATGAAATGGATAGTGAATGGTAGGAGCCATGTGCCCCCAAGTGAATGGAGTTGTATACAGTGAGGTTCATTTGTTTATGCCCCCCAAGAATCAAGAATGAACAATAAATGAGAGTGTGTCATCGGGAAATGGTCAAACTATGTGTTGTGTGTAGCACGTTGTGGTGAATGTATAGTGATGAAATGTGACATAAAGATAAAGCTGTGTGTGATGATTTAGCCTAAGCATGTATCATGACGAGATGATCCAGAGAGTGCTGATTTAGCCTAAAGGATATACCACTAAATGATTTTAGAGGAAGTAATGATGTATCCTACAATGTATATCACTAGTCTAGGAATTCCGCATGATGAGAGGGAATGACCGATGAGCATGTAATGAGGTCCATTGGTGGTGTATACCATCAACAGTCAAGTATGGACCGTGAGACTAGAGTGCGTCATTAGGTAGGGAGTGCAATGTGTATAAGTAAAATGTGTAAAATGTGTAACAAATGTAGTGATGAGAAGTCGTCATGTGATGTGTAGAATATGTAGAATGCAATGCAAGATGTGTTGGTAAGATAAGCATAGGAGTGTGAAGTGTGCACTACATAGTGTGTAGAATAATTTGTATGCATGGATGATATAAGTGTAGAATATGTATGATGTATGAAACACAAAGTGTGAATGGTAAATGCGAGATGTAAACTATAATATGTAGGATATACGATGTAAGGATTATGATGTAATATGTAAGATGATGTGTTTGTAGAAAAGTGTAAGATGTGTGAAGAAACATAATGTGCAATGTCTATCATGTGACAGTGTATGAGGTTCATGTGTATAGGATGCCCTCAACAATCAAGTGTGAACCGAAGCACAAGAGTGTGTCATTGGGTAACATTGATGTTAAAGTGTAGATGGTGATGTGTATGATAGAGGTTTGTTGTATGATGATGCAAATATGAGATGTGTGTTAATGCTAAGGAGTGTGAAAGCAATGCCCCCAAGTATGTGTTTGATGAAGAGCACAATCATGCAATGTCATCGATAATGTCATCAATTCCATGATCAAAACCAAATGGAGCAATGTCGGAGACCTAGTAAGCAATAGCGTCTATTTGATAGAGCCATTACGACATAGGTTATACATGCCCATAGCATACTCCTCATCAGTGAATGGAGGAAGTGGACAACCATGTGTGTGCCAACAAGTGAGATTTTATGTATAGCCAAGGAAAGAAGCTGTTGAAAATGAAAACATGGCCAAGGGCATAGGAAATGAGATGTTTGTATGGTTAGGATCTAATGTACCTCTTATATAAGCAAGCCAACACTACCCCAATGTGAGTGGAGAAGAGTGATGGGTGCATGCAAGATAGACTGTGAGATGGAAGACTTGTAAACCATAAGCAACAGTGATAGCAATGAATCCATAGTACAAATGAGGATTATGAGTAGGAGGATAGAGATCCTCGGAAGTAAATCCAAGCAGAGCTAGACCATCATGTGAACATATAGTGAAATCACAAGTAGGATCAAATGGAATATGCTCCCAATATGAATCATTCATGAAAAGTGTGCATGTAAATGGTGGGCATTCTAAAAGGGGATATTCTAGCCTAATCTAATGTAAGTTTGCAATAAATAAATGAATAACTAAAGTAATACCCAAACAACTAAGCAAGTAAAATATGAAACCCTAATGAGTAAATAGGGTTAGAAAGGCCTTACTCGATTTGTTGAGGTTGTGGGACTGTGTCACAATAGAGACCCAGTTGAACAAGAGGAGGAAACTGTCACATAGGGGCACGAGAAAATTTAGATCTTAGTTTTATGGCTAGACTGGGGCACCTAGGGCGCCCGGTCTGCAATTTGGGCTCCCGGTATGTGTAGGAGGCCTAGAAGCCAATTTCATAGATTCATCGATGATGGAAATCCTTCGCTATATGTCGCATATATGTCGTACCTAGTTTGTTGATGTCATTGTAAACTTGCAATGAAGAATCACCTGTAAAACCCCAGACAAAAGCATCAAAACCCTCAAAAAGGAAGATGCATATGAAGGGTTTGGATTGTCCTCACCACCACACTCGTGGACTTACTAACTAAGCATTGCACTACATCTCATACCCAATGTAGTTTCGTGTGTGTGTGTGGAATTGTGCCCTAGGTGTTCTTGTGTGTGTCACATTTTGTGAGTAGCGAGCAATAGCTAGATGTAGAATGTAAGTAACGTGTGCATGGAATAGAATGAACTCCCCTCCTATAAAGTGTATGTAGAACAATAGCCTTGTGTCCCTTGTGATGGAGCTAGATGGATTCAAATGGAGCTTTAGATGCTTTTGATGGATGAAACCTTAGGTGGAGATAGTAATGCTTATTTCTTGGTTGCTTATTATGATCACATAACTTTATATTTATATAATGCCCTTGTTTATATTTCACACAATTAACCCAGAAAATACCGACTACCAAAAAGATAAGATGTTCAAATAGTTAGAAAGGACCTAAGAAGTGAGAGTAAAGTGTAAAGAGGACAGGGGCACCCAAAGTGGATGAGGGCACTGGTGTTGATGTCCTGCTGGGTGCTCCACTCCAAAAAGGAAAAGCTGAAGTATAAAAAGACAAATTGGGCCAATAAAGGTACAAGACCAAAAGTAGAAAAAGAAAGCAACAAAATATGGCTAAAGACATGGATTAATTATTACTTTTCGTACTTAGTAACTATATGAATAGTAGTATGTGATCGAGACTAGATATTTACCCAAAGTGTGAGATTTTATACCTACGCCCTTCTTATCTTGTGACAATTCATTCCAAACCCTTTAGTGAATCACTTTCAAATTGACTCAATTACTTGTAGTTTGTTTGTGGTGTGTGTGTGGCTTCCTTGCTTCATCTGTGTGATTCAAATAAGTCTAAAGTTCTCAAAAAATTCTAGTGTATCGGTGCCCTTTTGTCAAATTTCTCTTTTCTTTCCTTCTCCCTTTTACCACTCAATTTGGTAGAATAGAGTTAGCCTTAAGAGATATAATTATTTTAGGTGTTGCACTAGGGGAGTCACCATCTCTAAAGACTTGCTCTTACATACAGGCCACCACAGCCTAGGAGTGTTTCCATTTTTTCAATAGAAAGGAGAGTTATCACACCATTCTCCAAATGGTGCATTTCAAAGTGACAACATTAACCAAGAAACGTGAGTGATAGTCAAATCGAATAAATACGAGATGTTCATTACTCAGGAAACCTTGTTCAAGAAGGTTGGAAGATTTATCACCTTAATGGGTGAGTTTGAGCTCCCTTTATCAATCAGAATTCCATTAAGGGAAAAATTATCACAGATTGGTTGGCGGATAACCCTATAGATTGCGGACAAATAGCCGATCTAGATTTTGGTAATGAATGTGTGTTTTATATAGAGGAAAGACCCATTGTGGCCTCTTATATGTGGTATATAGACATCATAAACCATATAATAGATCGAGTATATCCCAAAGGATACAATTCATAGCATAGGCGATGGCTACATGTCATAGCCGCAAACTACAAGACCGTAGAAGAAGTGCTCTATTGCAGAGCCTTTGGTGACATGCTTTTGACATGCATTGAAAAACAAGAAGTGGAAAAAGGTCTCTTCAAAGCCCACAATGGAGTTTGTGAAGGTCACTTCACATAGGGCATACAACCGCTCGTAATATTCACTAGATTGGTTATTTTTGGCCCACTTTAGAGCACGACGTTGTAGAGTATGTGGGCAAGTGTCAAAAATGCCAATAATTCTCACACGAGATACACATTCCTGCTTAGGCTCTACAACTAATAGTGACACCCTTTCCCTTCTCTGCTAGTGGTCTTGCTTTGATAAGGAAATTCTCTCCCTCATCATCGAGATGGCCATAACTTCATTATCATGACCATAGAGTATTTTACAAAGTGGGTTGAGGCCATGCCTCTTACTACCGTACCTAGATCTGTAATTTCCAAGTTTATCTTAAACCAAATCATTTGTAGGTACGGTGTCCCACAAGTCATTATCTCTAGATAATGGCACACCTTTCAAGAATAAAGAGGTGTGTGAGTTATGTGCATAATTTAAGATATCCCATCACACACCTCTTTATACTATCCTTAGGCTAATGGACAAGATGAGGGCTATAAATAAGACATTAAAGTCCAATCCCCGTAAACGGTTAAGGAGAACAAAAGAGATTGACATTTAAAGCTATTTCCGGCCTTGTGGACCTATAGAACGTCGCACGAACACCCATGAGGGAAACCCCTTTTCTTTAGTCTTAGATGTCGAATCGGTCTTACTGCTCAATGTAGAACTACCATCTCTTTATGTGTCCTTACAAGGAATCCTTGACAAAGATGTGTATCGAGAGGTGCGATTGGCCACTTAGAAGGCCTGGATGAGAGGTGGCTTAGAGCTGAAAAACATCATCAGGTCTATGTTGATAAAATGTGTCACCAAAGTATAACAAGAAAGTGTGTGAGCACAAAATACAGTAGGAGACTGGTATTAAGACTTAATAGCCATATTGATAAAAAGGTTAGCGAGGGAAGGAAGTTTCCACCAAAGTGGTTACGCTTTGTATCGATTTTAATGGAAGACTACAAAAATGGTGTGTATCATCTATGTACCTTAGAAGGTGAAGAATTCAACGAATCAATTAATTCACTTCACCTCAAATGTTTCTATGCATATTCACTTGCATTTCCATATTGTACATTATTGCATCCATATTGTTTGTCATTTACATTATCATCTTGTAAATTGTAAACTGGAAACTTACTTTTCAAACAAATTTTAAAACTTTCAAATATTGGTGAAACATTCAATCATATCTCTTCAAGTATCCATTTTATCATCACCAAATTATCTAATCTCTTCATCATCTCAGTTCTTGAGACAAAATTTTTACATTGATCCTACCAAGACTTGCACACTTAGTTCTATTCATGGTTCCTTCCAATTTAGGTGTTTTTTCCCATGGTTTCTTCTATAACCTTCTTGATGTCACATATCTCCCTAAAAATCTCTCTCTCATGACAGAAACATTCTAAACATTTCACCTTGAGCCTTTGTTTGCCTATCCGAACCCACGGTGGTGAGCCCTCGCATCCTACTAGTTGCGTGGGATTGAGACTAGGGGAAAGCGTTCCTTCCCAAAGGCACAATCCAAAATCTAAAGTCAAAAAGAAAAAAAGAAACAAATAAACAATAAATGCAAAAAAATCCATTTACAAATAAAACTACACTTCTCATCCTACCAATCTTCAATGATGATCCCATGCTTCTTACTGGTAGTATGAGGTTGGGAAAGGAGGAAGTTCCCTTACTCGCCTATCCTCGGTGATGAGCCCATTCTTATTACTAGTAACATGGGGCAAGATGTTGGGGTTATATCAATAAATCAAAAAGTTACAAATAATTTAATAAATTGAAATCTTAAAATCCTAAGAAATTGTGCTAGATGTGTATGTTACAAGAGAGTTATTCCTAAAAAACCAAATTTTGTCAATCAAAAGGCCATATTCAGATCTAAGTCTAGTCAAACTTGTAAGCAAAACACATTCTAGACTACTTAGTTGACCTTTCTTAGAGTTCAGTTATAGGTTCTTAATTGGATCTTTGTCAAAATATTGTCTTCTCTTCACCATCTTCATTCTTCAAGATCATACAACTCACGTCCTTCTTAGTTCTCAATGGTGAGCCCTCACATTTTACTGGTTGTGTGGAGTTAAGAATGGATTGAGTTCATCTTCATATCATGTTATATTCATCACATTCTTACAATAAAATATAAGTGTTAAATATCACTTGGAAATCAAATAATCTAAACTACAATTTGTTATCATGTGCACAATCCTATACAAAATCATTTTCTATCACATTTGTTTCATCATCCATAACATACATCCATAAAACATAGAAAAAACATCAAAAATTCTAACTATCTAAGAGTACACAGATGAGACAAATCATGATCAAGTCAACTCTTACAAAAGAATGTTGAACCAAAAATATATCCATATGTATATATAATAATGTCAAGTTTCGTGTACAATGTCGTCACACTCTAGTGTGGTCAAAACGCTCATATATGAGCTAAAAATAGAAAAAAAAATGATATATATACAAAAATGGTCTGAAATCAATAAAGGTGCGTTGTCAATCTATCTATATGGGATCCCACCGAAGGTGTAGGACATGGGCTCCTACTTCGTCTCTTGTGATGAGAATGACTAGTTATACTTTGAGAGACTTTTTGTGCTAATCGATGAGAATTCCTATGAGAGTGTCCATGTGATGGGGTAGGTGATCTACCAGTAGTAGTAGATCCATTGTGAAAATTCTCTCGCCGTTATCTCCCCTCAATTAGCTCGTGCACAACGAGCTTGGTCCTCATCTAAGTCATAGGCTTTGTTGCATGCCATGCTGGCGCAAACACATCAAGTATAGTGTCCACCATCCACGGGTGTCTATTATCTGCAAGTAGTTTTTCTGTGTCATCTTTGTGAGGAGTGTGAATGTATCAAGGAGTATTCACCGATAAGATATTTTCATCCATCTACGGTAGTTCAGAAAGCACAAGTAAACAAAGGTGAATTAGTAAACTTCTAAAATAAAAAAAGATAGATAGTATGTAGTTCGCTAACAATCTAGTCTAGAAAGTAATTCGGGAAAAGCGTATATTGCTTACTTGGATCTACTGACCATATCCGAAAATGGATCAATAGCTGGTGTCGGTGCAGGAGTTGTTGCAGGCACCTCCTTCACTCTAATCTCCTCCACACCCATATGCAATGTGTAAACCGACTCCTCATCCCCTCCTCCTACAGTCAAAGGCTCTTCGAGTGTAGTGTATCTACCTCTGCCTCCTCCTCATCTCTAGCAAATGTAGAGGCCTCTCTAGTGGCCTCCCACTCTGGGTCACTTTCTTCATGTCTCTGCCCCAGCCTCCTCCTCCTCCTCTCCACTGTGCATTGGGTTGGCCTCTATCCGGAGGATCTACCAAAGCCTAACGTGTGGCCTCAACAACTAGATTTGGAGCCACTCATCGTGTGTCAATTGAAATCCCAAGAGTGATGATTGTTCGCTCTAGCTTGCCCTTTGGGGCATCTATCACCTCTCACATGCCCATGTATATTGTGGGCACTACTGGGACGACATCAATGTAGGGTAGCCCAAACTATTGTGGTACCTAGTGGACTAGATGGGTATCTACTCTTTTGGCCCAATCTACTAAGCTGCGTTGTAGTAGAGGCGCATGAGGCCAAAGTGATAGCCTCGACCCTATATACCGAACATGTCCCTGATACAACTACACAATCATATCAGTTGTGGTGAGTGTAGAAACCAACTGGTATGGGCCCCTGAGTGGAGCCATGTCAACCCATCTGGATGCTCTAACTGCTCCAGGATCTACTATCCCAATTCCCCTCTAATAGGGGATCATCCTCTTATAGACCCAACTCATAACTAATGTAGGGTGACTGAGGGAATTTCCCTCTAGTCTAACAACTCTGTATAAGTCGTGATATGTGCCACCCAAAATTTCAATCCCCCATGCATATATCCTACCATGTTGCTCAATGCTTATGGACGATGCATGCCCAATAGTAAAGAAGTTTCTCCTCATCCTTATCTCGTACAAAATACAAGGCCAAAATACCAATGATGGCATTGAGAAGGTGGATTTAGAACCACCCGTCATGTGCTAATCGAAATCCTAGGAGTGAGGACTGTCCACTCTAGCTTACCCTTCGAGGCATCTCTCGCCTCGGATACCCCCGTATATTGTGGGCATTGTTGGGAGGTCATCAATATATGGTAGCCTAAATTGTTGTGGCACCCTATGGTGGATGGGTCTCTACTCGTTGGCCCAATCCACTAATAGCGCTTGTCGAACTTCACGAGGCCAAAGTGATGCCTCCTATCCTCATATGTCGTTCATGTCCCGATATGATCGCGCAATCATATCGGCCATGGTGGGTGTAGAAACAAACTAGTATGGGCCCCGAGTAGAGCCATATCAACCCATGTGGTTTTTTTAACTACTCCGGGATATACTATCCCGATTCCCCTTTGATATGGGATCATCCTCTCGTAGACCCAACTCATAACTAATGTAGGGTGGTGCGGGGACTTGCCCTTCGCCCCTAACAAAGTTGTGGTATGTGGCACCTAGAATGTCAATCCCCCATGCATATATCATGCCATGTTGATCAATGTTTTGAATAATGGGTGCCCAACAATAAAGAAGTTTGTCCTCGCCCTTATCTCCTACCAAATGTGAGGCCAAAATATCAATAATGGCCTTATGTAAAGTCGGGATAGGTGCATGCCATGCTTGGGACCAATGTTAGATGCATGTGTATCCCCATGTAAGCATCCCAACTGCGGGCTTGAGGCACTAAACTCGTCAGATTGATCAGCACTAACTTCTTGTCGGTGACAGGAACCCCCAAAATCTAGTAAACATCCTCCAAGGTGATCGTCCACTCACCTCTAACTCAGCACGGTGAAATTGTTCCGTTCGCATCCCAAGATTTCAATAAGTAACACAATAAATGGTTGGTAGGCGCAATCTATCGTGTATGTGCTATCCTCTAAATATGAGACCTATGAAGTAGATCCCTCTCATTCTGAGTCAAACTCTCCAAAATCGGAGGTAGCCAATCGCACCCTCAGCTCTCCTTCATCTAATATAATTCCTCTGCATTTATAAACATAAAAAAGAGAAAAGTTAGATTCATATAAATGTATAATAAACTCCAAAAAAATTGCAAAAAACAAGAAAAAACAAAAAAAATCAATACTTAGTCAATATTCTAAAAGATGCCTCGACGGTTATGCAACCACCACTCTACGTAGAGAGCGGTTGGCAAATCACGACATTCATGTCCACAAAATGTTGTTCATACCCTAAGGGCCTAAAAAGTAAAAATTAAATAAAAATATACTAAATAAGACAAAACAAAAGGCATATTCTACATGGCACCCCTTGTGGTCATTTTAATCGTAAAATTATCAAAAATACCCCCTTACGGCTGGTTTTAATCATTTCCTACATTTTGGGATAAAAATAAACAAATGCGAGATAACTAACTATTAGGAAATCAATCTATTAGTGCTCCATTGGTAAATAATAATTACGTTAGTAATTATTATCATGTAATATTGTGTTTGTAAATATGTTAGTATTTTGTTATATAGTTGTTATATAAAACAACTTATAACAAATACAGTGAATGAGTTTTAACAACTCACGTAGGTTAGCTTTTTGTTATAGCTACCTCCTAAATCATAGGAGAGCTATATTCCTATTTATATGGGTTCTTGTAATATGATGGACATGCTGAATAGAATATCTTTCTGTGTTGATTTAATTAAATATGGTGTTGTGCTTTCATTTGGCATCAGAGCGATGTTACGGTCCCTGCTATAGAGCTGAAGGCATATGCGTACAGGCCATTGTTGATCCGTGCATCGTGGACTTGAAAATCTGAGTAACCCATATATCAATGTATGGTTTTTTTTGTTTTAGGAGGGACAGTATATAAGCGCCATATTCCTATGAGTTGGGAATCTAAAACATGTGCTCAACATCATCTGTTGCAGTAGATATGCAGTTCTAGCGCCTAATCATTCTTCAAAATTTGTGCATCGGTGTCACTTCGTGTGCTACCTATATATTCGAAATCCATTTTCAATCCCGCAACAATTCCATATTTTTTGGAAGAGCTCCTAGACTCCTCGGAAGTTTCCAACCTATCAACACCTTTCTTCTTTTAATTACTTTTCCTCACGGTTCTATAGCTTCATACATGGAATTCACTGATTGGTGAACAGTTTTTGAGATCCACACCCACCTGCTCCACTTGGCACTCTACTGCCGACTAGCTACCACAAACAGAAAGAGGTTTTTGTGCTCATGTTACATGCAACGGCTTTAAAAAAATGCCATATTAAAGGTGGTTTGATCCCTGCAGAGAGATAAAGTAGCATTAGAAGCCTACGCGTTCCAGTAGAAGACGTCCATGTTTTGATAGAGAGATTGCTCAATCCTCTCAAATATCATCCAATGTGGCTCTCTACAGCAATGCGACCCCTGTCCACCGCATACATAGTTTGTAAATTGAAATACGTGGTATTTAGTTCCTGGTTTTTGGTGTTATAGGTGATTTTATTTTTCTTTTTAAATTTAGTTGTATAATGATTGTTATTTGAAGTCATTTAATTGTTGGATGTATAATCAAGTCTAGTGAGTAAAGTTTATTTGTTGGTCAAATAGCTTGTGTTATTTGAGTAACCATTACTCACTAAATCCAATCTTTAATTGGATTGAAGTTTTGTCCTTTTAGTGTCGTAATTCTCTATTGATACTTATTTCTTTGTTAAGATAGTGTCAAATTTATCCTGTCATTGTTCCATTCGTGTCATTAAATTTTCATTGTCAAAAGTCTTGTAGTCATCAAAATTGTGTCAAAAGTGTGAAAAGTCGTGAAAATCCAATCTTTAATTGGATTTTGTTATCGTCAATATAGTTTCCATCATTGATGTCGTTTTATGTGTCTTTATAGTGTCAATATTGTCAAGTTTTCATGACAATACAAAAGTGTTATTTTTTGTTTACGTCTTGTTATCAAATAGGTGATTCTAGGTTGTCATCATGAGTCAAAGTCAAAAATTGTAAAAGTCTTAAAAAAAAAAATATTGACTTACGGACACATTTTCGGTGTTACCCGACGTCGGAAAAATAAAGTGTTTCACATTGCGGGAGGGAATAAAAGAATAATCATAATGTGGAAACAAATATGCTCCATGTTCATATCCTGCTGAGTTAGCAGCAGGTAAACCGAAGGTAGGAGGCATCGGAGGTTGGAGGTCATTTAGTGACCTCTCGTCAGTCGCCAACGACGGGGCCGCACAGATGGTTTGGTGACATTTTGTGGTGTATTTTCTTTCAGCTTGTGTCGTGTGCTTCTTGTCATGTTTTCAAAGTTCCAATATCAGTGTCCCTGTTTGCAGTGTTCGTGATTGAATAAGTGGAAATTTCACATTGAGGGGGGGAACATGATCTCAATGTTCCATTTCCAGTTTTCAGTTTGTGCGTTAGCAGCAGATTTCAGTAGAATTTCCTATGTTATTCCCTGCAGTGAGATATTGATGAGGGCTGATAATAGTACTTGGCACATCATGATGTGGTTGTAGGTAAACCACTTGAAAACCTTCGTTTGTGGTTTGTGGTAAACCAATTGTAAAACCACCATTCTTGGTTGTTGGTAATCCATTTGCAAAACCATCACTTTGTGGTTTGTGGTAAACCAATTGCAAAACCACCATTCTCGGTTTGTGGTCAACCGTTTGCAAAACCATCCATGAGGTTTGTGATCATCCTATGAAAATCACCAGATCATGAGCAGGTGCAAGTACAAAGGCAGGTTTTCCCCATGTTCGCACTAAGGGGGGGAATGTTAGGAAATCAATCTATTAGTGCTCCATTGGTAAATAATAATTACGTTAGTAATTATTATCATGTAATATTGTGTTTGTAAATATGTTAGTATTTTGTTATATAGTTGTTATATAAAACAACTTATAACAAATACAGTGAATGAGTTTTAACAACTCACGTAGGTTAGATTTTTGTTATAGCTACCTCCTAAATCATAGGAGAGCTATATTCCTATTTATATGGGTTCTTGTAATATGATGGACATGCTGAATAGAATATCTTTCTGTGTTGATTTAATTAAATCTAGTGCTGTGCTTTCACTAACTTGTTGCTGACCCATCGCCCCTATCGCTGGTTGTGCTACCATCGTCACTGAGTGCTCTTCGATTTGATTGTATTCTCGTGTGAAACCGTCATAGGTAATGAAGAGTTTAAAATTTCACCAAGTAGATAGTTAAAAATGATGTCTAAAAAAAGTAACTTTGATATATATATAACATGTTTTCTAACATTATTGTGAGTGTTTGTTTTGCAGGGTGGGAGTGTTGGCGTAGGTATATTTCTACTCCCCACGAACATGATAAGTCCTCTTGTTATTTTGATTTAATGTATTTTTTCAATTATGTCTTTATCTGCATTTGATTCCCATTTTCTCTTATAGGTGGCGGGAAGCTTGGATTGGCATAATTTCAACACACTGAGTATGTAAGGTATAATCTCTAACTTTCCCATTTGGGAGCGTCATACTCAAACTTCATGTTTTACGCCTCTTCATGGATAAAACAATTCTTTGAGGGGGCAATATGTACGCACCCAAATTTACACGGTGTTATATTGTTAGAACGATAAAATCCCTAATGATGATAACTTTCATTTCGGATGAATGATGAATCTAGGTATGATTTCCTTACTTACTGTAACATGTTTTATGACTTAGTTTACCTTGATTATTTGTTTCCTAGCATTTCTTGCTTTCATAGTTGCTTTCTAGCCTTTTTCCTTAGCATTTTGCCTTTGAGTTACGTAACTACTATAGCCACCGCTCAACCTCCATGGAAGTTGCATATCCGCTACTCTACGCAGACCAATGATTTCATGCACTCTTATCTGGGACTTAAACAACTTGTTGTGTACACATTTTTCCTTCTTCCAACTCATTTTTCTTGCAAGTTTCTTGACCGAATCAATTATTTTTAAGCTTGTTAGATGCATATCGAATTCTTCTTATTTAATTACATTATTAGTAAGTTAACTACCCCTTCCTATGGTGATTTGGCACTTCTTGGTTGTCAAGTGTGTTGCACCATTTCCCTACCAACTTTCTATAAAAACCAATATTTTTCCCAAAGCATTGGTTGGAGTCTCTTGAATTGGAATTACATTGTTACTGTTAGAATCTTGCAAGAAACACACAAACAAACTCAGAGCCTTTCCTTGTTACTTTCTTGCTTGCATTACTACTAGACTACTTGCCACTAGCTAGCTCTATCACTTCTACATCTTCTTCTGCATACCAACCAACACACTTCCCTAGATGACATTGGAATCATCATTGGAAAATAAGTTGAGGGGATCAACAAAAACACAACCAACATTAGATATTGTCTATGTTCTACATTTCCAAGTTAGACGTGTATTTAAATTTCTATAAGCTTTCTTTCAGTAGTTAGATTTCATTTATAATCAACTCAGATTCTTGTTTTAAGAAAGGTAGAATTTATAGTTAGTTTCATTACTTGTAAGTAGCTTCCATTGAAGATTTATTCTCAGCTCATCCCTGTGGATTTATCTGAGAAGGATTTGGAGGAAGTTCTTGTGCAGAGTATTTTATTTCTTCACTGTCAAATCACTTGTAGCTTTCTTTTATTTATTTAGTTAGATTGTAAGTGCATATGAGCAAATCTTTTCTTTTAAAATTGCTCCCTACCTATCCCTATGGATTTTCAAGGGAAGTGAGTTTGAAGAAGCTTATGTTTCTGTGCATTTCGTTGTGTTTCTTCATATTTAAAAAGCTTTTGTAGAGTTTAGTATTTTACAAAAGAAATTTCACGGAAGAAATTGCTTCTGAGAAGCTTTTAATTCTTCCCGTGATTCTGAGGTAAAACCAAAGGAAATAAATCCACAACTACAAATTAGAAGAAATCCTCTATTTAATTTAGATTAGAATCAATCAATCTGCAATAGAGAAATAGCCACATTCAACTATTTCAATGTTTGTGTTGTTTTATTTTAGAATAAAAGTAGTTTTAATTTAATTGGAAGCAATTACATTGTTTATGTAGCTTTTATTTATTTATTTCCATAAACTAGAAAATCCTCAAAAACATATATTAAAATAGTTAGATTTATTTATTTGTCTTATTTCCTTTCATTTAAAAGTCTCGGAAAATAAAAACAAGTAGATTAGATTAGTTTCATTTCCTTAATTAATTAGTTGCACGTAGATTTAATTAAATTAAAGGAGAGTAATCAAATTTATTTAATTTAAATTTATTTGCATTAATTGTTTAAAGTAGGAACATAGATTTAATTAGACTAGAATTAACACAAGATCCCTATGTTTCCTTAGTGGCTTAGGTTACCCAAACTTAGCCTTATCCCCTTTCGGTTTCTTTGTGTGCTTTGTTTACTTCCATAGATTACTTATTCCATGTCCACATGACCATCCAAGGCCCAAGACAACCTAGACAAAGAGTGTGTGATCCAACAATACCGCAACAAAACATCGTTACACAATTGATCGATATTGATCAGGGCCTTAGACAACTCATTTTTCAAACCACCCTCGTGCCACCTAGCATTATCAATCGGTTGATTGCTTTAACGATGATGCGAGATAAAAACAACAAGTTCTCAACAAACCCGACTTAGTAGAGACTAGACTTGTCCTTTCCCCATCTCTCATCCCATATTCATGACCCTCTCTAGAGATAAATTTACGAGAGATGAAGGATGATTCCCACGTGTTCCACAACTAGTTCAAGGTTTATTTGGTCCAACTGATATTGATTGTAATCTTTATGTAACTATTATCCTCGATCGTTCCATTTCACATGAGCATGTTAGATAGGCGTTCATTGCCCTTAATGAGAAAATACCCATGTTGCTAATCGAGGACATCCATTTTACTTGATTTATCCTATAGACATTTCCCATCTATCCCACCTATTTCCATCTATCCCATTCACAACCATCTATCCATTCCACTTGATTTGTCCCCACACGACCTTGGGAGGTCGCGTGCGTATATGAGTCACGTGTCGATTCTCGGGTACAAAGTGACCAAGGTTCAAAGTTTGTGAGATAATGGGGCAAATTGTAAAACTCTAAACAATGTCACATGTATGAATACCACCAAGTATGAAGGATAATACTTATTGACATGAGGTGAGAGACCACACTGTATGAGGTTATACACTCCTCCCTCATTAATGGTGGTTAATAGATGATCCTGAACACCAACAATCATAACACATTTTATTTTTTGATTTGGTAACTTGGAGGGGGCATGTGGAGAGTCAAAGCCATGGATCGAACCTAGGCTAAATGTTTGGTAAAACCCAAGCCCTATCAAGCACACCCAACCCTCGTGCCCTTTAATAATCTTTGGAGGCCATGCAAACACAAGCCTCTCGCTACCAAAAATTATGATGTGCACTCTCCATAATGGGAGATGCTAGGAAGAACCCCCTTCCGAGAGTATAGTAAAGGTGCCCTCCCTAGGTCATTGGGCTTTTGATCACCGATTAACCCCACCCAAGTAAGTAACAATCACAATATACATTTCACTCAACCGATGCCATGTTTGAACCAAAAAAGTGACGACGTTATGTTGGGAAGGATGATGGGTGAGACATCCCATACAAAATTGCAATTTGAACCAATGAACCAAGATACAACGTCGTGATTTAGGGATGGTCGACCTCATGGTGCTGGTGTGGCCCAAACTTTAATTAGTTTGAATAAGATAAAAGCAAAGCCCATAGAGAATAACATTGATGATAATATTATTAATTCACATTAGATCATTAACAAAGTGAGAGGTAAGGTTGTGCTCATATTAAATTTACTATGCTAATTAAAAGAGGCTAACACCTAGTGCTCTCAAAGTAGAGCTAAATTCACTATAGAGAAATCATGGTTAGAGCTTAATGGAAAGCTAATATGTAATAACATGAAATAAATCATCTAACTAGAAGTCATTCCTACTAAAATGTATGATTGCCTTTAAAACTATGAACCTATAAAGATCATAAGAAATCAAATTTGTGTTGTTGCTTCAAGATGATGAAAAAATCTCACTAAAATGAATACAAGGCCATGTTTAGATCTTCCTTTACTAATCAAACATGAAGAAATGGATGCAAAGATGAGCAAGTTATTCCATCAATGGAGAAAGGCTCTTAATCATATGTTTATATGAAATACTATCAAAAGTATGGTGTAAGGTGTGAAGGAAGGAGCCTAGTCCTATATATAGCTTTCGATTTGGGAGAAGCTTCAATCCTAACAAATGTGCAATAAAGGATAAAGTATATTTAGACTTGTTAAGCTTAATTAGAGGAATTAACAAGTGATTAACAACTCGTGGGAGTTGGAGATGATTTAATTAATCAACTAGAATTAATTAATAGGCTAGAATAAGCTTTTTAGGTTATTTGGAGGTGATTTAAGAGAAATTTGATATGATTTGAAGCATTTGAAAGCGGGATTTGAAGCATTTAAAAGGGTTCATTGATTAAATACATTGTTAAAAAGGCTTAATTAACTAATTATAGTTAATTAATTTATTGAAAAGGATTATAACTAACGAAGTGTCGTTAATTGACCAAAATAGAGGGAAACATTAATTAATTAGCAAGAAATCACTAATTATAATGGAAATGATAGGAAAGAGGATAGTACAATTTTAGCAATAAAACTACGTAAGCGGATTTTAGGTGTCTACATTTTCCCCTCTTTGAGGTGGCGTAAGCGACGCCACTTCAAAGATAGTAAACAAGTATAAACAAGTAAATTTTGAAGAAAAATTAGTAGAATGAAGGATGCCCCTCAAGTGTCAATGGGGTGATAGAAGAGGTCGATTGATGATAAAAAATATGAAGGAAACAGATAGAAGAAACAAGGTGGGGAGGGAGGGATAAAAATGATCCTTATTACCCCATGTGTTTTGGAAGAAAAATTGATAGTGATAAGACATGATAGTGAAGAATATGGAAATATATTTTACATCCAACTCATTCAATAAATAACTTTGTTTCATCACTTTTCTCATATGATCTACATCATCGCTCTTATTAAAATATATGCATACAACAAAAGTGTAAAATAACATGAAAAGCTATAATACTAACATTTGTTCATTGCTAAAACACTAACTCAATGCAACATACATAACATAATGCAATACAAGAAAGTAAACAAGCTAACCTGACAAGGAAACAAGTACAAACACACATACTCAAACAAATAATGTTCAAGACAGTTACACCAATGTTTTTGTTATCAAGCTTTAGTTCCCAAATGTTCGCATTAACGAAAAGGGTTAAAAATGGTGCCCCAAGAAAGGATACATGTGAGGGGAATATACGGAGGATGCATGGGTCCTATGAAAAAGAAATCATGCACTATGAAACAATACCAAACAACTCAATGTGCCAAGGAGTATAGACATAATAAGCAAACTAGCTTTGTTAATGGAGGTAGATCTAGATGATTTGTGAGTCGTTGTGTGAGAACAAGTGAAAACCTAAGAAAGATGTTTTATAGGACAAATTTTGATGTTTTAGGACAATGTATTTGATATAAGATTCAGATTGCGTGCATGCCTTTTACTAATTTTTTGAAAAAGAAAAAAATTACATTTTTTTGGATTTTTTGAGTTTTTTACCAATTTTTGGATTTTTGAAATTTACCATTTTTTTGGATTTTTATAAAATTTTAGATTTTTTGAATTTTTAAATTTTCCAAGAATAAAATGATCTATAAGAATGACAATATCGTGGGATATCACCAAAAATGTTGGAAAGCAAAAATATGCCCTAGGTAGCGTAAAGGGTCACGAGCAGGCAAAAACATGCCCCAATATACCAAAAACGAGTGAAAATGACTATTTAATAATCATCGCGGGGTCATCTAGCCTTGGAGGCAAGAAACATGATGAATACCGATGTAATCTTGTTTCTTATGTATGCCTCATGATGAAGACACAATTTTGATCGCATGTATATGTATTGTTTTTTATTATGCCTCGAGATGAAGGCACATTTTTTTATCCATGCCCATGATGGCTTATTGTATCTGATGTATATTGAGACACATTGTTTTGTACATGGACATTTGTATTTATATGGATATATGATGATGATGGACTGTGTTTACTTATCGCATTCTATGTTATATGAGATAACATGTTTAGCCCATGTTTTTATTATGGTCTATGATGATGAGGGGGATAAAGATAATCCCTCTTTCCCCTCTTTTGATGATATGATATGATGTTAGCTTAGCATACATGTGTAATTTTCATTTGTATGATGATGTAGCTTAACATTTATTGATATGTGATGATGTTTAGATGTGATGATAGATGATATTGATGATGATATGATAACAAACTGTACAAGAAAACAAGACAAGCACAAGTTAATCAAATCTAATCAAAACAACACAACTATATACAAGCATGCAAGATAAAAATGAACCCAATGAACTCCACAACATATTAAAGTAACACTTAATCTAAGCAAGAAAATGAATCCAATTTAAAGCACAGATATGAAAAAGGTAAACCAACAAAACTATGTATAATCAAACAACTAAAGTAAGCAAACTACTACTTTGTTTTTTTGGTACAATTTTGAAATGTTTTGTGTTGTTTTTGGTATTATCTTGAGACAATGTTTTATTTTTTGATTTTTCTATGAAACGTATTTGAATGTTTTGATTTTTCCAACTAAACATATTTGAATGTTTTGGGATTTTCAAAAGTTTATATGAATGTTTTGTGATTTTCTAGAAGTTTTCCGAAGCTATGTGCAAGAAAATGAAGAAACGTGGATGCCCCAGTGATAGATGGGATGTACAAGGGTAGAATTCCACACGTATGTTTAAGAAGTGATGATGCAAAGTTTCCCCCAACGTTAGATGGGAATGTACAAAGGTAAATATTCACATATAGAAGTAGGATCATCCGAGATCAAGGCCAAGAGGGATAGGCTCAAAAGTATCTCAGACATAGGAAAATACTAGCTTAGGATAAAGCCATCATAATCCTAGATATGAGATGCTTGTGAACAATGGACCCTCCAATGGTGCCAAAACTGGTTTTCACCAAAGGACTTGTCCAAAGTGCCACAATTGTGTGGTTTTCACACTTGGACACATTGATTTCTCTTTACTTTTTCTGATTTTATATTTTTGTTGATTTTTTTGATTTTGAGGGACCCATACTTAAGCATAGAAATTTTGAGATGCATGGCATTCATGGGTTCCCTAAGTTCATCACCATCAAAGTAAGTAAGCTTGTATGCACTTGAACCAAATTTAGTGACCACAACATATGGCCCTAACTAGTTAGGCTCAAACTTACCTTTCTTTTCATGGTCCTTGGTGGTATTGAATTGATTTTCCTTTAGAAAAAGGTCTCCTACCTCAAATTGGTGAGGTATGATTCTTTTTTGTAACTTGATGCACTCGATTTTGATACACTTTGAGGTGATCAAGGGCATGAAGGCACTTCTCATCCAATAGCTCTAGCTCTGTTAGTTGAGCCACTATGTAGTCCTCCTCTTTATCCAAGTAATCTCTTAGCTCTATATGCGTAAAGAGGGGAGCTTGATCTCAAGGGGTAATATGACTTCTGTGCCAAAAACTAAGGAATATGGAGTAACACCCATAGGGGTACGAATGGATGTTTTATAAGCCCAAGAGGGGGGATGAATCTACAAATGCCAATTATGACCAATTTTATTCACCATCTTCTCCATAATATGAACAAGGGTTTTATTTGAGGCTTTAGCCTACCCATTACCTTGAGGGTAATAGGGGTTGAATACTTGAGTTGGATTTGAAAGTGTTGACACAACACCTTCACAGTTTTGTTCTTGAATGACTTACCATTATCAACTATAATGACAAAGGGGATGTCATACCGGAAAATGATATGGTTCATTATAAATTTGGATATCTGCACACCAATGACATAGGTGAGAGGAACAACCTCTACCCACTTCGTGAAGTACTCAGTGGTAGTAATAATGAACATATGGCCATCAAAAGATGTAGGGGTAAGCTTACCGATGAGATCAAGTCCCCACTTTGAAAAAGGCCATGGTGTCGTAATAGGTTGTAATGATTGTGTTAGCGCATGTATCAAGTTGCCATATTTTGACATATGCAAACATTTCTTTACATACTTGCAACAATCAATCTCCATGGTAGGCCAATAATAGCCTACTCTCAATATCTTTTTAGCCAAGACTATCCCACTTGTATGGGCTCCACAGATGCCTTCATGCACCTCCTTAACCACTAAGATAGATTCGTTTGAGTTAAGAAAACAAAAATTCCCATCATAGCCTCTATGATAGAGAGTGCCCCAAGTAAGGTGTAGTGGGCTATACACTAGATAAGGTTTCTTTTGTTAGAATGGGAAATGTCAGAGGGAAGGTTCCATCATGAAGGTAGTTAAATATGTCAAGGTACCAAGGGAAAAGGGACCAATAACTTCACATACCAAACAAGACTTGACATGTCATATGTTGGTATTCGTAGATGTTCAACGAAGAATGACATGTCATTTTTTCCAGGTGGGATGCGTAACATAGACCCAACTATAGCCATAACATCTATTTGTTTCGATTTATCCTCTAGGGATCTGCTCAAATGTAATTTTCTCAAAGAACTCCTTTAGAGTGTCAACATTTTTTTTGTAAGGAAGAATTTTTTCATCCTTAACTTTGTACTCATTAGTTACTTATTTGATGATCAACATGGAATCACCTATTACATTCACTTGTCTAATGTCCCACTTGATAGCTAGTTTCATCCCGTAATAAGGGCTTCATATTCTGCTATATTATTTGTACATGGGAACCAAGTCTAAATGCTTAAGGATCAAATCTCCTGAAGGGGTGATCAACACAACTCTGCACCTGAACCATGAAATGTAAAGGAGCCATCAAAGTATAATTTCCATGTAATAGATTCCTCAAGGTACATTGTAGAAGCATCTGGAAGTTCCAGACTCAATGGTTCAAGTACTGGAAAGGGGCTTCAACTAGTTGATCTACCAACACCTTCCCTTTAATTGATTTTGATGGACGTACTCAATATCAAATTCACTAAGTAGGATGATCCAATTGGCCATCCTTCCTTCTTGTAAGTGTAGGATTTGATAACAAGTATTTCAATGGGTCCACTTTTGATATGAGCTTGGTCTTATTATTCAACAAATAATGATGAATTTTTTGAAAATAAAAAATGATGGCCAAACAAGCCTTCTCAATCATGGGTAGTTGAGCTCGTAAGCAATCAACGTATGACTAAGGTAGTAAATAAATTTTTTTTTTCTACTCTATATCATATTGGGCCAATAGTGCACCAATTACAAATTGAGTAGCATAAATGTATAGTAGTAGTGGTTTTCTCTATGCGTAGGTAACATTAGAATAGGGGTTTAGACATATATTCCTTAAGCAAAGAAAACACTTTGTTGTTTTCTAGACCCCAATGAAAATCAACATCTTTCTTCAAAAGATGTGTGAATGAGTGGCACTTGTTTGTGAGCTGGGAGATGAATCTTTTGATTGCTTGAATCTTCCCTGTATAAGACTGTGTAGTTTTTGATGTTCTTTGGAGGAGGCATTTTGTTATGGAAGTAACCTTTGCAGGATCTACTTCAATTCCTCTCCATGTGATACAATGAATCCTAGAAAATTTTTTGATAGCACACCAAAGACACATTTCTTTGGGTTGAGTTTAACCTTATAATCTCTAAGACATTGAAAGATGCACCATAAGATAGTTGGGTGATCTTCTCTAGTCCTAGATTTACCCAAGATGTCATCCACATAGTCTTCCATTATATCATTGAGCATATCGTGAAAGATGACAATCATAGCCCATTGATATGTTGCCTGCATTCTTGAGGCCGAAGGGCATGACTTGATAGAAAATTTCCCCCATGGGGTTGTAAAATTTATCTTATGTTGATCTTCCTCAACAATTTTAATTTGATTATACCCTAAAAATCCATCCATGAGTGATAACATTTCATAACCAGTTGTTGAATCGACAATCATGTCGATGTTAGGAAGAGGGAAGTCATCCTTAGGAAAATATTTATTTATATCTTTGAAATATGTACAGATTCTAATACCGATGGGTTTCTTCTATACAGGGACTATGTTTGAAATCCACTCTGAATAATCAATAGGCTTGATGAAGCCTACTGCCAATAATTTCTCCAACTCTTCTTTTACCAATAAGATGATGAGGATGCATCTTTATGAGCTTTTGTTTTATAGGATTTTTGCCTCTTCATGCACAACTAGGTTATGCACTACTAATGTCGGATCTAACCCTAACATGTCCACGTAGGACCAAGCAAAGATATCTGAAAATTCACAAAAAGCAACACAAAGGTTTTTTGTTCTTGGGTTGAGAGCGAAGCTCCCAACTTGACCATTCTAGGTATTTCCTTTGTACCAATGTTTACATCTATGGTCTCCTCCACAAGAAACTTGGATTCTTCCTCCATGCATGTGTAGGATCGGGGGAGATTGAGATATTCTTCTTCTAAGGGCATCTCAATGAGATTTTCACCCTTAGGCTGGTCAACTTCTTTGTCCATTGATTTTTTTTTTTTTTTTTGTCCACAGTGCCTCAAAAAGGTTTTCACTATAGGACTTGGATATTATTTTTGCAAGGCTTCTCTATGGAAATTTTCCCTTTCTTATTTTTTTTTTTTTTGATGACCGTATAACTCATCCTCCTCCCCAAAATATGTGCATGCATTCAAGGTTGATGGAGAATCCCTTCTTATGATCACCAACTGGAATGTCATCACGAAGACCCATAAACTCACCAATAGCTTCATCATTTTCAAATATGTCGATTGGTACATGTTGTTGTTGGTCCCAATTAACAAGTGATGGGTAGAAAAGGTCTAATGTTGGAATGGTAGGGGATATGATAGGGGTTATAGTTAAGATAGTCGTGTCAAAAAACAAGTTCGTGGAGGCAAGGTCTTCATAAAGACTACACCGGGAATTTGTTTCACTTTCGTATTTAGATGAACTATCTTCACATTTAGAAGAGGAAGCCTCGACTTCTGGGGGATGAGACCCATATGGTCCGAATGCCAATACCATATTTACAAACCTTATGATGTGGTATCGAAAAGAGATTTCTGCATACCTTGTTCATTTATGCAACCATATCCTTTGTATCCCATAACATACATCATTTTATTGGGGATAACATACTTGGGTGATTGATAACATGGAGCCATCTCATCATCCAAAGGTTGGGATACAATATTGTTAAAAATTTTTCATCTGCTAATAAACCACCAAGAGTAAAAGTGTCTATGCTACAATTTTCTCTGGACCATTGATATTTATGGCAAGGCCTACCATGCTTTGGGTGATAGGGGAGTTTGGAAACTAAAAGGGCTATTGGAGATCATATTCTCTGCAGCCATTTGCAACAAATTTCATCTCCCATGAAGAAAAAGGAGAATCTGATGTAGAAGCACCATTATCATTGGTAGATAAGGTATCTGGATCAACTTGTGAGGTGAGCACCTTTGATTGAATTGGAATGACCATCTCATAGAAGGGCATTCATAAGTGGTGGGAAAATAACCCGAAAATGCTCTATAATGAGAAAAGGGTTGAGATCCCCCTAAATAGTGATAATTTTTCCTTCATGATATAACTTCAAACACTGATGATACATAGAAGGTATGACCTACATGGCATGAATCCATGGGTGACCGAGAAATATGTTGTAAGGAAGCTCCAAGTCTAAAACATGGAACTTAGTATCATGAGTAGTAGGCCCTACTCCCAATGAGAAAGTGATCATGGCTGATTTCCATTCTTCATTGTCATATGCCTTGATGGTAATGACCTTAGTTTCTAGATCAGTTTTAGTGCAACCTAGTTGTCGAACCAATTTCAAAGTGTAAAATATTCAAACCGATCCACCATCCACAAGCACCCTTTTTATCTTCTTATGATTGATAATGACCTCAATGTGTAAGGGTAAGTTATGGGTAGGATCCTCTTCAGGAATATCTTCATGACTAAAGGTTATGTGCTCCATTGGAGCAATCTGCATGACCATGGCTTGGAAGCATGTAGGGTCAATATCAACTGACACTCCTGACCCCTGTAATGTTTTACAAAGGATGTCCTTGTGAACATTAGAGATTTTGAGAAGATCTAAGATTGAAATCTTAGTAGTAGTTTTCTCAAGTTTCTCTAAAACATCATAATGACTGTCCTGAGGGGTAGACGAGAGGAGGTTTTGAGATAACAAGGAGAGCACGTCATGTTTCCATGTGCACTCCTTCATTTTAATCTTAATGGTGTTGATATGCTCAAAAGGTGGGTTAACACAACCAATTAGGGCATCAAAAGGATTATTCATTTTTACAACATAGTTGGCATTTTTGGTTTGGGATGATTGTCCTTGATCCAACTTTTCCTTTCCTTTGTTATGCTTGGGGAAAGGTTCTTTGTAAATTCCCAAGTTTTTGTTGGTAGATTTACTAGGGGAGAGGAATCCATTTCCACATCACCACTATCAATTAAGTCTGGATGAAGTGTTTCAACTTCAAACATTTATCAGTTTTGTGACCCTTAACATGATGAAACACAATATTCATTTTCTCTAAACCATGATGGCTTAGGTGCATCATCTCCATAGGGTATAGTTTCTGGGTATTTAACCATGTTAACTGCCTCTAACTATTTTAATATCGATGACATAGAGTCAGATAGAGGGGTGAAAGTGTGACATTTATACTAGGGGTCGAGGTCCCTTAGCAAGTTTCAAAGGAGCATGGTTTTGAAACCACTTGTACTCATTTAGAGTCCATTATACCATCACCTATGACATTTCTTGTTCTTGTTTGGAATGAACTTTGATTTTTGTTAGGATTTGAATCATGATTATCGTGAAAGGGTTTTAAAGTCCCTTTTGCTAACAAATTTTTTCAATTTGACTACCTTTTTCTATAACCTCTTCAAATGTGTTTCCACAATGCATCTGCAAGTGGAAAGTAATCTTAGGGTGTAAGTTAGGTACAAATATGCTAACCAATTATTTCTCTAGTATGGAGCAAGGGAAGCGACTAGCTAGCCCTCACCATCTTTGTAAGAAACTAGTGAAGCTTTCATTGTTTCGTTGTTTTGCATTACACAAATATATCATGGTAACATCATTTTCCATGTTAAAGGAGAAGTGATGACACAAAGTGTTCTGCTAATTTGGCCATGTAGAAATGGACCCTTTAGGTATATGTAAAAACCATTGAGTGCTTGACCCCCTAGACTCTGTGGGAAAAGGTGAATGAGATAGTTATCACTAAAAGTGACCTCTTGACATGCCATGTAAAATTATTTAATGTGGTCTCTTGGATCACCTTTTCCCTTGTATTTTCAAACTTGGGACAATCAAAGTGATGAGGGAAAGGTACTTGCAACATATCCCTATCGAAGGGATATGGGCATAGCTCCTCAAACTGATACTTTTTACTATTGCCTACATTGCCTTCTTGTAAAGTAGTAAGGGTGTTTCTTCATGGATAACCACTCTTGATTGAAGAGTTGCCCTTGTGTAGGTGATGTTGGCTTATATAAATGGTTAAGTCTAGTTATTTCACCACCATTATTATCTGTGTATAACTCCTCATATGATTCTTTATTTTTCTTGATGAGGAGTCTTAGTATAAAACTCTGATGTGAAGCTTTAGGTTTTTCTTGTCTAGGAGTCTTAGTATAAAACTCTTGATATGAAGCTCTAGGTTTTTCTTGTCTAGGAGTCTTTGTTGATTCCTTATTAACATGTGAAGCCAAGCTTTCCAATTGGTGAGAAAGGGCTTGTATTTTTGTTCTAAGGTAACCTCTTGGGTTGGTATCTCTTTACGATTTTCACGAGAGGGAGGTTTTTCATGATTAACATGTTCTTCATGATCCTCACAATGAATTTTGACAATGGGGATGTGATATCCACCATCATTTTGAGAAGGAACTTCTTCCTCATTCCTTTGGCCTGGAAGTAGAAGCATGTCTGGGTTTAGGATTTCATCAATGTTACGTGGAGGACACTCTACTTCTTCCTCTTCTTCTTGAACCATGCGAAAGGAGAGAGGGATCAAAATGTAGATGGAAAACTTTGGGCCCCTAACTCTACAACACACATAAGAACCTCATGTCTATTTTGAAACAAGAAGTTATCTATTTGGGGGGGCTAAATTCAAAGTCCACCCGAGGAGAATTCTCCTCACCACCACTATGATCAACCATGGTGTTGTCTTCAAAAAGTGGGTTTATCTTGTCATTTACAAAGGGATTTGACCCTAATTTTTGATGCCCCATCCTTGTGATAGGAGGCATAATAAGAAAGGTTTTACTAAGGTTGATTTAAAATGGACCCTAGGACAAACCAAAAAAGTGTAATGACATAAAATCATCACAAAGAATGTCAAATAATGAATGGTAACCAATCAAAGGATCAAGGAAATATGAACCAAGAATACCAAAGAATAAAGAATGACACATTGATTAAGGGTCATATAGCAAGAAGTATCTAGGACAAAACAATCAAGTACAAGACTATGATCCAATCACAAGAATAACTACTCCCTACATTCTCAAAGATAGTTTGGTGTAAATAATGACAACACAATATCAACACTTAGGTCAAGTTTAGAATAAACAAGACCTAAATACTAAGAAGGTGTTGATGTGATCTCCAAACAAGGTATACTAAAACAATTTTAGATACAAACAAAGTCCAAGTCTTGAAAATGGAGGCTACAAATGTGAGCAACAACAACACTATTTGGACACGTTAATCAAGATTTGTAGAAAAAGCAATATTTTAGTATCAAAATGATGTTACCACAATGTGAGAAACGTAATAACAAATGACACTTTCCAAAACTCAAGGAAATGTTGGGATCAAAACTAAGTCTAAGTATATCAAGAAGTTGTTATTTATGCGAGCAACATAACAATACAACTTAGAGACTTAGATCAAGTTTCACAAAGGAAACAAGATGTAAGTATCAAAATTGTATTGATATGATATGAGCAACGTAACAACTCAAAGGAAGTCAATGATGAGACAACCTAACTAACTATAATGATAATCTTGACATGGGTATCAAGATAATGGCTACCAAGATATAAAGATGTACCAACACACTTTCAACACTCTTACTATCGCAGTCAAATAAGGAAGGATGTAAGTAGGTTAAAAAGTGGTGGACACAATATTTTGATAGCACTACGTATGTATGTTTTCTTTTTCCCAAATGGGAAAACAAGAAAACAAAGGAGTAGACCAAGTGGTGATGAAAATACTTGGTGTAACTTTGGTAGAGTTTTCACCTTGTCTTAGGACAAGTGAAAAACTAGGACAAAGTAACACTTTGTAAGTTTCATGATGAATAACACTAGGCTCAAACTTTAATGGACTCTCCTTGTTTGAATAACAAGGTTTTGACTCCAAAAAGTTTTTCTTTTGTGAGAGCTCTTTGATAGAACATGATGGATAAAGTCAAGTTGGCCCCAATGCCAAAATCTTCCTATTAGTTCACTTTTGTGTCACAAACTACTCAATTGGTTTCCAAGAAAATCCCATTAGGAATATTCAAGGAGTATCCCATATTTACTTTAATTGCTTTTTGAGATAATAGACCATTACCCCAAATAAATTAATTGTATGCACTAGGGTCACGTGAAGATAATTTTGATGCTAATCTCACAAAGGTGTACTAGTCAAGTGGGTAGTGGGGCACTTCCCATTTTCGTCCACCATTTCTCTCAAGGTGTGGACTACTTTGGGGTTCTGGGGTAATCCTCACAATGATTTTTATGGCTTATGCCAAGATACTTCCCCAGTTTAAAAAGTGGGATGAGCCGTAGCTCTTAACCAAAACCTATAAATACAATGTGTTGAATAAAGTGGTGTATTTTTTTATCTTTGATTAATGAGGTTTAGTACACCATTGAAAACCTGCAACACACATGTAGTTAGAGTTTGTTTAGATCCCAAGTCTTTGAAAAAGAATTAGGTCCTGCACACAAATGATTTTAGTAATTTCAATAGAAAGTGAACCAAAGTTACTTTTGATTCTCAAGATCATCCAAGGATGTAAGAGAAGAGCATACACAATAATTTGATCCAACTAGATAAATGCAAAGGAAAACTTTAAATCAAATGAACTTTAAACAAAGCTTGATAAATTGTTCATTCCCTTAAGCAAAAATGAAAGATTAAGTTTCCAATTAACCAAATGTTAGAAAAATGAAAACTAAAGTTTTTTTGATTCTCAAGATCACCCTAAGGTGCAAGAGAAGAGCATACACAAACTTTAGTCTAACTTAAGTAAAGCATGGAAACATGATTCTCATTAAAGCTTAACAACATGTTAGAAATCTGATTAAAAATGTTAAAACCTATAGAAAATAGTTAGGAAAACTGTAAAAAATAAAAACAAAAATTAGAATCTAAAACCTCAAAACCCTAAGCCAAAATTCAAACACAAATGCTAAAGCCTATACACAAACCTATGTGCAGTAGTAGAGCAAGATTGAAGTTGTAGTGCAAGGCTAAGCCCAGTGGTAATGCAAGGTAATTTTTCACTAAAACAAAGGATAAATCACACAAGTGTAGTTTGAGAAAAAAACATAAAAGTGTCACACTAGCAAAGAGAGAGCGAAGCCACAAAAGATAGTAAAATTAAGTAAGCAGTAAAGCAAGCCATATAGCAAGTAGCAAGCATACACAAACAGTAAAAAAAAATAGTTAAAAAATGTAAACGAGAGGCGTTAGCAGCAAGCTGCTCATAAAGAAAGCAGTACAAGCATAAATAGTAGTAGCACATGAGTTTTCTCACTAGTGCAAGCCCTAAAAGTAATAGAACAAGGGTTCTTTCAAAAGCTAGTTTAAAAAACAAAACTGTGTAATCACAAAAACATGGGATTTGACAAAAAAATGTCAAAAAGCTCAAAACTTTATCAATTTGATCCAAATTTGGCAAGCACCTCACCTCCTTTATCCTACAAAGAGCAACAAAACAAGGAAAACTCAACTAATCTAGTTAAGAAACACCATATTTATCTAAAATATGCTAAAATGAGGGTTAGTAACCAAAATTTGAAACTAATCTAAAAAGCTTGAAAATGAATGCAAAGGACAATGGAGTATGTCCCACTGGGCATGCCAAATGTGTTCATATTAAATTTACTATGCTAATTGAAAAAGAACTAACACCTAGTAGTTCAAAAGCAAAGCTAAATCTAACATAAACCATCATGATTAGAGCTTAATGGAAAGCTAATATGAAATAACATGAAATAAATCATCTAACTACAAGTCATTCCTACTAAAATGTATGATTGCCTTTAAAAATATGAACCTATGAAGATCATAAGCAATCAAATTTGTGTTGTTGCTTCAAGATGATGAAAGAATCTCACTAAAATGGCTACAAGGCCATGTTTAGATCTTCCTTTACTAATCAAGCATGAAGAAATGGATGCAAAGATGAGCAAGCTATTCCATCAATGGAGAAAGGCTCTTAATCATATGTTTATATGAAATACTAGCAAAAGTATGGTGTAAGGTGTGAAGGAAGGAGCTTGGTCCTTTATATAGCTTTCCATTTGGGAGAAGCTTGAATCCCAATGAATGTGGGATAAAGGATAAAGTAGATTTAGACTTGTTAAGCTTGATTAGAAGAATTAACAAGTGATTAACAACTCATGGGAGTTGGAGATGATTTAATTAATCAACTAGGATTAATTAATAGGCTAGAATAAGCTTTTTAGGCTATTTGGAGGTGATTTAGGAGGAATTTGATATGATTTGAAGCATTTGAAAGAGGGATTTAGCCAATAAAAGGGTTTATTGATTAAATGCATTGTTAAAAAGGCTTAATTAACTAATGATAGTTAATTAATTGATTTGAATAGGATTATAACTGGCGAAGTGTGATGCTAGTTAATTAATTGGCATCAAAATAGAGAGAAATGTGATAAAGGCTAGTTAATATGGAAAGACAAGTTAGTCATTAATTTATCTAACACTCATATAGATGGTCACACTTTCAATGTTCTCAAAAGAGGTATAGGTTTTGCCATCACCCCAAATTTCATCCCTCGTATTGTCTTCTTTATAGGAATAAAGAATGCCTTATAATATCTTCCTGTAAATGTAGGAGATGAAGTTAAACAAGATTGTGTAGTGTCATTAAGACATGTTAAACCTCTATCAAGAAATATTATCAATGAAGAAAGGAAGGAATTTAATAAGTTGAATGATAATAACAAAATAATCATTATAAAGGTGGATAAGGGAAATTCCATAGTTATAATGAACAAAACATAACATGAAACTAAAGAAACCAACAACATTAAAGAATCATCCTTGGATGATGTAATTAAGAAAAAACTCCTTCCTAGCAAAGAAGTCACCCCTAAGATTTATGATACCCCAAAGATTCGAGAAAACAAGTGTTCTATCGTATTAACTATCGATGCTACAAATTCTCCAACCTATAATCTTGCAGCTTTCTTAGTTGTTAAATTAAAACCCTTAATTGGAAAAACTTTGTCTTTCATAAGAGAAGCTTTAAACTTTGTCAAATTCGTTACAAATCAAAGAGTAGTTTAAAATGAACTTTTAGTGAGCTTTGACATGGTTTCCCTTTACATCGAGGTTCCAAATGGAGACGATATCGAGGATTTCAAAGCGTGTACTAATGTTGAAACAACTAATTTAGTAGCTCTTTATCTCAAGTCAATTGTTTTCTCATTCAAAAGGGCCATCTATGAACAAACTTAAGGAACAATAATGGGCTCTTGTCTTTTTCTAATCATAGCTAACCTATATATGGAAAAATTTGAAGAGAGGGATCTAAACTCCTTTCCCCTAAGACCCAAATGGTGGAAGAGATATGTTGATGAAATGAATTTATGTTGGCAACATGGAAGGGACTCTCTTGAATAATTCCACAACTACTTTAATAGTTTGGTTACAAGTATAAAATTAACAAAGGAAGTTAAACAAAAAGGTAGCCCACCTTTCTTAGATGCCCTCCTTTACCGAAAATAAGATGGTTCAATGGCTTGAAAAGTTTATAGAAAAGGTACACACACAAAACTTTATTTATATGTCACTTCTAATAATTTTTTCCACTAGAGCTCTTAGTATATGCGATGAAAATAACTTAGAACAAGAATTACAACATTTAAAAGAGGTCTTTACGAGAAATGCGTACAAGAGTAAACATATAATGAGGGCCTTTAAATAAGCGGGGATAACTCATAATAGGGAGAATCATGTTGTTGACCATGTAACAGTCCACTAGCATTCTTACCTTACATCAAAGGAGTGCCGAGCAATATTGCAAGGATCTTGAAGTGTCATAACAACAAAACCTCATTCTCACCCATTAAAAGATTAAAAAAGCCCTTAAAATTGGTTAAAGAACAAATGCAACCTTGGTCAAAAAGTGGTGTTCTTTACAAAATTGGGTGTTTTTGAGAATTCCCTACATAGGGGAAATTGGGAGATCAATCTAAACTAGAATAAAAGAACATGTTATGAAAATTTGACCTAGACAGAAAGAAAAATTTAACATTAGTAGAACACTCCTATGATACCAAATATTCCATATGATTAGAGAAAACTAAGGTCCTTGTCATAAAAAGTAAATTTCAAAAGAGAAAACTAAGAGAATCCATAGAAATAGGACGACACACTAAAAATTTGAAGCGTGATAAAGGAATGGGTCTCAATAAAGCTTGGAGACCTATCATTAATAGACTAAAAAACATTGTTAATTAAATATTTTCATCAAAAATAAGGATCAACCCCTAATATTCTTTATTCTTCATCTCTATTTGGAATTGGATGGGGCCCTACCTACATAAGCGGCCATAGATTGATTGGTGGTGGCCCTCTCCCCATCCCCCATCCCTTCCTCGACCGAGATAGGGTAGATAAAGAAAACAACAATAACAACTACAAAAGGACCGAGTATGCAACAGCAATCCAAGGACGCATACCTAGACGGAAGCTAAGCTCCCACTCACGACCCATGTAGCAAGCTACACCAAGTAGGAAGTGTAGAACGATTAGCTCATAGGGACCGCCGTTATATAACCATTCATCAACATAAGTTATTTCCCAGATGGAGTTAAACAAACTTTGCAACGTTATAAGGAACTTCAAGACATTATAGCTATTCTTGGACTGGATGAATTGTCAGAAGAAGATCGTTTAACCGTAGCAAGAACACGTAAAAAACCTAATTATAAATGTTTAATGAATATTTTTTTGGCAATTGAAATATAGTGTCATCATGGTTAACCATAATTTAACTTGAATATTTTTTCCGCCTCCCATGCAATTTTTAACTCTATCTCCCTACGTTCCTTTTTTTTGTCTTTTAATACAATTCCATGTCTTGCAACAATTACACAATGATAATCTTGCGTGTTGCGTCTTCAATGTTTGACACCTCAAAAAAGTAGTAAGTTATATATGGAAGTTTGGTATGTATATCTTTTTATCTTATTCATTTCCTTATGATAAATCATGGGTAGTGATTTGAAACACGTCGTTTAAACATTTAAACATAATTGTTTCTAAAATTACTCTTCTAAAGTTCCTAGAGCTCTTCAAGAGGTTGAAAGGACAAGTAAATATCGTCAAAATGAAAATCACGATATTTTCAAGTATGAAAGAAAAATAATCAAATTGACTTCCTATTTGAAGGAATCTTGTTGGAGGTAGTGGAAGAATGCAAGTACCTTGGGCTTGAGTTTCACAACGACCTTTTTTGGAAGACTTGTAGAGAAAAAAAATTCAAGGGGGTGGAAGAATTTATACTCATTGTAAAATATGTGCAGGAACACAAAAATATGGGATTATAAAACCAAAAGAACCTCGTTTGACTTGCTTGTCACACCGGTGGTTTTATAAGAATGTGAAGGTTGGGGCAACAACAGTGTTAGATACAAAATGGAGACAAATAAAGAGAATTCAAAAGCATATAATCACAAGCAACCTAAACACATAAAACCTTTAGTTTTGTATGAAAATATCTTAGTTAAAACAAGTATTTTCCCATTGGAGGCAACAAAATAATGACTCATATGTTGAGTTACTTAAAGAAAACTCAAAATATGGGACTTCATTGATAACCCATAATGGTGGTAGAGGGAGAGCTAAACACAAAGAAGAACACATGGATGAAATTGAACAACAAATGGATGAGAAAATGGGGCATCAACATGCTATAATAGCTAAACACTAACGAGGAAGTAAAGAAATACGTCAGAGAGAAGTTCAGGATAATAATGTGGATAAAGAAACTTGGGCGGGAAATTGTGGGAAGAATGAGTATAATGTCAAAGAGTTTAATCCAACATGGGACCATGACGAATGTCTACATAGACACAAACATCAAATGGAAGGAAAATATTTAATGGCTCGATTAAGGAATAGCTTACATCATCTTAGATGTGAAACGATGTGTGGAAAACTCCAAAATAAGAATGGGAAAAAATGCATATTTATTAAGCAAGAGGCAGTGCAGACAAAACCACACTATATCACGGAATGCATAACCTACAACGACATACAAATCAACTATGAAGATGACCTAAATGTTGATAACCTATCCACCATGTTTTAGGAGACGAGACTTAACAAAACAACAAATTTCATGATCAAAATTTACACTAAAAGATCGACATCATAAAAAAGAATGAACATTTCACAAGAATAGTTGGGCAACATGATGTCAAACAGCTTATTGCATATAAATATCATTCATTCATTTGTTTGTTCGTTCATAAATTCATCCATCCGTTCATTCATTTTCTCGCTCGCCAACCCCTTCCATAAGACATGATCATCTTTGTTTGCAAAATAAAAACAAGTTTATTGATCAAGATTTACACTAGAAGATCTAACATCATAAAAAAGAATGAACATTTCACAAAAATAGTTGGACAATACATGTGTCAACAACAATTGTTACATATAAATATCATTTATTCATTCGTTCGTTTGTTCATAAATTCATCCATCCATTCATTTGTTCACTCCTCGCCCAACCCCTTCCATAAGACATCATCATCCTTGTTTGCATAATGTGGAACAAAATGTATGAACAAAATGTGGAACAAAATGGAGGAATTAGGGGTTCCAACACACTACAGGGCAGTTGTTCATAGACTATATGAACAAGTGAAAGCTAAAATCAAAACGCATGTTGGGTTATCCGAAAGGTTCAGGAGTGATATAGGTGTCAAGCAAGGTTGCCCTCTCTCTCCAACTTTATTTGGGCTATACATCGACAAACTAGAAGAGTGGATAAACAAATTCGGAGGTAATGGGGTGCATCTAGCTAAGTATGTGGTAAAACTCCTGCTTTATGCAGATGATCTAATTCTAATGGCAGAAACAATCCAAGACCTCAAGAACCACCTACTCTCTTTAGAGCTCTTCTGCAAAGAAGTAGGGATGCAGGTAAACATTGGCAAAACCAAAGTTATGATTTTCTCCGTGAAGAAGACAAACCAACAGCCCAAATTTCAGTTTGAAGGTGAACCTCTAGAAGTAGTGTCAGAGTACAAATATCTAGGCCTCGATTTTCATAACAAGCTCAAGTGGGACATTTGTAGGATGAAGCGAATCCATGGAGGTTGGAGAGCTCTTTTTGCGCTCCAAAACAGGTGCAGAAACATTGAACTATGGGATTGGAAGACCACTAAGGATCTATTTGGGTTGCTTGTCATTCCAGTGATATTATATGGCTGCGAGGTATGGGCTAGTGGAATGGCAAATTCAAAATGGAGACAACTAGAAAGAATTCAAAAACGGCTTATAACACACCATTTCAGAATTAAGGCTACGGTTCCCTATGAAATCATCATGGTTGAAACATGTTCTTTCCCCTTGGAGGCAACTGCTATGACCAAGCTCATAAACTACCTGAAAAAAGTTGGAAACATGAAAACAGACAGATGGCCTAGGGTTGCAATGGACGAAGAGTTACATAGAAGAAAGAACACGTGGATGAAGCAGAACTACAAATGGATGGAAAAATGGGATATCAAGTTAAACGAATGCCCGAATCTTAACAAAGACATCAAAAACTATGTAAATGAAAAGTTCAGATTGATGATGTGGCAGAAGAAAATAAGCAGGAAGCGTCAACATTACATTACTGAGTTCAATCCAACTTGTGACCACGGTGAAAAAGCTTATATAAGGGCCGAAATAAAATGGAAAGAGAAGATCCTCATTGCTCAACTAAGGACTAGCTCTCACAAACTTAGGTGTGAAACAGGGAGGTGGACAATACCCAAAGAGCAATGGGAAGAGAGAACTTGTGTATTGTGCAATACAGGGGCAATTGAGACGGAAGCACACTTTATCCTCCAATGTCCTAAGTACACGAATATTCGATCCAGATACGAAGGAATCCTAAACAGTGGGTCCATGGTAGAGCTATTTGAGGAAAACAAAATAAAAGGCTTGGGGGAAATGTTATCTCAGATCAGCCGGAAGAGGAACAACCTTTTAAAAGAGTTCAGGAAGCACACTATGGTCTAAGGCGGTTTGGTACAATTATGTGGTCCCATAGACCTGCCGGTCTCGTGGACGTAATTAAAATCTTTCAATTTCAATTTCAAAATAAAAATAGAAATAGAACTAAAATATAAAAATAGAAATAAAAATAGGGTACTTAGGTAGACGTAACAAAAAAAGAAGCCTCTTGAAGCCTCAAGACTTGTCGCGGACTTTCTCCGATTTAAAAACAAATTCAAAGGTGGCGTCCGTTGGTGCAGGAGGATCTGGTCACAACACCATGGTAAGTCCATTTTCCCCTCGTTTCCAATGCGTTTGCCATCGCGTTTTTGTGAATGTATAGCCAACGATACACCAGTTATTTGACTGCTTTTGCTGCAAACAATTTAGGGTTTGGTAATGTAAATCATTAATTCAAAGTGCAGGCTTCGAGCAATGGCTTGGAAGAATGCTTAAAGCTTCTCAGAGGTGAAAGGGACGAACAACGCCTAGCTGGACTACTTCTGGCAACCAAATTCTGCCAAGGAGATGATAAGGACTCGGTTATCAAAGTTTTTAATGCAATGGGTATCAGATTTTTGGACCGCCTTTTAATGACAGGTAAGCTCTGCTTTTTGGGTACCTTGATTATTAATCGATTTTAAGGGTTTTTTTTCTTTGAAAAACATTGTACTGCCAAATGTCTGGAACTATCTGTGTTAGTATTTAATTTTAGTGTGCCTCCAGTTTAAATTTTAGAATGTTCCTAAAATTAGGCTGAACGATGTTCCTATGGCAGATTAAAACGTTTGTGGGTAGTTCCCTAATATTTTTCATCATGAATCAAACAGGTAGTTATATTGATTTCTTTAACAGACTATATACAGAGCATACGGATTGATCAAAATATCATAAACCTTGGCCCGTGTAAAAAATGCCTTATGGCGAGAGCTATCAGAACCACAAATATCTTCAACCTTCCTGGAGGTCACATGTAAAACCAGAGGTTTTAAGATGGGCAATAAAACCAGGCTTATACTATACAAGTAACAGTATATTCTCAAAGCTATAGAATAAGGGTGATTGTAGATATGAAAAGTGGTTTTACATTAACAAAAGCACTAAACTAACCATAACACAATGCAATTCAGATCTAAACAGATAAAAACCAGTAAATCAGACATAATTGCATAAATAGATAGAAACATATAAAATAATTAAAATGATAGTGAAATTAGGGTTTGGATTACAATACATTGAATCTTTCGAATCCGGAGACATTCATCAATGACAGGTGGCAGAAAACAATTCTAGTCAACGAGGCGTTTTAATCCTTGAGTTCATAGACCAAACAGGCACAATGGCCATTTTCGTAATGGCCACTAAAGTGGTCAAACAAAAATGTGATGGTTACGGAAATGGTTTTACAAGAAGGTGCAAAATTGATTTCACGAATACAATCACTCTCCCTTGGTCTTCAAAAACCTTGTGGATTCACTGCAAGTTGCTAGCAAAATGTTCTCTTTTTCCAAAACCTTAATTTGGCCTCAACACCTTGCAAGACGTACAAAAGGGGGATGTTAATAGGGACTAATGTTAAGCATCTACTATTTTCAGGCCACTCATGTCTTGAACAAAATTGCAATCAACACAATGCAAGTTAACAATCAATCTGGTGTATACAAGTGTCCCAACCCTTATCTTTTGAAGTGTGCAACAACAAACTAGTAAATGCTAAAATGCTCTCTAAATGTTTGAATCCTGCTTTTGGCACAGGATACTTCACATATGGAATAGATTCTTTGCTCTTACAACTTAATATAATTCACTTTGTGTCCCTAAATACACTAATGCACTTGTGTATTTATAGACTTTTTGAATTCAAATTAGGACCATATTGACCCCACACAAGTTGACATATAACAGGCAGTAAAAGCTGACTAAAGAGGGGCAAAATTCACGGAACCCAAGTTTGGGGTCAAAAGGGCCCACAAAACAATTGACCAATTTTGTACAAAGTTTGGAAATGGCATGACCATTTCCAAACAGTACGGAAATGGTAAAATGCCCTGAATAGTAATAAACTATTAAACAATGTTTTTGAAATTCTAGGAGTATTGAGAGTCGTACATGGGCAAACAAAATAGTTGTTTTGAGTTGATTGGTGATATTTTCAAGGGTCAAGGATAAGCAAAAATGAGTTTATAGAAATGACCAAGGGGAAAAAAGAAATAAGGTGAAATGGAAGTAGATTGGGTCAAACTATTCAGAATAGAGAGCTGTCAAATGAAAGATAGGTGTGTAAGGAGAAATGCAAAATATAAAGTGTCAAATGTCATACACAGCACAAGGAAACATGTCAAAATTCAAACAACACAAAGAACATGCGCCAACAAGAGGCTAATTTGAATCAGTAATCAATAATCACATAAATACACTAACAACATAGCAATTAACTAGTCCCATATCAAAATCAGGTGTCTACAAAATCGGTTTATGATGTATAATCTTTGCAACATCGATCACCAATTAACACTATGGTACTTAGCAAACAGGACATATCAGAATGAAACTTCTTAAAAGAATGCACATGCATGCATGGGTGTGTGCACATTTGGCTGTGCATGTGCATGTATATCTATGCATGCTCACCTATATGCTTGTGTGTGTGTGTTCTTGTGTGCACACACACAAGTGCTTGTGTGTGACTATCTACATTTGACAGTACATGATATGCTGTGCCTCTTTTTAAGCATATAACATGTAGCTTAATTCCCCATTTTGGGATCTGTTCTATAATTGAGGTCTTGCTAATTGTTGGGTCTGTCACTAGCTAAATGCTTATAGTTACTCTTGTTAAGGGCTTGTGTTTGAAGACCACTTTCTTATGGTTGTGGTAGTTGGGTTGCAGTGTGTGCTTGTGTGTTCCTGCATGCATGATTATCTACATCTGAAAATTAAACATATGTCTTACTTGTGTCTTAGTGTATAGCTGGAAACTTTATTTCCCATCATGGCATTCGTTCTCCTATAATTGAGGTCTTGCTAATTATTGGGTCGCTTGTGAGCTAATTTGATGTAATCATGGTTGGAGGTCACAATTAAGGGATGCTTTGGACTGTGCAACCTTAACAAATAACACACATATGCAGTCAAATTATTACAACAATATCTTTATTCATCAACAATGTCCATTACACACAACCTCACACACTTTGGCCAAATCTGGCTTATTGCATCAACTCACATACAATAGATGTAGGTTTACATACAATTCAACATCTCAGTGTTACCCTTAGTGATTCAATCCCTCCAGCCCTCCCTAGACTCGAGGCACAAATCTCTAATTACGATTCTCCTTACAACTGCACTCTAGACTATTTCCTCATGGGATATTTGAATGCCTCTCTCTAGAGTAGTGATGTGTTTAAAATTTTAAATAAATACACGAGCAACTACTGATAATATTAGGCTCAACTACATCCTACCCATAGGCATATTAATCTTGTTGCAAATATTAAACGAGGAATAAGGCCCAAATAACCCATAACATAACACAATTCGATGCAACCATGAGTTGGTCCAACAAACACAATTTAAAAATAGTAAGTCATCGCTGACTCTTGTTGTGATCTCAATGTCGTCAATCAGACGATTCAACCATTTGAGCCATCCAAGAACCTTGAGTGCTATTACACGACAAGTATATGTACACCAGTTCACTAGGTTCGTGTTCATCGAGGATAAAATTTGAAAAAAATCGTCACTTTATAAAATTCGGGAAAAATTTCGTTAATAAGTTTGAATTATAGAATTTTACATTTTCTAGTTTTATTTTAAAAATAAATAATTCATGTTCAAGAACATTGAAACCTATTAAAAATATTGAAACCTTATACAAATTATCTAATAAATTAAATAAAATAGAAAATAAAATGATAATTTAAAATTAAATAATCACATTTAAATTTAAATGAAATTTTAAAACTTATTTAAATCTAAACAATGTTTCAAATTACATATAAAAATCTAATTAAATTGTTTGTAAAAGCCTTTAACTTATCTTAGGTTAAAAACCTTTTTCTAAAAGCAATTTAAAAAAAAATCTAAAAGGCTACTTTACAATTTTTTTAATGAATTTAATATATGAAAAAATAAAACTAAATGTTACTAAGCAACTAAATTTTAAATAAACCAAAGTATACAGATTAAAAATTAAAATTTAAAAACAAAAATAATCCACTGCCATATGGAACCCTATTATTTATGCTTTACGTCTAAAGACTCGAGAAAGAATTTGAGACCTTGGATGGCTCACTTCAAAGGTTTCGTGTTTTTAGAATTATATTAGGGCTAAATAGACCTAGTGGCGGATTGTTCCAATTTTTTTCCGTTTGTCTTTTAGCCAAATCTGTTTGATCAACACCATTTGATCCTTTGAGCGGTTTGATACCTGAGAGGTCACTGAAGGTGATGACCGATGATCTTTATTTTGGTTAATATTTGACAAAGGCTAATTTTAGCATTTTTAAAAGCTAGGTTTGGCCAATTTTGGTCCAAATTTCATGATTTTTTCGCCCAAAGTTTTTATCATATAAAAATTTCACTGGTTTATTTGCTCAATCCATTATTCTCTTAAAGTCTGTTGGTAATAGATTTGTTATGTTTGTTATGCATCAGTAGGCACAACTTCGGCCTCATTAAGCACAACTCTGCCAAATTATATTAATAGCATTTAGTTTTATCGGATTCACCGCATGTACTTGCAAACGTAGAAATAATAAACAATATATATTTAATTATATTCGTTGACATGTAATCAGGTCAAAGGTTGTTAATTTTTTTAAATTTCAATTAATGGAGGCAAGGGTATAGTGTTGTTCATGAAGGAATCATTGGGATATGTGTACCCATGAGGATCAACCCAATTTCCTTTAATGTGTTGACTGACAAAACCTACGTGTAGTTTAATCTCTATTCCTTAGGGATTGAGTCGGTTGACATACCAACCAAAGACCAACTTGGCTCCACATCTGAAAGACTGTTTGAGCTTTAGGAAATTTCTAGTTTACAACTTAAAAGTCATATAACAATTCAGTTGTGTTCAGCTGTTAATGCTATCCCTTAAACATATTGCCATATACTGAGTTATTCGTGTTTGTGTTTGAAATCTGCAGGAATTGGGAAAAGTACTGGAAATATTCCCAATAAAGACCAGCAAGAAGCATATTTACAGCTCGCCCTCACTATTTTTGCTGCTTTTTGTCGTGTACCAGAGCTTGCTTCTTTAGATGATGTTATTTCTAAAGTTCCTATTATCTTGGAAATTTTGTCAAACAAGTATGTAATGAGTTGTCTTCTTCCTGTTTTAGCAGTTCTTGTTATGCAATATAAAGTTTCCAATTGGCTTGTAGTCTTCTTATACACCATGGAAGCAATTACAATGTTGTATTGGAATAATTGAATTTAAATTAGCTGGGTGTTTTGACTAGTTTTACTAATCACGGCATCATTTGATAGGCCTTGTACTTTGATTATTATTTTTGGTTTGGCCATGTTAAAACTGAAATATTCAGATGCGTAATAGCTTTGCACTTATAATTATGAAGGGCTCTGTTTGGCTGATGTTAGATATAAATTGCATTGCTGGTTGAAGAAACATTCTAGATACTTTTAACTTTCCAGCTTATTGCTTTTGGAAATTTGTTTCCCTTGTATCTGTTGCAACCTAATTTCAATTCCATCGAAGGATATATGTACACATTTAGAGGGTTGAAAATGATTATTTATTAATGAATAGATTCTTTCGCAGTCCATAGCATTATGTTGAAACTGAAATATTCAGACGTGTAATCGTTTTCCACTTATAATTATGAAGGGCTCTGTTAGGCTGATGCTATATAAAATTGCATTGCTGTTTGAAGAAACATTCTAGATACTTTTAAGTTTTAAACTTTCCAGCTTATTGCTTTTGGAAATTTATTTCACTCGTATCTGTTGCAACCTAATTTTGATTCCATTGAAGGATATACATACACTTTAAAGGGTTGACAATAATCAGTTTATCAATTAATAGATTCTTTCGCAGTCCATAGCATTATGTTGAAACTGAAATATTCAGATGTGTAATAGCTTTGCACTTGTAATTATGAAGGGCTCTGTTAGGCTGATGGTATATATTAATTGCATTGCTGTTTGAAGAAACATTCTAATACTTTTAACTGTCCAGCTTATTGCTTTTGGAAATTTATTTCACTCGTATCAGTTGCAACTGAATTTTGATTCCATTGAAGGATATGCGTACACATTTTGAGGGTTGAAAATAATTATTTTATTAATGAATATATTCTTTCGTAGTCCATAGTATTCAATAATTAATCTTTTTGAAAAAAACCATGTGAAAATTACTTTATTTTCTAGTTTCTCTGGGAGAGCCTCATTCTTGAAAGTTCTTGTTCTTGATAATTATTTAAATTTTTTTAATGAGAAATAATGGACTCATGATTATTGTCATAGTTACCAAATCCAGCACAAAATCCGGCCGGATCCGGTTTTTTCAGCTGGTCTGGATAAATTCAGTCCGAGTCGGGCCCTGTTTTGGTTTCCTGTTTTTTTTTTTCAGTTTTTGTGATAAGAAGACTCCCAACACCCTCATAAATTATTTAATATTAAATATATTAACATTTTATATTACATTATTAATTTTTTTCTCTGTATTTGTCAATTTGCTGCCTATTTGTTAAATATGCTCATATATATTATGTATATATTCCGCATCCAATTTTTCTGAACTTTTTCAAGAGTTCGGATTTTTGGATATTTTCCCTTCGAACGGATCCGGATTTCTGGACTTGGTAACTATGATTATTGTCAGCCATTTTCCTGTATTGCCAAGATGCCAAAGGTATAATTAGGATCTGGCTTCTTATTGGTAGCTGGATAGGCTCAGTTCTATCACTAGACATATTTATATAATTTAGTTCATAAATTTTACTGCTTAAGCTTCAAAGTTTTTTTTTGGGTAGATAGGATTTTCTATCGGTCTATTAAATTGGTGAATCAGGGGACGGTTTGTAGATGATTCCTTCCTTATTGGGTGATTTTTGTTAAAAATCGGTTAGCCTTTTCTTTTTTTTGTTTAACTTTTGCTTGTTGGGGGGGGATGTCTAGACATCTCCCGTTGGGCTCAGGGGCATCTGGGTGTCCCTCGGACATCCTTGATTGGGATATGATGTCCTCAAGGCATCCTTGGCAATTTTGGGATGAAGGGGATGTTTCTTCTGTATCCCTGATCCATAAAGCGTTGAGAATGCAGGCTACATGTTGTGGACCCTCGGGGACACATTCCAGTGCAGCGGTGGAATTTTCCCCTCTTGACAACTCAGGGTACATCAGAGCCCTTACAATTCAGTTTTCATACCCCTTTGAGGGCAGTTTTTATCGTAGACACCTGTTTTCATCACTTCCTGAAGAAGTTGTGGCTTAGGCTTTACATTGTTCTCTGAGGTCATACATATTCAACCTTCACCAAGTGCTTTACATTCTATGGGATCTCCATCAATAGGATGAAAATATTGAACTAAGTCCATCACTGTGTGGCAATATCATTGGGAGATATTTTGCCACATAGTTCCTACTTTAATTAGTGCTTGCTTGTGTGGTATGTTGCCCTATGATCATCCTAAGGTTTTCATATGGACTTGGTGACTCATTATCAATTAGAACACTGAAAATCATTTTATTCATGCATAATCATGTTGTACCATTAAGGAAACTCATAATATGTATGCAATATTTCACCTTGCAACCCCCATGATCAAAAACCATTTTCTGAATGTTCTTTCATCTATATAATTAGCTGAGTACAGATTAGCATTTGAAGAAAATGAGCAGCAAGGACAGTACAAGGGTGAGGAATATTTGGACTCTCAGTAAGAACACTTTATTTACTGATGTCTTAACATCAAGTAATAATGCTCTTCTGGCCCCTTTGGACATTTGTCAGCTTAGAATTTGTTGCTGGCAGGTCAAGTTGCTAAGCACTTCATTACTGGTATTGTTGTTGAATCTAGATCGTACAACTTGTGAAAGGAGTTTGGTATCCTGAGATTTTCTAGTGATTGTGGAATGCTAGAACGCATACAATTTTGGTCTCATTTTCATAAATTTGACTGCACTTTGCACAGGGACAACAGCATTACAATTGAAGTGAGACAATGTCGGGGGTACCTTTGGTATGTGATTAGAGATGAACAGAGCACAAACCTTCCAAAATATCAATTAAAATTTGTTCCAAATAAAACACACATGATACTTTAGACACGACATCTATTATTCATTGATTGGGTATGATATTTATACATTATGTCCTACAATTTAGGACATACTCTATCATATCCCGCTCATTCCTCCACTAAACCTATTCTATGCTGGGTGTTGCAACAAAGTTTGAAAACTTAAAGTTGGCACCAAAATTTTGACTCGGACTCGGGGCTTGACACAAACTTAAAAAAACGCTGCAAAAAAACAAAAACATAATTACTCAAGAAGAACAGAAATTAATGCATTTGGAAAACACATAAGTCTATACTGATTATCAATTTGTCATAATTCAAAAATTACATGTCTTATGACCCTCGAATGCTCAAAATTTGTAATTTCAAAGTCAAACAATAATTTGTATAAGATCAAAATTTTAATAATATTGGTATACAGTACTGCATAGTATAATTTTTATGTATGTCAGAAAACAGCCAAATACAATCTACATCCTCCTCTTCTCCCTCCTAGTGTAACTTAAATTTCTGGGCCTCGAACTAGAAGGTAAGTTGATATCAACATGAGGACTGAATGTTTCCTCAAAAATGTCTTCGTCTTTCTTCAATGCATCCGTCCCTGCTTCTGCTCTCTCCAATTCAGTTATATCTTCATCAGCGAACACATTATCATGTTCTTCTTCGACAGTTCAATCAGCAATTGGATTGAAGTCATCCAAGTCAATGGCATCATGAGAAGGAGTCTCCACCTTTTGGTTCAAATGCGGTGGTTTTACTGGACAAAGAAAAGGTCATTAAGGTGTGTGCCTAACTCAAACCTGTTTCTTTTTTTGGTGTGAATGCTCTCAAATAGATTCCAATTGCATTCACACGCAAAAGCACTATAGGGTTGGGGATAAAACACGGATAGCTAGCCTCTGAAGATCTGGTGTGCCAGCACCGTAATTCTCCCAACACAAATCTACAAATAAAACATTTTAAAAAAAGAATTAAGCAAAAAAATCAAAACTAAGAAGTTAAAACTTTCAAGTATCAAGCTTAAAATTAAAGATATTTTATTTACCGAGCTATTGGTTTCCTTTCTTGTAAGTGGCTTGAGCTGAAGAAAAGAGTCTCCTGTCTGAACCCTGTAGATCTCCAACTCTTAAGAATTTCGCCTCTAATCTAATCATTTGTTACCTACTGATCTATGCATACATCAGCCATGATATCCTTATCAGCCCTAAATGTATTGGAGAAGTAGAACTTTGGGTTTAGGTAGTAGGCCAGGGCATGTGTCTGCTGGTGGAGTTGGTTCGTCCATTTGTGATCAATAATGTGCCAAATGATCTCATTTTTTTTTGTTTCCACTATAGTAATGCAAAATGGCGTCTTTGGTTTTATCCATGGCATCATAGAGGTAACCCATCGGCATGCCATTCCCATCTACCAAACACAAAACTTTGACCAAAGGTTCTGTCACCTAAAAAATTGAAAATAAATTAAAATTATCAGGAAATTAACTAAAAACAAAAAAAAAAACAGCAAATAGATAATTCCCTATAAAATTTCTGTTTGTAATTGTTACTTACCTTGAGTAACTCTACGTTTTTGATGAACAACTCATCAAAAACAGTTCTTGCGGCCTTCTCCCTTCTGTTTTTGGGAATATGGAGTGTCCATCTAGGCATTGCTCACAAACATATGCTTGAGAGAAGGTATTGCAACTAGAATGCTGTGCAAAGTGAGGAAGTTGGTTGCAAATCATGTCACCCCTGGTCGCACAAGCTCCCTGCCATTCGTGTGATCACTCATCAAACAAAGGACCCAAGTATGGTTGTTGACAAATTTTGTAATTTGTCTAGTGTCTTCAACCACACTTTTGAACCATCAAATCCTTCCAGTGTCCTCTAGCATCAAATCCAAACAATGTGCAGCACAAGGACAACAAGAAACAATGAGATGCCTCTCCATAATAAGTTTCCCTGTGGCTACATATGCTGCTGCATTGTCTGTGATAATTTGGAGAACTTTCTCAACCCAACCTCCTAGATCACCTCGTCCAACAGATTGCACAAATTCTCAGCTTTTTTGACTTCATGCGAGGCATCTAGGGACTTAAAGAACATCAAATGTGCAGCTCAAAGCTACTTTAAAGTTAAGAAGAGTCCTATTCTAGTTATTTGTTCATCCATCTGATAAGATGCTGCAGCCCTTTCTTTGCCATACTTTCTTTTGATCATCGACCACAAGCCTTGTATTTTTGACGGCTTTCTCTAGCAAAGTGGCCCACTCAAATTGTTATTCATTAGAGTCTTAAACCTCTTACCGGCAAGTGTCAATGCATTTACCAACCCTTCCCAATATGGTTTGTTAGTCACATTGAAGTGCATATTATTGTAGTACCAAAAGTTTGCTGCTGCCATCCTAGCCTTTGGTGGTTCTCTTTATCATAAGCGCTATCGTCAAACAAAATTTGTGGTCATAGAACATTGCGAGGAATAAAGATATTGGGTGAAGAAGAAAGATAACTAAACTCTCACGAATCTCACTTGTAAAGGAAGGCAGATGATGAATGCATGGGCCAATAAAATAATGTATATATGAATCGGGATTGACATTTATCACCGCTGCCTTTGCTTCCTTGCCCTCTTTCCTTCCGTTTTATCATATCAAAATTGAGAAGTAGCGCATCCATTTTTCTCCTAATCTCATTGGGCACATTAGGACACGCCTTCACATCATGTTTAGGTATCCAAACAAGGTGGTATTTTGTAATTTCCCTTTTTCGAATTAATTCATTTGAAGACTTCTTGCCCATTCCACTTCCCGTGGACAAGAAGTAGGTGAACAAGGGAGGTCTTTGGTTGATATTTTAGTCTTTCTTTTATTAACATTTACATTTTTCTTTAGTATTTTCCTTATGAAGCAGGTTGGCTGGGTTGGAGAGCTTTTAAGGCAAGTTAAAAGATAAAGTAAGCTTCTTATTGAGGTCGGTCATGGGGAATTCCCTCCATGAGACTTTGGTGCCACCATATGGATATAAAAGGAGTTGCTTAGGCTCATTTTGGGCATGTTTATCTACTTGGTTTTGGGGCTGATTGCTCTATTCCATTCCACTAGAGGGCAAAAATCCTTTGGTGTGGCAAGCAAGGAAGACAAAACCCTTCCTTGTTCAAGGTTGGAGAACGAAAACTCTCCAATTTGGTGGTTCCAAGGGCTTCAAAGAAGACTATCTTGCTGGTTGGCAGCTAGGGCATTGAAGAAGAAGAGATATCACGGCCTTCTACATCAATTTGGCACCCTCTCCTAGGGTGGCGACTTGGGTGGAGAAGGATTTAAGTGCCTTCTAGGGCACATCTTGGTGTTTTGAGTTGATATTCAAATTTCTCCTAATTTATAAGGCTGATCTATCACTTCATTGGTATTTATTGGGGTTTGGAAACCTCATTTTCAGCTATTTTTGTGAGCTGTACTTTTGCTGGTTATTTAATTAATTCCAGCTGTGTGTTAGCACTTGTTTCTCCTTAATTTATGAAGTATATTGGCTGGAATAATTTCTACATGATTGGTTAAAATATTTGGAATCATTCTCTATCATTTTTAGCTTGATATTGCATGAGAATTGCTGCCCCTAAGTGCTGTTACATGTTAGAATATGCAAAGAGAAGAAAGAAGACAGAAGGCAAACTGCACTGTCTAAATGACGAACAGGCAGAGTGTATTTATTGATGAGAGAGGTGGTTATACAGTTACCAACCGAACAACTACATAACTGTTTTACATGCTATATAATGTGTTATATTTTAACACCCCCTCTTAATGACTAAACCGGAAACAAGACAAAGTTTGTCCCGAAATTTTACAAATATCCTAAAGCCCATATGTTTAGTCATTACATCTACAGACTGTGCCATAAGTTGTACTTTAAAATCTTGAGTCCTTAAGCGTGATGCGGTTGTCGAATGAAGAAGAACCACAAAACAAAAATTTGGTCCCATGAACAAAAGATATGGCAAGTGGTCCATTGGTTCTCTGTTTCGTGATTCATTGACCAGTGATGAATCACCAATGGTGAGAGTGTCGGCCCCATCTCTGAGTGCTGAAATAGAACCTCGAAGATGTGGATTGAAAAATCTATTCCTTGGCTTGTGTAGCTGCTTTGGAGTCTGTCTAAAGACTCGATTATCCTGTGATCAACGTCACCTCGATCATGTCCTTGCACCACCATGTAGTGCTCATCCAACTTTTTCAAGAAGAGGAATGTGACCATTTGTGCAAGAGTTAGAACCAATTCCTCAATAGTAGGAGAAATAACCATCTCCGTCTCAAGAGTGATCTCCATCTCAACGGGAGAAATAACCATCTCCGTCTTATCTAGAGAAATAACCATCTCCGTCTTATCTATTTGCTCATCTATCCCCCTCTGTTGGGAAAGATCCTTCACAACACAATGAGCAAACTGTTCATGCTCTACTATCCTTCGAGCAAGAACCTCTGAGTGAATGGTGGGCATGCCATCTCACCATGCACCGTCGATGCATGAGTCGGAATAGTGGAGTCTCTCATAAGTCCACAACAAATTGTTCTTCTGAATGAGGAAATCCATCCTCCCAAGGCATGTCCGCCTCCCGCACATCCTGAATGGTGGAGTTGTCCTCCACACGTGCATTCATGTTGATCGCAGCCGGATCAACAAGCCGATATTGACCACCTACCCCAATACCAAGGGCAATTATCCGTCTCTGTTTCACATCAGAGACAACACACTTCTTTCCACAGAAATCCACAGAAATATTGGGATTTTCAGTCAATTGACGAATAGATAGAAGATTCTTTTGTAAAGAAGGTACATATCTAACATTCCGTACCAACAATTTATGAGCATTATTCAATACAATGCATATATCTCCTATCCCTCTCTCTGCAACGATTCTCCATCGTAGTACTACTGATTCAAAACAAATATTTGCAGTAAATGAAACATACTAGTCCCTACGACATGAAAAGTGTGCAGACGCACCAGAGTCAATAATCCAGCAACTGGTACCACTATCATTTGAGCATGATGTCGTAAGACAGTAAAGAGCATACTCGTCATCCGAATCCCGTTCTTCTGCAACTGCTGCCACATGTTCCTCTTTACATGGCTTTTTGTTCTGCTTCGAAAGATCATACATCCGCTTTTGACAATCCCTCTTGAGGTGCCCAACCTTGTGACAGTAATAACATGTGACCTGATACCGAGTGGAAGATTCACCAGAGTGACGTTTCCACTTTCCCTTTGACTGAGTGACAAGAGCACTCTCTGAATGGTCACAATTAGATTCTGCCTGAAGTTGTCTCCGTTCCTTTTGCAACAGGTAGGAACTCACCTTGTCAAACGTGAGTGTTTGACTTTCAGCCATTAAATGGAGTGCCTCCACAAATGACTCATACGAAGAAGGTAAGTTGTTCAAAACCAGAGCCACCATATCATCGTCGTCCACCTTTTTGTTGATGGAAGATAACTGGTCTCGGAGATCTTTCATCCGAAGTAGGTGCTCAGACAACGATCCACCTTCTTGTAACTTTACGGAAAAGAGCATATTTTTCAGGTATAAAACCCGACTCTTTTTTGACGTCTGATATTTATCCCTCAGACTAGTCCACAACGTGCTTGCCACAGTGGCATTCCGCACTTCCGGTATCAAATCATCCGACACCGATAACTTGAGAAGCAATAACGCTTCCTTATGACGTTTGTCATAATCCTCGAAGTTAAATCGTTAGTCGACTTTCATCACCTTGATTATTTTATCACAATCCCAAAATTCATGCAACCGTTAAAATTTTATGACTCCAAACATTGAAATTTGTGCCCGTTAACTTTTGTGTCTCCGGCAACGTCAAGTGTGATATATTTGCCATTTTATTATTCCAAAAGAACGGAAAATAATAAAATAATAATTTGCCTCACACTTAAAAAATATCCTTTTCCAGCAAATAATAGTAAATGAATTAATTTCTTCAGCAAATAGAATGAATACCTTTGTTTTGGAAATAATATTATTCTGCCCAAATAATATTAACTTTCCCTCACGACTTTGGAGTTGTCTTCGCTGCTCACGGATTTTGTTGTTTGCAGGTGCTGCGAGCCATGATTTTTCCCTTCCACGTGCCCACGTTTCCTTCTTTCACGACTTTTATCGCTTACGCTGACTTTTGACGCTTTCGCGATTATGCATAGGCAATTTTGAAATTCACGCATTCCTCATGGTGAAGCGCATTCACGATTTTGCCCTAGATCCGTCGGAAAAATGCGCTGTATTGTGATTCACACTGCGTTTTTCGTTCAGTTTTTACAAACTGCGTCGGCCCGCGTCAGAGCCTGCTCGCGCCTATTTTTGGTGCAAAAAACTCACGATTTTTGCCTTCGCCGTCGGCGTCCGTGCACGAACTCTTACGCCGCTTCGCCGTCGCTAACCCCTGCGCTAAGCGTCTGTCCACATTTTTGGTGATGCTGCTCTTCATTCCGTGCCGTTGTCATCCGCCTTTTTCAGTTTTTGCATTTGACTGCGTTTCCCTCAACTTGTCCTCGTTTTTTTTGGTAGCGACCCGCTTTTCCTTCAGGCTCTTTCTCCAATGCGTCGACCTCTCCTCTCGTCGACCTCTCACCGATGCCTAAGCTCTGATACCAATGTTAGAATATGCAAAGAGAAGAAAGAAAGAGAGAGAAGGCAAAGCTGCCTTTGTCTAAATGACAAAAGAGTGTATTTATTGATGAGAGAGGTGGTTATACAGTTACCAACCGAACAACTACATAACTGTTTTACATGCTATATAATGTGTTATATTTTAACATTACAATTCGCTGCCCTAGAGGGTTTGTTTACTAATTTCTAGCTGGTTTTTGATGCCCTAAAGGTGTGATTTCAGTTCGCTGCTAGGGTTTGATCACTGCTGTTCCAAAAATCAGAATTCTTGCATTTGGGTTTGAAGCCAAACCCTTATTTTCAGATTCAGTCCTAGAAAGGGACATTACATATTTTAATGTATTTCACTTCCCGTGGATAAGAAGTAGGTGAACAAGGGGGTTCTTTGGTTGATATTTTAGTCATTTTATTAACATTTACATTATTCTTTAGTATTTTTCTTATGAAGCAGACTGGCTGGGTTGGAGAGCTTTTAAGGCAAGTTAAAAGATAAAGTAAGCTTTCTAAGTTGAGGCTGGTCATAGGGAATTCCCTCCATGAGACTTTGGTGCCACCGTATGGATATAAAAGAAGTTGTTTAGGCTCATTTTTGGGCATGTTTATCTACTTGATTTTGGGGCTGATTGCTCTATTCCATTCCATCGAGAGGGCAAAAATCCTTTGGTGTGGCATAAAAACCCAATATGCCTTTTTGGTAGGTTTTCTATGATTCGTAGGGCTGAAAAACTGAAGCGAGAAATAAGGAACAAATCGTAACAAATATATTCGGGAATCTCAACGAAATTTTAGAGTTCATTCGATATTCGCAAATTTTGATTTTTTTCCATTAAATCCGCAGACATGTGGTGACTTAGAGTTAAACCTTTTGCTAAAAACATTTCGATTCTTATGTGGCCCAGTTTAAAAATTATTAAATACTCTCAGCAATCATGCAATCAGCTAAAGAAATTAGAATTGAGCCTAGAAGTAAAAATTTTTGAAACTCTTAACCAGTGAACTTCAACAAGCTTGGAAAAATAGTAATTCATCTCCAAAATTCACGAAACTTGAGTTCTTGGCTCCTAAAAATATGGAGAATAAGATAATACACTCAAATTAACCAATTTACCATCAACATATACCACTTTTCCCTCCAAGGTGGGTCGCTCCACTCAAAAAGGGAAGATAACCAACAAACTCAAAGAAATACTAACAAAGAATGATAAATATATTACTCCTTGAATGCCTCTTTGCAAAATACAATCATGGGAGAGGGTTTTCGTCCTCACCATCCTTGTGAGAGGGTTTTCGTCCTCCACACAAGCCCTCAATCAAGGGGTTTCGTCCTTGAGAGAGATAGTAAAAGGGGCTACACTAGCCAACCTTCACCAAGATATAAAATTCATAAAATCAACATATCCCAAACTAATGCCAACAACCTCTATTTATAATAAGAGGGTGGCTCCAAGTCTTGGGGCTCTCAAATGAGGTTGACCATAATTAAACTTGCTTTATTATTATTTTATTTTACTTTTTTGAGCCTATATGCTCACAATATCTTTTTTATTTTTAATTTATTGTTGGGTGCTAGGCTCACCAACAAATATAATGCCGATAAAAGAAAGAAACACAAAATTAAGTTGATGATGACATTGTTGGCTTCCTCAAACTTGTTACCTTGGGCCCCAGAGGAAGAAAAGTGGGTCGAGGTCTTCAAATGGAATTATTTTGAAAAAGGGATATGATAGTCCTCCCCTCTTGAAATTGCTTTCCCAAGCAATTGCAAGTACCTGATTCCAAACAAATCTTAGCATGCTCCTCCTTTGTAGACACCTACACAAGAAACAAATTTATTCAAGAAAAAAAAACTGATCTTTATCCATCCTCCCTCATGCCTTGTGAATGATCTAGACCAATTATGCACGGAAATGCCCTAGAGATCGTACCAGCTGGGTATGTTTTAGTGGTACGGGTATGATTACGAGGTACACCTGGGTATCTTTTTTACGCTCGTTTAACACAGTGCAATCCGTGCCGAGGACGTACCTAGGGCTTGTGGGTACGTACCCACAGAGTACCCACATTTTTTCTTTTTTTTTTAAGTGCAAAAAAATAAAATAAAAAGAGTACCCAGAGAGTACCCACAGTTTTTTTTCTTTTTTTAAAGTGCAAAAAAATAAATAAAACATGAGGGCTTTGATTGGAATTGAACTTTGGAAAGTTCGTGTGAGATTCAATATTGCCAATAGGCTCTGAAGGGTCGAGAGAGATGAAAAGGACTTCATTTGGTTGACTTACTATTTGGGGGCTTTCTTGTTGCTCCTCATGGGTCCTTTATTCTTTAGTCAATTTGGAAGGCATGGGAACAAGTGAAGCACTTGGTGGTTGGGCAGCCTATCTTCTCTTCATTTGACATTAGGTGCCAAGCCTACAAATCGATTTCGTCGAATCAGAAATATAATGACAAGATCCTTGCCTTGACAAGAGGCTGTTCTGCCCTCCTTTGGTTTGAGAAAGGAATTAAAATATTTCATGACTTTAAATGTTTTTTTAATGTCCAATGATACGTCTAACTCAAGCTTAAGGCATTAATAATGAATTATCAAATCTATAATACAGTCTATGTTATTAACTATTATGTTTTGAACATTATGAATCAATACAAACTCAAGTCTCAATTCTTGAAGTATTGGAAATTTGTTTTCATGTTCTATGAATGATTTTAAGTTGTATGGGTATTAAATAAAAATTTCAAAAAGTATGCAAATGTTTCTTTAAATTTATAATTTTATATGCATATACATATTTATATATAATATATATAAAACGTACCCAAAAGCGTATTGTACCCAAGATTTTAAAAAATTTGCTTTTTCAGCATACCGAAACCGTACACTCGTATACGTACCGTACTTGTATCCGTGCAGTCTAGGGCATGATGATCAACTTCCTCTCGTGCCTATCAAACTTCCTGTCCTCTCTGTTTGGTTGATATGCATCCATACTATCAATGACACAACTGTAACTAATCAATTTCCCTTTAGGAAGGTAATAAATGATGGTTGAAATAAAATATAGGAGAGATGGTAAGAAAAAATCAGTCATGCTTTTTTTGACTTTCTCTCCATATGTTTCCATGATGTTGCTTGCCAAACTTGAGTTTGCACACTCAGCTATGATCCACCTTTCCTGGACTGCTGTTAATTATGTTTTCCAATGAGCTGATATATGAAAAAGAGAACCATAATGAAATTCCCCTTGCTTTGCTACCATGAATCCTCCATCCTCCAAATCTTGAATTCTGAACTTTTTATTTTTATTCCCAAAGTTCAGTCCTACATCATGGTGGTTGAGGTTACATTTCCCCAAAATTTGAATCCATTGCATCCCACAAACAACTGTAACTTCAGCTGGCTTAATTTCAAGGAAAACATCACATACCTTGCACCTTCCTATGAGATTTGACAGCTGTACTATATTCTTTTTGTAAGGCATGAAATTATTATTGACATTGGTGACCTTGAAGTCTCCAAAGTTAATCATGCTCAGCCCATGCTTAACTGTAAGTTCTCCTTTGATGAATTTATGAGTGGTGCCATTAACTACGAGCATTACTACTCCATGGTCAAATAAGAAACCAATTACCCAGAAAAGTTGGTATGTATGAGTGTTAAACCAAGATGCAAAGGTGTGGGTCATTCCCGAACACTCAAGGTTGAGATTACCAATCATATTGATCACACAATCAGACCTTCTTTCCTTTTTGAAGCCCACAATGGTACCAACCCCACATATGCTAAAACAATTTTGGCATTGCACCCAAGCATCCATGCACCTTTTGCTACACCATTCATTTCTTACCTTCTCTTCACTTGGCGCAAGCTGATCATGAGGATAAAAACACAACAATATCATGGAGCGGAGCAATGCAACATAGTCATCATACCTGACCGATTGTGCATGGTGAAAACCGAACTGTATTGGCATGCTGGTAGGCAATGAAATTGAAGTCTTTTTGGACCATGAGCTGTCCCTAACCTTCTTACAACTCAGAATTTCTGAGTTAGAATCAACACTCCAAAAATATATCAAATGCACCTTACCTCCATGGACTTGCTCTTCCCTAGTGTCATCCTTGAGGGTTCCTTGCAAACCTGATTGGTCTTGTGGATTGTGGAGGTGAAAACATGGCAGCGTCATAAGAAAGAGTACATAGTTATCATTCCTTCCCAGCTGTTCATGATATCCATAATTTTGACATGGTACAATGATAGGCAATAAATCTGAGTTGTTTCTAGGTCCAGGGTTGCTTACCTTCACTTTATCATTTAGCTTCTTCAAGCTAGTAATGGTACTCATGCACAGGACTTTATTATGGCTGAGTATGTTGATAATTCTCCCATGTTTGACTGCTGTTGATAACAGTCCAACAACTTCACCAATTGTTATCCTTGGTCCTTCATGGAGAATTTCTTCCCCTCTCCTTGGCCTCATCAATTTTGTTGAGTTACCCTCAATGCATCCACTATTGTGACCCCAAAATTCTTTTCTATACACGTGTATCAGCTGAGATATAATCCAAATAAAAAGAAGTGGTTACCTTTACAAGCGTACCATGGTCTTTGGAAGGGGGTAACTTCTCACCAATTCCATCTTGGCCCATGTACATAAAGCGGTCTTCACACAATTCGGAGGTTGCATGAGAGGGTGTATGTGCTCCTTACCATTTAATGTGTTGTCCCTACTACCCCTTGGACTGTCATCAAGGTGTTCCTTCTTCTTGGTCCTTGTTTCTTCAATAATTGGAGCTTCCCCCTTTCATACTATCTCCACACCTTGATCACCTATGCTTGGGATGTTTTTGTGGCTCTTACCAAGGCCTAATTCTTCATCATTATGTTCTTTATCGATTGCTGTTATAAACAGTCCAACAAGCTTACTGTCATCATGTCTATTTGGGAAATGGGTTCCAACCATCCCTTTCTCTTCACCCTCTTGCTCATCATGCCTCTTTTCAACCCTGAATTCATCACATGCTAAAATAACATCAGTATTAACCAAACAATGATCATTAATTACCTCATAATGTTGTCCTTTCGGAACAACAATGGGAGTTAGGGCTAAATCTCCATCCTCCATGACTCCACCTCCTTCTTTGACTGTTGCTAAGGACATCTCAACAGGCTGAAGGTGCTCAATTTCAGTTTGTAATTGGGTGTTATCTACCCAATCCCTCTTACCAAACTGAAATTTAGACTTTTCCTCTCCTCCTAAATGCAAACCTGATTTTTCTCCATCATGTGTGTGACCATTAGGGCTCAAAAATTTGTCATGGGAACTTAAGAAACTTCTATCTTCAAACCCTTCTTCATATGTAGTGTCAAAACCCTAGAGTGACCTTATGGAGCGCTGACCTCTTCCTTGTTGCTTGGGTTTTGACCTTTTGCCAATTCCAACTCTTTCTATTTCCAACACCACAAACACTGCAAAAGGGAGGGCATCCCGAACCTTCTTTGGAAGAGCTCTATAGTGAAACATCAAATGTAGAGACTTGGAAGACTTTGGAGTGGCTTCTTATTTGATTGCCCTAGCTTCAACAAGTTTCTCCATAGTTAGGGCGAGGGTTTCTATTGACCTTGCTAATTCCTCTTGCATCTTCTCGAACCTTTCTAACTTGTCTTCCATTCTTCGTAGAGGTGGGAGGATGATGCTCACGATACCACCACAATGTCCCTTTTTGGGGAATCTTAGGAAATGTGGCAAGAGCTGAGAAATACAACTTAAAAATCAGATTAGTGAGCTGCTGTAGATGATTGATATAAGCTCTGCAAACTGCAATTTATGCCCTTCCTAGGGCAGTGACCTCCTTGGGAAAGTTAAACCCTTCAAAGGTGGGTTAAACCTTGCTAAAACATTTCGATTCTTATGCCAAAAATTATTAAATACTCTCAGCAATCACAATCAGCTGTTAGAAATCAGAATTGAGCCTAGAAATAATTAATTTTGGAAACCCTTAACCAACGAACTTCAACAAGCTTGGAAAATTAGTAATTCACGTCCAAAATTCACGAAACTTGAGATCTTGGCTCTTAAAAGTATGGAGAATAAGATAATAGACTCGAATCAACCAATTTACCATCGACATATACCACTTTTGCCTCCAAGGTGGGTCACTCCACTCAAAAAGGGAAGATAACCAACAAATTCAAAGAAATACTAGCAAAGAATGATAAATATATTACTCCTTGAATGCCTCTTTGCAAAATACAATTGTGGGAGAGGGTTTCGTCCTCACCACCCTTGTCGAGAGGGTTTTTGTCCTCACCACCCTTGTGAGAGGGTTTTCGTCCTCCACACAAGCCCTCAATCAAGGGGTTTTGTCCTTGAGAGAGATAGTAAAAGGGGCTACACTAGCCAACCTTCACCAAGATATAAAATTCATAAAATCAACATATCCCAAACTAATGCCAACAACCTCTATTTATAATAAGAGGGTGGCGCCAAGTCTTGGGGCTCTCAAATGAGGCCGACCACAATTAGACTTGCTTTATTATTATTATTTTTTTTACTTTTTGGAGCCTACATGCTCACCAATATCTTTTTATTTTTAATTTATTGTTGGGTGCTAGGCTCACCAACAAATACAATGCCAATAAAAGAAACAAACACAAAATTAAGCACATAATGACATTGTTGGCTTCCTCTAGCTTGTTCCCTTGGACCCATGAGGAAGGAAAATGGGTCAAGGTCTTCAAACGAAATTATCTCAAAAAAATGACATGTAATGTCCCCCTTTTCGAGGCATTTTCCATTGGGTTCGAAATAGCCTTGTATATCTGTTTTCCATTGGATCTTCTTTAGTTAAGTCAATGTGCACTTAGGATAGTTTATTATTTAATTAAAATAATAAAGTGCAAATGGTCCTAGTGTTTTTAGTTTTCCCTCCGAAAGGGAATTCGAATTTTGTAACTCCTTTCCTATAAAAGGAGATTAGTGGATCATTATTATGGTTATGCTATGATGAATTCGATTTGACTCCATGCTTGGAGTAGGGATGTATGCCCACCATTAATGCTTGTTCTCTCTTGCATGAGAGATCTATTGAAGCTGGTTTTGATATCAATTGAAGAGTTTTGGTGTGCTTTTGCAAATTGATTTGGATTATTGTCTCATTCCAGCCCTAGCGACTTTCCTTATGGTGTTTATGGACTGTTTTGCATACATTATTTGGTGTGAATCGATTAGCTGGTTGTGTGTTATTGTCTCCTAACTGCAGCGACTCCTTTGGGTAGTTCTTTGAGTGTTTTAATGCATGATTAGTGCTCTAAATGTGCAGCGAACTTGATGGTGTTTATTTACTAGCTACAGCGATTTGTTTTAAGGCAAATTGATAGTAATTTTATACACTTCAAGGTCTGATTTAGTCTGTTGTTCCTCTCTATGCTGGGCGACTTAGATTTTGCATAATTTATGGTATTTGCAGACCTTATTGGCAGTGATCTACATGTGGCATGTTTGGTAATATATTTTGATGTCTGGTTATGGTGTTTGGGCATAGATCGATTGAGTTTTTCCATAGTATTTCAGTCTTCATTCCATTGATTAATTCAAGGCAGAATTGACAGTAAATTATATGATTAGAGGGCTGTTTTTTATCCATTTACATCTTCCATACTTATCTAATATTCAGCGATTTGTTTGGAATGTTGAAATGCATGTTAGTGGCCCAAAATATACAGCGACTTCTATCTTTCTTTCATGAATAGTATGCCCAGCTATTGTGAACTAGTCTTGTATAATATTGAGGTGGTTTAAGAGTTCTGATTGCAGATTTAATATGACACATTGTTGGGTGAATTGTTTGGCTTAAGCATGAGCTTGGGATGTGATTAAGTCTCTTATTTGGGGCAGCGAACTGTGTATGAATTTTGTATGCTTATTTGGTTGATAGTCAATGCCTTTGCAGTGATCCATACACAAAGATTGGATCAGATTTTATATATATATTTCAGCGAACTTGTATGAGGCAATTAGGTACAAAAGTTGGCATGTATTTCCTTCATGTTGAGTACAGCGATCAGTACTATTGCAGCAGTTGTGTGTGAATTCATAGCAGCAGTTTATATTCAGTTTATTGTTGCATATTTGGTATAATTTGATTAAGGCCATTAAACCCCTCTCTTTGGGTTTATTGAGTCATTATTAAATAGTCATACCTGATTAGATCTAGACCCCGGTTGAGTTCAAGGCACCTTGCCTGATCCAATCGTAAGTTGGAGCTATTTCAAGGTTATGTACTTTAAATGCAATCCATTGAAAGCTAAGTTTGAAGTATAGTGCAGCCTTAATAGTGTATGAACAGTTGGGGTTTCCTAGAGAAATCCAAGTTTGTCCTAAATATCTAATTGTGGGATATTACAGGGCATGACAAAATATGTATTTTTATTAGGTTCATTTTTCAGAAGAATTTCAAAATAGATAAATACGATTATATAGCTTCAGAAACTAAATAAAATTATATGTCAATTTTTTTAGCTAGAGTAAAATAAAATAGAAATAATATTCCAAAACTGAATATGAATAATATATAATATTGTGAGAAATTTCTGTATACAACTGCATGAAATGAATTGTGTGTTAATGTTTCGGGTCTCCCTACAAGACCCATCATTAGGGAGAAAGGGTTGAAGCCAATGCTTGACCAAAGAGATATATTATGGTATGCTTAAATGATATTGTGACGAAGTGGTATTATGTTAACATGGAGGGTCGACTTCTTCAAGCGGTAATCAATTATTAATTAATTACCTAATATAACCACCAATGGTAAAAGCTATTATCATTGTAAGTATTCAAATAAATAATCAATTAATACCACGGGAGTGGTTATTATTAGGGTGGGTATTTTGATTCATGGTTAGGGATTGGATGTGAGAGCTTGTGTATTAAAGGTTTCCATGATCGGTTAAGCTTCCACCCCCTATTTAAATTATTGGGACACTTTTCAATTTCTACTCTTGTTCTTCTTGTCTTCCAAAGCCAAGATTTTGGATTTACAAATTTCAATTGGATGATTGGAGTTCAATTCATCTTTTGCGAGGGTTGTTTTACCCTGCCTCTTTGGATGTCCACCGAATGTTCTTTGATTCTAGTTTGGAAGGATCTTTTGGTTTCACCTACTTGTGGGATGCCTTAGGTATATGAGATTTCATATACACCTTGTCTTAGCATTAGTTCTCGGTGGTCTTTGGCACTTCTAAGGCTATTTCGCAAGGTCTTGAATGGTTTGAAACACGTTTGTATTCCCCTCTTATTCAATATTCTAGCAAGTTTTTTTGTGGTCTCTTGTATGTATGGTAGGAATGCTTTCTATTAGAAATTATTAATAACACTCACATGGTTTATTGTTGCGTGGGTTAGGTTGTTTGTAACACCTCATGTGTGTAATGTCCCGCTTTTTGAGGCATTTCCTGTGGGTTCGAAATAGCCTTGGAATATCTATTTTTCCCATTGGGTCCTCCTTAGTTAAGTCAATGTGCACATAGGCTAGTTTATTATTTAATTAAAATAATAAAGTGCACATGGTCTTAGTGTTTTTAATTAGAGTTTATAATTTTCCCTCCAAAAGGGAATTCAAATTTTGTAACTCTATAAAAGGAGATGAGTGGATCATTATTATGGTTATGCTATGGATGAATTCGATTTGATTCCATGCTTGGAGTAGGGGTGTATGCCCACCCTTGATACTTGTTCTCTCTTGCATGGGAGATCTTATTGAAGCTGGTTTTTGTGATCAATTGAAGAGTTTTTGTGTGCTTTTGCAAATCGACTTGTGATGTGTGATTTCTACTTGCCCTAGCGAACTCTTATGGTGCTTTTGTGATTGTTTTGAAGTGCCTTTGGCGTCATATAATCATTCTGCCCTAGCTGAAGCAAATCGATTTGATCTTCAAATTATTTGTCTAGAATATTGTTGCTTTGAAGGGGTCTAGGATTGGCGAATTTATTATGGCATGGATGAAGGCTGTAGCTACCTGTTTTGATGCAATATTTTATTGAATATCTCTCTCTAAAACTCAGCAAGGGTATGCTGATTTTAGCGACTGGTTTTGGGACTAATATTTGATGTTATAGTGATCTGGTTTTGGTTTGAACTAAGCTGCGATTTTATCCTCTGACTAGTGACTTCTTTGGGTAACTCTTTGGGTGTTTTAATGCATGTTTAAGTGCTCTAAAGGTGCAGCGATTTAATGAGGGTAATTTGCTAGCTTCAGCGATTTGTTTTAAGGCAAATGAATAGTAATTTTATACACTCAATATTTGAATTAGTCTGCTGTTTCATTCCATGCTGGGCGACTTAGATATTGCATGATTTAATGGTATATTGCAACCTTTGTTGGCAGCGAACTGTGTGGCATTGTTTGTTGGTGATAGACGCTTTTTTCTAGATGTTATTTCAGGTGTTTTGAGCTCTTAGAACAGCGATCTACATGGGGCATGCTGATAAATATAGTGTGATGTTTGATTATTATGTTTTGGGGCATAGATCGATTGGGTATTGGCATTGTCTTTTGATAATTCACAGTCCTCATTTCAGCGAGTAATACAAGGCAGATTTGGCAATTAAAGTATATGATTAGTGGGCTGTTCTTTATCCATTTGCACGTGCTGTACCTCTCTAATATTCAGTGACTTGTATGAAGGCAAATAGGTATAGAAATTGGGCATTTATTATCTTCATGATTGAGTACAACGATCAATACTATTGCAGCAGTTGTGTGTGAATTCATAGCAGCAGTTTATATTTAGCTTATTGTTGCATATTCGGTATAATTTGATTAAGGCCATTAAACCCCTCTTTGGGTTTATTGAGTCATTATTAAATAGTCATACCTGATTAGATCCAGACCCGGTTGAGTTCAAGGCACCTTGCCTGATCCAATCGTAAGTTGGAGCTATTTCAAGGTTATGTGCTTTAAATGCAATCCATTGAAAGCTAAGTTTGAGGTATAGTGCTACCTAATAATGTATTACAGTTGGGATTTCCTAGAAATCCAAGTTTGCTCTAAAATCCTAGAAGTGGGATATTACAATGTGTAATAGAAATAGGTGAGCAAATATAGGGATTATGAGTAATAGTTTGTTGAGGTTGACTCTATTATATAGGAGAACATTGTATATAAATATCTCCCTATTATACGAATAAGTCGTTAGAGAGTTTTTTATTGTGTTTTAAGCTTTGCAATCTGACCCAAATTAGTGTTTGGTATCAGAGCAGGCGTGATATCATTGTAGTTTTGGTATGGTTTGCTAATATTTAGAGGGGCAACGATCTTCTATGCCCTAAGCAATTGAAATCTTAATTTTTATATGAAATTTTAAGGCATTCTGCAATAACTAAAGTAGGTTCTCTGGGAATTTAAAGTAGTTTAAGATTTGCATCAAAATACTCCACTCTATCCATAGATGTCAACGCCTCTATATGCATCTCATTCAATGTGTGGTGCAACTATCTCGTGGAATTTATTGTTCGTGTGTATTATTTGGCATATATACTATTGATTGGTCCATGTACCATCTTCTTTCAAAATTAGAAGACTTGTTTATGTAGTTCTGAGACTTCCATGCGTAGATTTGTGCGTTGGCGTCCTTTGTGCTTCACCTAATTTTCTCTTCTATCAGATCCGCGACACTTCTGTGCTCATTTGGTTTTCATATCACACCTGATAAAGGGATGAGGCTGCTTACAAAGTCAACATCTCTCACCCGTTATTGCACAATTCTGTGCGAGGAGGATGCAAGTCATCAGACTAATGCATCTAGAGGGACGTGTTTAGCAATATTTTGTCATTCTTAAGAGTGTTTTTGAAGCCTAGACTGTGTAACCTGTTTGTTCTACCAACTTCATATGAACCCGAGCTCCAACAGTGCGCTACTTTTGTAGTATCAAAAGTGTCTTCCAAGTTTAAATACATATCATCTCATATCCGCATGCTCTAGCTGATTATTTTCTACAGTTAACACCCTCATGCATTTGATCTTTGTTTTGCTTAGCTCCTTTATCAAAAATGGTGCATTATTGATCAAAAGCAGGTATGGGATATGCAAGTCCGCCACTAGTCATCTGCCACGCAGGTCAAATCATTCACGACCCTCAAACTTTGCAAATCGTCCAATAACCAAGTCGGTCTGATAAAGAGTGTGTTTATGTCAGTTATGTGTTAATGTTTCTTCTTTATAAGTTTTAGGTTGTTCGTATAGGTGCTTAAACTCATCATAGACATTAAAAACCCATGAAATCTATTCTTTTAATTGGAGTTTAAGCGATTACGGGTCTATAAAAGTGTTAATTATAGTAAGTGGATCAATGTCACTCAATCGGTGTACAAAGTAATTGCTTTTTTAATTGTCTAATTGTAGTAGTGATTTTCTATGTTAGTTTTTGTATTATTGCAAAAGAGTTGGTCTAACTGTTCTTGTCAACGACATTGTCATTTAAACAAGTCTCAAAAGTGTCGTCAAAAGAGTCAAAGTCAAAAAGTTCAAAAACTATTTTTTTCCCTTATAGATGCATTTTTGGGGTTAATCGGCGTCCGATGTGTAATCAATATGTTATTGAGCCTCAATTTCAAATTTGCTGAGTAACTAATGAAACATTAATTGGGGGATGGAGGCACAGGAGGTTGGAGGTCGATTTGGGACATCTCGTCAGTCATGGGCCGCATTTTGGTTGCATGTTTTTTCAGTTGTGAGTTTGATTTTAGTTCAATGTGCTTCTTTTTCATTTTGTAGTGTTACTATTGATTTTATGAATAAATGGAAATTTCACATTGGGGGAAATATAACACCAATGTTCCATTTCCATTTTGCGCCAAAACGGCTAAAGTCAAGGGTAGCTGCTAGTGACAGTGGTAGTTTCAGTGACTACAATTAAGAACATTTTGTTCTTATGGATGTAATGTGAATACTTTTCTTGTTTTTGTGTGAGCAGATTCCTATGTAACCTCCGATGTAAAAATGTTGTAGGGAACAAAAACACCAGTGTAAGATAGTTCATGGATCTTGAAAAGGTTTGTGGTAGATCCAAAAACCACCATAAAGTGGATAGTTGATGTGTTCTTGTTCACATAAAGGTTTGTGGTAAACCTGTTTCAAACCATCAAAGGTTGAGCATTGCTTCTTTCATTTGTATCAAGGTCATAAGCCACGAAGACGTGCATGCCACACAGAGGTGAACTTATTGCAGTTGAGAGTGTGAAAGTTGTTTACCATGTTCGCACTAAGGGGGAATGTTATGAATTATTAATAACATTCACATGGTTTATTGTTGCGTGGGTTAGGTTGTTTGTAACAACTCATGTGTTATAGAAATAGGTGAGCAAATATAGGGATTATGAGTAATAGTTTGTTGAAGTTTAACTCCTATTATATAGGAGAACATTTTATATAAATCTCTCTTTTATATGAATAAATCATTAGAGAAGTGTTTATTGTGTTTTAAGCTCTGCAATTTGACCCAAATTAACACTTTCTTTTGTACTCTCATTAGCCTTTGTTCTTGTGTTCCTTTTTCCTCTTTTAGCCTTCATCACAATTTTCTTGATTTGCCACTTGTGATTAGAGGGATCACGACACACTAGCAGTATTCAATAGTCCAATGTAGTTCAACCGTACAACAAAATACAATACAAACAATATTGTTCATGCATTAGACCATGCAATATTATCTTCGACTATGTTCAAATTGAGAACATTGGCCTCTAACATGCTTAGATTCGACTATATAATCATAACCAACATATCTCGATTATTTGCAGCCGTTTTTGATACTCACTTCTTAGAGTCATAAAGCATTTAAGCTTGTTCATGACTTCGTAAATTTCATGAGCCATAGAATCTACAGATTCTTTGTTGATTGCGGAGCAAGGTCATCATTTCATAATGCTCCTTCACCAAGTACATCGGAGTATTATCAAACACGTTGTTATGCACCTGTATTTGACTAGTCCAATTAGACAAGTGTTGAGGATGCATCATATGTTGCACTCCAATGTCGTGCAAACCAAATGTGCATCATAGCCTAAAGCTAGCGCTCAGAGATTCTATCCATACTACGTAAGTTCGACATAGTGCCCATGTGCCCATATATCTCCACACATGACATCTCACTAGATTTATGAAATATCCCTTGTGGGATATTACTTGAAATTCACAAAATATGTATAAAATAACAATGAACTGAATAGTCATTTTTATGACAACAATATGTAGAAATAAAGAATTTTTTGCATTTTTGCAAACTAATCACTTCAAAGACTACCCAAAACCTTGAAAAACTCGAGAAAAATATATAGAACAATAAATAAGAGAGATCATTTTTATATCTCAGATTTGATTTGATTTATTTATTTTAGGGTAGAAAATGAGAGAAAAATACAGCTGATCGTAATTTCCAGAATAACAATGGAAATGAATTCTAGGGCATCTTCATGATGATAACAATCTCCAGCTCCGAAATCTCTGGAATCGGACCACAAAACCCCTCCAAAATTGCTCCTCAAATCTGGAACTCGAGTAGATAAATCCTAGAAAATAGTTCCAAATTTGAACTGAAACCCTTGATGAAAAATGGCCGTCCTCTTACTCTAAATCGAGTTCTGATTACTCTCAGATCTGATCCAAAAATCTAAATAAAGCTCCAAAATAACAAACTAGGGAGGATCTTTAATCACAAAAGAGTGCTCTGCTAGCTAGGTGTGGATCTTTCACCACCGAAGCTAGGTTCCTGTGGGATCTTACTCCACAAGCAAAGAAAGTGCAAACAGTTGCTCCAATATCAAAATAGGTGTGTGTATGAATGAATGTCCCTTTCTCCCCCAAGTGCTTCCTTTTATAACTTTTCATTGCAACAAAAGGCCCAAAAGAACCCTAATTGCCCCATTGGGTCTTTTCTTTAATTAATTAAAATAACTTAAGTCACTTTATTCCACACATGCCAAAAGTGCACTTAAGTCACCCCAACGAAGAATTAGAACATAAAGTACCATATATTCACCCATCACTTAAGTCATCGACTAAATATAACATAAAGTACCTTAGGGGAGCATCTCACAACCTTATTTCACTTAAGTCACCTCAAAGTACGTGTCCAACTCCAAAACATAACATATAAGTGAAATGAAGGTACAAACCACACCCAATAACCATCAACGTCACTAGCCCTTGGGCATAACCAAGGCTAAGACAGGATGAAAAGCCTCCTAGGCCATTTGCTCGGAAATGGGGACATTACAATTTCTCGCGCAACTTGCACAACACTAATTATTGTGCAAATACCTTGTGCAGTTTAAGGCAAAGTTGAGACATTCCCAATATTCTCTTTGTTGAATACTTTGCATAAAGGGAGCATGAACTCATTCTTAAGGAATTGCAGACACTCAAGCCCATGCCATTCCTAAACCAAGAAAACTTCTCGGTGCTTCTTGTCTTGGTCAATTAGGCCGCACCATTCACATTAGTCTCCATCTTTCCAAAGCAATATCCTCTTCTCCTCCACCATTTCCTTTACAAAATGATATTGTACATCAATGTGCTTTTTACAAGAGTGATGCTCGGGGTTCTTTTCCAAATAGATTGCACTCTGGGAGCTATAATTTTTAAATACAACCTTTTAGAAACCCGAACATAGAAATATCTAGAGCCAAACCGCTTCCTTGGTTGTGTGAGTAGTTGCCATGTACTTAGCCACAGTGGTGAAAATTACACTTGCTTGAAATTATATATCTCGATAGAAAGCCATGTAGACACATTCTAGCTTACACCGGGATTAAGTTGAAAACATACGCATTGATGCCCACGGGAAGAGGAATGGGCATAATGTCTTCCATAGCAAAATAACTTGGAAAAAGGGACATTACATATCCAAACTTTCGCTCTTTGAACCATCAAAAACATTTGCCACAAGCCACCAACATCAACTTCTTAGTGTGACATGGGAACAATAAGGTCTTACTCTTGGATACAATAAGTACCCAAACCAATTTTTAAAGTTGTGTCATAAGGATTGAACACATAATGCTCTTTGGCCCATTCATCTAATAGGAGGTTAGGCTTTGAAAGGGAGTAGTGGCTTGTTGTATTGACATTGACTCGTTTTCTTCTTCTTCTTGAACTATGCTGTTTGAATTGAGGGGGTAGGGTCATAGGACTCAACATGATAGGATGATATTGGCTCAGCTCTGATTGTAAACCTTGTGTCATATCTGGTTCTTAAGAGCATGTGAGACCAATCAAAGGACAAGTACTTTCCTACCTTAGTTGTGAAATCTCTTGACAAGCAGAGGGCAAAGAAAGGAGGTAAATCAATGACTAATATGTCTTGAGTGATGGTCAAATTAGGACAAGCATGAAGGGTTAACTCAAGATTTTTTATGACTCCTAATATTTTGACTGTTGCGATCAAGTTGTAAAACACCCTTAGAAGTTGGACTGTACTCAATTCCTAAAATGTATGTTATTTTCTTGGGCATTACAAAAGTACTAGCACCTAAGTCTATCATGCAATTATGTACTAAGTTCTTCCCCACAATCAAGGATATATAGAAGGGTGGTGGTTTCTTGACTTTACTTGTTCATCCTTGGGTTGGCATAAGCTAACTGAAGAGTTTGGCCTATGCATAGTTGGCTCAGCTGCTGACAATTGCTCCAAAGCTTCTTGCAAGAGATCCCTCACGGGAGAGGATAAACAACGCATCCCACATAGTCGCATTCAAATTTGTCTTCTTCATTTGCCTTACAATATTCAAATGAATACATGTAGTCTTGAGCATCATAGGTGTTGAGGATTCCTTTCTTGCTTGCTCTATCAGTGGAAAAGATGTCCTTGGTTGAGGAATAATTTCTTCTATAGGAACATACCTGTTAGAAATATTTGATTGCTTTCCTTTTCCCAAATCTACACGAGTTCTTTCTCCTTGGGATGAGGACTATCTTGCACAGGGAGAGGGTGAAGGAGCAGTCCCTGGTTGTCTCTTCTTTGACCTTGTGTTATCAGCAACATGGAGTTGCGGTCTACTTGAGCTATCAACAATTTGGTTGACTGCACAAAACTCATCAGGACTGCAAAACATGAAATTTAGCTCGGGGAGCTTCTTGGACCTCACGGGAGATGATAAACAATGACAATAGCAACCATCAATGACGATTAGCATTTGGAGCCTCCATTAATGACTCTTATTGATTTAAAGAATTTTGCACCACGAGGGTTTGAAATTGCACACCCTTTGCACAACTATTTTGATTGTGAGGTTGGTTGCATGGGAAACACCACTCGAGCTTCTTTAAACCCTGGAGGAGCAAACTAAAAATGCCAATAGCAACCAAAAGTGATCTGAATATTTATGGCAGCAAAGGAATCCATATGACAGTCAACAATATCACCACTTAGCCCTAACAACGACCTGATTTTTATTTCCTAGGGAAGCTAACTGTATAGGAACTTCACATCAACATACAACCATGCAAAAGAGCTGAAAATGCTTCCAAATAATTAATTCAACCACGACAATATTTATTAATCCAAATTACTCCAAAATAATAGAGAAAATAAGTGATCACATGTAGTTGTAATTAATTTTAGGACAATTGTACAGCCAAAACTAAGGGCTGGAAACTATAGATAAATTTCTCCAAATATCACCAAAATGCATGTTCGACCTTATAAAATATGAAGAACACTAATTTGTGCCCTAGATGGCACTAAACTCAACCCCAATGAAGAACAACTACATAAAATCACTTTGAAGTTCCAATGTGACCTTCGTGTGAGATCACCCTTGCACACAAGAGGGTTTTCGTCCCCTAGTGTGATCTATTGAAGGGTTTTGTTCTCAATAGTGAGCAAGGAAGGGTTTTTCGTCCTTGATGGCAAGAAGGAAGCTACTTGCTCCACCTCCAAGAGAATTCAATATCCAAAATAACATAATCCTCCTTTAGCAAGTCGAACCACCTTATATAGGCCTTGAAGATGCCAATAGGCAAATAAAATCCTCTAGAGAGGCCAACCCCCTCTTAATGAAGGAAAAGAACATTAAAATCACCATGTAGGCCTCCCACAAGATCGACTTGCATAATAAAGAAATAGAAATCCTCCTTGCATTGTTTGACAAGTCTTCCACCACCTAGTCTAACCACTTAATGCCATGATTAGTAAATAAACTAATTAATTACAAAAGTACAACACTTACAACCATGGCGAGTTCCCCTTCCTTGCTCCTTGATGCCCATGGGAAGATGAATGGGCATAAGGTCTTCCATAGCAAAATAACTTGGAAAAGGGACATTACATATCCAAACTCATAGAAGCCAAAATCATCTTTCCTATCAAGTACTCTTCTTGGGTAGCAAACTTAGTTCTTGTTAGGAAGAAAAATGGGGAAATCGGGCTTTGTGTGGACTTTAGAGACCTGAATAGAACCTCCCTTAAGGATCACTATTCTTTGCCCTCCAAGGAACAAATCTTACCGATAGTAGCGAGTGGATTTGCGAGGTTCTCACTTTTGGATGGTTACTCCGGTTACAATCAAATCAGGGTCAAAGAAGAATATCAATACAACTTTCACGACTAAATGGGGAACATATGCCTATGAGAAAATGCCATTTGGACCAATTAATGCTTGGTCTTTACTTTTCGAGAGGGCCATGGATTTTTTTTCAAGGGCTTCATAAACATGTATTCTAGAGGTGTAGGGAGTTTGGAGTCTCACTCAACCCAAATAAGTGTATCTTTGTTTTACCACAAGGTCATGTGGTATCAAAAGAAGTTATAGCTATCAATTCGGAAGGAATCTCAACCATCCTTGCTCTCTCTTTGCTAGCACATAAGAAAACACTGCAGACTTGAAGTCTTTGCTTGGCAAAACTAATTCTGTAAAGAAATTCATTTTTACTTTGCAGGATTGGTTAAACATATAATTCATTCTTTATGGGTGTGTTCTCTATGGTGCATTGTTTGGGGGCCCTCCCTCTTGGACACAGATTGGGCTTCACGAGAGGATTCAGACTCTCCTCCTTCGCCGCTTCATCAGATGCAAACAGACAGTCCCCCAGCATATTATTTTGGCAGAGTTTGGAGCCCGACCTTTCCGTCTGGAGACTATATTTGACATATCAACCTTTCTTCACCGTATCAGGAGGTTTGGTGATCTTTCTGATGAGCAGGATAGGTATCCGTATCTCACTTATTGTTCCTCTGTGAGTATTGCCCAGGTTGTGGGCGTTGTTGGTTTTCCGAGACTTCTGCCTTGTTGGATTTAGTTGGTATCCAGATTGATCGTCTCCCCCCTTTCAAGTATTCCCTGAATGCTCCTAGTCATCTCTTGCCCACCAAGCAAGTGTTGAGCAGTCCATTTGGGAGAATATCTACGGGAGCTTCATTCGGACTACTTGGGTGAACCTCTCCGGGGGTTTCGCCCTAAGATAGCCTTTTATGCGAGAGCACTTTTTGAAATCGAGAGATGGACTCATCGTCCGCCCTTAGTACACCTCTCATCACTTTGGGTGCATGCCCTTCGTATACCCTGCAGGTCGGTTTCGAGTCGGCTCCCACCGGACTTCGGTATGGCCAGTCACCACATTGATCGGGGGAGGACAAACTTTGTAGGTTACGTAGCCTTTAAGAGGTGGGGACCGAGACTCATTTCATCTTCCGCTGCCCCATCTACTATGAGATCAAAGGGACGATTTCACTGTCTCTTCAGAGGGATTCGGACTCTCCTGTCTTCTTGGATATATTGACCAACGATGTCTTGCCCTCTACATCCGTGAGTCTTTCTTTGCTCGGGACGATTCTTCATCCCCGTTTGAGAGTCATCCCCACGAGATGAATTGACCTTCTTTCGGTTCTACCTCGCGGGTGGAGGAACTCAACGACAAAGCCTTTTCGACCCGGATCTGATGCATAGATCGGGATTCGTCCCGATTGGACCTTCACACTTCCCTCGATCTCCACCAGCGGGAATCGGATGCACACACGTACGAAGGGCAACCCGGCTCCATTCGTCCCCCTGGCCGTTGCTTGATCTCGGATCTCAGTAGGGGAGGAGGTTTTCGCCCCTCTTTGGGTTGCTGGGTCTATCGGGGCTTCTTTTCGTCGGCCTCTAATGTTAGGAGGGATGTGGCTACCATTCCTGAGAAGACCATTGGTCCTCGTTTGCCCCCCACCCCTTCATTCCCTTCTTTGCTTCTCTCGTCTTTCTCACCCGCTTGCTCCATTGCCTTGCTTGTGGGGGTATTGGTTTTGGGTTTCCTCTCTGCTTTGTCTTTTTTTATTTTTTTTATTTTTGGGAACTCGTTTTGAGTTGTCCCCACTTGCACTTTGTATATTGTTTGGGCTGCAGTCCCATTGACCTACTTTTGTGGTTATTCGTTGGACATTAATATATTTATCTTATCTTATCTTTATTGTAATTTCGATAATGCAAGGCTTTCTTGGATTTTAAGATCTCGATTGGGCTCTCAAACGTGGTATCTATCTGAAGACTTCTTCCAACTATTACCCTCAAGGTAATGAGTGCGCTAAGTCGACCACGAAGAACTTGATTAGGATAATGAAAAGGACTATGGAGATGAACTAGAGGCAGTGGCATACAAAGATCAAGAATGCTCTTTGGGCTGATAGAATCACACCCAAGAGAGCAATAGGTAACTCTCCTTTTGTTCTTGTATATGGTAGAGAGGCTAGGCTTCCATTATCTCTTGAATTGCCTTCATTAGAACTAGCCCATCAATTGGAATTGGAAGGAGCAGATGAGAGAACGATTAGGATGACCGAGCTGGTTGAGATAGAAGAATTGAGGCGGTTTGCCATGATTAGGCTAGAAGAACATCAAAAGTTGACCATGCGATGGTTTGATAAGAAAGCCAGAATGCAGAGCTTTAGAAAAGGGGATCTTGTTTTGAAGTGGACATAGATAGGGCCAAACCGGGCGACCCTCCAAATTTAATGCGCTTTGGAATGGGCCATACATTACCTTTGGAGTGGGCCATACATTATCACAACTTGTAAGCAAGCCGATTCATTCGAGTTGTCAAAACTCGATGGGGAGGTACTCCAAATCCCAATCAATGGGATTTACCTTAAACCATCTTGTTGAGCGGATCGGGTGCCATCTTGTACATAGTAGTTAGTTGTTCTTGTGCTTTCCCTTTCGTTGTTGTTTCGTTTGTTGGAGGGTCCTTTTTGTTGTTTCTTGTTTTGTGATCATTGATTGAGTCACCCTCCCTCAATCCTTTTGTGGTGATCTTCCTTGAATAAGTGTTATGTTGCACAAGTGGTTGGTCCCATTTGCAACTCCCATAGGTTAGAGAGGCCACACGGAAAAGAAATGAAAGTTGTGGCAGCGAAGTAAAAGCCCATGGATCAAAAGAGTAGCATATTGTGGAAACCAACAAATCCACGAAACAAAGAAAAAGGGTTACATGGCTATGATGGTCACTTTCCGACAGAATGACAAGATAGATGCCGACTCCATACCCAATGGATATACAAGGCCACCGATCAATTCATCTAGCAGGAAGATGCCCCCTATAAGTCACCAAACTATTACCCAATAAGCACCCATGCTTACTCAAACAACTTAATTCATATCCTAGACTCGGGCGACGTCAGGTTGAAAAGCCACGGAAGGAGGAAACAATATTTGCTACTAATGAAGGAAGCAATTTACTGCGAAAATTAGAAAATCTGCAAAACAAACCAGATCCATGGAGATATATACCGTGGAGAAGGAAAGCAAAGCCGTGCAAAGTTGCAGAGTGAAAAAGGGAGTGGAGCGCGGAAGAAGCAACGAAAGCCGTGGGACACAAGAAGAGTCTGTGGGGAAATTAAAACCTGCTCAAGGTTGGAGATCTGCAGACAAAGTAAAATCCCGGAGCGAAGGATAAGCGATCAAGGTGAAAGCTACAACAAATAGAGGACTATGCGAAATAGTATGAGCCGTAAATTGAGGAAGCGGAAGGTTGCGGGATGCGAAGTCAAAGTTGCGGAACAAGAAGGAAATCGTGAATCAAGGCGGAGGCCGAGAACAAAACCGTGGATCATTTAAAACCCGCCAAATAATGTTGGAAGTTGTGGAAGACAAATTGGAGGTTGCGGATCATCTAAAATCTGCTGAATGAAGTAAAGCCACACTTGACTCAATTTGAACATGCAACCACCCTTTGTAATGTCCCCTTTTCTAAATTAAAAATAATTAATAATATTTTAAGTTGGGCCCAGCCAATTCTTATTTTGGGACAACTTCATATTATTATTATAAAATAAAAAGTATTTTTAAATACTATGAGGTTAGTCTTCTTAAGGGAAGATTAAAAAGTGCATTGGGCTTCTAATTCATCCTTGGCGCCAAAAAGGAGGATATAAAGGTGGATCAAATGGCCTAAGAAAGGTTATGCATGTTTATTTCAAAGATTGATATCTTGGGTTTGTGCACGGTGTGCCCTACTCTCCACTGAAGACGAAGACCTTTGGTGTGGCTCAACTTTGAGGATGAAAACCCTCAATTGTCACAACACTTTGGGACGGAAACCCTCATTTTTTGCATTGGTGGCTTCATACAGAGTCACTGTTTGGAGTTAATTGGCAAATTTTTGGAACAAGGTGTTTATCCGTGCTTAGGGCACTCCTACTTCAGCTAGGGCATGCTTTTGGGGGCTGCCACATTCATTTCCAGCTTGATCTACCCATTTGGAGATTTCGGGATCACTTTTCAGTGGGTTTTCATGGTTGGAAAATTGTGATTTCACTTTCATTGGATAGCTGGTCTCTTCAAGATCATTTTGAGCTTTGGTTTGTGTTGAAACTCCAAGTATTGATGGAGTTATGAATTTTAGAAGTTTCAGCTATATTTGCACTTGAAATAAATTTATAAAATACATATTTGCTCCAGATTTCATCTTACTGGATTTATTCAGTATTTGTGATATTTCTATGTTAATTTTCAGTCCATATTGCATGTGAATGATTGTTCCTAAGTGCTGGTACAGTTTGCTGCCCTAAAGGGATATTAATTAATGTTCTAAGCTGATTTTGATACCTTAAAGTGTAATTTCAGTTCCTTTGGTAGGGTTTTTAATATTGTTGGATCTGCTGTTATAAAATCAGATTATTTTCATTTGGGCGTTGGTTTATTTTCAAATATAATTCTTAGGGTTTGTGGCTAAACCCTGATTTTGGTTTAAGCTCCGAGAAAGGGACATCACACCCTAACAACCAATATTAAATCTTGAGCGGAGCAATTCTCATTACGAGAAGATTGATAGAGCGTGATTCGAGCAATCCCATGTGCCCATACTTGGTTTGCAAAATTGAATGCCGATTAACTCGTAGTGGTTGGCAGAGTGGCTGGTTTTCTTCATTGCTGGGGCAATTTGATCCCCTCTCCTCTTTTCTATAAATATCTAATGTCCCCTTTTCTGAATTAAAAATAATTAATAATATTTTAGGTTGGGCCCAACCAATTCTTATTTTGGCACAACTTCATATTATTATTATTAAAATAAAAAGTAAAAGAAAAAGGAGAGATTATCTCTCTTTAGAGGGAAACAAATATTAAAAAAGAAATAGAGTCCTACATGGAGTGGTCTAGAGAGAGAAAAGTAACGGCTATAAAAAGCAAATGATGGTGGCTCATCGTGGACATCATCTTATGAATTATATACTTCTCTTTTGGAAATTGGAGCATTGAGCTATGAGTTTCACCCCTTTGAGGATGAAAACCCTCATTGGATCTGTTGGGATGAAAACCTCTTGATCACAACACTTGGGGATGGAAACCCTCATTTGTTGCATTGGTGACTTCATCTAGGAGTCACATTGGAGCTTCAAAATTCAGAATTTCAGAACGGCAAGGGTTTCTATCAGTGCTAGGGCAGACATTCCAGCTAGGGCACGCTTTTGGGGGCTGCCACATTTATTTCCAACTTGATCTACCCATTTGGAGATTCCGAGATCACTTTTCAGTGGGTTTTCATGGTTGGAAAATTGTGATTTCACTTTCATTGGATAACTGGTCTCTTCAAGATCATTTTGAGCATTGGTTTGTGTTGAAACTCCAAGTATCAATGGAGTTATGAATTTTAGAAGTTTCAGTTGTATTTGCACTTGAAATAAATTATAAAATACATATTTGCTCCAGATTTCATGTTGCTGGATTTATTGAGTATTTGGGACATTGCTATGTTAATTTCCAGCCCATATTGCATGAGAACGAATGCCATTGAGTGTTCTTTACTGATTCGTTGCATTAGGAAGACTTGTTTATTTACTTTCAACTGCTTTTAATGATGTATGATGCCCTAAAAGTGTAATTTCCTTTTCGCTGATAGGGTTTTTAATATTGTTGGATCCACTGTTATAAAAATGAGATTATTTTCAGTTGGGTTTTGTGTAAATTCCTTGTTGGTGTGGTTCAACCTAAAAGCGGGACATTACAAAATATAATTGTATGGGCACGAGTAGAGGGCTTTTCTACGTAAGTTTTAGAGCTTTGCCCTTTTAAGCACTAAGTTTTGCTAATAGACCTCCGTAACGCATTGTAAAAGTTTTCACGTGCCTTTGGCCCTGTGGGATTGTGATTGACTAAGTTTTGATAGTTTACAAGTGTGATATCTTTCTTTTGAATGCATACGCATTTGATGTGAATATTTCAATCCTCTTACTGCAACATTCGGTCTTGTCATGATCATTTATTTTGGAGTTTTATGCGTATTCTTTTGGAACTTCACATGCTAAGTTATATCCGTGTCTCTTAGAGTTAGAATTGAACCCTATTTTAGTTTGGTGCATCACCTTTCTTTATTTCAATATTCCTCCTTCTGAACCTTGGTCCTTGGAAACCTTAGGTTAGAATTAGTTAGTAGTAGTTTGTAGTGCTGGTTAGATTAGTTGTAGCGAGCTAGAATAGAAGGAACCAACTTTCTCTGGAGATTGACCTTAAAGGCGCCATTGTCCCACACTTTGAAGGTCATTCCATGTTTCATTGAGGTGTTGAGCTCGGCCTCAACAAAGGGTGCAATCTCAGGTGACAACAATTTTGGCACGCCTGGTGGGACACGTTTGAGTCACTTATAGCTCATTTTTGATCATCTTTCACTAAGATTGGTGTTGTATCTTAGTGGCATTTGGCCTTTTTGGAGGCATTATTTCAACACATCTGACGACTCCCAAATCCAAATCTCTGGTTCAAGCGAGGGCTAGTGTGCATTTTTCATGAGAAGAATACAAACAAGGCAAAGTTTGGCTAGAGGAGATCTTGTTGAACACCTATAACTCTCACCAAGGAGAAGAAGAAAGGGAAGATCAACTTAGAGAACCCCATCACCTCCCAACAAAAGTTTTTCCACTCCTCTTGGTAGACCCTACTCTTTTCCCCTTAGAAATTTAAGGCCTATCCCTTTCATGGCTCATCAAAGAAATTTACCTTTTGTAAACCTTCAATGGGGGGGTAGTCCCTTAGCTTTAGTTGCCCATAATGATATACAGGTCGCTGCCTTAAAAAGCATTCCATTTTTATTGGCAAAAACCTAACCACTCCTAAAGAACACATCCAGGATATTTCTAATGCGTGTTCAGTCCATTTTGTAACTAAAGATGATGTAGCGGTGAGACTTTTATCTTCATCCCTCAAAGGAAACATACTACAATGGCACAAAAACTTGTTGTCAACCTCAATCCATTCATGGAACGAGCTTGGAAAAGTGCTTTGCCAATAGTTTGAAGATAAGATAAGATAATTATATTAATGTGCAACGAATGACCACAAAAATTAGGTCAATGGGACTGCTCATTGATCAATGCAAAAGGTCTTTAGAAGGAGACCAAGGGGTCATCCAAACAATAAAAGGAGAAAGAAGAAGAAAGAGAGGAAAGGAGGAGAAGCAAGAGTCGTCGTGGCCGGGAGAGTGCAAATGGATGGAGTTGAAGAGGAGGACGGGAGAATCCCACAAGCGACATTGTCACGTAGCATCCGAGGCCGACTGAAAGTAGCTAGCAATATGCTTGTCCTATAACTGAAACTGTGGGAAGACTGGGACGTTGGTGTCCGAAAGAAGGGCGAGCAAAATGGGCCCTATACGTTATCCTGGATGGACGCGACCTCAGAGAGGACCCCAACCAAGTGCGATCATGAATACCTCTGGACTGGGAGGTAGCCCCGGGTCCTGACAGATCTGGTCTGGGAATCTGGGCTGGTATCGAAGTGCCTCTTGATGCCCCTCACCGAGGGAAGCACCGTAAAGAAAGAAGTAATTTGTAGAGTAGCAGCTCAAATCTGTCTGGGAGGAGATTGATGGGTCTCATTCCGGAGCCTAAGAGCCTCAGTAGGTAGAGAGCAAGACATCGCTGATCACAATACTTGAAGAAATCTGCAAAAGTCGGATGCTCCCGAAATAAGCAGTGGAATCTCCCTCGATCTCGTAGTAGATAGGACACCTGAAGATGAAGTGATCCTCCGTTTCGATCTCTGGAGAGAACAAAGCTGGAAAATCCTCTCAGAGCGGTCCAATTGGTGTTCCTCCGTGCAGAGCTTGTGAGAGCCCATGTTGGGCGATATACCCGGTCCGACTGATAAGCCTGTTTGTGATCTCAAGAAAATGTGCAACATAGAAAGCCATCTTAGGGCGAAGACCATCCAGAGGGCTGATCCAAGTGTGTTGGATGAACTGCTGTAAATGTCTTCTTTGATAATCTGTGCAGATCTTGCTTACCCGAGTAAGAGGTGGGCAGGTGCATCAAGGGAGTATTTGTAAGGTGGGAGACGGTCCATCTGAATCTTGAGAGATCCGAGAAGATGCGAGACTCAAAGCATAGCGGCGGGAGCGGCCACTATGATCAGAAAGAACAATAGCCTTGAGGAACGGTAGGCGAGGTAGAGATACCTATCCCTTCCAATGGAAGAGCCTGAGAGACCTCGGATGCGATGCAAAAGCAAAACCAAGCTAAATATAGTCTCCAATCTAAAGGGATGAGCTCGAACTCGGCCAAGATGATATTATGCGGAACTCTCTCTGTACTTGATGATGCGTCTGAGCATGAGGATCTGGACCGCCAATGTAGCCCAATCGGAGTCAGCAAGGATGGTCCCCAAACCTCGGAACCATAGAGAACCGTGGGTCGCACAAGAGAATTCAAGAGAGACATCTTCGACAAGATGTCTTGGAAGTGGTGACGGAAGCAGTCTCTCCAAGATTGCCAAAGAGCTGAAAGGCAAAGTCAAAGTTGAAGTGGGGACCGATAAACAAAACTCCCGAGATAAATGTAGGAGCGGTGATCTCAATCTCCTCCCACGGTAGAAGAAATGGTTTTACCAAGGTTAACCGTCGTTGTCTATGGTCACTATAGAGGGCTAAGGTGTTTAGGTGTCTCTGCAGCCCCTCCGCAGAAGAGGCAAGGAGGACAACGTCATCCGCAAAAAGGAGGATGTAGATCATCACCTGGTGAAGAGGACAACCGTCACCTTCTTGGATAAGGTCCCTGAGAAAGTCCTCCAACTTGTCAATGTAGATACCAAACAAAGTAGGTGAGAGGGGGCAACCTGCTTAACCCCTATAGTACTCCTGATAAAATCAGAAAAACCGGCAGCAGTGTGAAGACGACCAAGAACATCCTCGTACAGGCGCATAATGACAACAAGAAGGGTTTTGGAAATACTGATACCACTGAGTCATGGAAGAGAGCCGCATGCAGGGCAGAATCAAAGGCTTTAGAAAATAAGCGAAAAGCAAAAAGACCATAGAGGATTGGTGACGAGCCTCTTAATGATGGCTCAAAGAGTGAGGATGTGGTCAATAGTCTGGTAAGTAGGCCGGAACCCCGCTTGCCCCTTGGCTTTGCAATGGTGTTGCTCCAGGAACTCGGAAAGCCGCATGTGGAGGACCGTGGCATAGAGCTTGGAGAACGTGTGGCCAACCATGATTGTCTGTAGTTATTTGGGTCGGAAGTGGGACTCGAGTTGTGGATAGGATGAATGATATGATGAGACCAGGACTTGAGAAACCTGTATTTAACATGACTTTGATTAAAGAGATCAACCAGGTAAGCAGTAAGAGTGTCCAAGCCGTGCTTGAAAAATTCCGCTTGGAAGCCCTCCTCATCAGCTGCCCTGCTACTGTTCATGGCTAAAATGGCTTTCTTCACATTCGTGTAAGTAAACATCGGCCAGGAATATCATAAAGGGTGGAAGTATGGGTGAACATGGAATTGGGAGGTAAGTCCTGGGGTAAAGAGGAATGGCGGGGAAGAATGGTACGCCAGAAACGTTTAGGGGAATACATAAGAGAAGCACGGAGCTCAAATCGGCGGCGAGAGATGAAGGTGCGTTTCTTGTGGCGGAGGAGACGGCGGTAGTCGGATTTGAGGGATGGGAAGGAGGGGAGAGCGTGTGTAAAAGCAAAGCGAAGCTGCCGGTGAAGGGCTTTGCAGTCATCATCGTACCATTGGTTCATGGGGCAAGTCCTCATAGATGGAAGGGTGGGAGTGAAGTGGGGAAGGAACACTGAGCAACACCGCGAATGGCAGAGGAAAGGGTATCAAACATCACACTAGAGGAGAGTAAGGCAAATTGGGGTGAAGGGGAAGAAGCTGACGAAGGTGAAAAGAGAAGTCTCTAGGGTCACCTTCATCAAACTTCCAGATGCTTATGACGAGGCGGTGGGGGGGTCGGGGAATGGGGGGAATTACTTGTAAGGAGAAGGAAAGGGTCGCATGGTCAGCAAGCGAGACAATATTTCCTTGTTAGAGCAACTATGAACTATTAAGAGAGCTCTTACTAAACTAACGACCGATTTCAACTTCAAATTTGAGAGAACTTGGAATAGGATCCCAATTGCTCTAAAACCAACTCCTCAAGGTGTATATTTATATTTCTTAAGAGGTCTTAATTCTAATATTGTAGTAATGATCCAATCTATGAGAGCTGCTTGATATTACGTGATGCATACACAATATTATTAATAAAAACTAACACAATTTGGTCCAAGAATTCATGGAACATAGGCTCATGAAAGTAGGTGCATGGGTCAAACCAAAGGTACGAATGTGAACTTGTATTTCCCATATCTGGTCATGAAAGCGGTTTAGGTACATCCTCTTCTTTTATTCTCGGTTGATGGTACCCTGATCTGAGATATATCTTGGAAAACATAAAGAATCCTTTCATTTGATTGAATAAATCATTCAATCTTGAGCGAAAAGGTATATGTTTCGATAGTTACCTTATTAAACATTTTGTAGTCAATACATAGTCCAAGGGTTCCATCTTTCTTTTTGACAAAAACGCGAGTGCACCTTAAGGAAATAAACTTGGGATAATAAGGCTCTTTTCCGGTAGCTCATGCAAATGTAGTTTAAGATCTTGTAATCCAACAATATTATCCTGTAAGGAGATTTTGAGATAGGTTTTGACCTAAGGATTAACTATATGGAAAACCAAACTTCCCTTTGGGGGCATCCTTGGCAAGACATCCGGAAATACATCCTTAAATTAGTGAAGGAGAGGGTGGTCTTCAATGCTAGACTTGGGGTCATCCTCGAAATCTTCCTCTTGCACAACACAAAGTTTTCACCCTTTTATGACTCTCTTCTTAGCTTGTATGGTGGATAAGGTTCTAACCATCGCTGGTCTGAAGAACTCCTTGTAAATTTATTGATTTTCCAAAGTCATCTCACACTTAAATTCTTTTATTAGAACAATCAAAATTTGCATGTCTTGGCCTAAACCAATCCATGCTTGATATGATGTCCTATGAAACAAGCTCAATTACATGGAGGTTGATTGGACGAATAAGACCCTTCTTTAAGAACTCATGCGTTAACCGCAACTTAAATGTTTGCGATGCATTGGTATATATTTTGTAAGTAGGTTTTGAGATAGGTTTTGAACCCGGGATTAACTCAATGGATAAATCGTACTTCCTCTTTGGGGCAGCTTTGGAAAGACATCTAGAAATATATCCTTAAATTTTTGAAGGATTGGGTGGTCTTCGATGCTAGGCTTGGGGTCATATCTTGTAAATCTTCCATAAAGCTTACACCTTTTTGACTTTCTTTTTAACTGCATGCGTGAGATAAGGTTCTCACCATCATGGGTCTATCAATTCCTTCTAAAGCTAGTGGATTGCAAAAGTCATGTTACACTTTGATTTTCTTATTAAAACAATGAAAATTTGCATGTCTTGGCGCAAATCAATCCCCTGTTTATATGATATCATATGAACCAGAGCTTAGTCACATGGAGGTTTACACGAGTCTTAATATTTTTCAAGAACTTGACACTTTTTACAAACTTGTCTACACTAAGTGGTGGAACAAAATGACCACCTTGCTACATCTACTTGCCTTTGTATTGACTTCTAGATTCTACAACATAAAGGTCCTTTATTTACTAGGGAGGATGACACCATACATAGATGTGGAAGTCAGTGAGATATATATGTTGGCATCATCTAGGCTCTTCCCTGATCCTGTGGCCGAGGACATGGTTATGATAGAGTTTTCCAATTTCATAAAGCAAATATAGGTAATAGCCTTCTTGTTCTTTGAGATCAAATACAAGATGGATGCTCATATGTGGTGGTACCTCCATGGCCACGCATATGTGTTGCTGCAACATCTTACAATCAAGGTCTTAGCTGCAGTACGTTTTTAATTTTTTTAATTCTCTTTTCTTTTTTATTGTAATTTTTTAGTTTTTTAAAATTCAAGTTTGAGTGTTTAATTTTGCATTGACTTTTCCTCAATAGGTTGCGAGTTCATCTTCCTCTGAGTGCAACTAGAGTACATATACCTTCATCCACTCACAGAAGCGCAACAAGTTGGGGGCTAAAAAAGTTGGAGATTTGGTATACATACATTCCAACTTGTGCGTTCTATTCCACAAGCAATCGGATTAAAAGGAAGGGTCAACAAAACATTGGGATATTGATTCAGAGATAGTTAACTTGGATGCTTCCATTTCCCACCTGACATTAGATGAGGAGGGATTCAAAACTTCTTTGGCACCGTGAGACCTACATGCACAAGAGGGTGCTATTGGTAGTGGCCCTAGTGGGAGTGGTTTGATTCCACTTGTTTCTAATGAACCACATAATGATGATGTTGATGCTCTTGATGAAGAGGAATATGATGAATATTGAAAGATAGTTTGAACTTTGATCATTGGTGTAATAAATTGAATTTAATATATCATGACATTGTGTTTAATTTAACTTTTAAGCTTTTAACAAATTATGAGTTGTCTTTTGTGGTTATTTAACTTAAAAGTTATTGTGTTTCATATTGTAATGTTCCCTTTTCAGGGCATTACTAATATATTTGTTCATCTCTTTTATTTGCATTGTAACCCCTTGGCATGCCTAACGCTACAAGTGGGAGTCTCTAGTTAGTTTAAAAATGTGCACATAGGTTAGTTACTCTTTATTATTTAATTAGAAAATAATAAAGTGCACATTAAGTGAGTCTTTTAAGTATTTTAATTAAGTTTTATGTTTTCCCTCCAAAAGGGAAGAGGTCAACCATTTGAATGTTGCACCCCTTATGTTATAAAAGGAGGTTGCGTGGCCATCATTGGGGATGTTGATTTGATCATTTATGTCTCTCCATGCTTGGAGAAATGGGATGTATGCCCTAGCTCTTCATTGTGCTCTCTCTCTCTCATTCGATTTGGAGGTGAAGTAAATCTGATTTTGTTAAGGATCCATTAGTGTGTGTTGCATTTGTGGTGTGGCGAATTGCTTGAGAAAGAGTTCCTTGCCCTAGCGCATTTATTTATTTATGATTTGATGCGCTAGGGCAAGGAATACTTGTGAAGATCTCAAGCAGCAACCTACTTTTAGGGTGAAATTAGGGTTTTGTGTTTGTTGTGCGAAAACTAATTTTGGAATATTATTTTTCATATTTTCGTGGCCCAAGATCTAACATTTAAGCTCATTTGGACTTTTGTAGCAAAAGATATGAATTTTTGAAGTTATGTTGTAGACAGGGTTTTTAAATAATTTCCAGAATTATTTGGCATGTTTTTTGGTGATCATAAAGCAAGATCTGCAAATCTGATTTATTTATCTTTTATTTCTAAGCAAGGGAGGTGCTTTTAGTGTGTTTGGAGGCCGGGAAAAGTGCTGGAAATATTTTATTAATTTCTTCTAACCCTAGCGCCCAGATCTGGAAATTTAAGTGCTATTTTGAAGGGGTTTTAGTGCTCAGAAAAATCTGATCTTTAGTTCATTGGAAAGGGAAAAATCCCAAGTTTATTGTGCACTTTGTTTCATGAGAAAATGAGTATTGAGGAAGTTATGAATTTTATAAGTTTTCAGCTGTCTGCAAGCCTGATTTATTTAATTACTGCTGTTATAAAAATCAGAATTAAGAGGATTTAAATTCCAATTGATCTGCCCATCTAACCCACCACCTTGGCTACTTCCAACCCCATTTTGGGTTGTAATTAGCCGACATTGGGTTATTTGAGGTTGATTCAAAAGGATTTGCTCTTTCTTGAATTGATTTCTATCCATTTGTGGCATTTTCCATCTTGTCCCAAAAGGGGACATCACACATATACAAAGTATGTGGTTATGTAATGTCCCCAAATGGGACAATTTGACCCCAAGTTGGATTTATGGTAAATCCAAACAACAAAACAGATTTATACAAAATTATGGCAATTGTTATTAGGACAAATCTGAATTTATAAGAAGTGAAACTAGGTTAATTGTAAAACCCACACAAAACAACAGTAAAATTAATGTCTTTCCACTCCAATATAATATGCAGATTTTATGAAGCCAAATCAGACCCTAAACTGAAGTATGAGACCTTGTAAAAATCATTTAGACTGCTGAAAGTAATTACCCAAAAATGGCGACTTGTACCATGGAAGAAAAATACAATATAAGATGCTAAACAAGGCTGATTTCTGGTTTTTATGACAGCAATGGATTTTAGAAGATTAATGCAAAAGAAAAATACCAATTATGAGCTCCAAAAGTCTGATTTTTATTTAGTAATAATCTGCAGACCTGAACTGGTAATTATAGCTGAGTAATGAGGTTTGGACCCTTGAAACAACTCCAAAAATAGCAGCTTAGATAACTGAAATCCAGCTTAAACACTCAGCAATAGATCTGAATTTTATCTCCTCCCGTAATGCCAAAAATAACCCCTACACTGGGTCGCTCCAGCTGGAAAATATGTAATGGTTCAATAACCAGATTTCTCTTGAATCTTCAATACAAAAAGATGAGTTCAAAGGAAGAGTTTTCGTTCTTCCTATCACTTTTCCTGAGGGTTTTTCATCCTCAGAAATTGCAGCAGCAATGCTCATCTTACAAGCCAAATTCATAAAATATAATGATCATAGAATGCCTCTACTACAAGTCGACTTGCCCTTATAAAGAAAGAAGTGACCCAAATGGCCACTTTCTATGTCCAACCAGCACTTTCAACATTAAATGCCATCTTTCCCTCCATTTCCCCTTTCTAGAGCAAGTCGCATTTGTCTAGGAATAAACACTTGGCCCATGAGTTTCCTTTCTATGTTGCCCTTTTTTAACACTAATATTTGCTCCCAAAGCTAGTCGCATTTTTCCATAGGAATTACAATTTTTATAAGTGCTTTTATCCTTTGTTCACTTTTCTATGTCTATTTTAATATTAAGTCCATTAATTTATTATAAGTGCTTTTTATAATGTTCTATTTTATTTTTTCGCACTTTATAATAAAATAATAGAGCTTAAGTCTCCCTTTAAAATTCTCCTTAGCCATAGGCTAAGGGTCTTCGTCATTACTATCCTTGGAACATTTCAGGTTAATAACTTAATTCCTATTTAGTAGGCTGGAATTTATATATTTTTAATTTTTATATATTTTTCAATTTTTATATATATTTGTGTGACCGTATCCAATGCTGCATCTGGGGCCAAATGTTTATTTGCTGTATCCGCGTATTGGATACTCCATACCTATACTTGTATCCAAAGCATATTGGCTACTTAGTTTGCCTGCTCAGCGGTGCAGCACAAGCCTATGCAGCACTAATTACTGCCCAAATACCTTTGTGTAGTCCTATGCAAAGTGGAGACATTCCCAATACATTCCATATGGAGGTCAGGCGTACCATTGTTGGGCTTTCTTGCTTTATGGTCAGTCTACCATCTTTACTGCCCAGAGTAACTGACATGGGTTTCACAAGTATGTCCAATTCTATTTTTTCAGTAGTTTCATCAAAATTTTTTCTTCCAGATTTGGGAAACACCTATTTTGCCCATTTTGGAATGCCACAACCTCTTTTTGCAGGGTGATAGGACAACCAAACTCACTAATGATGAATGACCTCTGTCTTTCTTACACAACCTTTATCAGCATAGAGGTTATATAAAATGGGCTTATGTATTTTGAAGCCATCTCTTATGATGCTTCTATCCTTTCTCTTCTTCTAAGTCCTTTATTTTCTCCATGGAATGCTCTATCTTCTTCTTTTAAGCCTTGCAGTGGCTTGTCAAATCCTGATGACATTGAATGCTTTATAATTAATTTTTATGATTTACAAAGTTGAGATTAGTTTACTGCTTGCTTATTACTCATAGGACATTTGTGTACAGGCCAGAACAATCTGTTTCTGTGGAATGTTGTGAGTGCTTACTAGAGATTGCAACAGCCTCTGAAAACGGATTTCTAGCACTCTACGAAGCAAGGGCCCTACATACAGTTGCCACTCATGTTTACCATTCACCTGCTGGTATCTAAAATCTTACGTACACTATGTTGGTTTATACATTAGACTTCATGAACTAAGTTATAGTCTTCATGAACTAAATTATAGTCTGCATGCATTCATAATACACACTTTGACTGCATTTTGTTTTTACTAAGGAACACTATTGTTGAATGGGAAGTGCATTTACAAATAAATATCTTATACATGTATAGTTTTCTGACATAGTTCTCTAAGAAGTGAACTGGCCTGATGAATATTATGTTTCTTTCAAAAGACTAGGCAACTTTGAATAGGATCATTATTTTCTTTTAGTTATCTCTTTCTTTCTGTTGAAACTCAAATGATTTAAGTAAGTTAAAATTGCAATAATTACAAGGCCGAATAGAATGAAAAGGTTCGTGTAGTTCAAGTCCTTGGACAGTGTCTCTGTTCAGTTGTGCCAGTGCTAATGCGCTCTGGTCTAATGGTCAACCATGTAACCACAGAATATTTTGAACTGGTATTGGTGCCTTGGACTACTGCTGCAGTGATGGGTATCGACTTGATCATGAGATAAAAAAGAGTATTAAGTAATCTTTGTGGGAATGCATGGCTTTGATGAGAGTAGCGGAAATGTGCATGGGTGCAAGTGAATATCAAAATGTGTTTAAAGACTCGGGAGTCCTAAAAAGTGAAACGCCGCAAATGGAGACAACACTTTTTAATGTGCAATGGGCATAATGAGCTGCAAAAGCGGGATTGAGCCCGTTTGTATTAAAACCTTGCAGAGTCAACACAATGCTGCCGATCCTGATGATGGAGGAATAATAAAGTTCAAGCATGTTGCTTCAAACTTATGCATACATTTAGATTAATTCATTTTGAAGGTTTTTAAATCGGCTATCAATCTGCATCTGCAACCCTACCATAGTGGATGGCGTGTAGTCTTAGTTTGTGCGAAGGTGGATCCAGCTTTGCTCCCTGACTACACTTGGCTATTCGCCGCAGATCATTAATCCTTTACATTAGCGTTAGGGATACAAGTGTACTACTTTTTGGGAATATACCTTTGAAACTTAGTCACAGAATGTGGGATATTTTAGAGGGTTTTACAGAGAACCATGGAAAGAAATTTTCTAAGGTCTTACAATGAACTATCATGTGAAAATGAACAATTGTGGCCTTACAATGAACCATAGTGAGAAATTGGAAAATGGAATTTCTCACTAAGGTAAAATATATTAAAGATGGACAATGGTACAGGATATCTTGGTAAGAGAGTGCTGTTCTACATACTATTAGAAGAGTAATCATAATAATGGCTATGGATTGTGGGCATTGTTTAGACCATGGAGTTGATAATCATTTTCCAATTCCAGGAAAATCTTTTGAGTGTGAAAAGTTGATAAAGTCTGAAGATCGCACAGATTGAAGTGGGCTCCAAGATTGGTGAAAAAGCGGTCCACTTGATTTCCTGAACATGGCACATGTGATAAATTAATTGAGGGAAATTTAACAATGAGAAAGTGAGTCTCGAGAGAGTTATTTTCTTTTCAATGTCCAATAACAATCTTGATAGCATGCTGGCATGGGAGAAGTCAAATACGAGTTTAAGACTCACCTGTTTAGAATGAGCCTAATTTCTGTAATGGTGGCTTACATTTTGGAGATATTGTCAGTGGTGTGACTGTAGTTGGTAGTATAGACCAAAGTTATTTCCCAATTATGATAATGGATGATTTCATCCTCCCCAAAACTTTATGTTTGAATAGCACTAAGGTTTTCTATGAAGATACAAAGCTGTATGATTTGATTGATGTGTCCATGATTATGCCAGCAGCTCTGGAAAACAGTACATGGCAGAAGACTTTAATTATTCTGTATTATATTGAGTTTTGTCGATAAAAATTACTTGATATGAACTCATGTAAATAGATAAGACAGTCTTCTGTATTATATTGAGTTTTAAATCGATAAAAGTACTTGATAAGAACTCTTGTAAATAGATAAGACAACCTTCTGCCACTATATCCAAATTATATGACTAAGCTTGTTAGAGTGGCGAGAGCAACCTCAAACTATATGATAATTCCTTTGCATACATAATATTCAATAAATGAAGGTTGGATCCATATAACAAAAACAAAGTAGATTAAGGATATGGGATTTATCATTTATATGGTATCTTTTTCCCTGCCAAATGGCATCCATCCAATTATGAAACCATTGCTGAATTGAGATTGATATGAACTCTTGTAAATTGATAAGACAACCTTAGGCCACTAAATCCAAATTATATGACTAAGCTTGTTAGAGTGGTGAGAGCAACCTCAAACTATATTATAATTCCTTTGCATACATAATATCCAGTAAATGAAGGTTGGATCCATATAACAAAAACAAAGTAGATTAAGGATATGGGATTTATCATTTATATGGTATCTTTTTCCCTGCCAGATGGCATCCATCCAATTATGAAACCATTGCTGAATTGAGATTGATGATAACAAGTGAAAAACATTGACGAGGTTTTCTGCTGCACCCTTACATATTTGGCATTTGGACTCTAAAGGGGCCATGCCATCCTCTCCTATTGGCTACCGTTATTGTTTCTCTTTCTTGCTTCCATTCTCCCGTTTGGATTTATTGAGTACTTTTTGGCTACTATGACCTTACTCTACTAATTCTGAATTTTTGAGTGATAACCTTGGAATGCATACTACAAATCTCTCTATTTCTTTGTTCCAGATTTTTTCCCTTGAATCACTGAACAATTTGGGAATTGTTTTTGTTGGCATAAATTTGTACTAACCTAATGTATGTCAACTAATAGGGCTCAAACTTCATATAAAATAATGTTCACAAGAATTAATCTATACACCAATCCTTCATTCTATTAAAATGATTTTGTCTGGGTTCGTTACTTTACCATAAAAGGAAAAGCATCACACATATAAGAGAACACAAAATATGTACTACTCACGTCTATTCTTTATTACATCTCGTATGTTCTCATATACTTTATTTCTTTACTATGTCATCTCTTATTCATTCATATCTACTATTACAATGCAATGCAACATATATAATATCCAATCCAAAAGAAATACAAAGGGAAATGTCTTGAGACAATTTCTACAAGTCATCACATTCCTATTAGTATGATTCAGATAGAATGAAGAGAAATGAAAGGCACACGAGACAGTTAGATACTTGTGTGTGTCTGTCTTTTACTAAGCATAAAGAAGTTATATAATTAGGTGAGGTAGTTATACGTGAATAAGTAATATACATTAACTACTAGTTAATTAGTCAATCTTTATATCTTTAATACTCTCCTTAATGACTAAACCTGAAATTTTACAAACAAAATAAGACCAAGAGGTTTAGTCATTAAATCTGCAGACTGCTCCTGAGAGGCATAGTAGTGAAAAGAAATTAAAGTCTGACGTAGCCAAACTGCCTCACAATTGGTACTCATTGCTGACTTTTATTTTGCTTATTGGAAGATACAACCACAATGTTCTGCAGCTTGCTTTGCCATGTAACAACTCTTGAACCAAAGGAAAAGGTGTACTTGGTGGGAGACCTCCAGTATCAACTGATCCTGCTCAATTAAAGTTTGTATAATCTGTCAATCTGAAGTCTGCGGTCCTTTGATATAAAATGCTGAAGTCAAGAGCTCATTTGACATATCATAAAACATAAAGATTCAGATCAGAAAGACTTCTTTTGAATCCAAAATCTTGTAGATCCTGGTCAATCTGAATAAAGCAGGCTCGTGGAGCCTGTTTAAGTCCGTACATGGACTTAATCAAACTACAAGATAGATGATCACAACCAAGCACATGATACAGGCTGCACCATGTAGACCTCCTCGTGCAAATCTCTCCACTCAAGACAATGCTCTTTACATCCATCTGAAACACCTAACCAAATTAAGCTTCTATGGAGAGAAGCAACTGAAATGTGATCATCTTCACAGTATGAGCAAAAGTCTCCTCATAGTCTATTCCCTCCTGTTGTGAAAAGCCTTTCACAACAAGACAAGCCTTGTACTTGTCCAAAGTACCATCGGCTTTGCTTTTGACTTTGTACATCCATTTTGTTTAGTTGGTGGTAATTTCACCAACTCATCTAGCGATAATTCCATCAACTCCTAGATATGATTCTTCATCAAGGCATCATATTCAGCTTGCATCACAGTCTCCCATTTAGGTTTTCCTTTTGCTTCAGAGAATTGGTGCGATTCAGGTATCATAAATAGGACAGATGCAAGAGTAAATTGGACATGCACTGCTAGATTATCAACCTTGTTTTCTGCCCTTCAATCCAATGCCTTTAATTGTGGCATTTTTATCTTCCCACACATCTTCCATAGCTAACCGTGCATTTGATCGAGAAATTTCATGCTACCGCACATGCTATATAGTGGAGTCTCCCTCCACAACTAGTGCACTTATGTTGCCTATGGTAGGGTCAACAATCCTCTATAAGCCACTTTGCCCAATGCCTAGGGCAATTACCTTGTTGTGTTTCACATCAGACACTACACTTCTTCCTAGATAAACTTACAACAGTCTTGGGATTTTTGATGATTGACTAATAGAAAAGATTTTCATTCATGCTAGGACATGCCCAACATTCCTTACCATGATTTTTTTTTGCATTATTCCACATGATGTGGATACATCCTATCCCCTCTATTGTAAGTTACTCCCCGTTAGCTAATAAAATTGAATTAGAAATATTTATATTTGAAGTAAATTTTACATACCATTCTCCATGGCATGTAGAATGCACTATTGCATGGAGATTCGTCTCTCATCACTAGAGACACATCTTGGAGATTGGTACTCATCTTTGAGACTTGCATTTTAGTGTTTTTAAAAATGTATTTTGTACGCTCGAGCCTAGGTATGATGAGATATAAAATGTAAATATCGATATAATTACTCGTCTTTTGTCGACATCTAATATCTTTACTTTAAAAAGTTAATATTAGGTTGTATAATATTTTTATGTTTAAAATCAACACACACACATATATTTGTCGTCTCCATGTACTGTCTCGTATTTTCTTGAATAATGTCATAGCCGTCTAGTTTGCGTCTCCTTGTACCCATACCCGTCTCCAAAGAACTATGGTAAAATGTATGGATTCACTATAATCAATGAACTACCAACTAGCAATACCATCGTTTGAGTATGATGCCACAAAGGCATACTCCTCCTTAGAATCTTCAATTCGCTACCACATTTTCCCATCTCCATGACCTTTTGTTGAGGGAAAGAACATCCTGTTGATTCCAACAATCCTTTTTGACATGCCCGACCTTATGACGATGATAGCATGCCACTTGATGTTTTAAAGTGGATCCTTGAGTTACGTTTCCACTTCCCCTTTCGATCGGGAAATAAATACACTCTTTGTTTGTCTCGAACTAGATTCACTAGTATGTGTTTGTTTGTGTTCCTTTTGCAACAAATAGGAACTCGACCCAATTAAATGTTAGGGTTTGGATTTCTGCCATCAAGTGTAAACCCTCTATAAATGTTTCATAGAGGGCAGTCAAATATTTAAAGCAAGAGCAAGCAGTTTGTCATCATCCACCTTTTTATTAAAGGCAACAAGTTGGTCTCAAAGATCTTTCATCTGAAGATGTTTTGTGAGGATCCACTCTCATTTATCCTTGTAGAAAATAACATATTCTTTAGGCACATAACCTGACTTTTCTCGAAGTGTGATTTTTGTTTTGAAGATTGATCCAATAATCACTTGCCATAGTGGCCTTCCGGAGCTCAGTGATTAAATCATCGAAACAAATAATTTTATCAACGAGAAGAGCCTCCTTATGACACTTGTCATAGTCAGCAGGATTTGTATCAGGTCTCAACTCCTTTTTGAGAATGATTTGATCACAATTTTGATACTTTGCAATCGGGAGTATCTTGTGACTCTAGACATTATAATTTTGACCAACAAGCTTTTGCCCTTCGGCATAGCCAAATTTTGAATTTTCACGCAATTCACATGGATGTTGATCTTTGACATGGAAATCAATGCAAAAGGAAATGCAAAGTCTATAGAGAAACTATTTTCAATTATATAAGAAACCATCCAATATTAATTGAATATCGATGAAGTAAAATTCCTGCCAATCTCAAAATGTTTTTGTCTGCAATGTTTGGAAAATTGTGTTTTTGTCCACGAAAATGGGTGCGAATGCTGTTTTGGTTCTGAACTGCACTCTGGTTTGCAAAAAAATTAGTTGCATTGTGCCCTAATACCACTCAAAACATCGAATCTTCAACTATTCCTTTTGGAAATGATTTTGCAAAATGCAAATCTACATCTTAACATCTATGAAAAATTGCTACTCCCTTATGGAAGTCTCTGTCATCGCATGCTCCTTATTCTCTTTCTTCGTTCTCATGTGCCCTAGAACGATTGTCTATGCTCTTATATCTTTTGGTTTTTTCACTTTTTGTAAGCTCTTGCATTCACAAAATATCACAAAATCTCTTAGTTCATGCTTTCACCATTGTTTCTTGGAGTTTTTCTTCCCATCTAGTTTGCTCACGAAAATATCCATGGAAAAGCGTGACATTAAAATGCAATGGTCTACAAAGCACCAGTTCCTAGTTCGGCTTGCTAGTTATAAGCATCTCAACATCCATGTATTCTAGTAAGATGGATTGTCGTCGAGAGAGACACTCAACATTATACTATATATTTATACATAACATAGTTACCTAAGTCTCTGGGGACGAAGGGGGACATGGGGATGGGGTTTTGGGATGACGATTTTTTTCCAAATTTTGGGGAAGGTAGGGGGACAACTATTTAATGTATTATAAAAATTAATATTAAAAGATTTTAACTTTATTTAATAAAATTTAAAGATTTAAATTGTATTTAATGTGTTTTAGGTATTGGGATTAGAATTAAAGGCTTTTGATAAAAATAACAACTTTTTGAAACATTAGGAAACGTAAAAAAATAAATAGCGGACGTTCCTCTAAGTCCCCAAACGTTTGGGACGTCTAGGATGCACCAAAATTTAGGGGGGGCGCCCCTGGTAACATTGGTATATAGGTACCTTATTAGTGCTAGTTAGGCTGTTTTTTTTTGGAAATCATTTTGCGAAAAACAAATTTGTGTGGTAACTTCTTTTAAAATTGTGACTCCATAGAATGACTAGGCATGTGTTCTCAAGGCTCCATTCTCTCAATGTCCTTGGGAGTTGTCAAATCCTAGGATAAGTTTCTCTTAGCCTAAGGAATCTACACAACTTAGGAAAGATTATCAATTCATTGTTACCTAAGAGTGATGGGGTTTAACATAATTAATTCAACTTTACTTGTAGACGATTACCTTCTTGTTATCACATGGCGACACAAAAGAGAAGTGTATATAGGCACTCATAAACATGGTTACGTACAAGCAAAAGTGGGTCCCTAAGACAGCTAAGCTAAAGATGGGTCATAGGCATGCATCAATCCCCTTCGTCCCCCTTTTCTACCTTTGAACACCTATTGCCCTGCACCCTCATTACACCCATTAGAATGTCTACACATGATAATAACTTAGCAAAAATTAAATATTATTTACCTCATTCTCATATAGTGATCATGTACTTATGTAATTTCCTACTTTGCACGGAAACGAAAACGGAAATGGAAACGGATACGAAACGCGAAACGACAATTTTCAAAAAACCTTGGATATGAAACGTTACCGGAAACGTCCGTACAATATATATATATATATATATATATATATATATATGTGCATAATACTCATTTTATAATTGTAGACCATAAGAGATAATTGATAAAGCACTCAAAATATTTTGTATTCATTGAAATTTGAACTTCTAAAGAGTCATGACTCATCATTCAACATGGTTACAATTTCAATGATTCACATATACATGATAATAATCTAGATTCTAGAATATATCATCCAGATTTTCTAAATCAGGTATTAAATGCAACTTTTTTAATTTTTTATAAGTTTTGATGTTTTAAACTTTAAAAAAAGCGTGAAACGTGCGGTCGTTTCGGAAACGTCGAAAGCACGTTTCAACGCTTCGTTTCGTTCCCATTTCAAAACCATGAAACGCGTGACCCTCGGGCGTTTCCACCACGTTTCGTTTCCGTTTCCCATTTCGAAAACGTTTTTGCCATGAAACGTGACCCCGGGGCATTTACGTGTTTCGAGGTAATTTCCATTGCATCCATAAGGTGACTTGATTGTGCCCATACATAATTGTAATTGCCTCATTAGTGTCACAATCTAATCCAATAGTCCCTTAGTGTAGTGGAACGGTGACCTATATTGGTGATATTATGTGATCCCACTCACATTACCACTAGGGGTTGATGTGCCCATACACAATCGACAATTCTAACCCATTGCATGACACTACCCACTCTTGGGCTAAGCGTGTAATGTCACTGCCAACAGGAGTAGATAAAAACAAAGAAACACATGCATATATATATATATATATATATATATATATATCTGAACTCTATATCTATATTTGGAGGTTGAGGAGCCTACTATCCGGTCTGGGGCGGGCAGTCCCCGATCGAGGTCATTACCGGCTAACTGATCAGGAGAGTGCTTAGAGATAAACAAACAACAGATAGGTCGAGCGCTCATCTGATTGATTGGTTGGTGCACTTAGAACAACCGAGATAGAATGTATATAGGCCGAGTCCTCTTCCGCATATCTAGATAGGGGCCCTTTCATTATATACAATATATATTTCATTGTGTGTATACATATATTTCATTATACACAATATATATATATTTCATTGTACACAACATTATCAAATAATTATTTATGATAGCCATAATTATCACCAGTTACTGAAACGACAGAGACATGTTTCATTATATTAGTTCCTGTGAGATAAATCAAAATACCAATAATATAAAGTATGTGAATGTGGAACCCACAACAAGAGCATATATTTATCCATATAGTCTCTACAAATTTAATCCAGTATAGTGAGAACTAAGTCCCAAAAAAACAACTATGAATGCCGCCATATGCAACACAAAATCAAGAAACTCTTTCAACATAAGTAACTGTTAGAAGATGCAAGGAGGAACCCAAAAATTGGCATCACAAAAACTCATTGAAGATTTAGCACATCAAACAACATAGTAATGGCATTTTGTAGAAAACCAATGCCAAGTATGAGTAATGCCAAGACCAGCATTGGATGCCATACCAATACAAGGTTGGTGTTAGGAAGTTACACTTTATTTAGGTCTAAGGATAGGTGATATGACTGTTGATTCCTTCCCCCTCCCTCTGTCTTTCTTCTCAATGGGTCCGTGAATATTATTTTATTTAATTCCACATCAAACGGAATTTGTCACGAGTTGTCTCCTATAACTCTTGTCTTCATTTGGAAATATTCCTTATGAAAGGAATATAAGACACACATATAACTCTTTCAATGTCTTCATTCTTCATGTAAGGAATGTAGGAGTCACAAAAGTAACTCCCAATGTTCCTTTTGTAAGGAATGAGGGAGTTTCTTTGCAGATCCCTTAACACTATTCTACACATTTTGATTGGTGGCATCTACTTCTCACTCTTTTAAATGCATTCTCTTAATTCTTTTCTATGAATTTAGACACTTTCCTCTACTTTTCTATTGCTACTTTGTTGGAAATATTGTAAAGGTTACCATTATTGAAAATGTGAGGTATTTTTCTTCCCACAAAGGGTTTAGCTTCTAGTCTTTCTGACTTTCATTAGGAGGCATATGGTGAGATGGTAGGAAAAACCACTCATGGTGAGATGGCAAGAATTATCACTCAAAGAAGGGCAGCGCTCGGAGGATTGAAATAAAGTTTGCGAATTCAATAGAGTATGCTCATGTTACTCTCGCATCTGTCTTTTTTATGGTCTTTATATCGCAGCTACCTAAGCGGGACACTGTTGTCGGAGCAGAATACGATGCCTTGTTGAAGAATCATTCTAAGGAATTGGGGGAATTTCCCATTCGATACAAAGAAAAGCAAAAGTGATGGTATTTTGGACAAATACAAGGCATGTCTTGTTGTAAACAACAGAATGGAAAAGACTATGAGGACTTCTTTGCTCCTATTGCGAATACTATGAAGATGGTCACATTTCGGTTGTTTCTCTCCGAAGATTTTGACGAGGAGGTTTACTTGATGCACCTTGAAGGTTTTCAGGTACTTGTTCATGATCATCTGGTTTGCATATTGTTTGAGTCCTTATATAGACTTAGGTAGGCTCCATGAGCTTGATACATTCAAAATGATCAACATATCCAAGACTATGAATTTAGAATTATGGAGGTTGGGTTGAAGTTATTAGCCAACGATGATTCACCATTGCTTAGTGAATCACCCTACAAAAAATTGGTGGATAGGTTGATGTATCTTATGTCTACAGTACTGAATCTGTGTTACTGTTAGTGGTCTTTCTTGGATTTTATCTCAACAAAGCTCATACATTGGATGGTTGCAAAGTGTCAAAGGACTGCAGATTTTAAATTAACATCTAAGGAGCAACCTGCTGATTTAATGACCAAATCCTTTGGTGCCATTGTGTTTGTAAAATTTCAGGATAAATTTGGAGCAGTTTTGGATTAGTCATGGGGGTGGGGGTGTGGGTTGTTAAAGCTATTAAGTCATTGTGTAAACATTAACTAATTAAAATATTAGTTAATGCACTTTGTTAGATTTTATCTACCTCCCTCCCTTGAATGCAACTACTTTAATAAATAACAAACACACATAAGATGTAAGTGTGTTGTGTTCCCGATGCCTTCCATTCTCTTCATTCCCTCTCTCATGTTTTACTAACATTGGTAGCAAAGCTATTGTTTGAGGAAGCTCTAAGAGAAGGTTGCAAACAACGAGTTTAGAGTTTGAAGAAGCCTTGGAGAAGGGTACAAATTGCAGAAGAGATGAAGAAGAGGTTCAAGATGTTGTGTAGGGATGCAAGAGGACGTAGACCAGACCGCTCATGCTCTTTAGGGCACGTTAGGAAGAGTCACGTTAGAAGAAAATTGTGAGGTGAATATTAGATTCGAATCACATTCACATTCCAACTTTTTGTGAAGCATTCAAAGGATGTTCTAGCTTTTTTATGGTTGTTTTTCACGAATTTCTAGGGCATGGGACGGTGAAAGGAGAAACACAAACCAAGAAATCGTATTCTTGTTTTGTGGTGCAAAGTGAAAACAAGTTCTGAGAATGCTCGTGCGAGTCTAAAGCGCAAGGGTGAGAGAAGACATTGAAGAAGGCAAAAAGAGGATGTTGAGATGGAAAGGGATGAGTTTGTAAAACCACATCCATCTCAAATCGCGATTTGTAGACAAAGGAAGCCAAATGTTGAAGGAAGACATGATGCGAGAAAAGGCTAGACAATTAGGAGTAACGTGAAGCGGACATGTCGATATACGCAAGGAGAAAATGTGAATAGTGATTTGCGAAAGAGAAATCAACATCGCAACTTGTGAATGCAAGGCCATGATCAAGGGATTCTTCATCTGCAGAGGTAGATAGGATTTCTAATTCCCATAGTATTTCATGAGGAAACATAGGATTTTCGGACAAAAATTTGTGGAAAGAGAGGTAGTCAAAAATAGCCTAGAGAGGAAGAGTCATGATTACCAACAAACATCTTAATTTAGATTTCATGTAATCTGTCTTTTAAAAAAATACCACATTTATATGAATATAAGTATAAAGTACAAACTAGAATGCCAAGTAGATATACTCATACTCGAGTAAATATCCTTAGATTTCCAATAACAAAGAAGAGGAGAAATAACATATCTGCAATTTATCCATCATGCGATTTCAAAGAAAGGATCTACTCAATCTGTTGCCGTTTCTCCGGAGACCAGTTCAAAGGTACAACCAAAGTTGATCAGATTAGAATGATGTAACGCCTAATTAGTGAAAGTGTTTGCCATCTTGTTCTGACCCCTAAGCACATGATGATATGTGATTGTTTGAAACTGTTTGGCTATGGCATTAATATTGTCTTGAATTCTGGCAATAAGCCAATTATTGGATGGATGTTGCTCCGGAGCTTGTAGAGCGTTAACAATGACCTTGGAGTCGATTCCACTCTAATAGTATGACACCCCAATTTAGTTGCCTACAGAAGAGCGTGTTGGATATAGCCATGATTTCAGCCACATTATTAGTGCAATGTCCCAACTAATGAGCAAAGAAAAAGAGGGGAGTTCCCAAAGAATCATGGGCTATCCCTCCCATATTAGTAAGGGCCGGGTTACCACGAGCTGCCCCATAAGTGTTTAATTTTATGAATCGAATGGGGCTGGTTGCCATGTTCTGAGGCCAGAAGGCATCCTCTGTTTAGTAGACTGCTTTGTTTGGAGTTGCCTATTACCCAGATTGAGTTTTTGTAACAAAACTTTCCACTTCGAGGTGGTGGGGAGGGAATTTTCAGATTGTGCACTATAGTTTCTCCAATATTACTTCTGGTCAGTTCCATAACATACCAGTTGTCTCTACTTTTTGATTTGAAAATGCGCCTATTTCTTTCCTTCCAAACATTCCACAACATAAGAGAGATAGCGAGCCAGATTCCTTTGGTAAAGTCCTGAGTATCCCTAACTGAATGTTTCCTGCCTCTAATAGTATCCACTATATCCATAGAGGAATTCCAAGTTTATAGATAGACAATTAGCCAGTGTATACCATAGAGAAGAAGTGAAAGGGCATTGAAAAAGAGACGATCAAAGACACCAAAAGGGTTCAACCATCACTCTTTTCATCAAATTGTCTCCTGTAAGAACCCTTTTATAGATTAGAAGCCAGATAAAGAATCTCACCTTAGGCCACAAGGCATGTTGCCAAAGATCCACGAAAATATCCTTCAGGGATGTGGCTAAGGACTCTACTAAAGCTCTTTAACCTTCAACAATCGAGTACTTTCCTTCCGACTCTTTTCCCCATGCTAGGGCATTTGATTCAGAAGTGATAGGAAGGATCCTATTCTCTGAAGTGTTTGTAAAAAAAAATGAACAAGGATGGAGAAATCCATTCACTCCCTTGATATGTTGGCTTTATATAATGACTCACCTTTTGCTTTCCTTGTCCCTGAAGAGTATTCATAATATTTCTAAGATCCGGATATTGTTCAATCAAAGGTGGGTGACCATCCCATGAATCAGTCTAGAAATTTGCCTGATCTCCTTTCCCAATTTTCCAAAACAAATGTTTTTGATGATTTCTTCACCTATTCTGAGAACGGAGAGAATGGTGATCCCTAGAAGGTAAAGAGTGTCAAACTAATTCGTGAGGCCTCATACCCTGTGTATATTTTGCTCTAATATTGATACTCCACAATTGGTCCGATTCTACAGTTTTGCGGTAGTCTCAATATAACTTTGCTAATGAGCTTTATTAATCGGTACACTAGATTTGAAACCCAAGCCTCCCTCTTTCTTTGGCAAACACAAGGTTTTCCATTTCACTAGATGCCATTTCCGAACTGTTGAGTGCCTGACCACAAAAATTTTTGACTAATAGAATCTAACTGGTGCAAAAATTTTGCAGGGATGTTCAAGAGAGAAGCAAAATAGATAGGAATAGCTTGCAACACAACTTTAATCAAAGTTATTCTTCCCCCTGAGGATAACCATCTATTAGTCCAATTACTAAATTTTGATGAATTTTAGCAGGTAGCCAGCCCCAATCAGTTAATCTTTTAGAGTCCAATGGGATACCCAAGTATTTAAGAGGTAGTGTGCCCTTCTGAAATCCAAGCTTCGTCAGAATGTCTGTTCTAGCCTGGGAGAGCAATGGAAGAAAATAATTTTTGACTTATGCTTGTTGATATGAATTTGTGTAGCTTCTTTCAAAGACGCTTCCCCCATGATAGAAGAATCATCAACAAACTGCAAGTGAGACAGTGGGTCCACCTATGTAGCCAATTTAATACCCCTCAACTTCCTCTGGACTCTTGTTGTGGAGAAGAGTCTACCAAAAGATTCTGCAACTATAATGAACAAGAATGGAGATAAAGGATCTCCTTGTCTTATACCTCGGGTTGCAGAAAATCTAGTTGTAGGAGTTCCATTGACCAAAATTGAGTAAGAAACCGATGAAATGCATGCTTGTATCCACTGAACCCAAGAGGGGGAAAACCCAAAGCGCAGGAGGATGTCCATAAGGAAAGACCAACTTACCTTATCATAAGCTTTAGACAAATCAAGCCTTAAAAACATAGCTGGTTTCTTTTGAATGTCCATGGAATGGAGGGCTTCTTGAGCCAGAACAATATCATCAAAAATTTGTCTACGGGGTACAAATCCACCTTGTTCTGGAGATATTACTTTGTCAATAATAGATTTCAGCCTTTCAGCTATAACTTTTGTAATTATTTTGTAGAGCACATTACATAGAGCTATGGGACGATATTCCGTAAGGGTAGAAGCCTCCTCTTTCTTAGGGACCAAAGCAATATAGGTGTGGTTTATGACCTTAAGAACAGTCTTTGCTTGTCTGCACTCTTCCACCACTTCTAGAAGATCTTTTTGATAATGTCCTAGAATTCCTGATAGAATTCTATTGAAAGCCATCAGGTCCTGGTGTTTTCCCTTTTTACATAGCCCATACAACAGTTTGAAGTTCCTTTTCTGAAACCGGCTTCAAGAGGAACATATTGTCTGCCTCACTAACCATAGTAGGAATAATATTAAGCAATTGTTGTTGGGCATACCTATCCAAATTAGTTGCAGTAAAGTTCTCAAAAAAGTATTGTATGGTGAGTCTTTGGATTTCTTCTTGCGTATTAGCCCGAGTATGTAATGTCCCCAAATGAACATATTTGACCCAAATTGGATTTTGGGCAAATCCAAACCCCAGAAGCAATATAATAAATTACTTATCAAATCAAACACTGCAGATCTGAATTTTATATGAGAAGTGCGACTAGGGTGGAGTGAAATACCACCACAAATCAGCCCCTAAATCTATATCATTCCACGCAAATCTGATACCACTAATTTATAAAGCCCAAATATGTATAAAAATGCAGATTTCTGATATAAACAATGCTTACTGATAAATTATTTAAAAACCATGTAGAGTCTGCAACATAACTTCAAAAATTCATATCTTTTGCTAGAGAAGTCCAAATGAGCTGAAACTTTGAATCTTGGGCCACAAAAATATGAAGAATAATATTCTAAAATTAGTTTTCGCACAACAAACACGAAACCCTAATTTTGCCCTAAAAAGTAGGTCGCCCAACACATTTAGGGCATCAAATCAGCTCCAAAAATTATGAAATTAATTTATTTTGATTCCCAAAATTCAGTACAATAAGCAGCAATAAATTTCAGACTGGAATGTCTCAAATACACTGCAAACCAGCCAAAAGATGGATCGCCCGGTGCTGTACACGAACATACAACTACCTGCAATTTTATTCTTCAACAACATTGCGGAAAATAGTAGAAATCTGTGAAAGCCCAATAGAATTTCCTGAATGGAAATTCCTCTCAAACTCTTGGGGGTTTTCGTCCACAAGAGGGAAATACTAAAGGTTTTCGTCCTTAGATATTTTTATGCAAAAGCTACAAGCTTAAGACACAAATAAGAAATTATCAAGTGAATATCGAATGCCTCTCAAGCAAGTCTACTTCTCCTTTTAAAGGAAGAAGAGACCCAAAGGAACCTCCAAAATATCCAATCAGCTTTCATGATTCTTTCAATGCATTTTCCACCCTCCATTTCTCTTAGGGAGAATACAAAAGGCATTTAATAATTATTTTCTTCTCCCAAGTCTGGTCGCTTTTTCCCTAGAGGGAATACAAAATAGAAATGTTTTATCCTTTCTAAGTTCCCATTATTCCCCAAGGAAAGTCGCCATTTTCCCTAGAAAATACAAATTAAATAAGTGTTTTTCTTTTTATGCACTTTTCTAGGTTCTATTTTAATGTTAAGTTTATTAATTTATTATATGTGCTATTATATTTTAATTTTTTGCACAATATAATAAAATTAATAAAACTTAAGTCACCCTTACATTTTTCCTTTGGCCATCGAGATGAAACAAAATAGGCCAAAGGTCTTTGATTGGGACGGGGATATTACTAAGTAGCATCCTGTTTATCGAGTAATCTATGTCATTTCTAGTGACTTGTAGTGTGATATAGTCCAAACATAAAACACTTTGATGTTAGCTTTTTGAAGACATCTGACAAGAACATTGATTTTGGGGCAGACCTCTTGAGAACCTCTAAACTTCAAGTTGTATCAATAATCAATTATCTTTTATTCTTTGAGTTATTTAAGTGAATTTAGTCATTCTTTAGATTGCGGGCTCATTAATTAAATGGATTTTCGAGTTATTGTTAGGAGTTGGATTTTTGCATTGACTAAGGGGTCAAATATTGTGTGAATCATGGCCAACATTCAAAATTTAGATCTACTATAAGTGCAGAAATTAATTGGTCAAAAATTGAAGTATGGAGTCATAAAATATTAACAATTTTGGAATATCGTGATTGTGATAAAATTATTCTCAATAAGGAATCGAGTCTTTATGAATTTTGCCGATTATTACAAGTGTCATAAGGAGGCTTTGTTGTTAAAATTATACGTGTCGAGTTGATTTAGTTCTTAAGGTTTAGATTGCTAACATGTGGCAAGTGTGCTTTGGATCAGTCTCGAAACAAGTATCAAACTTAAGAGAAAAGTCGGGTTTTGTACTTAAAGAATTTGTTGTTTTCACCAAAGATGCATGAGGATGGGACCCTCTCAGAACATCATCTATGGATGAAAGATATTTGAGACTAGCTTGTTGCCATAAAGAAAAAGGTGGATGATGATGACTTGGTTGTGCTTTGCTCGAATAGTTTTTTGCTGTCCTATGGAACATTTTTGGAGGTGTTACATTTGATGGTAGAAAGTCAAAACTTTATTTTTGATTAGGTTAATTCTTATTTGCTGCAACATGAATGCTAACGGTTGAGATAAATGAGTCTACTTCTCGACAAACAAAGAGTGCATTTGTTGATCAGTTGAAGGGGAAGTGAAAAGAATTCGTGATGAATCATCTTTTATATACCATGTGAAATGTCATTATTGTTATAAGGTTGGGCATATTAAAAAGGATTCTTGAATTTGACATTATCATCTTTCTACCCACAACATAAAGGTGGGAATTTCATGCAAATGTAGCAATTATTTAAGAACAAGATTTTGAGCAAGAGTATGCTCGCGAGGCTATCATGCTCGAATGGTAGTGCTATCTGTTGTTAGTTCATTGATTTTGGCACGTCTAGACATTTTTGTGTCGAAAGAACTATTATGTTACATTTAGTACAAAATCAATAATTTCTAATTCAATTTTATTAGTTGATGGAAAGTCACTTATAGCAGAGCGGATGGGAGATATTCGTAGTCTTGTTAATAATGCTAAAAAATTCTTAGTAAGGAATGTTAGATATGTTCTAAGATGTGTGGAAATCTCTTTTCCATTCATCAATTAACAAAAAATCCCAATATTGCTGTAAATTTCTCTGGGCAAAAGTGTATTGTGTTTGATGTGACACAAGGAAAGGTTTCCATGGGCTTTGGGCTAGGTGGTTTGTGTAGACTTGTTGATCTCGTCATTGTTTATGAAAAACACAAGAGGAGGGAGACTCTACCATATAGGATGTGTTGGAGGATGAAATTCCTCATAGGCTTGTTGACCCTGCTCCAGTCAACTTACATGCACTACTTGTGAAGGGAATATCCACCATATAGGATGTGCGGGAGGCTGAAATGCCTCATGTGCATGTGCGAGTGGATGAAATACCTCAATCACGGGATACATGGGAGGTGCATGGTTAGATGGTAGGAAAATCCACTCAAAGAATTATGGCTTCCAATAGTGCTGTAAATTTCTATGGGCAAAAGTGTATTGTGTATGATGTGATACATAATAGGGTAGTTGTCCTAGGCATTGGACAAGGTGGTGTGTAGTAGCTTGTTAACCCTACCACAATCAACTTAAAAGCACGCATGGAGGGATACTCCACAATACAAGAATATTAGAAAGTATGAGAGAGAATGAAGACAAATGGAAGGCATAGGACAAATGGCGCACTTACATCTTGTGCGTTCATCATTTATTAAACATAAAAGAAGTTTAATCAAATGAGGTAGTTACACGATGCATAACTACAATACATTGACTAATTACATATCAATTAATGTTTACCTAACAACTTAATAACCTTAATAGCCCCCCTTAATGAGTATTTTGGAAACCACTTGAAGTTTGTCAAGAAATTTTACAAATAAAATAGGACAAAGAGCTTTAGTCATTACATGTGCGGGATGCTCCTTAGAGGGATAAAAGTGAAGAGAGATATCACTAGAATCAACCATCATGCGTAGTTGCAAGCATGATATACCCGATTTTTTACCATCTTCAATACATCTTGGTTGTCACATAAAATAGAAAGTGTAATAGGTGTAGTTTGAGGAAGTTGAAGATCATTTAAAATCCGAAGTAGCCAAACAACTTCACAATTGGCACTAATGTAGCCTTGTACTCTGCTTGCTTCATAGGAGGATATAGCCACAATGTGCTTTGAATCTTGCTCTCCCATGAAACAACTAAACTAAAGGTAAAATATACTCGGTGGTAGATCTTGTATCTATCGATTCTCCCCAATCAGATTGGGAATCTTTTCACTGTGATAAAAGATGCCAAAGTCAAGAGTTCCTTTAAAATATCGCAAATCTCGTTTTGCAGTCCAATACATGACTTCGGGTTGAGAGAAGAATTGGGAAAGAAAGGTAACAACAAAATATAGATCTGGTCATGTGGATGTAAGATATATCAAGCCACACACCAATTGTCTCTAGATAAGATAAGATAAGATAAGATAAATATATTAATGTCCAACGAATGACCACAAAAGTAGGTCAATGGGACTGCAGCCCAAACAAAGTACAAAGTGCGAGCAGGGACAACTCAAAACGAGTTCCCAAAAACAGAAAAAAGGGAAAAGACAAAGCAAACACCTTCATGGACTGGTAATGAACCATTATGAGACGACACCTTCAGGAAGACCTCCATGGGTGTAGAAGAGGGATTGCAATTTGTCATCCCAAACTTATTTAAGAGACTATTGACATACTTGGCTTGAGCTATGAAAATGAGATGGTCATATTGCCAGAATTCTACTCCTAGGCAATAGTTTAATGATCATAAAAAGTAACACACAAATCAGATTTTACCATTGAATTTAAGTATCCCCACTTGCTTGTGATGGCAAGATTGTCAACATAGACAATAAGTATCAAAATTACTTTTGACATAAAGATTCGTATTGGAAAGACTCCCTCGAGAATCCAAAATCTTACAGATGTTGATCAATCTTGTCGAGCCTCGCTAAAGTCTGTACAAAGACTTCATCGACCTACAAACCAAATGTTCATGAGCAGGAGCCCGGAAATTTTTCAAGGTGCACTGTGTAGACCTTCGGCTCGAAGCTCCTGTTCAATAAGGCACTCTTTACATCCATCTGAAATACCTCCCAACCAAATTGAGTTGTTATGGAGAGAAGCCATTGAAATGTGACCATCTTCGTAGTAGGAGCAAAAGTCTCCTCATAGTCTATTCCTTTCTGTTGTGAAAAACCTTTTGCAACAAGACGAGCCTTGTACTTGTCCAAAGTACCATCGGATTTGCATTTGACCTTGTACACCCATTTGCATCCAATGGGTTGTTTACCTGGAGGTAATTCCACCAGCTTCTAGGTATTGTTCTTCATCAAGGTGTCATATTCTGCTTGCATGGCAGTCTCCCATTCCAGTTTTCCTTATGTTTCAGAATATCTCTGTGGTCGGGTATTTGAAAAAGTTTAGACACTAGAGCAAAATGAACATGCTTTGCTAAATCAACAACCTTCTTTCCTGACCTCCAGGCACGTGCATTTGATTGAGGAATCCCATCCTGCTGCACATCTTATATAGTGGAGTAAACGATTCAGACTCCTTCACATCAACATCTTGACTACAAATTACCTTGTCGGTGGAAATATTAATAAATCACTATAGCTAGTGAAGAAATATCTTGTACTCTTGGAATCTAGTTTATTTCTTTTAGGAACCATAGTATATGCAGCAAAATAAAAGCATGAAAAAGATGATACGTCATGTTTGTTTTCGGATCAAGCTTCTTCAAGTGTGACATCCTGTAAAGCTTCACAAGGACACCCATTTAGGATATATACTGCTGTGTTTATTGCTTCTCCCTAGTATCTGTACGATACATCTGCTGTGCATCATGCACCGAGCCATCTCCATGATGATTATGTTCGGTCGCTCAACCACTCCATTCTGCTGTGGAGTGTACGGACTGTCAACTGTTGTCGTATTCCTTTCTTGGTGCAATAGTCCTTGAACTGCTTGGAAGTGAATTCACCCCCATTGTTGGATCTCAGTGTTTTGATCTGCTTGCTTGTTTGGTTTTCCACCAATGAAATGATTTGAACTTTACGAATGTTGTAATACAAATGAAAAACGATCAGACTTCTTTTTCAAGAAGTACACCCACATCTTCCTGGAGAAATCATCAATCGGCAACAGAAAATACCTTGAACCAAGGATTGTTGGTGATTTCCAGGATGGCTCACAAAGATCTGCATGAATGAGATCAAAGAGCCCCTTTGTACGCCAAACACCTTCAGCCAGAAATGGCTTCTGCTTCTGATTACCAGTCAAGCACATTGCATGCGATCTTGTTTCTCTTGGATAGTTGGCAAAGCAAGAACCATGTTGGGGCTCAAATCCGCCCCTCAGGATTTCCTGAAAGAGGAACAATGTAGGTTGCTGTAATAATGACGCGTCTCTCACAAAATCAGATCAGATTTGCGGAAACATTTCAAGACTGCCCGACACTTTAAGATCTGCAAAACCAAGGGGAGAGTCCCTAATAGGCTCAAATAATGTGACATACAAACAAGTGACTCAACCACACATCAGACCTGGAAACATAAACAAAACCCACTACATTCAATGATTCAAGGGTCAATTAAGTGTAGCTAGCACCCTGAATACTTGCTTATTTACACTAAAAACCATATCATGACCAAGCTGATGATTGACAAGCTGTACAAGTCTGTATGCACTCATGTTTACATGATTTAGAATAAAGCATTGACACACATGTAAATACAGGAAGTCCTAGACCTGCAGAGTCTTGTGAAGCACAAAGAGATAACTAAGATATGCAAAGAATATTCAAACTAATGCAGTTGCACCCATGTGATATAATACCCAGACCAGAATTATAAATGACAATTTAATACAAAGTTGTAATACATAAAGTAAATCTCTGATTTAGACATGTGCATTGCATGAATAATAAGAATGTATGAAGGCTCTAGCAAACAATTGCAAGGTTCTTTTTGAGAGAAAAGTTTCAGCAAATGAAATTCATAATTCTCAGGTAGTACAGAGGGAAATGAATTTATAAGAAGAGGGTGATCAGATTAGCTTGCATAAATGTGTCTTGTCCATTGGGCAAGCAGTTAAACATGAGAAATTACAACAACATGTAGCAAATGTAAACACCTAAGCAAATCCTACAGAAACTTGTACACATGCCCACAATGGCAGAGAGAAATATGGGACACCCTGACAAATTTTCTCTTAAATCAGATCCAAAATTCCAAGAATCAAATTCATGATACACTCAAATGAGTCAACAAGACTGATATTAGCATTAAATATGGAAAGGATTTACACTTTGCCCAAAATACACTTACACAGTGAGTTCTAGACTCAATTACAGTACTAACCTACTGAAATCTCATTCTATATTGAGATGCTCTTACAAATCTGCAACTAGAATCACCGTGAAAAGAAGAATTACAAGCTACTACAATCATACACATGAGAAACTGATGCACATGGCATAATTTTGCCAGCTTTTAGCCATGGGCCAAAAAGATCCTTAATACGTTGGAATTCATCAGATTTATAGAAGTTTTGAGCAGAGAGGTTGCTTGGAAGAGATGGAAGAAAGCTCAGAAAGCATCTCTCATCAAGAACCAGAAGATGAACCGCGTGGCAGTAGTCAGAGCAATCTCAATTTCCACCAATTCATTGCAACATTCATCTGGGAGAATTGCTTAGTCATCCATGGGAGCATCTGATGAAATTTGTCTAGAGATAGTAGAGTTTCAACTGATTACCCAATCAAATTATCTTATTTGATTGGGAAAGGTGAATCAAATTGCAAGAAAAGAGTTAGAAGCATGTTGAAAAGCAAGCATAAATCAATTGACAATCGGCAGTTGATTATGGGCATTTGAAGCACCATGTGATGTGGTAATCAATGGTTGATCATGCTATAAACCTTATTTCCTAGAACTCTGGGATGCCTGGGATTTGATCAGTCATGCTTGCAAAGCATTATAGTTGAACATCAAACCATTCTGAACTATTTTTGGACACCTGTACACCGTTAAATTAATGTAAGAAGTTTGCACACCACAAATTGCAATCATTGACAGGATTTTAATACTGCACCAATTCCTTCCGAAACATGTACCACTTTGTGAAGCTCTCGGAACAAACTTTCTGAAATATCTGATGGATTTGAAAACAAAACTCCAGCATGAATGTTATGACCAAATGAGTATTGCTCTGCAATTCCTCTCGTGACAATTTTGAGTATACAAAAATTTTGCGAAAAAATGATTTTAGACTTTAGTGGCTGTAGACACCTAAATCTGACTATGCAGTTTTAATACTAAAATTGCACTAATTATCCTCTTTCCCGTCATTTCATTATAATTAGTGATTTTCCACTAATTAGCTAACATTCCCCTTTGTCTTGGTCAATTAACGACACTTCGTTAATTAACTAGTCTCATACTTCATCCTAGAGTCGTTTCGTTAGTTATAATCCTCTTGTAATTAATCAATTAACAATTATTAATTAATTAAGCCTTTCAATCTCCTATTTAATCAATAAACCTTCTTATTGGTTAAATCCCCCTCTCAAACCCTTCAAATTCTACTAATTTCCCTCTAAATCATCTCCAAATGGCTTCTATAAGCTTAATTTGGCCTATTAATTAATCCTAGTTGATTAATTAAATCACCCCCAACTCCCATGAGTTGCTAATATTTAATTAATCTCTTCTAATCATACTTATCCCTTTATAATTCTACTTTACCTTTATCCCACATTCACTAGGTTGCAAGCTTCTCCCAAACTGGAAAGCTATATAAAGAACCTAGTACACCATGTTTCAATTTACACCATGTCCTTGCAAGACATTTACACTTGAGAAGAGCATTTCATGTTGGAAAGCTTATTGAATCAAGTAAATCTCCCCTTTTTACTTGGCCAAGAGTAGTAAGAGAAGAACCAAAAATGACAATCAAGCCATATTGGTGAGATCTCTTCCTCTTCCTTGGAGAAATCCTTTGATTGTGCATAGTTGTGTTCGGCTCATAAAGGAAGTATCTACAATCTAAAGCCCATCCAAACAATCAAAGGAGAGGTTTGCATTTTAATGTTGATTCATGTTTTTATGCATATTAGTTTAGCTTTTCCTTTCATGGCTTTATCATGATGTTTTTGCTTAAATTAACTAGGTTATGAATCTACTTGGTGTTAGGTTCTTTTAAATAGCTTAGTCTTAATTTAAACATGCATACAGTGGCGATTTGACCAATCTGGGCTGCCACATGGAATGCCTAGATTGGCCAAATTGGCTCCTCATCTTTATTCATCCACACTAGAATCCCAGATTGAAGGTTACGATCTGATCTTGGATGATGGTCCAGATCTCAATCTCACAGTGTTTGGTTGCTTTCATCTCACCTAAATCAACCGAAATTGGCAGATTGACAGTTGTGATCAGTTTGCATGATCTAACTGTCAATTTATGAATCTGGGATCACTTTCACTTTTCTCCAATGAGGGCAGGTAACCAGATTGGTGGCTAGGATTGCTTCTCAGTTTGGAGGGCTAGGATTATGACACGTGGCATCTTGAGAATGCTTTTAAAACTTCGGTTTTATGCTCTTTGATCTTCACTTATCTGTCACATGGCATCTCACACAGCAGTCACATCAAACTTCTATTTTCCTGCGAGGAAGCAAGTGCCTTCATGGCTCATGTGGAGCATAGTTTATGCTATTTCCAATCTATTATACAATCAATTTTCAACATAAACTACATTTTTACTCCTCTCCCATGCACGCGGGACTAATTTCTGCGTGGTTTTAAAAGCTTTTCAAGCTTTTGACTTGCCTCACTATGCTCCTTCTGCCACCTAGCCTTTGCTACTCACATATATCTATTAAACAGAATAGAGGCATGATCCTTCGAGCCTTCCCTTCTCCTATTTACATCATATTATAAAGTGAGTTGTTTTGAATATAAACACATTTTATGCGAGTAAATCCCTTGTGGGATAGAAACCTCTTATATCGTTGTGAAATACTGCTCGTCTGAACCAGCTTTCCTTCGATTGTCATCACTTCTTTCTTTCTGCAGGGGCAGAAACCTGCCAGTAGAAAGGACCATGCTTAACATATAATACCTAGTGCCAAGGCTGCAACTACTGTGCTGATCCATAGCATCGCCTTTGTGCCTCTATCCACCATTGACTATTTGAAACAAAACTTAAAATTTTTGGGTGAGCATGCGCATTCTGTATAAGACAAACCAAGATGAGTTTGGTATTCTTTTATGCCTCTCCATCTCAAGTTTCAAATGTAATGACTCATTATCTGTATCATGAACAACAATTTTTTTACAGCCCTTGAAATTTCGTCTCTAGACTGTTCAATGCCTTATACTCGAGCATCTGAGGAGCAAATTTCCTTACTACCAAACCAAGCTTTTCACAGAATGGTTTGCTGTGATACACCCCTGATTGTTTTACCATCTCCTTCCAACACCTAAGAAAATTTCACCACGCCTGCCTGCCCCTTACAAGATAGTTTGAGTTAACTGATTCTTCATCAGATGCACTAATCTCCAGCAACCTTCTCAGTAGAATTTTATCGTCATAATTTCCATTGATAATCTCTGGTGGAAGAAGTCTGAAGCAATCTAAAAACTCATCATATGCGCTCACATTGTATGACCTGCAGAACTTATCTGTAACTCTTCAAGATCACTACACAATAAAGTTGATGTAGCTGGCTTTCATTTTCAAACTTGTTGGATTCTTCTGCTGGTTTCTGTTTTTTTCTTTTGGGAAGCCTTGGTTTTTTTCTTTTTGGGGATTTGTCTTTGTCTGAATTGGATGCTGGGAACTCTTCAAAATGCTGCCATCTGCACTATGAAGTTTCCATTTGTTATAAGTGCCTTGAGTGTTACTACGTGCAGAGAGATGGGAGTTCAGAACTATATTTCAGAAGAATAGTGGCTTTTCCTGCATCACAATATTGAAGGCCCTTGTTTGTTTGTAACAAGAATTGAACATACACACTGTTAAATGCTCTGTTCAATTGTCAATTATTTGCCTCTCTCCTTGATGCTTCAATTACAGCATGCAGCATTTTTTCTCTGTATCATTTCCTTCACCATTAGATGCCACAGGTTCATTTGTAACCTGCAGGGCAAATAGTCTAAAGTCTTTAGCATGAGGATATCTGCTAGATCCGTAACTCCTTCCCTGTGCATTTGGGATTTAAATTCTCTGAAGATGGATGAGACAGTACTTGGAAGGCCATCATCATCCAGTATCACTGTCCCTCTAATGTCTGCACTGTGTATTAACACGTGCACCGGCACCTCCTCAATGGCAGGCACATAAAATATGGTCTACTATTTGGTCTTTCTCATCATTTGTGTACTCAGTGTGCCTGCCAGTGCCATCTATATCCACTAATGACCTCTGTCATATTATTGCGAGTCCATAATCGATTAAAGCTCCATTGAAGAGCACCCAAGGAGGTAATATAGGGGCACCTGCAGATGCATTAAAAAAATTCATGGACCCAAAGATATCTCAGTGTTGCCTGAGCTTTTCCTTATGTTTGACGTGTCTATACCAAATTAGACACATTCAGTACTTCCCATGGAGATTAAAAATGGGACGTCCATATGGGCATAAGATTTTGACTTGTGAACAAAACATTCACAATCCACACCGCACCTCAGGCATATTAATATGAGATGGGTGCATTATGCCATTACTCACCTTGATGCAAATGTAATAGAAAGAGGTAAGCAAAGAAGGAATAATACTCACAAAAACTCCTCCACGTGTGAAGTTTGACCCCTCATCTTTTGTCCTCCTTACTGATATGTTGTCATGTCAAGTTCACCTGCATCATACGTATACATTATTTCTTGGCCCTTCCACCAATTGTAACAGTATATGCTTATGTCAAGTCCACTCATCTCCAAATACTATATGCTTATAGAATGTAGACAAGACCAAAGTCATTCCATGCCAAGCGGATGTGGCATAACATTCTACTTTGTAAAGGTTGGCAACTGCATTGACACCTCCAGCAGAATTCCACAAATAAAGTAACCCACCTAGATGTTAAGACTCCTTAGATGCCCGTATTTAATCATCGAGGCGCAAAATGTCAAGGGACATTTAGGGTGCCAACATGTACTTAAGGTGTTTTTGCTTTGAATATTGCATGCTTTCACTTATGATTCAATGTTTGAGTAGAGATTTTAGAATTTTAGCTTCGAATTGGTGACAAGGTATGGTCACAATCTATGCTAATCAGGTTCGCGAATTTCATCCCTGAAATTCGAAATTCGGCGTATCTCAATCAACTATAAAAAAATCGTTGGGATTTGTGATTTCATTTGTGCAGCGGGCGGTTGGAAATTTTTACTAAAATTCGTGTGGGAAAACGCTTACAAATTCGTGTGTAGGGTTTTCAGTGTTTAGGGTTTTCACTTTTGTCACGGTTTAGGTTTATCTTTGTTGAGTCCTCTACCGCTGAACTATGCATGTAAAGCGTCAACATGTGAATTTAAAGTTCGACTCATTAGAAGTGTGAATCAACGATTCTGCAGAGGAAGCTTGGTAGGTTGGTAACGACGGTTCTGTGCGGGAGCTAGACTGCAAATAATAGTTAGAAACTCTTGACAATGAATACTCGAAAACAATATTTGACACAAAAGCTTTGCGAGAGAAACAAAGACGGTGCTTGTGTATTTTATTAATATCAAAATTAAGCATTATAGAGAAATGAGAGAGCTGCAATATTTATAGATATCAAACAACTTCTATCTCATCCACAATATATGGAAACAAATCATCTAATGCGAGAAAATATGCGAAATAGCATATTGCCCCTAATCGCCCCTATTGCCCCTCATAGAAATCATCCGGGAACAAATATGCAAGATAGAACATGATCCCACAAACATTGGGATGAGAACACTATCACTTAGTTAACTAACAACTAAGGATAACTAATACCTATTTACATAAGTTTAAAGTATTTAAATTAAATACTTTAACTTATTACATTTAATCAAATATCAACTAATGATAAATTAAGCTAAGTTTTTTTCCTAACATTCCCCCCTTAATTCAGCATGGTCTCAAGTGAACAAGAGAGAAATTCTCTAAAACCCTCAAATTTACCTCGAGCAAGTGACTTTGTGAAGACATCTGCACGTTGCATATCTGTTGGGCAATATTGGAGCTGGATGTTGTTCTGAACATGTTCGCGAATGAAATGTACCTGCACCTCAATGTGTTTGGTGTGCTCATGAAAAACTGGATTCTGAACAAGTTTTACTACTCCTTCGTTATCAACATGTAGGATAGTTGGATCTTTATGTGGTATTCCCAATCCTTCAAGTATACGTCGGAGCCATATCGCTTCACAGACATGACTCCACTTTTGCGCAATATTCTCGATTCTCGTGGAGGACTTGAAACACAAGTTTTCTTCTTACTCCCCATGATATTGGTCAAATCCCAAAAAGAATACAAATCCTGAAGTGGATTTCCTATCATCTATGTTTCCTGCATGATCTGAATTTGAATATCCTGTCAAGAAGAAGTTATTATTCTTCTTGTATTCTAGGCCATATTCTATAGTTCCTCGATGTACCTCAAGTATCCGCTTTTGCTGCTTGCGTTGAGAAACCCTTGGTTCTTGCATGAACCGTGAAAGATAGTTGACTGCATAGTTGATATCCGGCCTAGTGTAAGTCAAGTAGATGAGACTCCTGATCAACTGCCGATAGAGAGTTGTATTTACTTGTGGTGATGGATCTATTCGAGATAGTTGAAGTCTTGTCTCCATAGGTGTGGAAAATGGCTTACAATCCATCATATTGAATTTCTCAAGCGTTGTCTTGGCGTATTTCAATTGTGACACAAAGATATGATTTTCTCTTTGCCAAACTTCAAGTCCAAGACAATAATGCAGAAGCCCGAGATCGGTCATGTCAAATGATCGTGTTAGATCTTTCTTTGTTGACTCAATCATCCTCACTGATCCTCCAGTGATGACTAGATCATCGACATATACTACAACGATCACTATCTCCCCCTTGCTTTTTGAGATAGAGATTAGGATCGTATGGACTCCTGTTGAATCCATGTTGAATGAGATGCTCGTCAATTTTTATGTACCATGCCCTGGGAGATTGCTTTAGACCATATAGTGATTTTATGAGTTTACATACCTTTTCCTCTTTACCTGGTATGAAAAAACCTTCTGGTTGAGTCATGTAAACTTCTTCCTGTAAATCACCATTAAGAAAGACACTTTTCACATCCATTTGGTGTATTTTCCAACCAAATTGTGCAACTAGAGCAAATATTAACCTGAAAGTTTTTATCTTAGTTGTGGGAGCAAAAGTCTCCTCATAATCAATGCCTTCTTTTTGAGCATATCCCTTAGCAACTAGTCTAGCCTTATGTTTATCAATTTTGCCGTCTGCTTTGTACTTCGTTTTGAAGATCCATCTGCATCCAATCGACTTTTTACCTAGTGGAAGATCTGTAAGTTGCCATGTATTATTTTTCATAAGTGACTTATATTCTGCATCCATAGCATCTTTCCAAGGTTTAGATTGTAGGGCTTCTGAAATTGAGGATGGCTCAATAGTTTCAACAAATTTACTCATTAAGGCCAAATTGACCTCATTTCGAGCCATATTGCGAGTCCTCATTCCAGTGGTAGATGTGTCGGGGACACTATCCAATTTTGCATCTCTAATCATACTTGTATACCATTTAGGCATACTTTTTGTGGTTCCTGTGGGAGGTTGAATTTCATTATCTTCCCCATCATCACTGTCGTCATCAAAGTGATTACCATCCTTTGTTTTCATTTAGGGGTGATTTTTTCATCATGTGAGTATATGAAGGAGCATTTGCTTCTTTCTTCTCAAAGAACTCAACATCCGACTAGTGTATACCCTCCTTGTTTTTGGATCCATAAGTCTGTAGCCAAGTGCTTCATCATTGTATCCCAAGAAGATAAGTTTTTCTGATTTCATATCAAGCTTAGTTCTTTGTTTCTTAGGAATGTGCATACTTGCTTTACATCCAAAAACTCTAAGGTGTGAAATAGATGGCTTATGCCCTGACCATGCTTCCTGTGGTGTTACTCCATCAAGAGTTACAGTGGGAACTCTATTTAGTAAATACATTGCCGTTTTAGCTGCTTTGGCCCAAAATGTTTTTGATAAACCTGCATCATCAATCATACATCGCACCATATCCATGATAGTACGATTTCGCCTTTCAACAACACCATTTTGTCATGTGTGTGAGGAGGAGCCATTTGACGACGAATGCCATGTGTTTTCAAAAAATCATTGAACTCATTGTTGGTGTATTCTCCCCCTCGATATGAGCGGAGTGTTTTTATTTTCCTACCAAACTCTGTTTCAACAAGGGCTTTGAACTTCTTGAAAGTTTCAAAAGCTTGGTCTTTTGTAGAAAGACAATATATCCACATTTTTCTTGAAAAATCATCAACAAAGAGCATGAAATATTGAAACCCAGAGTGGCTAGGTCTCATTGGTCCGCACAAATCGATATGCACCAAGTCAAGTTTTGCCTTAGCCCGAAATGTACTATGTTTTAATGGTGCTCTATTTTGTTTTCCTGCCAAACAATGCTGACATTTATCTGTACCCTTTTTTAGAGGTGGTAAACCCCTAACCATGTCGTATCGACGAAGTGTGTCAAGATAGCCAAAACTCACATGTCCAAGTCTTCGATGCCATAGTTGAGTGATGATGTATCCTTGGCTACAAGTGCTTGATCATTTCGTTGAACAAAATCCAACTGAAACATTTGAAGCTTTTGCAACAATTTTCGAGCTTCGTGACTTATCTCAAATTAGGCACATCTTTTTACCGCCTTTACAATTAAAGTCAATTTTGAGATTGTGATCTAATAATTGACTCACGAATAATAGATTTTTTGTTAAACCAGGGATATAAAGAACATCTGTAATTTTATAGTTATGATGCCCAAGTGGTAGTGAAATGGAACCGATGCCTTTAACACTGTATGATGCATCATCACCCAAAGAGACATGATTTTTGGTGGGTGTTTTACTCATTGTGAAGAACCAATCTTTCTTTCCTGTCATGTGTTGAGTTGCACCCGAGTCGACAAACCAAATTTGATTGTAGAATTGGATACTTCATTTGATTGTGCAGAATATAGGAAGTCATCATCATCAAATTGATCTTCCTATTCGGCTACATTTCCTTGTTGAGTTGGTTTCTTCTTCCACTTATTATTTTGTCTCTGTTTACTCTGTTGTTGACCAAATTTTGTTTTTGGTAATTAATCTTTTTACCACTTGATGATCCTTGTTGGAATTTGTTGTACCAACAATTCTTTAACTCATGTCCTTTTCGACCACAAATAAGACATTTTGTTGGTCATTTTGGCCTTGTTGAGTATTACCTTGCTTCTGAGGTTGTTTATTAGACTTAGCCTATTTTTGCCTTTTTGATTAGAAGCAAGTGCTTGCTCTTCAATTTCAGTAGTTGAGTGAATAACTTCCTCTTGTTGTAGCATATTCACTAACTCTTCAAATGTTGTTGTTTGACCAGTTATGTTTAACGTGGTCACAAAAATCCTATAAGGAGGAAGAGCTCTCAATACTATAGGCACGAGTGATTTGTCAGTTACTTCTTCCAAAGCTTGAAGTGATGCACGCAAAGTTGCTACTCTTCTCAAAAACATTTCAACTTTCTCAGTTGGTTGCATTTTCAAGTTTAATAGTTGACTCTGGAGATGAAGTATTGTGTTCTTATTTTTGACTCATATTGTTTTCAACTTGTCCCAAGATTCTTTTGTTGTTGTGGTCTCACGAATATGAGGTTGTACCTCATCTGAAACACTAAACAAGATTATTAACTTTGCTTTTTGATTTGCACGATCAAATGTAGCTTGTTGTGTAACATCTATTGTAGATCTTGTTAATGTACCAGAAACAATGACCATAGATTTTCAAAATCAAGTTGTGTGCGAATTTTTGTTTTCCATGCTAGATAATTATCAAAACGCAAAAGTTGAGAATCTGGCAAAAAGAATTTTGGTGCCGTAATTGCGGCCATTGTGAAAAGTGATAAATAGTAGAAGAAAAAATTGAACACTTTTCCCCTTAAAGCATGCACACCCCCCAAAAAATATTATTTTATTTATTTTGGGCTCTTTTTCGGCCGTGTACAATGAATTTTTTTGCACTATTATTTGTTACAATTTTGGCTTTGTGGGCGATTTGCAAAAATAAAATGGCTCTCTTGGCCGATTTGAATTTTTTTGGACTCTTTGGCCTCTTTTGAAATACAAGCAATCTCTAATTTGTTCAATTTTTACAAAACAAAGCTTATTAAAAGCTGGACCAAGACATAGAGATCGCAAAAATACACACTTTAAAAAAATGGCACCTCAATCCGAGGTACTAGTTGAAAGTTATGTCTCTTTTAAGTTACGATTTCATTATCTTTTTGGGCCTCTTTCCAAAAATGGATTTTTAATAAAAAACGCGGTTTAAGGCTTACATGTGTGCGTGCAACATTGTTTCGTCCACTATCAACCTTGTTTTCTCTGCCGCCACCTCAATTTATCAGCTTTTATAGATCTTTTCATTTACTTCGATTTTTTACACGGTTCACTTTTCTCCAACAACGTTTTTTCCTTTTTTTCTGTGCATTTGCAGGATCTGCGTGTGGATGGGTCTGCAAATGGAGGTTAGTTTGCAAACAAGATCACTTGTTTTCTTCCTTTGGCCGTTGCTTCTATTCTTTTGGTCACTTTTTCCTCTGCTCTCGTTCGTACAAGGTTAGATGCTTGGAGACGTCAATTTCGAGATTGATCCAATGCCACAACTCACCGATGTGGGTTTCTTTTGTTGTTGGTGTGTGGAGTATGAGCAGGGGCTGTGTGAAGACGTTGGGGTCAACTTTGGATCCTCCTAGCTCAAGCTTCTTATTCCTCCTCCCTCAAACTTCCTACACTCCCTAGCACTCATAGGTTCAGGCTCTTCCGGCTCGATACCAAATCTTGACAATGAATACTTGAAAACAATATTTGACACAGAAGCTTTGCACAGAAACAAGACGGTGCTTGTGTATTTTATTAATATCAAAATCAAGCATTACAAACAAATGAGAGAGCTGCAATATTTATAGATATTGGATAGCTTCTATCTCATCCACAATATATGGAAACAAATCATCTAATCTGAGCAAATATGCAGAAATAGCATATTGCCCCTAACTGCCCCTATTGCCCCTCATGGAAATCATCCGGGAACAAAATATGCAAGATAGAACATGATCCCACAAACATTGGGATGAGAACACTATCACTTAGTTAACTAATAACTAAGGATAACTAATACCTATTTACATAAGTTTAAAGTATTTAAATTAAATACTTTAACTTATTACATTTATTCAAATATCAACTAATGATGAATTAAGCTAAGTTTTATTCCTAATGTAAACAAGTCTTCGAACGACGAAGCGAAAGCCTAGAATCCCATACGAAGTATAATCATCACGCTAACACCGATTCCAAACTTGAAGCCATTTGAACTTTGAAGGCAAGTTGAAGAGGTTTGACCACGACTTAGGCATTTTTATTAATTTTGAAATATTATTTTTATTATTAAATTTGGTTTATAATATTTTATAAAATCGTTCCTTTTTAGTAAGAGTTTATAAATTATAAAGTTTATTTGTTATAAGTTTATAACTATTATTTTATATACATTATTTTGTAAACCATACATTTAATTTAAATACAAGATAATAACTTAATAATTATCCAAATAATTAATTATCATACATTTCAATTGAATGTATGAAATAATTTTTTTATATTTTATTTAATTTTAAATTATATTCATTATAGTCGAATTTAATTGCGAATATTATCATCGATTTTTTTGCAACAATTTTTTCACGAATTTTATCTTTGGTGAATCGAACATGAATTCGAATGCGGCAACTTAGGTCACAATTTCAGAAGGAAAGACTCAGCTGTTCTAAAAGGAAGATCAGACTTCTCTTTGCAACAAGCTTTATATTGTTACTAGCCCAACCGTAACCTTGTTGAACTGCCATAAACTTAACAAAATTTAACATAAAAAGGAAATCTGAAATTTGATACATTATTGCAAACTGCTCAAAATGTATTAAACTGGAATTGTTGAAAAGTATGAACATCTATAGCTGCTGGAAAAAATGAAAATGAAATTTGAAATGCTGTAAAACCTAGGGCGGAAACCCTAGGTCCACAAAATCTGAAAACTAAATTGAAGGACTGCAAACCATAGTTACTCGAGACGGGGACGGGGACGGGGACGGCGGGACGGGCGGATGGAGTTTCCGGGACGGCAAAAAATTTCTAAATTTTGGGGACGGCGGGGGGATGGCTAATTAAAAAATATATAAATATTTAAAATATAAAGATATAGTGACTAAATTATATAAATAAGCTGAAATAAAACCATTTGAGATTTAAATAAGGTGAAACTTGAACTCATAAACATCAAATACATTCCTTAATACTCATGATTCTTTCAGAAGTTTGCAAGAAGTTGCTTGGTCCAAAAAGGTGCAAAAATTGATTTTATGAAAATAAGAAAATTATTGCCATCAATGCATAGAGCTCAATAAAATATGCACTTTTAGAGAAAACGACACCTGAAACGGAGCCACAGAATGAAAGTTATGGCACATGCAAGTTTTTGCTACTACATCTTCCCGGACCCTTTCCAAAAATGGCAATTTTTTTCTGTCCTTGTGACGCCTGACGCCCCCCACGCTTTCCACGCCCCCCACGTTTCCCACGTCCCCCCCACGTTTCCCCGTCCCCGGGACGTTTCCCAATGTTTTCAGACGTCCCCAGGACGTTTCCTGGAAAAAAAAAAAAAGGAAACGTGGGGAAGCGTTTCCCCATGTCCCGGGGCGCCCCGGGACGTCCCGGACGTGTCAAAACAGGGGGGGACGCGTCCCCGCGTAACACTGCTGCAAACTGACTGAGCAAAACAGGTCGGAATTTTTCAGAAATATCAATTTTGAACCTTTTTTTTCCTTCTGTTACTGGAAAAATAGAATATGTGAGAACTAACTTATTTGAAAATAATACTTGGATTTGCGAAACTAGACAGAAACAGAGTTATAATATTACTGAAAGGAGATGAGACTATACATAGGAATGAAGATAATTTTGTAAGAAGGTATGGATGCCAATCATGCCAAAATGTCTCCGAGAGCAATGGTCTCTGCACTTGGCCAGACAGCACTTATAGATATGGGCACACTTGCAAGGCCTAAGGGCTTATATTTAGTTTCTTCTCCCATTAGGTTTTTTCCCTTTGTGTTCGTGGGATGTTTATTTTCTACTTGAACTCAGTTAACTAAAACAAAATTAAAATGACTGACATAGAACTCATCTAACCTAGACTGCCCGGAAACGCCAAGTACCCCCTGTACCAGGCCTGATACGTACCTGGTATGGGTATGGTTTGGGTACGCTGCAGGTATGTACCTGCAGGCCCTGGGTACATCCTGGGTACGGAAATCCATACCCGGGACATACCCAGGGCCTGTGGGTACGTACCCACAGCGTACCCACATGTTTTTTTTTTTTAAAAGTGCAAACAAATAAATAAAACTTGAGGGCTTTGACTGGAATTGAACCTTGGAAAGTTTGTGTGAGATTCAATATTGCCAATAGGCTCCAAAGGGTCAAGAGAGATGAAAAGAACTTCATTTTGCTGACTTACTATTTGGGGGCTTTCTTGTTGCTCCTCATGGGTTCTTTATTCTTCAGTCGATTTGGTAGGCATGGGCACACGTGAAGCACTTGGTGGTTGGGTAGCCTATCTTCTCTTCCTTTGACACTAGGTGCCATGCCTACAAATCGATTTCGTCGAATCTGAAATATATGACAAGATACTTGCCTTGACAAGAGGCTACTCTGCCCTCCTTTGGTTTGGGAAAGGAATTAAAATATTTCATGACTTGTACAAATTTGGGAAGTAGATGTAATGGACAGACCTTAAAGCTTTCTATAAGCTTCCTCAATCTCAGTTCAGAATGTATACAATGCTCAGAAATGCTTTCACAGCTCCCTCTACTGGACTAATTATGGAGGATGAGAATGACTTTTGGGATACTATGAGGTGGCTCAAAAGCCCCCTCTCCAAGAGGCTACCTCCAAACAACTCTATGAAAAGATTGCCTTCTCCCCAAACCTTTCCCTGGGCCTTAACAATAAGTGGAATGTTTGTGAGCCCATTAGTAGATGGACTCATAGATTTAATGTTTTGTGGTCTTCTTGTATTCAGTCAAAGAAATCTTTCTTTAGATGGCTTCTAATTCATAATAAGCTTGTTGTTGGCTTCTAATATTTTATAGGTTGCTGAGACTATAAGCTTGTTGTTTTCTTTAAATTTTTATATATATTTATATTTTTACTTTTTAAAAATATATTGTACGATTGTATGAATGTACCCACTGCATACCGTACCCAAGGTTTTTAAAAATTTTCCGTTTAAGTGTACCGTACCGCACCTGTACTGAAACAGTCTTGCATCTAACATAAAAGTAAATTAATTTACTTATAACTCTGTCAACAAACAAGAAAAGTAAAGACCGTAAAATATTCCAATGATGCACCCAAACACCATAACAAATGAAGTGGATTATGTTTTGATATCGTAACTGTCCTTGATATTGCACGTGAATTTTCTAGTGGACAAGATGTGTTCTAGAAACAAATGAAATTACAGAGCTAGAAGTCATTACCTTCTTTGTTGAAATCTGGCTTTTGCTGCCTCTGTCCATATGAACTAATCTTTCTTGTTAAGATCAGTTAGGGGTGTCATGATGCCTCCAAAACCCATAACATTTTTTTGAATAAATGTTTCATATATTTAAAAAATATTTACAAGAAGGGCCTGTACAAAGAATCAGAAAGGGTACAGGAGAAATACAACAATGTTACATTTTCCTTAAACTAATGACAAGTGCCAGATCAGAGTAGTCTGAGGGTTCAAATTGCTTAGCCTCTTTAAGCAGATGTCCTTTTACAAGCAATTGCAATCTTACTTCACCTTGCCAAATATGCCTAAAATTCTTCAACGTACTTTCTTCCTCTTTGAAAACATACTTACATCTGAGTTTCCAAAGGATGAAAAGGGTGGAGACACACACGCACTGCCAAAGACTTGAAAAGGGTCTCCAAATTAGTAAGTTTGAATCCCCAAGAAGAGCTGCTCTCCAATGAAGAGGATGCTGACAAACTACTGCCATCCTAATAGGCACTTCATGCCAACATGATTTGGCAAAGGGGCATTCCCACATGAGGTGCTTCACAGTTTCTAATTTAGTGCAATAGGGGCAGAAGCCATTTGTGAAGCCACTCTTTGAAATCCGTGCCTTTGTAGGCAGCCCTTGATAGATGACAAGCCATGCAAACACCCTTAATTTGTAAGCCACCTTGATTGCCCAAACACTGTGCAGGCTATATACCTGCAATGATTCGACATCAAAACAAGCCATCTGGGATTAAGAATAGTGACAAGAGACGTTTTTGTCTTTGATGAAGATGATGGTATAGCTGGTGTGTATCATATTGGAAGATGTAGTGATCATAATTTTATCTCCAATCTCTTCATATAGGGCCTTTTAGTTCCAAATTTAACTTAAATGTGTCTTCAAAAGGAATAAGATTCGGATTTTCTTAACCACTAATCGATCAACAGAAGATAGTGCAAAGTCTCTAGCTAATGACCTCCAGTCTTTCCAATCACATGTGTTGGCATCCCATAAGTCCTTCCAAAAACTAATCCCCTTTTGCTCAGTTTGTGAGCCTGAAAACAGGCAATAGAAGCAACAAATGTGTCTTGGAGTCTCCAAGACCAAATTCATTTGTTAGTTGTTACTTGGATTCCAACCAATACCAGGCCCACTCATTTGCCATATAAGGAATTTTGCAACTCTTTTTCATGCATTCCAAATGCTGCGAAGAATGTATAATCCATGTATTTGAATATTATGAGGGTCCACAATTATGTCACAGAGTCCAAATTTACCTCTGACCTTATTTATATGGTGTGCTGTTAGTATCCTGTGCCGTAGAAGAATTTGCCAAGCTAGAGAAACTTGTAGGAAACAAGGAATCCATTTACCACACCTTATATCCTTGAGTAATAATGTCTTGTAACCCCAATCCTTTTTTTTTTTTCTTTAGGCATAATACACACCGACCATTGGACCAGTGGGAGACCTCTAACTCCACCATATTTTGACCACAGAAAATTTTGCAGAATCTTTTCAAGGCGAGTCAGCTGAGTTTTAGAAGGAAGCCAACATGAGATATAATAAATATGTGATGCTTGTAGAATTCGACTCAATACAGTTAGCTTTCCCGCAAAGGAGAGATCTTTATGTTGCCAATAACTTAGTTTAACTTGAAATTTCTGCAACACCCAGTCCCACATATCAACTAGAGAGTTATCCTGTCCCAAAGGGATACCTAAATATCTAATGATGATCCTATGACGAACAAAATTCCATTCAGGCAGGATCCCTTGAGGATGGGTATCAAGTCCAGCAAACCAAAATTCAGTCTTATGGAGATTGACAATGGCACCAGATGCATTGCAAAAAGTATCCAAGCACCATTTAGCTCTTGTGAGAGAACTCGGTGAAGCTTGGATAGATAGAAGCGAATCATAGCAAAATGATTATTGAGCATCTGTGAAGCATTTGGTAAGTAAATACCTTGCACTCTGTTTTGTGCACAAGCATTTTCCAACAAATACCCTAAGGCATTTGCAGTGAGGACATAAAGGTAAGGAGCAAGTGGACAACCCTGTCTGATTGAATGGTGCAACATAATTTATGGTGACAAAACATTGTTAATAGCCACAAAGAGTGAAGTACATGAAAATAGAGTGTTTACCAAATTTTCAAATTTCTTCACAAAGCCAAGGCTTTAAAGCATTTTTGTAATGAATGTTCAATCAATATGGTCAGATGCTTGATCACCATCAATGTTGAGATTTTTTTTTTTGGTTTGTCTCTCATGCCCACTCCATTGATTCATAGGCAGATAAAACATTGTTGAGGTTAAAATGGCCCTGTACAAACCTATTTGTTGCTTGCATACAATCCTGCTAACAATGCTTCTGATTCTTAGGGACAAAGCCTTGGCTAGAATTTTATATGCACACTTAAGAGTGTAATAGGTCTCCAACCTCCTATAGTGTCCCTTGCAACATATTTGGGGATGAGTTTGATGAGTCCTTGGTTGAGAAATTCTGAGAGGGACCCAAAAGAAAACACTTCTCTTGCCAAATGTGTGAAGTTGTCACCAATTGTGTTCCAAAGCTCTTTGTAAAATTCACAAGGCAAACCATCCATGCCTGGAGCTTTGCCATTTGGCATAGAGGAGAGAGCAACATACAATTCCTCCTTTGTAATTTTTGCCCCAAGTTTATTATGGTCATAGGCAATCACTGTAGTTGGAATTAGACTGTGGTAGGTGTTCCGTGCTTCAATAATCTTTAGCAATGTTAAATATGACGAGAATATTTTCTGAAAATGTTGTTGAAACAACATTCTAATCTCAGCAGACTCTTTTGCAAGAGAACCATCAGGACGACGTATGCTAAGAATTTTATTATTATTCAATTTTTTTCTTTAAGTGTTGAAAGAAAAATTTAAAGCTTTCATCTCCTTCTTGAATCCATTATACACAAGAATGAACTGGTGCTCCATGAGTAGCGTGCTCTTAATTCTAAGAGATGATATTTTCCAAGTGAGTTACTTCCTCTTGAAGAGATTCATTGTGTAGATCTTGTTCTAAAGAACTATGGGCTGCTATCAACTTAGCTTTAGCTTCCTGCATAGAATGTCTATGCTTCCTTGCTACCATGCGTCCCCAACCATGAATGAATTTGACAATTCTACAAATAGCAGATTCCCACCACAATATCCATCCCGACTCTCCTTGAGGACGAGGTATCAAATTCCAAATATGATGGACCAATTCTCGGAAATCAGCAGATTGAAGATGAGAGACATTCAATTTAAACAAAGAGGAATGATGTTCCTCCTTAGAGTTGCCTATGGATATGAATGTTTGGATTGGTAAATGATTTGAACCTGTTTCTCCTATGAGAGTTTCCATAGGATGTGAAAGAATGGAAAATATAATCTCCTTGGGACCGTAGAATCTATCCAACTTGGCATATATTCTGTTAATCCTGTGTTGAAACTTATTCCAAGTGTACCAACCAACCCCTGGCACCTCCTTTGTTTCGCCAGTTGGGATCAAAGAGCTGGAGAGAAGTCTTGCACCTTTCCCAAACATATTTTTCCGTCCCTAAAATGACAGTTCCAACTCCTCCAACCTTATCTCCCTCCCATTCTAACATATTGAAGCCTCCTCCTAAAACCCATTCGGTAGTTGGCTGAAATATCCCTTGTGGGATATCACTTGAAATTCACAAAATATATAAAAATAACAGCAAACTGAAATTCTGATTTTTAGGACAGCAATATGCAGAAACAAAGATTTTTTTATTTTCCAGAATAATAATTTCTAACACTACCTAGAAGCTTCAAATAACTTAGAAAAATATGTAGAACAGTAAACAAGAGAGATTTTTATCTCTTAGATCTGATTTTATTTATTTATTTTAACTGCTGAAACTGCCTAAAAATTCCAAAAATTCACAAGGAGCTGAAATGATCTTTATAAATTCTGAAATTCAGACAACAATATATTTAAATCATAACGAATCAGATCCAACTTGGAAAACTGAAAACTCCAACCAAAAACCCTAGAAAACACTGCTGCAAAACCCTAAGTAGATCTGAAAATAAATAAAGCCCAAACTGAATGAAACTCCTCTTGGGAATTTGCCAAGCTTGCCTCAAATGTTGGGAATAATCTGATCTGTAGATGGCTGAAGTATGGACCAAATAATCTCTCTCCGACACTGAGCAAACCCTTGAAATTCTCTGATAATTCTGATATGAAAATCTGATTTGAATGAAGCTCCAAATTAGCAAACTAGGGAGGATCTCTCACCACCGAAGAGTGCTCTGCTAGCTAGGAGTGGATCTCTCACCACCGAAGCTAGGGTTCTGTGGGATCTTACTCCACAAGCAAAAACATGCAACCAACAATGGCTTCAATATCATAAAAGAGTGAGTGTATGAATGAATGCCCCTTTCTCCCCAAGTGCTTCCTTTTATAACTTTTCATTGCAACAAAGGGCCCAAAAGAATCCTAATCGACCTCCTTGGGGAAAAATCCACATAATAATAAAATAACTTAAGTTACTTTATCACCACTATGCCCAAAAGTACACTTAAGTTACCCCCAACGAAGAAATAGAATAATATACGATAGGGGAGCATCACACAACCTTATTTCACTTAAATCACTTCAAAGTACGTGTCCAACGTTGAAACATAACCTATAAGTGAAATGAAGGTGCAAACCATACCCAATAACCATCAATGTCACTAGCCCCTTGGGCATGACCAAGGCTAAGACAAATGAAAAGCCTCCTAGGCCATCTGCTCGGAATTGGGGACATTACATTAGTAAGTTGGAGTGAAGCAAGTTCCATAACCGAATATGATCTGTACATGAATTGGGAGCATATACCACACAAAAACCATAGACGTTATTCTGAATCAAAATTGTTATGCACACACAACATCCGTTTGAATCCATTCCATGGCCTAAACTATAGGGTTCGAGAGATGGGGTAATTCCCAAACCACCAAACTTGGGTTGTGATTTGACGTCCAAAATGGACCATTCCAACAATAACTCATTGTGTATTTTAATTCAAATCGAATTGATTTAACTTGCAAAAAAAAATACTTGGCTTTAGTTCTTTGAAGAACACCACACAAACACTTGTTTAGGACTAGGAATGGTGATCCCTTAAACATTCCAAGATAATAGAGAGATCTTCATTCCAAAGAAGGCAGGTTATCTAACAAGTTGAACTTGTTATGCACACCAATGCAGAGACAAAATTCTCTGGTGAAGAAGAGACTGCATTCCTAAAAGATTTGATGCGAGGTGATGGGTAATCATAGGTTTGATTATGCATTCTTTCTAGCAATGAACCTCCTTTGCGGTTTTGAGTTTTGACTATCCTTACCCTTTTTGTTTCAGTTGATAATGGTCTACTTGAGACAACATGCAAGGCTATCTTACCTCCTGAAGCTCATGAGTAGAGTTCTCATGTCTCTGTTTAATTGGTGTTGATCCGTTCTTTGTATGACAAAATTTGAGTTTGGGAGTGTGTGTTATTTTTAATGTGCTGATCATTATTGCCATATTTAGGAATTGTAGATTTTTCATTATAATATTTTTTTGACGTGTGATTTATATCGGTAGGGAGAGAACAATCATGAATAAAATTATCTTGTGCCTATTAGAATATAAGGTTTATAAATTAGTATTATGTTAATATTAGTTAAGTGTTAACTAATAAACGGTTGTAACCACTTCAACCATTTTGTAACTATCTCTCACATAATAAAAGGACAAACACAATGAATAACGTGTGCATTCCAGTTACTCTTCATTCGTTCTTTGCACATTCTATTCTTTCTTTATTCTTTCTCTCTCCACATTTTCTAACATTGGTATTAGAGCGGGGAAAGCAAGGAGAAAGAGAAGGGAAGAAGTTCAAACCAGTCCCGTTAGGGCATGAAAGAGAAAATGACCAATTCAAATGCTAGATACAAGAGCAATATTGCAGGGCAGTGAGAGCAATAACGTAGGGCAAAAAAATTTCATATAAAAAGGGCAAAAAACAACCCAGTTTCAGTTCGAGGGCACTTACAATGAACATAACCACAAAACATAGTTGATGCCATTGCAAGGTGTGAGAAACAAATCGAGGGTACAATTTTGGTTGTATTTTCATACAAATATTAGGGCATTTCGAAGTGCTAGGGCACAAAAATAGGATTTTCCATTTTTGAAGAATTTTTTGAGGCTGAGCGTGCAGTTAGGGCACAAAAATAAGACGTTTTCAGGGCAAAACGTGACAGACAGAATGCAACATAGAAAAACATGATTTAGGGCATGCTTTTTGCAGAAAATACAATCTCGAATCACAAGCAAGAGAAAAAAGTGATTTTCGAAGTTAGCTAGTGTGAAACTAAGAAAATACAGGCATCCATTTTCAGATTTGCAATTTTTCAAGGATCATTTGTTGCTAGGGCACACAGTTTGTAAATTTTCAGGCACAACCAGTCGTCTAGGGCACAAACCTGAAGGTTGATTTTTGAAGACCTTAACCCATTCTTCTCCCCATGGGTCTAAGGAAGAAAACAAGGAGACGACCTGAATTACATTTTTATTGTTGTTTAAGTAGTTATTTTTATTATTATCATGTATCCTATTGGGAAGCCTATTGCTCCAATAGAAGAACTTAAGTAGTTAGAAACCACAAGTATTTTGAGCATGTAGGCTCCAAATACTAATTAGATATTTAAAAACACTTTATCTTAAGGGGTTGACCATCTTTTTTGTATCGTAAAGCACTCCTTGTGGTTATAAAAGAAGGTTGCTTGGACATTATTGAATCATGCTTTTGGTGAATTTTCATATCTTGGTGAAGGTTTTCTTGTGAAGCACCTTTTTCATGTCTCTCACGGACGAAAACCCTTGATTGAGACCCTCCCAAGGACGAAAACCCTCGTGGAGAAGTTGGTGTGGACGAAACCCCACGTTACACTTGGTTTCGTACACTTTATTGCTGGCTATAACTGATTTATGCCCTAAACAACTTGCTTGGGAGAGTGTTTTGGGTGAAGTGGCTGGTTTTTATGTGAACAAATTGCATGATTGGATTCTCTATAATTTTTAAAAGTGAAATCTTCCATTTCTATCAATTGTTGAGTGTATTTGAATGGTATTTTCAGTTCTGTAAATTATTATTTAAATATGCAGTGGATGGGTTGCATGATAAATCAAAAGTAGTGCTTGTGGGTTTCTAAAAATCAGTTTTCTTGCATTTTGATTTAACGATAGCCTGTTATTTATTATAAATTCTGAGCATTTTTCCTAAAAGTTTGAGTGAGATTTGTGCCTAGAAAAGTGTGTTTGACTTCTCCTAAGAGGTCGCCACCCTAGGAGTAAAGTGCTGGCAGCATTTAAGGGTTTCAAAGTGAATTTTCAGTCATCTACAGTCTGCCCTAGTTCTGATTTCAGACCTTCACAACCAGCTTTGGGTCATTTCCGGAAGTCCCCAAAAAGGGACATTACATCAAATGTTTATTTTTGTGTAAAGAGAGACTTTAATTTCAGGATGTCTAAAATAATTTTCAAGTATTTCATGTAATCCCACATATCTTTGCTTAAACACTTTAACGTCAGGAGGTCTAAAATAATTTTCAAGTATTTTATGTAATCCCACATATCTTTTCTGAAACACTTTTAACTACTTCTAACGTCCAAGGGCCTATATGCAGTTACTTCTTCTGTAAAAATCATTTCTTTTGAGCATGTGGGATGATTCTCTTTTCACATGGACTCAATGCAACCCATCAACTAAGAGAAGAGTGAACCTATTTACTAAGAACTCTGTTAACTAACAAAAAGATCAATGACTGTCACAAAATCTTATGAAACTCACAAATACCCTTGACTCTAGTGGATTTTTTTCTTTTATTGCAACATAAACAGTCACCAAGCAGGTTGGGAGAGAGTGCCTTTGAGCTCAATCTTCCACCCTACCTTGGTTTATACCTTGTCTTTAGGTTGGATCTTCACCCATATTTTCCATCTTCGTTTGATACATCAAATGCAACAAAGAAAATTGAACCAAATAAGTTGAATCCTGATTCCATTGCACTTGTAGATGAAGGTCAGATCATGGAGATGAGAACATGGCACAAACGGAATTGTTCTAGACCATGCAAAGGGTTGTCAAAGCAGGTTAGGAGTCAGGTAATCAACCAAGGGAAATTGCTCTCTAAAGGCCTGCTAGATAAAAAGTTTCAGCCCCTGGTCTCAGTACTTAAGATAATGAAGGCGATTGCTTCCCAAAGAGGGAGGATTGATCCAGGTGATATCTGGTCACCGGGGTTATGTGTGCCACAGTGGTTCAACGTTTGCTGGCTCAAATGAGAGTATCCATTGTTTCCATTGTTCCCCTTGCAATTTTGAGGGCAGAGTCCCTGCATGGTTCAGGACAGCACCTCACAATACCAAATTTCATTGATGATAGAGACATTGATTTCAGTGCTGCCGACAATATTCATGCATCATTTGCCTGCTCAATGCTGACATCTAGCACCATCCCTAATTCCAATTCAGTGCCAGTTTCAAATCCATGTGGTTCCAATGGCATGACTTGGTGCTATATTCTTAGCGACTGTTGGGAGATGAACCCTTTCATCTTTCCCGCATGTCTTTTGAGTTTCTGTTCTGCGATTATATGTTGAATATTTACTGTATGCCATATAAAAATGCAGTGGTGCCGTGCAGGATAGTTGTATATACTTCTCCATTTTATTTTCTATTTCTTCTCATGGATTTGCCATTTACAAAAACTTTTAGATTAATGCATATCTGGATTCAATTCTTATGGTTAATTAAACATTGTTTTCTATGTGTGAATTGTACCATGTTCCTTTTTTGCACTTATACTGTTGTTTGTGGATAACATAGATAACAATGAGGAAAGTTTATTCCCTCATTGTCTCCCCGTTAACGTCTTCTTTTCATCTTTCCGCTCCTCCGCTCTCTATAAGATAATTCTAGGTGGCGAGTCCTCTATATATCTTCTCTCTCCAATTTTAGTGTGTCATCCTCCAGATTACACTAGAAATCCTGATCACGTGGTGAGCTGCTGCTTCAAGTGCCATTCCACTTTTGGCCTCATTGAATGTGGAAGGTATTGATCCTGTGATGAATCTTTTATGTGATTGATTGGTGGATGAATGATTCTATTAATAGAGTTGAAGATTCCTTGGTTCCTTTGCTCCAGTAATCAAAATTAAACTTTAATCATAGAGGAGAAAACAGTTTGAGTATTCCTAAAGGCTCCATGTAAAATCTAGATGTCCATCGTTTCTTAGTTCGTCTCAATTTTTGAGAAATTTAATCTTATGGTAGCTTGTTGACTAGATTTGTGGAAGTAATGGGATGTGACTTTTTTGCTCCTATAATTATTTATATTTCTAATCAACAATTATTAACTCATATATTCTGTATCCATGTGTGTCAGCATCCAGCTCATCCACATTTGCAATGCAGGTCCTTGTTTGCATTCAACTGATCCTTGATATTCTGATCCTTTTTGGTGCAAAATATATTACTAGAGGATAAATATTTGTGTGAATTGTCGCTTTGTATTTGTTATCCTTAGAAATGCTTCTTGAATACATGCTTGTTTAACTTAATGTTTAAATAATAATGTTCTTGTAATTGGACAAAATTTTAATTTTATTGATGTTTGGAGTGATCAGTTGCATCATTTTGAAATGATAGACAACGTCTTGTATGGAAGCTGTTGTTCCTTCATCTGAATACTTGGATGACAGCTGTAGATGAATTGCAGATTCTCAATCAATTCAATTGGCTATGAGATTAATGCAGTTTTGTTGGCCAAAAAGCCTGCGAACATAGACATTTCTGAATATGCAGATCAACTAGCTGCTATGGTAAGCGATTGATATTAATTTTGTCAGCGTGATTTCTTTTCTTTGTTGTTTTGTTCTTTCTGTGCTTCCTTGGAGTCTGATTCTGCAGGCTAACTTTCATGGTATTTTGTTTCACATACTTGGTGCTTGTAGTTGCTGGCTTGAAATTATTTAGCCATGTCTTAGGAATCTTAGATATTGTTTTGTTATTCCTTTTGCAGGCAGTTGCAATAGCCAGGCTATTTGCAATCCAACAAACATTACTGAAGTTTGATGCTCTGCTTGTGATGTCAACGCTTATTGCTTCCGAGTATTCGGTATGTACAGGAATCTCTGTGTACATTATGGCAGATCTTATTAAATTTTGCAATATAGGACAATTGCTTGAGGCTAAACAGAAAATTATCCTGAAACCTATTATTTTCTTAGGGTATCATTGATAATTGTTGCTAGCATGTTTGCAACTGGATAATACAGAAGCAATAGATATTGAAATAGATGTTAAAATCTCTCCATTTAAGAAGGATCATTATCTTCAGATACTTTCTGCCAGAGAGGAAAATACCAGATATGAGATGAGAATTTCTACAAAATAATCTCTTATTCAGTTATCAAGCTTAATGTTGCATTTGACTTAATGTTTTCTCTCTGCATTTGATTTCTCCATCATAATTAAACTTGCTAGCAGGTTGTTGAGCAGTCTGGATGTTATGGTACTTGTACTGATATTCGAATTCAAATTAGTTTTGAGCCTCTTTTACAGTTTGGTGTTTGACAAGTGTAGAGATATAAAACCATGTGGCATATTTATCACACAGTAGATTAATTCATCTTTAAGTGGATGTACAGGCTCCCATACGAAATTCTTTGAAATTGAGCTCGAGAGATACAGCTTGGCCTACATATGTTCGTTCTGGAATTGCAACAATTTTACAGAATCGTATTGGTGAGTTCTTTAACAATAGCTGAGTGTTCATAAATGATGTATTCATGACTAGAAAAATTCAGCAGTATGAGTCTATGAGATGATTAGAGAGATATAAAAGTCATTTCTTTGGTGCTTAGGGCCTAATTACTTTTCATAACTAACCTATCTGGATTTTTTTGTTTGACTGAATTGGTTCGACCCAATCCAGAAATGTTATAATAATTTTTAAAATTTAAAATTGAAACATCAATTCGACTAGGGTTCTTATTCTGCGTCTCAGGCTGCTGGAATTGCTGTCTGTTCCTTGTCAGGTCTGTTGATGCTTTGCTGAATGTTAATGGTGGTCAGACTTGATTACTTGATATTTCCGCTTTTGAACTATTCTGGCTGTATTTTCTTTTGTATTCCTCCTTGTAGTGGCTGAATGTTCCTGGATGACTGTGTCTTGGGTGGAATATAAAATTTAAATCTCTCTTCACAGCAGGTATTTATGGGGATCACAGGTCATGGGGTTGGTTCTTGGCCATTAAAAGCAGCTGCAACTTCTGACATCATCCTTCTCTCTGACAATTGGAGCCTTCTTCTGGGTTATCTGTCTGTATGAGTGTTTGGAATCCTCTGGGATTTAGCTTCGTTAACATTGTTTTTAACCTTAATCCTGAATCTTCATTCACTTTGAGCACCCGTGGTTTAATCGCTTCTAGTGGGAGAGGAAATATAATAATGACCTAGAAAATTAGGTTTTGGAGCTTTTGGTATATGTATTCCAAAGATCTTTTAAAACAAGCTTAAGTTTCCCTTGGCATGGGAATTTTCTGTACAAAAAAAAAAAAAGTCTATTAATATAAACAGAAGTAAACATAATAGTCAATGTTTCGTGTATATATGTCCAAAATTACACACAAAAAAAAGAAGATACACACTATCCATAGGTTTAAAATTATTTTGTGTATTTTAAAAATATATTGTACTGCCATAGACATATTCAAGAGCTAGTCAGACAAATCATCATATAGCTATATATAAGACATTGTTTAAGAATCAACTTGAAACTTGCAGGCCGCAGTACTCTACTTGCTGCATTGAGTGGGCACTTGAGAGATAGTTACAAGTTACAACAACAGTAGAGAGCCTTCAGGAGTTGAAGCAGTAGTGGTGAGCCTTGAGGTAACTGCAGCAGCAGTAGTGTATTAGTGAAGTGAGCCATAGAAATGAATTATGTCATGTATTTTTCCTTCTTTTTATGCTAGGTGGCGTGGTTTAGGTTATGGAGAGGGTAAGCGGGTTAGAATTTTTGTTTTTTTATGGTATTATTTTTATGTTTAAACTTTAACCCATGTGGACATGCAGAACCATCCTGGAAATGCCTTCGAAAAGTTGGCTTGTTCTCAGAAACAGTCCAGAAATGCATGGGACGTTATTGGTTTGTTTCAGGACAGTCCAGTGTTTCGAGTGTTTCGAAATGGATCCTATGAAGATTAGGACCAAAACTGGGACCCAAAACATTTCAGTACCAAAATGGATCCGGTGAGTTCCAGTACCAGGACCAGGAACATTTCCTTTAATTTAGTTTGTAAATGTATATTATTCACATTGGTTGCCAATGATTACATGTATTACAGCACTTAATTGAATGCTTTGCGGAAATCTAGTACATCACCCTAAAGCCCATTGTGGAATTGAAGGTTTTTAGAGGAAATGTTAATAAAATGAAGTCCGATGGAGTTTCATTGAATGAGAGTTGTGCCATTAGAAATCTTTGAAAGCTTTAATGATATATAATGTTCTCAATTTTTGACAAAACCACAGGCGAATAATATCATTTAAAATTTTACATCCTAAACACTGATTCTGGCTGACCTATACCATTATTCTGAGCATTAATTGATATATAGTATTGACAACTCCTTGACATTAATCTTGAGAGAGAACCTGGCAGAATGCTGCTGGTAACATGAAGTTTTTCCTAGCTGTCCTTCACGATCTGCGAGTTTCACTTCAGCATGTACTTTAATTCTTTCTGGAAGACCCTCCAATTCCAGAAGATTGCATACATGTTTCAAAGCCAGAAAACATAATCAATTTGCATGATTTAGAAATTTTGGGATCTGTGCAGGCCTAGAAGGGCAGTTGCATGGATAAGCAAGAGGTATTTGTGGATTCAAAGACATAAAATTGGCGAAGGTATCTAGAAGACCAGTGCAGGTTCATAGAAGGTTGTCAAGTCCGGTTTCTTGCACCTGTATCTGTACAGTGTACATACAACAGTTGAGGTACAACTGATTTGACTATAATATGATCTGCATGTACTTACATTATACCCATAAATCGAATTTGTACATTAAACATTCATACAGGTTGTACCTGGCTTGAGACCATCCCAAAGGACTCATGGAAAAACCTGAGAATGCAGGTTGAGTGGTTTGTAGACTTGCTAAGAGGCTCGTACGATTGGTTAAGACCATCCCTGAGGACTCAGGAGTGATACCGAAATTACTTATATGTTGGCTCTTGGGCGGGCTGGAGGACTGAGGCCAGAAAGCTTATTTAACACATATTCAGGTTGCAGCCATTCCTGAGGAGCAAGGACTGAGGCTACATGGCCTTTGGCTTGTGGGTGAGTCTGAGCAGGGAAACAAGAGGCTTATATACCAACTTTAAGGGAACAGAAATACACTGCAGTGATTTTATATTGGGAATCTGGGGAACAAAGGATTAAGGTGCTGTCAAATCCCCTTAATTAGTATACCAATCCAACTACACAATCTTATGTGTTTTTAAGTTAGTAGCCCCAAAAGCACTTTCTAAAATTTTGAACTGACTTTGAAATTAGAGAAAGAGAATAATATTAATAATTAATTTTAACTCCTCCATACCCTTTGGACACCTTGCTCGTTGTATGATCATGGCATGAATTGAAAGAACATAAACAATTACAAATCCACCATTCTGAACATCCTTTGTTACATTTTTGTCAAAGGCATGATAGCTTGTTGTATCCAAACTAAGCTGTAGGGATTGCCTCCTAGGGGTTCTGTTTTGGGAATGGACACAAGAAGGCAGATGACCCTGAAATGTTTCCAAAATGTCTGGAATCGCCTAACTGTGGCATTTCCAGGGCCTTTCTGTAAATGTTTTGACCATTTCGAGCTGCATGGCTCAGCTGAAAAAATAAGAAAACTAACAAAACCTATCACTAACTCCCAAACTAACCTGTCGCTAATTCCCAATCTAAATAGTGAAAGAAAAACGTGCCGTGCCAAGGGAAACTTCAAAACTGTTTGCTCCTTTAAGGGAATTTGGAAAACAGCTGGAAACAAACGCTATTTACTTCTAAATATTCATGAACCCCATGCTTTTTATGTGTGTAGTCCTTTTACATTAAGTACTCAATAATTGGACCTTCAGTTATTTTTAATTTATTTTTGGTTTTAGATTGGCTTGATTGTTGTGCTGAGCATAATGAAATTTAAGCAATTAGCATGTTTGACCCACTCTACTAATTCCTCACTTCAATTAACATGTCTTACTCACCCTCTAGTCTAGGATGTCTAATGTAAATTATTTTGACAAGGACGATTTCCTCATTTGATTAACAGGTCTTCACTTGGGTCGATAATTTTAGTGTTCTTTTTACCTTTCTGTCCCTGGTTTGCTATGGGAAATGTATTTGTATACTTATCCATAGTAGGACATGTTTGTTCTTCCTCAATTATAAAAGTTTTGTTCACTACAGAACATTGATGACCTTTTTGAAAATTTTTATATTTAGTTTTTCCAACCAATATCAACAACTATCTTCATCATATGTACAACATAATGAGGATCACTACATCATTGGTTGCCATTGTTACGGCTTGGAGGAGGCCTTCACTTAAGGAGGAAACAATATTCTGCATGTTTAAATTGTTAGAGGGAAGTTTAAGATAGAAGACACTATGCAAATCATGTACAAGACCCAGAATAGATTATGACTTAATTATTCATAATTTGACTTATGACATTATGATTATTGTGAAGTTACAATAAGAAATAGCCTATTTCATTTCTCTTTCCAAACCTGGCATTTAATGCCTGGGTTTCATGAATAACCCTGCCTGAATTCGGAAGTATGGATGTCCTTCAAAAGCCTTCACCTTACCCAAAATCTAAGAGAAAACAGAAATAATATATCTGTTAGCACTTGAGATAATCTCAAGATCACCCTATGGTTCCCATAATTTTCTTGACTGATCCTTTGCTGACCACGAAGTGGTATGTATGCAATAAGCTTGCAAAACAAGGCATGTACATTCAAGTAGACATTGTCATCTGTAATAGATTTGAGTTTGGCTGACGTTCAGGGCCTGGAGCTGCTTTCCTGTCAACAACCATTAATGTTTATAACTCCTCCATGTTTGACAGCAGTGCTCTGGGAAGGGCGAATGCCCTGTGTGCAGCTGCTTACACTCCTTTGCATGTCTTTGCACCTCTCAACTTGGACTTCCTTGTGGAAAGCTCATTCTGTAGCTTTTGCATGATTTGATTACATCTCTCCTTGGCTTGAACAAGACCATCAAGGACAGGGTCTGCAAGACAAGTACTGTGGGCCATAGGGTCTGCAACCTTCCCCAGGATGAGGCTGAGGGTTTCCTCCGTTGAGTGGAGTGAATCTTGCAACTGTTGATCATTGGTACCAGAGCTACAAGTCTGGCCAACTGCCTTGTCATTAGTTCTTTGAAGTAAGTCAAGAAACTCGGTATTAGACACACACTCAACTCTTAACTGTTGCAGTCATGGGAAAAGCACATGAATATCCTCAGATGACAGAATTGCTTTCAAAATTCTAGTATGAGAACATGCACTTGCGCAAGATATTCCAATATCTCATGTACCAGAATCAACAGTTGCAAGATTCACTCTGCTCAATGGAGGAAACCCTCAGCATCACGCCAGGGAAGGTTCCAGACCTTATGGCCTGTAGTACTCGTCTAGCAGACCTGTCGTTGATGGTCTTCTTCAAGCTGACGAGAGATGTAGTCAAACCATGCGAGAGTTTCGAGCGAGGTTTCTGCAAAGGAACTCCACGTTGGGCGGTGTAGAGGATGCATAGGTGCACAATGGTGGAGTGCACGTGGATATTTTGTGGAGGATAATGCAACGGCTTTTTAAACTGGATGGATCTGTTCAAAGAGAGTTATAGATAGTACAACGTGCAATGGAACTTGATAGAAGATGCCAAAACCATCATCCCAAATTCAAACACAGATTGGCAAAATAGTGCCACTTCTATTCAATGAAAGAATAGGGTAAGGTACACATACGTACAATGTGTAGTAAAACATGAATACCACATCAAGTCTTGCATTCTTGTTGCATCACAAAGCCCATGAACAAGAAGCTAGGACTTTACACACCTCTACTTGTTCCATCTGGACCATGGAAATCCATCAGCATGGACATGGCTGCCCGTGACAAAACATCAAAACAATGTGTTGTTATATTGGATAGTCTTTTGAAGATGGCCATCATGCTGCCTTACGAGAAAAACATCAGTGTAGTTGCCACCCAAGTCACCGCATTCGACGGATTTCTTCTGAAAAAATAAAAAATCGCCGAATTCAAAGCTGCTCCCAAAAGTTCGTTGTCATTCGCGAATTTAATCGTACGGCCAAAAACACGATTTCCAAGCGCCACAGAAATATAGGGTTTGCACTTGCCGCCGTGTGAGTATACAGTCGAATGCACAAGAGAGGTGTGAGATCTCGAGTTTGGACCAAGGTTGCAGAGGTGTGAGATCTCGAGCGTGTGAGTATACTGTTACGGATGTGTTATAGGTTGTAGCAGACATTCACGAATGGTGAACTGTTACGGACATGTTATAGGCTGTAGCTGCTTCAATGGCAACAGGCAAGAATTTGCCCTCTCTTCCCAACTCGAGCTCCAACCCTAACCGTCCAAACCTGTGTGAAAGGGAAAATTTGGCGGAGCTTTCACCATAGCTTTCCACGACTCCTATTAAAAATATATAGTTTTAATTTTAGGTTAATAAAACACATCTTTACTTTTAACTTTTAGGTTGATAAATGATAATCATTTAGTGGTAATTCGTAAATGATTAGGTTTAGTTTAAAAAAATCATAGTTTTGTTGTATTTATAATTTTTTAATATATTTATAAATTTATAGGCTTATAAATTTATAGACTAATCATCTACTTTAAAATGTAAATGATTAATTTTTTTAAAAACATTTATAAATTTATAGACTAATTTAATTGTTTTTAAAGATATGATAATAAATTAACAATTTATAGCTTTATATTAATTTACTCTAAAATGTAAATATTAGTTTTTAAAAAATCATTTATAAATTTATAGAATAATTTAGTTTTATTTTATTTTTTTATATGAATTGTGAAACTATTTTATTAGCTGAATTTAATCACGAATTTTATCTCTATTTTTTTAGCAACAACTTTTATACTCCACGAATTCGAATGCGGTGACATAGGTTGCCACTGTTCGTGTGTTCTTCAACCATGTTTGGGTTGGTTCACTTTGGACTTCCAACATCCATAGTATCTAATCCAAATTCTCGTTTTGTTGGTCATTTATGGAAAACCCTATGGCCATTGTAGGAAAGGTTATGGTCACTAATGCAAAACCCTATAGACATGGGAAATTGCACAACACAAGATTTTACCACAAAGTATATCCCAATCATAAAAGCATCACCTAGACGGGAGGAAATTTCTATTGAGGCATAAAACTCTAAGTTTTTGAACCTAATTTCTGCAGTTTCTAGGTCCTTACACATTGTTCATTAGGGCACAGATTGAATTTCTTGAGATGGATAATAGACTTACCGATTTCTCTTGAGCTTCCTTGCCTTTCCTGCTCCTACTTGGCTCCATAAATTTGAGGAGAAATGCATCACCTTCTCTCTCTTAGACACCCTCCTATCGCAGTGCTTCATGAAAGGTATTTTTGCTTGGGGCTGTTTATCAATCAGTGGGATTAGAACTTTTAGAACGTCTACTTTTATTTTTTGGAGCTTGGCTTGTTGCTGCATCCCCATTACTGTCTTCACTCTGCCCTCCATTCGCACGAGCCTTCTCAACCACGTCCATACAACCTTAGCTTAAAGATTTAAACTAATTTTGCAAACATCTATGCAAGTCTCTTCTTCTCAAAACAATTCCAAGAAAACTAGGGAACACAAAACAATAGGGAAACAAGAAATGTAACTAAAAGAGAGAAGAAAACTAGCATGCAGACCGATACAAACACCTTTGGGAAGAACCATTCATGACAAAGAACTAATTTCGAAACAAACATTAATTAACAAGCCTACGGAAAGCTTGAAGATGCTCTAATGGAGGAAGGCCCTTCGTCTTCCCACACAAGCTAGAGCTCCAAGATTTCTTCTATGTTGTATATATATTATTATGTATCATCAACTTGAGCTTACATATTAGACCATGCATGTAATATGTAATATGTATGTATTACTGAGATACCCTAGGCCAAGATTCCTTCATTCTGATTCCTCAATCCCACTCAATACCAATCGACCAATCAATTAATAGATTGGGTGGCTAACAATAGAATAAGTGCTTGAGAGACTCACTATCTATCAATCAATTGTATTACGTATTTGACATAAATTTCATGAGATAGATCAACTCCCATATGTATAGAGGATGGCCCCTATAGATATATGGAACCCATATATATATGGGGCTGGTTCGCTCACGTCTGCAGCATCTCTACCCCTACTCTACTATATAGAAGGCGGGTTGGGGCTGTAATATAGTAAATAGCTGGTCTTGATTATGTATTATATATAGAGGGGCAGGGGGCCCACCATCTATCTATATATATTCTCCCCATAGATCTATAACCTCCCAATCAATAGGTGGCCCCCATATATATAAGGTGAGGCCTATATATATCTATGGGGCCTATCTGAGGCACTTCCGGACTATGGGTAGTGTATAGATTATGGGGTTGATAAGCATTAGGTCTAGTTCGGACCCAATGCTTAGTAGACCCACTTGCCCTCTGCTCGGGAGGCGATAGATGGGGGCGTTCTCCTCGATATATGTAGGGGATAGGGAATAACTTATTGTTATCTTTTTTATGCTATGATGGTTTATGTTGTTTAGCCATTGGGGACGATGTCTCTTCTTATTGGGGAAGGATGTCACACCCCCTTTTTGTGTCTGGTGAGAGAATAATATTTTGATCAAATAAATGGTTGATTTTGTGGATGCCATTTAAGCATTTATTTAATGCTTATTGAGATTCTAAATCATTGTATTATTCAAGTTTTTAAATGCAAAAACATCTAAAATTAGAACTCAATTATATCCTCTAGAAGATAAATCACTAATATGCATTTAACAAGAAATACCTATTGCTGACAACCACCTGTTCTCAATTTGATCAAATCAGATAATTATCAACTACGAATTCAATCCATCAATTATTAATCGCAACCATACTTCAAATCAATTAACGTGTCAAACATACTTCAAATTAAAGTTCCATTATCTTGGCTACAAAAGGAATTTTGGGTGTCGCTATACTAGCAAGACCTCCAAGTTTAATCCAATCTAATGTCCCCGTTTCCAAAGTAGTCACTATGAAGGCCTTGGGCCCATTCCATCTTTCGTGGACTTCGAGAAAGGAAACTTGGAAACTTAAAAGTTAGTTTTAATGGTAAATGTCATAACTGTGGAAAATTTGGCCATAAGAAAGAAGATTGTAAATCGAAAAACAAGTCAAATTTCAAAAATAAAAAATGGAATAAATCAGATCAAAATCAAGATGAAGATGATGAGAATAATCATAGTGCTAATATAATAACTTTATAATCTACTTCTATTACTTCTAAATGAAAAGTATATGATTTATTTGAATATATTGTTGAAAAAGGAGTTGTTTTTCATTTGGGTTAGTAAAAATGAACTAGAAGTAACTACAACTGAAAACATACAATGGCTTATATATTCTTTAAAATTTTGCTTCTTTTTTTTGGTAGTTTATTAAAAAAATAGAATTGTTGTTCATTTTTGGCATGAAAAACTGATCATATATGACATGTCTAGGCTTAATTTGTCACCTATGAAATGTATTGAAGGGTGCTTACATGATCATTGTTTGAAGCAAACTCCACTTAAATCCATGGGAAGTGTCCACAATCAGTGGATCATGTTTTTAGTGAATTCTGTGATTATTCTTGTATGATTTGATTATTTGTTCAGATATGTTATCTATCAAGTCTTATCTCTTTTTAAAGGCTTAGAATAAGATAATGAAGATATATATGTTTTTGATAAAACATTTCTTAGTATGTGATTACTAAAATATTATTATATGCATATCAAACAACACTTGGGGACGCCCTTGCGTTTGTATTGGAGACGTCCAATACTGATTGCATCTAATATATATTTTACAAGAATAGTATGTTGAAATTTTTCAACATATTTTAACATGGTTAGTTGTTAAGCATATTGTTATGTTAGTTATTATACAACTAATGTTTAACTTTTATAGATGGTTAAAAGTGAAATCAATAATGATTTATATTTATATGCTTATTATGATGTCTATATGGATATTGTGACTCTAACCATGTTGATGTTGTGTTAGATATAAAATATATTGGATATGTGTTCAAGTTTTTGGTGTAGGAACCATTACTTGGAACAACAAAAAGCAACCAACAGTGTTCATTTCTTTTACATAGGCGAGTAGAGAAGTGCAATGGAAGCAAGTGAAGAACTTGTGGCTGAATCGGGTACATTGGAAGAGATATACATGGAAGCTAAAAGAAGTTTTCTCTTCTATGTAGTGGTCGAGTTATCTTGCTCTAGCTGAAAAATCCGAGTTTAACATCGAGAGAACAAAGCATATTAAAACTCATATGCATGTTATCCGAGAGAAGTTTCTCTGCGGTGATAGAGATCTCAAGTATTGCCAGACTAAAGATTATATTGCAAATATGTTTACGAGCCATTGTGTGTTGTAAAGTTCTACAAGTTTCGTGCAATGCTTGGCCTTTTAGAGTTGCCATTGAGGGGGAGTGTGCATGGCAATGCCACCTCCTAATGGCCGGCCGGTTGTTGACTCCTCCTCTATACTTCTGCTCTAGTATAAAGCATTGTAAAAAAAGATCTTTTATGATCTATGTAAACTGATAGAGTTTACGGTATACACTCCAGTGTGTTGCATCTATTTGTAAAGGAGGTCCTTGTGTTATAAAAGGTTCCTAGAGATGCGGTTTCAAGAATTTTTCCATGAGAAACAATGGGATGTAGTCTCAAAAATCGTGCTTAGCCTACATCATACTTCTGATTTATGGATTCCAAACCCTTTTGTACCAAAAGGTAAGTTGAGCATGATGAAGGTGTTATAATTCCTTCAAAAAGACATATGCTAGCCTAAACATTTTCTAATGGTTTATGGATTTGTAAATCCTGTTGTACAAACAGGTAATGTTGGCATATGGATCCCCACTTAATATTAAGGGGGAGTGTTAGAACATAATATTAAGTGCTCATAATATTTAGTTTATAATTAAATAATATAGAATATAGTTTATATTCTTTATTATTTAATATAAACTTTATATTAGGTTTATTAGTTATTAATTAACTAATTATTTATTAAATCGGGGTGTACCCCGTCACTTAATAGTTATAACCCTTCGGGTTATTTAAATATGGCTGTGGGCCATAATCGGATGTATGGTATTTACTCCGGGTTAAAAACATGGAGCAAGAAGTGAGGGAGTTACGGATTGGTTAATAGTTTCTCAATTAATGGAAAATTCTTCCGTGGTTTTTACCCCATTGGGGTTTTCCACGTTATATCTGGTGTTATGTGTAAATGTGTTATTTCTTTTACTTTGCTAAATGTTTTTGTTTGATTGATTAAATTAATAGGTTATATAGTTAATTAATATCTCAAATTCTAATAGGACCAACTAACTTTTGGACAGATTCTTGGGATGGAAATCCTCCACTCATAACTCAACATCTTGAGTTAAAGACGACCATGGAAGTTCTTCATGAAAAGGGTTGGATTAAGGTTGCCAAGTATTGTAAGCCTACTATTCACCAATGGGAAATTGGTCATTGTTGGATTCCTACTCATGAATGGCCAATTCAACTTGGGGAGGATCATAAAAGATGGTGGATAATATACTGTCTTGACCTCTTTTGACTTACGCACGACTAGGTTCTATTGCATGGGGCAAAAGTTCCACAGTGTATTTACTCGGTTTCTTCGGAAACAATTATCTATGCTAGGTAGCCCCTCATCCTCACGAGGACAATTTTCATTGTTTTTGGTAAAGTAAGCTCTATGGCCCAAAGTAAGCTTCTTTGTTTGGTTGGTTTTAAGAAGAAGAATCCTAACGGGGATAGGCTCATGAAAAGAGGCTTTAATGGCCCTTTTAGATGTGTACTGTGCTTAGAGAATGATGAAACCATAACTCATCTTTTTATACAAGTGCCCCTTTGTAGTCCAACTATGGCAGCTTTTCACCAAGTTGTTTGAGATACCCTAGGTTGGAATTCAATCTTGAAAATCTGTTCGAGAATGGGGAAAACATTTGCCAAAGGGTCAAAATCTTTTACCAGCTTTGTGGAGCGGTATAACCCTCCTGCTATGGAATACTTGGAAGGAAAGAAATAGAAGAATTTTCCAACAGGAAGGTAGAGACATCTCTTTTGTGTGGGAGAAGATAAAAATGAATGTTGTAGAATCTATTAAGCACAAGCTCCGCCTACCTCAAACCCCTTCAACTGAGTGGGTTCATCTTTTCAAAATGCTTCCTTTACAACCATTGATAACTAACATGGTTGCTTTTAGAACAAGAAAGAAAAGACAACTAAATAGAAAGTGGACTCCTCTTCCTGGATTTGGAAAGCTGAATATTGATGGTGCTTCTAGAGGAAATCCGGGTTAGACCAAGTATGGGAGGAATAGGTAGATCTTTTGATGGTTCAGTGGCCTTTTTCTTTTCTGAAAATTGGGTTATTCAACGAATAACTTAGCTGAAATTAAGGCAGTCTACAGGGGTTTACAAGAAGCTCTGAAAATTGGGTGGCAAAAACTTTAGGTTGATTTGATTCTCTTCTGATAGTTAGCTTGCTATCCAATCCTGAGGCGGTTCAGGGAAAAAATTGGCAAATTGTAAGAGAGTTGGAGAAAATTCAAAGGCTGAAGGATAAGTTCCAAGAGATCTACTTCAATCATGTTCCTAGAGAGCTCAATAAAGTGGTGGATGCATTAGCTAATTGGGCTCTTGATAACCACAATCTCATCATGTTATGGTCCTCCACCGTTATGGTGGTCGACCAAGCTTCAAGAAGATCTTAGACAAATTCTAGATAAAGATTTGCATCAATGTTAGTTACTAATATGTGTGCTTTTGTTTGTCTTGCCTGTGTCCTGGACAAATAGTTTCCATACCGGCATAGTTGAATATGTACATTTTGATTTCTCTATATTATAAATTTTCTCCAGTTTTTGAATTAAATAAAAATACTAATTTTTTTCATTGTTTGTCAATTTTACACATTTATAAATTTTGTTCGTATATAATATATAAATATTTTGACTGGATTTTTCTTAACTTTTTCAAGTAATCGGGTTTTTCGGTTTTTTTGCCTCGTGAACGGATCTGAATTTCTGAACTTAGTAACTATGTCCAAAACATATATACATATAAAGGAATGAACAAGATGATATCATAGAAAAATACAATACACAATATCATGAAGATTGGTTTCTCGGAACCAACACAATCTTATAAATAGCCTATACTTGGCTCAACGCAGAGCACCACTAGCCCCGTAAGTCACACGTGTGCAAATCACAATGCTCAACATTCATAATCACAATAGCAGATCGTAATCCATAATGGTAAGATAGTCAACATTTCACATAGATAGACAACCTTTTTAAAAACTCTATAATGTAGCTAGCATAAAAATTGAACAAAGATAAGATAATGAGTAACAAGATAACACCAGGAGTAAAATCCCATCATCATCCATAATGCAATACTATCATATACATGTATAAAATGGAACCAAGATGATCATCCTATGCCACGACAAAGAATAAAGCGGTCTATTTATACAAAAGAGCAAGATAAATGGGAATAACAATTTAAGTAAAAATTGGGTCACAAGTAGCATACTTGCACTCATCTGATTTGTCGAGGTCGCACCTTCTCTTAAGTTGAGTGAAATGCCAATGTTCTTCTATATTCTTAGTTATCCATTAGAACAATTGTGCAGCCTTCAAATGATGTAATATCTCTCATACATGGACTAATTGTGTAGAAATTCATAATCATTATATCAAGGAACACATTCAAAACAAAGAAATCAAGATAAATTACTTCCATATAGAAGTTCACGCATTCAAATTTCTTACAAAAACACTCAACAAATAATAGGCCAAATGTTGATATTTAGTGTAGTCATCTAATAATAGGCCAAATGTATTTATTAATTAATTAATGAATCCTTATGGGATGGTTAATAACATAGTTACTTAAGTCTTGGTGATGAGGGGACGAGTTTTTGGGAAAGCAAAAATATCCTATATTTTGGGGGACAAATATTAAAATAATATATAAAAAATAATATTTAAATACTATAAAATTTATTCAATGAAATTAAGAGGCTTAAGATTATTATTTTTGGGTAGTTTCGAGTTAAGAGTTCAATGTTTTTCGTAAAAAAGCAGTTTTTTAAAGTAAGCGTCAAATTTTACAAAAAAATAAATGGAGACTTACCTTCCAAGGCCTTGAAATGTTCGGGACACCACTTTGAAATCTATGGGACACCTCCTGTGTAACATTGCTTAAGTTCTCTTCGCAGCCCAAATACCTACATTAGTGGCATTCTAATGAATAACCTTTCGTCTTCGAGTCATAAGAAACAATACTCATAACAAAACAAAAGTCTTCCTTGTTAATGGTGTAATCTTGTGTGAAGTTGCATTTAGTAGTTTGGAATTGTCATTCATTGACAATTTCACCCCTACGTTGAGTGGGTAAATGACGACTTACAATTGCGTCATACGTTGGTTAAGCAGTTCTTAAGCATATTTGTTTTGGAAATGAATATAAAACCCTCATTTTACCAATATTCAATTCCTAAACTATTTTGCAATAAGTATGGATTATTAATTTGATGTGTTACTAGGAAACACCCTTGAGGGTCCCATACCAACAGACATACGTACTAGAAAATGGGTATGGGTACAAATGCATAGGAAAACAACTCTAAAACACCGTCCAAAGTGGGGTACGTTATGCTGTTTTCGTGCCTTACCCGGATGTTTCTGTCTTTTTTGGAGGTACACACTTTTAAAATGCAAAAAGAAACTCAAAAAAAGCCTAACCCTAATCTACTTGCCTTAACTTGTTAAATGCTTTTTCTAAAAGGTATTTTTGAATGTTTTGATCTTTCATGAATACAAAATATTTTAAGGGCTTTATCTTTTATGGACTTAAAATGTGTTTTGCGCATTTTTTTATATATATTTATATTTTGTAACAATTTATTGTATAGACATTTCCATGTCATTTCCTACCCAAGGATTTTTTTGAAAATTCGGGCGCTTGTGCGTTTTGGATGGTACTCGTACCTTTTTGCTATTTAAAATGCCTCTTCAATCGAGTTAGTTTCTACCGCCTCTTTACACACATTATTTTAAAAATTCCTAGGTGCCACAATTAGAATGACATTTACTCATAGACATGACTTGGTATGAGTGCCTTGTTGCTCATTTTGTTTCAAGTTTAACCTTTTCCTTTTTGTTGGGGATTAGGTTGCTTTGCTTTTAGTTTGAACTTTGTTTTAAATGCATTGTCTAGTTTTCTTTCATGTTCATACTATTGGTTTTTTTAAATGAATTGTCTAGGCTTTTTCTAACTTCCTTAGATATGAGGACCAAAAGTGTTTGGCTCTATACATGTAAGAGGCTTTGAGGCTTCGTGGGCACTCTCTTCAGATCCCTTCCAAACCAAAATCTACCTAGTGGATCACTTACTTTTTCACTTTGCTACCTTCAGTGAGAGGTACTAAGCGCCGGATCGATGCTAGCTCTACATCACACTCCATATCAATGATTTGTGGAGACCATCGCAGCTTCTCAAGATCTCATTGACATGACCATACTAGTTCCAGCACCAGGAGACAAACTAGATCCACCAAGTCCTTGTGACATACCACATTGTCCAGACAACAATATGGCGGGCGGCCTCGACATCTCACCGCCTCCTCTTCCGATCGTCATTCTATCCAGAGTTTCTTTCAGTCGGCCTCGGATGTTAGGAGAGTTGGGTCTACCACTCCCTGATAGGCATTCCTCATTGCCTCTTCGGGCCTTCTTTCTTCTCTTCTTGGGCATTTCCACCCCCTTGGTTTGGGTTCGTGGATTGTTCTTTCCAGCTTTGCCTTCTCCCTCTCTTCTACCTTTCTATGGCTCTTCTTTTGCTTTTTGCTTTTTGCTTTGTACTTCTTTTGGAAACCTTTTGGTTTTCCTGCTTTGTATTGGCACATGTGTACTCTGCAGTCCCTTTGACCTACTCTTGTGGTCATTTGTCGGACATTAATATATTTATCTTATCTTATCTTACCTTCTTTGTTCTTCCTACAATGGCAAAACAATCGAATCTTCTAAATAAATGATAGATGTTTTGGTGTAAATGCTTAGTGTATTTAGGAAATCTTTATATGATTCTTGTTGGTTGTTCAATGTGATAAACAAAAATTCTTTTATCTTCCAACTTTTCTCAAATTGCATATCTCTTTGATGTTATAGCCTAAAATTCTTGGCAACTTAAACTCGTGAGATTTTGAGTTGGCGATGCTCGAGGATCTATGCTTTTGCCGACTTCTTAATATACTTTGAGTTCAACCTTGACCCCTAGAGGGCTTCCTAACACTCGAATGAAAGAAATACCTTGTGAAACTCATTAACGTGCCTTATGACTTCTAAAAAATTTGATGGGTCTTCTAGGAAAAATCTAACTAAGATTAAAAATCAAATTATCTTTAGCAAGTTTTCTAGGAAATTGGCGGTACACATTCGGGATGGGTTCAAAACGCGGAAATGCCAATTTTCAAAAACCCTTGGGTACAAAATGACACGGAAACGTCCGTACAACACACACACACACTCATTTTTATCCAAAAAAGATAAAACACTTAAAAACCAAAACTTTGTATATATACATACACTCAGTTTTGTCCAAAAAGATAAAACACTTAAAAACTAAAACTTTGTATTCATGAAAGTTTATATATATATAAACTTTCATGAATACTAAGTTCTAGTTTTAAATCTATAAAAGATAAAACACTTAAAACACTTTGTATTCATGAAAGTTCAAAAAATTCAATATGCTTAAACTTTCATATGTACATAATTATAATCTAGATTCTAGAATATATCATCTAAATTTTCCTGAAGTGCTGCTGAAACATAAATAACTAGTTTAATTTTCCTGAAGTGCTGCTGAAACATAAATAACGAGTTTATTTATATTTATATTTTTGGTGTTTAAAAACATCACTGCTGAAACAGCCCCGATACAACCTAAAATGGTACAAAAGCGTTTCGTATACAACAACGCCGTACCGAGGATTGTTTTGGAGTTTCAGAAACGTTTGCAAGTGCCGAGACCAATATCAATACCCGGTACAACAATACGTGGTTATGTTACCCTGGTTGGAATTTCCGGATAACATAGAGATTTAGTAATGGGTGTAACATTCACAAAGTATGGCTTGAGAGCGTAGTTGCCAAGAGACGTACAAATGTGAATATGGTGGGATGGGGATGGGTACGCCATTTTTAAGGAAAATAGTAGACAAATATTTGATGGCAAAAATAATATTATAATGGGGGTGGGGGTGGGTGTAGTTGAGCAGGTGTGCACTTGAGGTATGTTTAACACTCTAGATACCTATGCCACACCCCCTACCCTATATATTAGTATCAATATAGATGTAGAGCTTGATCCCCAATCCCAAACCCATATTATGTGTTTAGGATGCTGTCCATACTGTAGAGAGCCCATTTTTATATGGTCCCATCCTTGCCTCACCTCTCTCCCTTTTCTCTTGCCCCCTCATATATATGATCTATGGGGCGGACCCCCTCCCTATATATGGCATTGACACCCATAGAGGGATGTGGCCCCTTTATCAATAAAGGATCATATGACTTCCTTTCTATATATAGGCGTAACCCTTATATATACATGGGGATTTGGGAAGGTAGAATCTATATATGTATTTAAACATATATGTAGATAATAGAGAAAACAATATCATACGATTGGATTTTAACTTTTCAAGTAAAGATATTAGATGTCGACAAAAGACAATTGTAATTATATGGATATTTATCTTTGATACCTCATCATATCTAGGGTTAAGAGTACAAAATATATTTAAAAAACACTGAAATGCAAGTCTCGTGAGACAAGTACCAATGAGTATAGTCTTCTTGAGATAAGTACCAATCTCTTGGATGTGAGGGTGGTAGGAGATGAGACTCAAATCTGACAACACCGCTTGAGAGCTTTCTAGCGATATATAACATAACCATATTTGGTTAAGACATGAGGAAATAATATTATTTTCAAGTTGATATTCCATTTTATTTTTATAGATGGCCATTATGAAAGTCGACTTATAATCGTAATAGGGAGAATTTATAATTATAAATACCTTTTTTTTTTCATTACCATCATAGTTTGCGCATTTCCTCCTAGGAACCTATACATATTTTGAAAATCATTAGAAACCAATTCTCTCCTAGAAGACTTATTGAGAATGGTGTTTTATTGGAGGATGAATTTGTGTCATCAATATTTTCTTGGAAAATGTATTGATTTGAGTAATACTCGGATGTAGGATAGGATCACAGAGAATGGTATTCCTAAATATCATTTTTTTGAAGAATTTGGTCGGAGCATTAACAATAAACTCTCTCGATCGAACACAAATAATCACGCAAGAATACCGAGATGATAATATCCACAAAGAGAGAGGTTACATATATAGTGTAATGATCTCCTACAAAGGAGTCAACACTTATCACCTTCAACCACTCATGTCTAATAATAGTGTGAGTTACAACTCACCCATAATCACATTCTAATTATAGAATGTAACGTTTCCAAGAATGTCTCTCACACCTCTAACTAACTAGTACAATATAATAACTATTTGAGTAGTTACTAACAACTCATTACAATATTCCTCACTAGTACAATTATTTTACTAATTAACACACTTTCATGTGAGTACTAACACAATATTCCTAACATTCCCCCGTAGTGCGAACATGGCAGATATCACCATACTCTGGAACTCTAGCGTGCCGCCACAGAGCTTGTTGATGATTTTGATTCACATGCACCGCATTGGGATTGTGCATCCAAACTTACAAACAGGTAGAATTGGGCTTGCATACATACTTAACAAACATATTGATGCAGGAGCATCCTTGAGAGGCAATCAAGAGTCAATTCAAGCTCCTTTATGTCAATATGTGTTATGCAGGAGCTCTAGGAGTCTATTTGAGGCATAGAAGTCATTGCAAGTCATCAGGGGAGTTGAGAAATTCAAATTGTGTGTTTTCCCTCCAAAAAGGGATGTTTGAATATTCAAATAAATGTAATGTTTGTAAGGTGTGTAATGAGGTTCAAAAGATGAGTTAAGCAATATTAGGTGTGTTAAGTGTTGTTCTAGGGGTTATGTTATCATGTGTGAGTCATTTGTGTGTGATGCATCATTAAGATGCTTGTCATGATGTAGGAAGGCAGTTACAAGCCTTGTCATAGGAAGTTGATGGGTCACAACTTACAAGTCAGTCATGGTCAGCTGTAAGAGGAGTTACAATGTGAAAAAATGTCAGTTATGAATGGTCAGGTCAGTTACAACAGTTGTAGTGGGTGCATGCAAGGTGTGAGCTCGAGAATAGGAAGGGGTTGGTGCATTTTTGGAAAAAGGATCCTCATGCTAGGAGGAGGATGAGTAAGAAGATTCAAATATTCTAGTTGTATGAAATGTGTGGATGATAATGTATGAAGTTTTGTTTGTGTGTATCTCTGGTTTTGGGAGCATTCTTCCTGAATTTTGAAGTTGAATGAGATGCCTCTTCTTCAATGCATGAAGGGATGGCTTTGTGACTGTTATACTCTGCTCTGAAGCTAAAAGCATGTGTAAGTTGTATGTAATATGACTAAGAAGACATGGCATCAAGGCTTATAGCTAAGTATGTTTGTTAGTGGAAGATTTTGTATTAGTGATTGAATGACATTGTTGACTGCGTTTGTGAAAGGAATGGGCATGATATCTTAGAACTGTGTTATACTGATAAGATGCATGGATATGTGAAGAGATCCTTGTGTGGTTAGCTTATCTCCCTGACCATGGTAAACAATAACATGACCTGAGAATTAGATCTGTGTGAAACTTGCATACTTCTTGTAGAAAGTGAACTGTGGAGCTGTGAACTGGAATGTATTGCATCTTTCCACGTACTCATCTTATAAGAGACTCTTTAGAGATAGTTGAGAAGAAATATAAACTAAAAACCCGTAGGAGTGACCTCTAACTTCAAAAATTGGAAGAAACCATCATGAACGAATCCTTAAGCTGATAAAAGAAGAAAATTTGAGTTTCATTGGTGCATTCTTGTTATTTCCTTACCAGTCCCAGTGGAGGTACTGTGCACAGTCTAGAAAACCTAGTGATTGGGGTCAGTTTGTAAAGAAACTAAGGTTTTTGCTTGGAGTTTGTAGTTGAAAGTTGGAACATAAGGGAAAGAGCATGTTGGGTATCCAACACCCTTCCTTTGTGCATTGAAGCTTCATGAATCCACAGATAACCATGACAGTGTATTTTAGAAGACCTACTTGAGGGTTAAGAACCAAATTGGAAAAAGGGAAGTATAGGGAGTTGGGTAAGGAATTGAAGCATGAAATTTTGGGCACATGTCTAGATAGGCAAGAGACAACTAATGATTTTTTTAAAACCATCTGGGTGCCTTGGGAAGTGTGCAAGCAAGGTTGGAGTAAGAAGCATTGTCTTGAGAACTCATAGGGCAGTCTTGTAAGTAAGTGAAAGGTGAAGTTTGAAATCTTGAATGCTTTTCCTTATGGATTCTAACAATGATGTGAGTATGTGGACAGGGTGGAAGGACTTGGTGATGAAGAAGACAAGGTAGATTGCATGCTTGAAGCAAGAACTAGTCAAGCTAAGAGTTGATCATGTGGTGGTGAGTTGAACAAGTGGTTGTTTCTTTCATGGTTGAGTCTTTGAAGAGATGATAGGAAGTAGGAGGAAGTGTCTTTGAAAGAGTGAAGATGGGCAAATGCTTGCTAAGGCCCTTTTGAGTGTTATTTTACAAGATTGAGCAAATTAGACAAGTTTTTAACCTTATAGGATTTGTAGGAAGATCCTCAATGCAGAGACCGAGATAGGTTTATGGGTTGCGCAATCTCTTTTAATCAGTCATATGAATGATTTTCAATTTTTCTCTCGCATCACATACATGCAACATCGAGCTTTCACGAAGAAGAGAAGGAACACATCAACCTATGAATAGGGAACCTTATCGACCAATCCATGGGAACATACATCAACCATGAATAGGAATCACATCAACCAATTCGGGAGCATAGACCTCTCATCTCCACATACAAATGATTTTATAGGACAACCAACAACCCACACATCTAGATGATTTTATAAGACACTCAACAACCTACACGGGGTTGTATAAGACAAAACAACCTACACGAGATGATTTTATAGGAAAACCAACAACCTACACATACAAGTATCATGATGCTACAAAACATTGATTAGACTCGCTTTTTTTTGCATCAAGGAAAACATACAAACTCCATACCGACATTACAAGTTCTATTTTTCACCCCACAAAAATTTGAAAATTTCAAAATACTTGAAAAGGAAATGACGAGGACTCAATCCTCGTTGTCTTTGTATGTAGCCACCATATTGGATTGTTGGCATTCTGATGACGAACGGTATGAGATGATCTCTAGTGCCACCAGAAAATCGCCCTCGGCATTTGGTCATTTTGGCTCAACTGGTTGTCATTAATGCATTGCGTGGCACCATCGCTAGTGATTGATGAGAGGTCACTGTTTGACCTCCTTCCTCCATTGCCTCCATCCTCTAGTGACCTTGGCTTAAATAGCCGATTGATCATGAAGTTCACTTGCATGTTGTTGTTGATGGAATTTTTTTCTCCATACACAACATTGACACATCTAGGCCAATTAGGACACTAGGGTCACCCAAAAATGTGTCCTTTATAAGAGGGGAATTTTCATTTCATTTTTTTGACACTTTTTGACTCAGATGATACTCATTTGACACACAAATAATAGACTTTGACACCAAACCAAAACTATTAATGCAAACAATAAGCGCGCAAACACTTAGAAATAACAATTTTGACATTAATAGAGTTTTGCTTGACAATGACATACAAAGATTCAGTCGCCACTCAAGATGACACAATTGACACAATTACTAATTAAACTCAATGAAAAAACTAGATATACAAACAAATGATTAATTTAAAAAGTATCTAAAAACTATAGACCATATATTGGTCAACATTAAATATAAGTCTATGACATTGACAAAACTTAGTCAAAACTTTGAACAAATGACGGAAGCTCTTTAAAATAATGACGAATTGACCACCATTTCTAAAACTAATTATGTAAAATTAATGCCATAAGTAGCTCACTATTGTTTTAACGTATCCCATGTGTTAGATTCAGTATAATCTCCACGCCACCCAACAATAATGCACAAAACTCGCCGTTCAAGGAAGAGAAGATCTGACCAGAGAGATCTGGACCGTGATGCATCTAAGTGTCGATCTCAAAAAAACCAATACTGAGCAATGCAACTGTTGCAAAGCTGAGTAATCACACAAATAGATTGGGATTGTTGAACAAGACTGAGTTACACATATTACCATGGCTTTATATGAGAAGATATCGGGTGTGGGCGTGTATAGAGCTATCTTGATATACACTGGGATATGGCAGCAGGCGTAGATAAAGACAACTTAAATCCACCTTGGCAGAACAAGATGCAAATGCTTTCCGCAGTGTATGATGGGTATGATGGATTCTGGAAGAAAGAATTTATGCACATGGTTGTGAGCGTCTCAGTAATACGTAGCCTGACAGATTTGCACAGACTTTGAGTAGTGCACGACTTGTGTGTAGAATGTGAAGTCAGAGGAAGACTGCACGCCAATGAATGTGGACAAAGGACTGAAAAGATGCATGTAGCCTTAATTACCATTGAATAAACTAACTTGTGAGAACAGTAGCACCAAAAGATTTGACAAGTGCACCATCTTGTTCTATCCAGGCATGCCAATAAATGTATGTAGCCTTAACTACTAATGAATAAACTAACTTGTGAGAACAGTAGCACCAAAATATTTGACAAGTGCAGTCTTGTTCTGGCCAGCAGGATTCACATGAGAGAGGTTGTAATACCCAGAACACACCGATCTGTTGCGTAGCAAGAACTTCATGCAATGGTTCTTCCTTTTAAAGAGAAAAATATCACCTTGTGTAGAAATAATAAATGAAATGCATGGGCACGGTTATCCATTATCAAGTGCTCTCTAATCCCTTCAGTAATACCTTTAAAACTAATCTAGAGATTTATCAATACATTAATTCCATGCCACAGGCAATGGAATAGTTGCCCTTGGTTATTCTTACATTACAAAAGACCTGCCCTAATACCAAATGATGAATTTGGTTGGAACATTAACAATAAACTCTTTGATCTAATCAAAAAGATAAAACACACTAAAAATGATTTGATAATATTCACAGAAAGAGGTTACATATAGTGTAATGATCTCCTACAAAGGAGTCAACACTTATCACCTTTAACCACTCATGTCTAATAATAGTGCAAGTTACAACTCATCCATAACGACATCTAACTATAGAATGTAACATTTCGAAGAATCTCTGTCACACCTCTAACTATTACAACACAATAACGATACGAGTTGTTACTAACAACTCATTACAATATTCTTCACATGTACAATTATTTTACTAATTAACACACTTTCATGTGAGTAACACAATATTCCCAACATTTTACTCACTAGTTAGGAATGAATGTTGAATGTTTTGAATCTTTCAAGGCCTCTTGAATCCACTTGCAAAGTCTCATATACTGATTCATAATTTTTTTGTTTCCTATAATTTTCGTTTTAGATCTCATTTTTTGTTATTTAGGTTTGGCCTGATATACTGTTATTCAGTTATGGGCTTGCTAAAATGTGAGTATCGTTTTTGGATGATAATATTTTATGGTTGCTTCTATTCTCTTTTTTTTTGTATTTTGACTTTAATTTATGGTAATGACTATGTTTTTAAATTCTTGTAGTAGGAAAGTTCATTGTCGTACTTCATGTGGTTTATCAAAGAATGTTGTGGCTTTTTGTCAACATAGAGCAACAAAAATGCAAGTTCTTTGCACTACTAAAAATATCTGTTTCGTACTGTTATACTAAGATGGTTCTTAAAATGCATAAGCTACTTAATTGGAAAAGTATTCAAGACACTGTACTATTACTGACTTTGCTTACCTTAAATTGATTTCATAGTCGCCTATCAAAAGCATCTGGCCCTTGTACTGGCAGAGTCCATGATGGAGATGTTTGGAGAGGATTGGTTGATTGGTCCAATGGAATTACCAAGAGAGGATGGTGCAGTTCCTTCAGACAGGTATTTACTTGTTGAATTGGTTCCATTTTGCAAATGAATTAGGTAAGATGTATTCTATCCTTGACTAGATGCATCTGTTTTTGCAGGTGTCTTTTTCTTGTTTTGGAAACAACAAGGGTTGAAGTTTCCGTTTTAATAAATGAGCTTGCTCGTTTGAAGTTTGAATATAGCAATAATGGAATTTCAAGTTTAGAAGAAGTCACTATAAGACAACGGAACCTTGCGAATTGTTATGCATTGGTAGAAAATATAATAAGGTTGATCTCTAATGCTTGTGAAAGGCAAGGTAGTCTGTTCTCTCTCTTCAACTTACAGTCTTATGATTTTGCCTTGTTTCTCATTGCATGTAATATTTGCATCTTCAATGCTCAGTTAAGTTGGAAAGCTAGTTTATTTCTTTAGTCAATTTTAAAATGATTTTATTTTAGTATGCAAAAAGCATTTAATATAATAAGAAAATATACATACTCAGTTATTGAAAAAGCTGAAACAGCTGTTCTGATTTTACATAGATTTTCAATTTAAGGCTTATCAATAGTCAAAGTAAACCCTTGAAAAAAATTCTATTGCTTCTAAGACTAGACTGTAGAACGAAATGACATTGCATAGTGTAACTGTAAATTAAAAAAAAAAAAACTATCTACAATCCAAACCCCACAGTGAGAAGAGATGAGTCACGATTCTTGATAGAGAAGTATGGATGCAGGGTTTATTGTGGTTGTTTTTTTCTATCATATACATGAGTACAAAATTATATGATTTGTTATTCATCATTCAGCATTTAAAAAATATTTTTGGGCACAATATACACTAGAGTGTGCATGGGTAATGTCCATTTCTGCGTATACATACTAATGTTTATACAAAAGTGTTTCTATGCATTTAAAAAAGAAAAAAACTCCATGGTAAATGGAAATTTGAGTGGTATATATAGGTTTAAATACGGTTTGTAGAATAGGCGATAAATGTTGTGAATGAAACACAAATATGCATATGCATATGGGAAATATGTGTATTGTTTTTATTAGTAATTGTTTTTATGGCAAAGTATATGCCTCAAGAAAATACAATTTTCTGACAACTTAAGAGGCTTTAATCAACTGTAGATTACTTCTTAAATACAATATTATTCTACTTTACTTTTGCAGATGTAGACCCACAACCTCTGTTTTACATTACATTTGCAGAAAGAAACTCAAATATGTGTTATATCTTGCTATAAAAATTTCCCAACAGTCTAGAATAACTTACAGAAATGAAAATAACGCAAGGTTATTGACTACCTGCAGCTACACTGTTATTCTGTCTATTCAATTCAACTTCTATTTTGGCCTTCCAATGGACAAATTGAAATGAATCTATTAATGATATAATTACCTATCTTAAATAATACTGAAAGAGTGTGAGCCATCGCACTTTTATCTCTTTAGCATCTATATAAGCACACCATTTGTATTGCTGTAACATCATCCTGTACAAATGTGTGAAAACTTAATAGAATACAATATATTTTCGTATAACCCTCTTTTCTTCTTTTTACCAAGTGGTTTATTTTATGAACTTAATTTTTGTAAAGTAGCTATAAAGTTTTCGATTAATGCCGATAAATTGCCGATTCCTGATTTCTGAGTCAAATTTTGGCTTGCCAATTAATTCCCGATAACAATTTTTCGAACTATGGTCCAAATAGGACATGCAACTAAATCCCAAGCATCTCATGAGCCCTCAAACTACCAATGGAGAAAACCTGAGAGTTTCTGCCAAGCAACCCATATTCTCTTAGGAGATGTTGATCAAGCAATCATAAATGCACTGGTGTTACCAATCATGTCACCAATTTGGAAGGGCCCCTTGATTTTATGGACGTGGTGAACATTTGGAAATCTGTGACTGATAAGGATTTGCGAAGGGAGTCACCTTCCACCGCCCTTACAATCCATTTCCTTGCAAGAGATATTCCTTGTGCTCTTAGGTCTGGAATCATCAACCTCCTTGATCCCTTGGAAGAGAGCAAATATTTCAAGCAACAAGGGGGAGTCTTTTCTACCTCCTTGTTTACCCCATAAAAACTTCTAAGAATCCTCTCAAGTGCTTTAAATGTTCCTTGGGCAGGGAACAAACAAGAAGAGTAGAATGTGTCCTGCTGCTAGGATTTTGTCAACAATCATAGCCTTCCCAACAAGAGGAAGATCAAGTTTATTCCACATTAGCATCTTCTTTTCAAATATTTTCTTATGTCAGCCATTGATCAGCTATAGTGAGATATATACTAAATGGAATAATTGAATAACGAACAATTTCCCTTGGTTTTATGAGCTTCCATCATTATTCATCTTGGGTGGAGGAGGGTCCTCTTTCCCATTGAGGAAAACTTCCGTTTTTTCTTCACTTACAAGTACACCAGCAGCCTCAGCTAAAGTCTCAAAACAACACATTCTACGTTCATCCTAGAATAGCGCTAGATGCGGTAACAAGAATCATTCCGACATTGACAATCCAAGGCTATATGATGAAAGCAGAAAGTGATGGTTCTTATAGATTCTAGAAGCACACTAACTTTAGCGATTTATCAATGATTGGGTTTGTTTATCTACCTTATAAAAGACTTTGATGTCATGGTAGTTGACAATGCTACTAGGACGAGTTAAGAAGTCAAATTAATTATGCAAGTTTGGACTCTTCAGAGGACCTTTTATGATTTTTCCTTAAGAGGGGTTGTTGCCCTTAGGAGCCGTTGATCTAGTATTGGGCATTGAATGGTTACAAGAGCTTAACATATTTTCAATGAATTTTCAAAGTCACTTAATTTTATTCGGGAAGGTCAACAATATGCACGTAAAGGATTTCGACCCCCTCCACGAGACTAGTATCATCTTATAGAATGGAGAAGATGATTTGAAGAGGAACTCCAACTTTGTAGCTAGATGTTATGATATTGAAGTAGTTGCAAAGAGAGAAGAGGTGAATAGAGATGACATGAATGAAATAATTAATAAACACAAAGTCATTCTTAAAGTCTTTCCATTGGGGCTACCATTGAAACGAGATATTGAACATGTGATTGAAACTCAACCAAAATCTAGATCCAAAGTCTTCATCAAGTGGTAGTTCAGGGCAATCTTTTGACGGGATATCCAAAAACTAGTATGTCACCTTGCTAGAGGCATAACTTTGCGACTGTAGCTCAAATCAAAGCCGTTCAAAATGTGTTGGAAAGCTTAGAACGTGCATACCATGGGTCAAGGATGCGGGGCTCCGTTTGACCCCCAAATTTCACTCTAAAGGGATCTGAAATTGCAAATTACTAAAATGTAGAATAATATCGAAATTTTCAGTAAAAGCCAAAATTTTGCTTTTTTATGAGTTTCATTTTGGGAATGCTTATCACATGATGTTTCACATTCCAAGACGAATCAATTCACATTCTATTTTTATAACATTCATTTCCTACTAAAAATAGCTATAAAGGAACTGTCATTGAAGTTGTAAATATCAATGGAGAGAACATAGAGAAAAGACAGAGAGTCTTGTAGCTGCCCATCACTTTGCATAGATTTCCACCATTTTGTAATATGCAGAATAGAAAGCAGTAGCTCAACATTTCTTCTTAGAGATTGCTGCCCTCTCTTTGGTATAGCATGGGAGAAATAATTTACATCTCTTCTCAAAGATAGTGATACAGTTCTCCCCTATCGATGAAGCAGTAATTTTTAATATTCAGAATTTGTTCTCTCTGTGTATATTTGTTTCCACCCATTCATGGTTCATTTTATTACAATTCTGCAATATTGCATTATGCTACAGTTGTAATGAAATTGCTTCCACCTATAGCACATTAAGTCTTTGCAATTCAGTGTAATGCCCACCTGATTTCTGATCCAATCTGGATCAGGTCTGCTCTTGTCAATATAAAGCCTTATCAAAATCCTTATCTTCACAAAACTGAAATTGAGTGCTTGGTACATGAATTGTTGGATCTAGGTTTTATACTCCCAAACAAGGGCCAATATTCTGCACCAGTGATATTGGTGAGAAAGAAAGATGGATCTTATTGTCTCTGTATTGATTTCAAAGGACTGAATATGATAACTATTAGAGTCAAATTTCCAATAGCATTTATTGATGAGACGCTGGATGGATTACACAATGCAAAGTAGTTTACTGAGTTGGAACTTCGATCTGTGTACTATCAGGTTTGTATCCGATGTAGATTTTCCTAGAACATCATTTCTTACACGTGAAGGTTATTATGAGCTCAAGATTATGCCATTTTAACTTACTAATGCACCAACAACATTTATATCTGCTATGAATAGTATTTTTGGTCATATCTAAGGAAATTAGTCCTCATTTTTTGTGATGAAATTTTGAATCATAGTGAGCCCTGAAAGTAGAATCTTAAGCATGTGGGCCAAGTGCTGGCGATATTCGAAGCAAACAAATGGCATGCAAAGAATTCCAATTGTAGTCTTGGCAAGAAAAATGGTGAATATTTGGGCCACATTATTTCAGGTGGTGTTAAAGTTGATCCCTCGAAAATCAGAACAATGGGAACAGCCTATACCAAAGAATGTTTTCAAGTTAAGATGCTTGCTTGGTTTGGATAGTTATTATCAACTCTTATATCAAGACTTTTGTTGATACAATGGCACCAGTAAGAAATTTACTAAAGAAACAATCAGTATCAAGAATTATGCTGATTGTGGCACCTCGAACGAATTTACTAAAAGGAATCATTCATGTGGATTAAAGAAGCAAAGCAAAGATCTGAGAAACTAAAGAATTGACTCTAGTGCTTGCCACACCAAATTTTTCCTAGCCATTAGTCATAGAATGTGGTACTTTAGGCTCAGGGATTGGAGAAATAATTATGCAAGATGGTCGCCCAATAGCTTTTGAGAGTCTCAAACTCAAGCCGAATGAGAGATCACGATCTATATGTGTGATAGAGAGTCCATCATGCATGCTTTAGATAAGTGTGAAGGTAGTAAGTTTCTTGTTAAGATTGTCCATGATAATATTGAATATCTGATTCCATGGAAAGCCTTGTCCACTGAAAAACAAAAGTTGCTAGAGAAGATTTAACTTTGACTTTGAAATTCTGCACAAGAAGGAAATGATAATGCTGTTATGGATACACTATCTCGCAACGAGGAAGAAAACATGGTATGCTCAATCTCAGTTGTGGTCCTATAATGGATTATGGATATACAAGTTAAATACATAAAAATAAAAGGATTATTGATCAAATTAATATGTGACCTAAATTCTCTCGGAAAAATGATATGGTATGGTTCAAGGCTATGTTGCCAGAAAGCGGTTACGAAACGTTGAAACGCCAATTTTCAAAAAACCTTGGGTACGAAATGTTACGGGAAACGTCTGTGATATATATATATATATATATATATATATATATATATATATATATATATATATGCATAGTACTCATTTTAAAATTGTACTCCATAGACCATAAGAGATAAGTATAACTGATAAAACACTCAAAATATTTTGTATTCATTGAAATAATACATTATTATCATGTATACTTATCTCTAGGATGTTTCGAAGGAGTTTCCGTTTTGGAAACGAAACAGGGGGAGTCTAAGTGTTTCTGTAACAGAGGTTCACGGGAGTACTTGCCACAAAATTTAATATATAAGATGCAAATGCTGAAGGAGAACTGTGACTCACCAACTTCTTGTCATAGTGGTTTCTTTAAAACTATACAATGTGAGGCAATTTTTTTATCGGAAAGGACTCGAGAACCAATATGGTCAAGTATTTAGTAGGATGTGATGCCAATGAATTAAAAGTGTGTCTATATCATATCTAGGTTTTTCAAAACTATTACACGTTCCCAACCAAAAATGGGAATATGGGCTACATTGATGGCTTGCCTGTTTCAAAAGGTAAAAGCAGATTTTTTCATTGTTGTAAATCACCTAAGTACTATGATCATTTGATGGCAATGAGGTAACCATGCGATATGTCAAACACGGTGCAACCTTTTGTGGAAAATGTTTACAAGCTACATGAATTTCCTAAGGTAATAATATGCTATTGAAATCCTCATTTTGTGATTAAAGTTTGGAAAGATTTAGGTTTATAAGTTGGCACATCCTTTGACCATGAGCTTTTCATACCATCTGCAAACTAATGGTCACATTGAAGTTTTGGACAAGTGCTTAGAGGATTAATGATGTGCTTTTCCTCCGATTAACATAACCAATTGTTTAAGTGGTTGCACGTTGCCGAAAGGTGGTATAATACCACTTACCATAATTTGTCCAAGATGAGTCCATTCGTTGTCCTTTATGGGTATAAACGACCTAGGCTTAAGGATTTTAGTGGTACTGGTATCAAAGTTTTAACGGTTCAAAACCCTTTGGAAGAGTTACAAACTATAATCTACATCCTTAAGGAAAATATGGAATATGCTCGCAATGTAATGGATCAACAAGCTGATCAACAACGAATAGAGCTTGGATTTGAAGTAGACAAGGTCATTGTATGTCTTCAGTCATATAAGAAAACTTTATTGAAGCAGAGTGGTAGAAAATTCAAGTTATCACCAGAGTTTTATGGACCATTTTAGATCAACAAGAAGTTCGGTTTGGTAGCTTTATGCATTGGAAAGACCAAGATCAAGCTGCATCTACAATGTTTTTCATGTGTGCTGTTTCAAGAAAAAATTGGGTAGACATGTTCTTGTTCAAACTCAATTACCAATACTTGATGAAGAAGAAAACCTTGTGCTTGAACCTGAAGGTGTTCTTGAGACTTGTAAAAGGAATTTGCATTCTAGAAAAATCACTGACTATTAAATCAAGCACAAGAAGTTACCACAAGGCAAGGCATCTTGGGAGAATTAATCTTTCATGGACTCACATCCATCTTTCCTCTGAACTTTGAGGATAAAACGTATCAGACAGAGGGGACTTGTAATGAATATATTTATGATCCATTAACTATCCTAACTAATACTGAAAGGATGTGGCCCATTGCACATTGAACTTTTTTGCATCAATATAAGGATGCCATTTGTATTACTGTAACATCATCCCATACCTATCTGAATTTATAGTATATTTTCATGTATCTTTCCTCTTCTTTCTAACATAAATTCCCCACTACAATAGCATGATTCTTCATCAAATATTTCATCTGCTTCAAAAGGGATATTTGCCCTTGCTGGAAAGTGTCATTGTGGTAAGCTAGGACAGTTTATCCTAGCTTTTATCCTTTCACACTGCAGGCATTCTTCTTGATGCATGCTTTCATTATTTTACTGAAACTTATATGACTTCTTTTGAATATTAAAAGCATAAACTGCTCATTCAGATGGATAATTCTTCTACCAATTTAGCAGCTACCTTTGGGACATTTTGCCTTGACTGTGTAGTCCCAGATCTGAATAATTATCGTCTGAATTGATGGTTGAATTGGAAATAAATGTCCTTGTCGCTACTCTTTTCTTCTGCTTCAACTTGTCTCCTTTTTACTTCAGGTCCTCTGACCGCTTCATTGCCTTAAGGTCCTAGAAGCAGCCTTTGGGGTGCAAGCACTGAACAAACGTGTTAGCATCATATTGCTGGGGGTTTCAGTGTCATTCCTTTAGAGCCCTCTGTAGCTCTCGGTTACTATCTATGTGATGTCTGACATTTACAAGCTATTTACTCTAATGACATCCTTATTATGGGATTTTGTCTACATTAATACTCTTCTCTTTTATTCTAGTACTTGTTAATGGTGTAGTGCTAGAAATTTGGCTGATAGTCTTGATTTCCTCTTTATTTTCTCACTATCTTATGGCTCCATATCAGCACTTTGCATCCTTTTCTTCTTATTCCAAGATTTCTGTTTTGGACTGCCTCCTCATTGTCAGACTAACCTTTGCAGATAGAAGAATAGAAAAGTCCATCTGTAGCTATTGGAGACATAATTAACTAAGTCTCAAGGATGGGGGACAGGTAAATTTGGGGACGGGGTTTCGGAACAGTACAACAAATTCAAATATTTTGGAGACAGTAAGGAGACAGCTATTGAAATGGTATATGAAATTTAATATTTCAATATTTTAAATTTATTCAATGAAATTTAGGGGTTTAAACTTTATTAGCGATTTTTAGGGTACTTTCAGGGTTAGGGTCCAATGTTTTTGGTATAAATAATCGCCTTTTCAAAGTCAGAGTGTTAAAAAAATAGATTTTTTTTTGGGTCATCCCTCCAAGCCCTTGAAATGTGTGGTACATCGAAACACCACCAAAATCTGGGGGACGAATGCCCGCGTAACAATGATTGAATATGAGTTCCTTTTGATGATAGTTCAACAAAATTCTGCATGCAAATAGTTCAAGAAAATTCTGTACGAGTCACTGTTAGATATAATTAGTCCTCCTGGTCTAGTCTCTTCCTAGCCACTAACATTTTTGGAACACATTCCATTTTTCTCTAAACCTACTCTTCATTCTTGAAAATTCTCCAGGAAATACAGGGTGAAAATCTGCCCTACTTTTTCCCATCACTACTCTTCATTTTTGAAATTTTCCAAAAAATTAAGGGGTTTAGCTTCCACAATTTCGTAAATCACTGTCCATCCTGAATTTGGATTTCCGACTCTAATGCAGCCTGAGAATGAGGTGTTAAATGGAAGCATATTTCGCCTTAGGCTGCACATGCTTGTCAAATAATAATGATCCTATTGATTTATCTATCATGGGATGGGTAGGAGGAGGGTAAGTGATGGGGCATTTGTCATAGTTAGTATGCTAACTACAGTTATTTATCAGTCATATCACTATGCAAGTGGGTGAGGAGAGTTATTCAAAAGGCAGATAAAAATAAATTAAAGAAGCAGACAATTGGAAGTTGGTGGGTGGCAGTTGACAACATTTAATGTCTTTAAAATATTTTTAGCCTATACATATAGGATTCACTTATGTAAATAAGCAATTCAAAATATGAATAAAAATCATAACATTTATTTTAATGTCAAACCCTAACAATCTGACCTCTTTTCTGTTATGTCCCTTTCCGGGATGAACTGAAAGCAAAGGGAAATAGCACAAACCCCAATAGACAGTAAACTGAATTTTATGACAGCTAACTGAAAATTATAACAACAGTAAACAACAGTCTGATTTTTATAACAGCAGCAAGGAAAAAGCAATAACTCTTCAAAATTGCACCATTCACACCATCCAAAACATGTAGGGACACTTAGAAATATTTTAGAACCAATATTAACCAAGAAATCAGCCTTCAAACCCCAGCTGGAAATTAAATAAATGACAACAAAGAACACCCTTACAAAGTGGCTGGAAATGAATGATTCCAAGCCCAAAAATGAAGTCCAAATATAGATTCCGGCTGCTAAAAATATGAAGAATGCAATGATGGCTGAGTTGGAAGTCACTGTGCCCTAGAAACCACCTAACTCTTCCCCAAGGTGGGTTGCTCCCCTAGGAGAGGGGCTGAAAATCACTGTAGACTCAAACCCTAGCTGAAAATCTGCAACATCAATCTTCTTGAAGCACTTTGGAAACCCTAGGATGGAGAATCCTCAATAAATTGAAGAGTTTTCATTCTTCAATCAAGCAAAGAAGGTTTTTCGTCCTCCTTGTTGGCCACACCAAAGGATTTTCGCCCTTAAGTGGAAGTAATTGAGCAATCAACCCAAAACCATGCAAAGTTAATTTTTAGACAAGATGATGATGCACAAATGAGCCAAGTGACCCCTTTTATACCTTGTTGTGGCGCCAAACCCAATTAGAAAGCTTCCAATTAGGACCGACCTCATAATGGTTACTTTTTCTTTTATTTTTCCTTTTGGCTTTTCACCTTCTTAACCTAGCCAACCTGACTTATGTAGAAAACTATTAAAGAAGAATGCAAATGCTCATGAAAATAACTGAAAAACATGACAATTACTTCCCTTGTTCATTTCCTTCTTGCCCCGAGAAGTGGAATGGGCTCAAAGTCTTCAATCGAACTAGTTTGGAAAAGGGGACATTACATTTGCATATTGGGGTTTGTGTCATTTTTTTCATTTTGGGCATCTAATCCGACCTCCAAGCTTTACTAGATTATGTGTTTGGCACGCCAGATCTCTTGTCGTCGAAATCATTGATTTTAAATTAATGATTCAAATTCTGATTTCAGTTTTCTGCTGTCAATTAGTGATTCTATTTCCGATTTCAAGTTTCTTTCGTGCTGTTTGACCATACACCAGCAGAATTTCATTTGTATATCAGATCTACTTGTGTGCGGATCTGGTCTGCTGCCTGTCAGAATTGTTTGTGAAATGAAATGGTTCTAATTACGTCCACAAGACTGCAGGTCTATGGGACCATTGAAAACTCCAATTGCTTAAAGATTTGCGAGCTTAGTGGTATCTTTTAGAAGGCTGTTCCTCCTCTTGCTGATTTGAGTTAGCATCTCCCCCAAACCTTTTATTTTGCTTTTCTCAAATAGTTCCATCATGGAATTAACTCTTAAAATTTCCTCATACTTGGCTCTGATGTCCATGTACCTTGGACATTCAAGGATGAAATGTTGCTCTATTTCGACTGCCCCTATATTGTATAAAACACAAGTCCTCTCTTCCCACGGTTCCTTAGGCGTTGTCCATCTTCCTGTCTCACATCTAAGCTTGTGGGAGCTAGTCCTTAGCTAAGCAATGATGATCTTTTCCCTCCATTTAATTTCAGCCCCTATATAAACTTTTCACAATGTTCATACATCGGGTTAAACTTTGTAATATAGTGTTGACACTTCCTACTTGTTTTCTTCCTCCACATCATTGTTCTAAACTTTTCATTCACATAGTTTTTATGTCTTTGTTAAGATTTGGGCATTCATCTAGGCTGATATCTATTTGTTCATCCATTTGTGGTTCTGCTTCATCCACGTGTTCTTTTGTCTGTGAAACTCTTCGCCACTTGCAGCCCTAGTCCACCTTTTAGTCTTTATGTTTTTTTAAAGTGACATATAAGCCTATTCATATTTTTAAGTAACATATAAGCCTGGTTACAGTGAGTTGCCTCTAGAGGAAGCTATTTGTTCGGCCAAGATGATTTCATAGGGAACTTGTAGTCCTGATTTTGAATTTTTTTTGTTGTCATATGCTTCTGGATCCCTTCTATTTGTCTCCATTTCGAGCTTTCCATTCCACTAGCCCATACTTCGCAATCGTACAACACCATCGATGTGACAAGTAACCCTAAATGAGCCTTGGTGATCTTTCAATCCCATAGCTCAACATTCTGCACTTGTTTTGGAGTGCATAAAGAGCTCTCCATCTTCGTATTCTCTTCATCCTACAAGTATCCCAGTTAAACATTACGAAAATCAAGGCCAAGATATTTGTATTTTGACACCACTTCAAGAGACTCTCTGCAAACTAAAAGTTGAGATGTTGCTTCTTCCTTTTCATTGAGAAAATCATAATTTTGGTTTTTTGCCAATGTTTACCTCCATCCCCATGTCCTAAGTTGCCGCATTCAAACTTGTGAAGGATAAAATTCGTAAAAAAATCAGTTCCAAAAAAATCAGCCATAAAATTCGTGATTAAATTCGACTAAAACAAATTTAAATAATTTGACATTTCATATAAGTAATTATTGTCAAAAACAAATTTACAATCAATAACTAGCTAAAATTAAATAAACACACACACACATAAATTACATATAATAAATTGTAAACTATTAAAATTTTAAAAATATTCTATTAAAAAATGTTGTGTATTGAAAACGTAAAATTATAAGACCCTGAAAACTATGATTCTTTTAAATTATAAAACATAAAATATATAAGTTAGATTTTATAAACTAAATAATAATAAAAATAAATAAATCAAACTTAATAAAATAAGTTAAATAAACTAAATCTGAGTAAAATAAACTAAAAGAATACTAAACTAAAAATATAATAAAATAATCGTAAAGCTAAAAAAAATACTATACTAAAAATATAAAATTGATAAGCTTCGATTGAGCTTCACTTTTTCTCAGCGAGTGCTTCTCACGTTTTCAAGGAGCTACTTCCCACTGTGTTTGTTGCAGGTTCTCGTGACCTCACGGCCTCTTCTCCTCACCTCACAGACTTCTCAACATCTACACGCAATTAATAGCTATGTTTGGACTATTCCACCGCTGCAATGCCAAATACTACAGTCATGCTGCGATGGCGAACATTGAATACAGAAAATAACTGAGCAAAAAAATTAAGCGATTGTATTCACGAATTTATATGATTTTTGTAGGGCAGCTTTGGCATTCGCCAAATTTCGATTTTTTTTCATATTATTCGCCGAATGCGGCAACATAACCCATGTCTATACAAAAGAGCTCTAAAGAATGAAGGTGATCTCTTAAATCTTGGATTGTCTTTACCATTAGAACTAAGTCATTTGCATATAGTAGGAGTTTCACCACATATTTGGCCAAGTGGACCCTTTCCCTCCAAATTTGTTTATCCACTCCTCTAGCTTGTCAATGTATAACCCAAATAAAGTCGAAGAAAGGGAGCAACCTTGTTTGATACCTATATCACTCTCAAAACACTCGAGATAGTCCTTTGTGTTTTGATTTTAGCCTTGGGTTGCTTATATAATTTATGAATTGCTGCCCTGTATTGCGTTGGAACCCCTAGTTCTTCCATTTTGCTCCATAATTTGCTCCTTGGCACCGTGTCAAATGCTTTTTGAAGTCTACAAAGCAACAATATGCATCCTCTTTTTATCCCAAACCTTTTCAACTAGGTGTCTAAGCGTGATGTAGTGATCGATGGTTGAGTGTTTGGGTCTAAAACTTGCTTGCCCCTTTGCTCTCTTTCCTCTTTCCTCTTCTCAATTGCTGTAATGTCCCCTTTTTAGACAAGTTAGGAAATGAAGAAATACTTGTCAAAATCAAGCAAAGAATGGATAAACCCTTTTGCATCAACCTAAAATATCCCAATGTCAGCTATTTCGAACCCAAATGGGGTTGGAACTAGCCAAGGTGGTGGGATAGATTGGAAGAAAACAATCGGAATTTAAACACATTCAAATCAGATTTTACAACAGCTGGAAAATAATTTAAATTTGAAACCCTAACTGCTGCAATCTTCAAAATAGCATAACTTTCTCTACACAACTCCGATCTAGGCAAATGACATATGCCGAACTCGAGAAAAATACAAGGAACAAGATGATGTAAACCAATTTATAACAACTACCAAACATGCAGATCTGGCCCTCCTACTATTTCGCCCCACACATTTAGGGCTGATTAGGGCATCCAAACTTGCCCAACAATGATGAAATTAATCCTCAAAGCTGCCACTAATTTATGAAGCCCAAATAACCTCAGAAATTCTCCAAAAACCTTAGATCTGATTTTTATTCGAAAGGAAAACACAACAGAACTTGAAAAGGGCATAACTTCCTCAAAACTTAGTATTTTCGCATGAAACAAAGACCAAAAGAATCCTTGAATTTTTATCTTTCCAACAAGCCCAAAATCGCCAAATTCCAAGGGTGGGAAGACCCCCAAAAAGCTGTCACAAAACCCAGAACAGGTCGCTGCCCTAAAGTCAGTCAAAATTTGTAAATTCAATATCTCACAAAATACCCAACCAAATCACGCAAATGACATATCAAAATGTTCACAAAATTATGAGGAATCCAATGAGTATTTTTGCAGATTTTTTTGGGCACGAAATGTGGAAAAACAACCCCAAACCCTAGTCGCTAGGGTTAGAAAAACAAGATTTGCACTAAAATATACTAAATAATAAAAAGTAACTAACCTATGTGCACATTTTAAAACTAACTAGAGACTCCCCCTTGTAGCGCAAGGCATGCCAAGGGGCTACAATGCAGACAACTGACACCTCAGAACAATCCCCAAGCTTTATCCTCGAACCCACGGGAGAGAAAATGGGTTGAGGGTCTTCAGTTCTTCATTTTCAAAAATGTCCAAAAAAGGGGACATTACAATTGCTAATCCCGTGCTCTACCATACTCCCAACCAACTTGGTAAAAGAAGGTTGACCATGATAGTTTGGTAATTGGAGGGATTATTTACATCTCTGCTTTTAAATAGAGGTATGGTTAAGCTAGTTGTCCATTTTGTTGGGAAGCCATTTTGGATGACCTCATTGAAAATTTTCTTTGATTTGAGGTGCAAGGATATTTGTTCCCATTTTAGATGCTCTGCTTGAAGGTTGTCTATGTCATGGGATTTACCTGTTGCTAGCTTTTTAATCCCTTGTATGATGTCCTCAGTTGTGAAAAGTTCTTCATTAACAAAGATAGGAGGAGTATCTTGTTCATTTTTACACTCATACAACTGCTTTGAATATTCCATCCACTGACTTGCTGTTATGTTGTTCTCTATTTGCTTCTTCTCCCTTCAAAGCTCCCTCCAAAACCTCTTTGGTTCATGCTTCCTTAGTAAAGCAGCTCACTCCTAGTTCTAGTATACTTTTTTTTCCTTCATCAGTTGCTCCTACATTTTTTTTTGCCTTTATTCTATTGTAAAGCTCCTTTTTTAGCGGCCTTCGTGCTGCCTTGCATTCTTCATCATACCATGGGTTTGTTGGGAAGCTGTTTCTTTCCTTCTTTTTGGGTTTAGCTCTCTTGCATGTGTTTAGGGCTTCTTGAATGGTGTGCATTAGCCTCTTGCTCTTAGTGTAATCTATACCAATGATAGGTGCTCCTTTACTTTCCTTTTCTTAGAGTTTGCTCTCTAGTGCTGCTCTGAAAGCTTCCTGATTTTCCTCTGTCAAGAGGATGTTTCCTTTGAAAGGAGGCTTACTTTGGTTGACCCTGTGTGATCCTCATGTTGTTTGTCATCTTGACATTGGAGTTTCATAAAAATTGGGTTGTGGTCTGATTTAAGTTCCACCGGAGAATCTTCCACTTCTAGTTCTTCTTTCCTGGCTACACATTTTTTAGATCAGATAACATAGTCGTTTACACTCTGCCCATGACAATAGCGTTGATGCAGCCATACTTAGCCCAACATTGAGTCGTTTTAGTGCTAGATCTGGTCTTGTGCAGATCTTGTTTACTGATTCTGTAGCCATGCTGTCCTCCCAAACTAAGTTGCTGCTCATGGCTTAATTTTTATTACAACACCCACCTGTTAGTTACCAGATCTTTAGTTCAAAGCTTCATTTCCCGCAGATCTGGTCCTGTGTTTTGTGCCTTTTCCTTTTCAAGAGGCCTCTCAGGGTGCTGCTCAAGAAAATCTACAGATGCTCCAAACTTGTGGATGACCATTCAATCCTCTTCATGAATAAATTTTTTAGGACAAAGTAACCATAGCCCAAATTTGCAGTAAGTAGTGCCAGTGTCAGAGAAACTAAACTTCATTTTGTGAATTACATACGTTCAAGCAGAAATTGGAGCCGAACAAAGAAGCAAAGCTTCCAAAACCATCAACGCAAACAACATTAGTTCGAATGCATGGACATTCATCAAAATTCTGTAAGTTTACAATAAGATAAAGGTAACACAAGATTTATATAGGAAGACTGAAAATAACACCACACCATGTAAAAATGTAATAGTTGAAAAGAAAACCCCTTCATATTAAAATCGGCATTCCCGCAACATCTCCTTACAAGAGTTCCTTCTCTAATTTGTCTTATAATAAAATAAAAAATCTAAGATGGTACAAGCCCTTTTTGTAACTCGAAAGGAGTTTACAAAACAGACGACTCAGGCCTTACTTTTACTTTCTCAAAGCCTTTCCGGGAGGAATGTGGCTATTGGAGGTTACTATGATGTGGATGTGTCTTTTTTAAGAGTTGCTTTTCCAATCTGTCTGATGGTTAAAGGAGTCTATGATGCTACAAGCCCTTCTTATAACTCAAATGCTGTTTTGGTGCTTTTCTTTAGAGATGAATATCAAACAAATGACCAAAGCAACTGTTAATATTTTATGGAACAAACAAAATAGGCCTAATAGTCAATTTTGTGCACCTCCATTTGCCTACATTTGGGGAACTTCATGAGCAGAGGGAGCTGGAGCATTCTTCTTTAACCACCATTTACATACACTTGGGGTCCCTTTGAAAATCAAACCAATCAAACAATCTTCCCTACAAAACCCACATATGGTGAATATACATTCAGGGATTGTGACCGCAGCTCTGTCTTGGCCAAGGAAAATGGTGGACATCTGCTCTTCCTCTTCTTCTAACCTTCCTTTTCATTTGTGGTGGGATCATTGCAATAATCATAAATTGTTATAATGAAAGGATATCATCCTTTCATGAAGAAGTGCAAGGATGCAATATAGACTTTCATGAAGAAGTGTGAGGATGAGATATGATCATTGATCCATTGTGGTAAAAATTATTATATTGGTGTTTGGTGGGTTTTTGTCCAGTATTAAGGTAGGGCACTTAATGCAACAATGACCTAGGCTCAAAACTCAAATGGGCATGCCCTCCACACTAATGAAACTAGGCTAAATAGTAGAGGAGTTTATTTTACGTGATATATAGGGTAGGTGGAGGTTTTAAGAGTTAGTTGGATTCTTTGCAAAGGAATGTTCAATATTGTATTTGAAGGAGCAAGGCCCACTTCTTGATAATTTGCGAGTCCATTACTGATCTGCAAAAAGATTCATGGCTGCAGTATTAACTATCTATGAGAACATTTAACTGTGGATTTCTTGCCACTCTTGCTTCTATGGCTTATGTCCACTCGAAAGAGGAGCAAAAACCCGAAGCGCGAGGATCACGAGGGACGCGTGAACATCCACAAGACATGCGAATGACGATGTGACGAGATCTCGAGAGGAGCGAGCATCAACCGAAAACGTGCATGCAAAGATTCGAGAAACGGACAGAACCTCGTTACAATTTACAAAACTCTCACTACTCTCATAGATCCGAAATGGTGTACATATGAGGGTGTTGAGTAACCCCAAATGCCGTAATGATGACCCCTTGAAGTGGAGAGAGGGAGTTACATTTCGGAATAGAAAAGTAACTCCCAATGACGCAACCGACGACCGATGTGTAAGAGAATCCAATGATGACCCCTACATGACACGCATGAACCTACGATCTCACCTAAGTGAGATGACTCGCCTAGTGATGTGGAATTAGACTCACACCAACACCCCCCTTCATCGAAACTTAGGATGAGGCGGCAAGCTAGAAGAGAGAAATGGGTCTCGACACAAAGCCCGATGAGGTACCTATGCATAAAAGGGATCTCAAGCGGTGAAGGATGGGAAAAATGTCCACCACAAGAGAAAAACACACTCTAATCTAAGAAAGATGCCAAAGATGGGTCCCGCCACAAACTAGCCTGATAAGGTACCCATATACAAAAGGGCAATCCTCGGAAAGAAGAAGAAGAGAGAAGAAGAGGGAGATGAGAGGAACATAGAAGATGCCATGGACAGATCTGAACTCTGCAACTCTAGGAAGTCTCCCAGAAGAGTGTCGATGACGTGGTCCTCTGCCTCTGGACTGAAGAAGAGCCACTTGCATCGCACTTTGTGTACTGCCCTTAGGAAAGACAAAAATGACGTCTTTGGAAGTTCGCCCACTCCGCGAAGGGAACCGAAGGCAGCAGCATGAAGAACTTTGAGTTTGGTCCACGAAAGTGTGACATAGGTCTAGTAAGAGAGCGTCAAGGAACCGAAGGTAATGCCACGTGCATAGAACTATCAGAGTGAAGAAGGGGAACACCCACATAAAGGATGTCCAAGTGATGTGAAGGCAACAAGACAACCCCCACAACAGAAAAGGGATCCACAAGAGAGGGTGGATCAATGAGGGGCTTCGAAAAGTGGTAGTGATAAGAGTCCCAAAAGGGGCACTCCCAACAACGGAGATGATGAACTCCTCCAAAGCACCAGTAGAAGGATGAGAAACTGTATTATATCACAAGTGGACTCTGTGAAAAGACGATCAAGGTCGGGTAGATACTTGTCCCACGATGGGGGCTCAACAAACGGTAGAGTGATGTTAGATAGGTATAAGTCATCCGATGAAGGTAGAGGAGTGGAAGGGGCCTCACACAGTGGAAGTGGAAAGGAGGATGGTGTAATGACTATATGAGGTTGAGATGGAGACTGCTCAATATCTGATGAGATGGGAGGGGTGACAACATACTGGAATAGTGAGAGGAGGAGAGGAGTCCTTTGTGGTACTCTTGGCATTAGAACTGGGTGCACAATCCTCGTCATCAGAAGAAGAACCAAGTGAGTTTGTGTCAGCGGAAATACCATCACACGAAGAAGAGGAGACAACTCGATCAACAACGACAACAATATGTGAAGGGTCTCCAAAGAGGGATTGAAAGATGCTCTAGATGTGGTGGGGAGGATTTGAGTTTGCCACGTGAATGCAGAGAGGTTTGGTGACGAAACACATCAAGTGACCAACAACATGGTCGCAAGTGTTGAGAAAGTCCTCATGACGATTTGGAATTAGTGGGTGCAGAACCGACCTTGACAAGAAGTGTGTAAGACCCTCATAGGTGAAGTAGCATTCCATAGAAACATGCCAAGTTGAATAGTTCTCTCTCCCAATAAGAAATGGCGGAGGCAGTAAGGCGATCCTAAGATGCTCAAGTCTGGAAAGAGCATCCTCCATGATGCGAAGCAAAAGTGTAAGGTGCACAAAAAGAAGGGTGCAAGAATGCAAGATGTTGAACTCAACCGATAATGCGTCTGCAAGCAATACACCACACGAGAAAGAGCGGTGATAACCCTCCCTATCACGGGACACTTTATAAGATAGTGCGTGTCTACAATAGGGTGCGTTCATGTGACGTCGGACAGTTGACCACTCACCTTGCAATAGGCGAAAAACATGCGAAAGTGGAGGCCACAATGGAGTCCTAAGTCGGAACCAGAGGAACACACGTAATCAAGCACAAAAGGCGAAAGCAACAAGTTACAAAATAGTTCTCAATGTGAGAAAAAGAGCGTCTCACGGCGCAAAAGAGAAGGCTCTCTTGCCGCAAGGCTGTGGTGGACGCGTCCACTGCCGTAGGCGAAGAAGAGTGCTACTGATGAGCGAGCTAGAAAAAAATGGCTGGAAAGACCAATAACCTTGTAAAATGAGCCCTTAAAAATACTCCCCCTTAAAAATACCGAATATTTTTCCTTCCCCCTTTTACAATGTCACACAATGCATAAAAGTGGGAAAAAGTGATAAAAATCCAAAATTGGAGGAATGGGGGTGTCAAGAGCTTATGGGGTGAAAAAGGGCACCATCTCGGTAGCTCGGCGAGAGTGGGAGGTTTAACTCACGGGGCGAGTTGAGTGGAGAGCTGCAAGCTACTCGGTTGGGCGAGTCGGGCCAAACAGAGTAGTGAGTCGAGTCGGTCGGGAGGTAGCTTGTCGGGTGGTTGGGCACGTGGTGCAAGCAGCGGTGGTCGGCGAGTCGTGGGGGACGGGCCCGAGCTATATCTTTGGGAGATGCGTGGAGCCAAGTTGACTAGGGAAGCCCGAGCTCGCGGGAGGACGAGACGAAGCCCTGAGGGGAGACCGGATGCCGAGAGGTGAGTGGGACAGTCAGACGCCGACACTAAACGCGAAAAACTCGATAGATAGCTTGGCGAGTAACTCGGCCGGAGAGGCGCGTGGAGGATCGGATGCAACATGCGAGAGGGAGCGGCTCGAGGCGGTGTTGGCTCAAATGGCGAGTTGCGGAGTATCCAAAGTAGGCGGAGGCTAACCCGGGGCAAGCGAGATGGTTATGCAAAACCGGAGGAAGCACGGAAACGCTAGGCTATAGGGTCTTTGCCACGGTTTTAACATGATGTGGGCAAGCAACTCGAAAAGCAAGGCGGCTGAGCCAAGCGGCGAACACGGTCAGGACCAGGCCGAGTAGGGGTGAGTAGGGGTTTGTGAAGGCACGAGAGTAGCAACACAACGAGGGACGAGGTCGGGCGAGCCGGTCAAGGGCATAGGCTGTGTGGTCGTAGATCTAGAAAAAAAAAGCCCAAAAATCGGTGCTCAAACGCAGTCCATGAACAATGTACAAGTTAAACCGTGAGTCGAAGGCAAAAGAGCCCACCAAAACACAAAACTAGTGCAAAAAATGCCCCAAAGAGCAAAACTTAAACCGAGTTGGGCAGATCGAGTTAGAAACCGTGCGGGTGAGTTGAGGAGAAGAGGGGGTGAGCTAGCGAGGACGAGTTCGGTGCCCGGCTCGGTGAGGTGGGGTGAGTCAAGTTAGCAAAAAAATACCTTCCACCACCGAAACTCAAGAAAACCAACACCTTTATAAAAACAGAATCGCAACTTGATGTTGTAAAACACCCTTGAAGTTGCATGTAACATAGTAAACCCGAAAAACACCAAAAACTCGAACAACCTCGAACACTCGAACAAGAAACCGGAACCCACGAACAACCCAAATAGAGGTATAACACCCGAATCGGTGCAAGTAGAGCACAATCGGAATAACCATTACTACACACGCAAATGAAACTTGTATATCATGCCGGAAAGCCGAAAGCGTGAAAACACCACGAGAGTTGCACGAATCCACATGACATGCACTCTGATACCATGAAAGAGGGAGCGAAAACCCGAAGCGCGAGGATCACGAGTGATGACGTGAACATCCACGGACGTGCGAGCGACGGCGTGGTGAGATCTCGAGAGGAGCGAGCATCAACCAAAAACATGCATGCAAAGATTAATAAATGGCGGAACCTCGTTACAATCCACAAAACTCTCACTACTCTCATAGATCCGAAATGGTGTACATATAGAGGGTTTGAGTAACCCCTAGTGTCGTAATGATGACCTCTCAAGTGGAGAGGGGGAGTTACATTCCCATAATAGAAAAGTAACTTTCAATGGCGCAACCGACGCATTGATGCGTAAGGGAATCCAATGATGACCCCTACATGACACAGGCTCTACAATCTCACCTAAGTGAGATGACTCGCCTAGTGATGTGGAATGTGACTCACACCAACACACTCTTCCTATTGGCATTTTCCTCATGTAGTGAACTACTTTGGTATGAAAATCCTCACCAAAAATGAGCTTTACCATATAGAAGAATAATATACGCTAATTTTGTTTCTATAGTGGGCCTTCTATATAAAAGAGAATTTCTTCTCCCTTATGTCACTTCTAGTTTTGAAGTGATCATTATGTTTCCAACCTGATGATAAGTTTACTAAAAGACTTTAACGTCAGAAATAAAAATATTGCATGCAGTTGTATTGAGAAACTTCTACTAAGTATGATTCTCTGCGAGATCAATGTCAACACTCAAAACAGATGATCATTGAAATCAAGAGAAGCAATTTTGTACACATGGTAAAACCTAAAAACAACATAGAGATGCTCTGCTCTGCTTCGGTTGCATTCCTGTTCCAAAATTCTGTTCTATAATGATGAATCTAGTATAAGATTCTTGCTTCCTCGATGATATGTCCAGTGTAAGACTCAAAATTTGGAAACAAAAATATCACGTACAGTTGTATCTAGAAAGCTTCTACCAATCTTCTGTTTTTTTGAGTCTTGAGGGATTGTATAATACTGAAATTCAAATTACTAATGGGGACATGCATAGTTGGGAATGAATATCATTAGATGCTGTGGTTGATAAAAGGACATGGTAATGAATTAGTTTCTAGGGTTATGCGAGGAATGCTTAAATGTAATCTTGCCTTGAGAAGTTAATGCCAATTTTTTAATAATTTTATTGGATTAGATTTTTGACTTTTAAGGGGAGCCCAATAAGATTTCTGTCTTGAGAAGTTCATGCCAAATTAAAAAATCCTTGTTCTACGAATGCTGGTTTGCATGATGGATCTTCCGTTACATCTCAGTTCTAGACTATGTCACAAGGTATGCCGAATTTTATTGAAGAACTTTGAATTGCGCCAACCATTATTCTTGTCGAACATGAACATCAACTTTATCCATTATTTTTTGCATGGAAAGTTTTTGACACGATTTTGAATTATTTTATAAATGCATGTATATGTTTTAGTATATATATTCCGACTGAAAGCTCTCTCAATTCTGTTCCTTTAACATATTTATGCACTTTTTTCAGAAAATTAAAAGCGATAGAAAGAAATATTTGTTTGAACTTCCAAACATTTTTTCTCGATTTTTATCCACTGGCAAACTTGAACCGAACTTTATCCTCATCGAACATGAACTCGAACTCGAACCTTGTGACTTAGGCTTTACATGTACATGTTGCAAATAACTCTGTAGGCTTTTGATGGTAGCATTTTATAAGTTTTTAGTATTGAGAATTTCATGTCGAGATGATGCTTCCTTCTAGTAGGGATTACATGTACTATTTATATGGTCCCATTCACATCGACTATGCTTATCAAAGACACTTTTTAATTTCCATAATCATTTAAATCCTAGGAATCTTTGATGAAGTTTAACATCTATATAATCTTTGGATATGATTGAGACCATAATTATAAAGACAATTTTCTAAGATTCTGAGTACATTCTGCTCGTTATAACATGCAGATAATTACATCAGTGAGTCCAGCATGATTAAAGCAACAACTGCTTTAAATGAGACAGTTGGAGTTGTTATTGACTTTCTTCTGGATGCAAAGGTTTGGATCATTTAAATATGATTTGTTGGGAAGAGAAAATCATATTGGCAAACAGATTGTCTCTTCCTCATTTGCACCAGCACCGAATTTACTTGTATGCAATCTCACTACTTATTTCCTTGTTTTTGCAGGCTCATGATATGACAAAAGGGGATGATTTATTAGCATCTGTCCGTGTCATATGCAGGTGTGGTCTAATGTAGGGTTTACAACTTGCTAGTGTAGAATTTACAGCTTGCATGCATGTATTTGCTGGCAATGATAAAAGAATAATTGGTTACTAACAACGAAGGTTTTAAATACAGGGGATATATTGAACCTACAGTTAGGCCTACAACTCTGGCTTTAAATTCTTTAGAAAAAGTGCTTTAATATTCTTTACCTATAAATAATTCTATAACTTCATACACAATACTTAGCCAAATATTGAAGTGTGGTTGCAAGATGTCTTATACAGTATTGTTAATCAGGAACCTATGCTATTATGATAGAGTTAGCATGTACAAGAATCAATACAAGAACTCTTTCATATGTGGACAGATTTGCATTACTTGCTGTCGGGCTTGGTATTGAGCTACAGAAAGGCATGGACTCAACTGCATCAAGAGACACCTCCTTACTGTAGATCAATCTCCTTAAACTTTCAACTGTGATATTGTTTAAGGCGACAACAGCAACACATCTGCTGCATGTCCATTCCCATATAAAATTTATTTTCACTTCAATGATTTTGCCTTCAGATTTGAATTTTATTAGAACTTAAATGCTACCTTCAATCAGAATGCTTTCTTAGTTTTCAGCAATCATTTAGTGCTAGACATTATGTCAACTTTTGGACATGAGCAATCTTGTCATGGTCTTCAACCAAGGAACTGAAGTCAATACTGGTTCATGCAACAACAAACTAATATGCATTTTTCTAGTAACAATAATCTGTGGGTATAATATTCAGAATATCAACAGTTGATGATGTATGTTGACCATATGTGTTTGAGAAACTTGATTCATTAAGTATCAGGTCTGTGTGAGCAAGGAAAACTACCTGTCTTACCTTACACACTCAATTTCCCAGGGTTGGGTTGAGACAACTGAAATTGATAGGAAGATGGCCAAATCCTTCAAGGATTTGACTGGCGGGATTGATTGGCTTGTTGAGCTGGTTGTTGTAATCTGTGTCTTTGCTCACAGGCTCGTTGCTCTAAAACATATGCAGCTGTCTTGTAGTGAACGTCGAGGGCCAGGAACTGAGACACTAGGAGATGTGTAGAACACAGGACAAGTTGATGGAGCTTTTTCTCAACACTGTTCTGGGTTAAAGCTCCAGGGTTGGGTTGCATTACATGGGGGATCCACCTAGGTCTGAATGGCTGATCCTAACCGTGAGGTGCCTTGAAATGATGAGGATGGAAGAAGACACATGGCAAGAAAACCTTATTCGGGAGCAAGCTAGAAAGGAAGCAAGAATGATAGGAATAGTAGCTTATTCCTGCTTGAAACCAATAGAAATACAGGCAAGTAGATATACACTAGTTACTGAAAAGGAAACAAGCAAGTTCACACAGAAGAAACGTAACTAATATTACAAAAGCTTCTACTTTCTTAATCAAAATAGTGAACTAGAAAGAGGTAAACAGTGTGATTTAGGTTACACTATGTTCATTGAATTCACATGCAAAACCTACTTTGAAATTGATAAAGAGAGCGAGAAAGCCAAACCTGGTCTTTTTAGTTTATTTTTATATAGCAAACTCAAAGACAGGTGCTCCAAGTTAGCTCAGTAGAACTCTGCAATCCTCTATATAATCATTAAATATGCTTTAACTGAATATAAATGGATCTAAGCTAATTGCAACTCAAATAAGAAAATCTAAGCTAGTGATGGCACACAAATAACACGTGAATGATGAAAAATTAACCGATGATATGTTAGGACAGCAAGCAAATGAATCAAACACACCAAGGCAATTGAAAGCAAGTTCAAATGAACAAGAAGCACGCTAAAAGCACTCAAAACAGCATGAAATGAGCAAGTAGAGAGATCTGTCAAAATGTTGGCAATGTTGTCAACAACAAGAATCTGATGAAAAGGAGTTGGTGAATGACTGAAAAATAAGATTTGAAATGAAGGTGACAGCAAATCACTGAAGCAATGATGACGGAACAGCAAGAAGGCCAAGCCTTGTCAAAAAGGTAAGAAAAATAATGTAATGAAAGCAAATTTGAATACAAAACAACACCTTAACAAGCAAGATGTTGTTCAAACAAACATATAATAGCATTGAACAAGAGAAATGAAGTTGGTCAAACAAATATAGAACAACATTGAACAAGAGAATGTAATGGGATAAGAATGAAGAGAATCTTGGAACACGTTTGAAAGAGAAGAAAGAGGATTTGGAACAACAAAAGATATGATGGACAAGACAATCAAACAAAAGTGTAATAGAAAAATTGTGTCAAACAGTTGACAAAAAAACTGTGAAAGATGAGACAACAGTTAAAACTCTGGGATGGCGTTTCCAAGTCGACAAATAATGAGATATCAAAGATAAATATCAATATAATTACTTTTATCTTTTGTCGACATCTAATATCTTAACTTAAAAAGGTACTAATGTTTTTTTTAGGCTGTATAATATTGTTTTCTCTAAAATTTACATATACATTGTTTTGCTGTCTCCGAGTACCCATCTCCTATTTTTTTGAATAATCCGTACTAGTCCCTATGTCCTCGTATTAGTACGGGTACCTTTATTCGTCTCCTAGTAACTATGAATGTAACAAATCATAGAATAAAGCCAAGTAGCTACTTCAGAAGTAGAAAGCACTTGATTCATAAGTAGACTAGCTTCAACTAAACACCCTGTACATGACTTAAGGCTATTGAATGACAAGAAAAAACTGAAGTAAATCAAAGCACCCAAAACAAAGTCCCATTGGTATAGCTTAAATCAGACCTTTATTTCATCAAGAAGCAATCACTCTCATCCTACTCAATGTCTCCTACAAGATTGTTGCAAAGGTTTTAGCTTGAAGGATTTCACCCTTGCTAAAATTATGTTATTTTAGTCACCCAAATTGGGTTTGTGGAAGGTAGTTATATTTTGGATAGTCTAATTACTAGTTGTGAAGGGATGTAGTTAGCTAGAGATAATAACCAGAATGCTTGTATGACTATACTAGATTTTGAAAAAACTTCTGATAGAATTAAATGGCCCGTTATTGATCTCATGCTAAGGGCAATGTTTTCCAAGATATGTTCTGCAGAATGGTGAATGTCTTGTTTTGTGATACCTCGGCACAAATTGAGATTAATGGTGAGTTAATTGGAGCCTTTATGCTACAAAGATCAATAAGATACGGTTGTCCCTTGCTCCTGCCCCCTTTTTGTCATTGCTGCAAAGGCGTTGCACTACCTTCTTAGAGATGCTTCTCTTGACCTCCCAGGCAAGGGTATCGAGCTCCTTGATGAGCAAGAACTCATTGAAGCCCTGTTTGTTGATGATACTGCACTCTTTCCTATTCTTGAAGAAGGCAATTTTAACCAAATTGTAAAAATACTGGATACATATTGTTCTACTTCAGAGTCCAAGAACTTTTTCACAAATCCCTTGTGATTGGTTGGAATGATTCCCCTTTTGATTGGATCCTTTCCTTGAGGCGGACTTGGGGGCACACAAAATGGTTATATTTATCTTGGGATTCCCTTCTCCCTTATTTCAAGGAGATGTGGGAGTAGATTTTTAACAAGATCAATAAGAAAGTCACTAGATGACAGGGGCATCTATTGTTATTACCGAGAGGAATTCAAGTGTGTCAAAAACTGCTCTCTCCTTTTACCATTTACTACTCTTCGTGTTGGCTATTTGGGAATACTCAATTTGACAAATTGCAGAAGTTCATTAGAGAGTTTCTATGGTCGGATGGCAGAGGTAATAAGAAAAGACATGCAGTTTCATGGAAAATTTGTTGTAAACCAAAATAATTTGAAATGTCTCTTTCTCTAAAATAACAAGTCGAAGACCCTTAGCCCAATTCTGTTTTCCAATGGCTAAGGGAGGAACAAAAGGGAAACTTGTCATAATGAATTAATTATAAAGTGCAATATAAAATATTATTATAAGCACTTTATATTAATTTATTAATGATAAAGTTAAAATAAAATAAAAGGGAAGTCACTTTATAATTTTTTAATTTCCTCCTAGAGGAAATGTGACCCATGTGGGAGAGGGTACAATGCCAAAAAAGAATTAAATGCAGGCAAAGGAAGGTGATTGGTGGTTGTGGGTGGCTACTAAGCCAAGATTGCTTATAAAAGCAAGTCGACTTGGCTTTGAAAAGCATCTCTTTTATTATATAAAATTTCTAAATTTTGTCTGAGATTTGAGAGCTTTGCAATTCATCTCTAGAGGACGAAAACCCTCTTGAGGTCTAGAAGAAGAACGAAAACTCTTCTTCTATTTGAGAGGACTCTCCATTTTATGTTGCAGATCTGAACAAGGGTTTGAAGGGGAAGATTGGTTGTTGTACTTCTTTATTTCCAGCTTGTTCTAGGTAAAGCGACCCATATAGAGGACTGATTTGGGGTGTTTGGAGCTGTTAAAATTCAGATTTGGGTTGCTGTTCCATATGCTGATTTTCAGACGTGTTTGGAGCTGTTAAAATTCAGATCTGGGTTGTTGTTCCATCTGCTGATTTTCAGACATCCAATCAGCCTTTTGGTGTGATTTTTGGCTCAAGGATATTGTACTTTCCAGCTGTGTCTGAGGACAGTTACTTGCAGATTTTTAATAAATAAATCAGCCTTCAATTGAAGTCCAAACTGGTATTTTCTTTGTGTATTTGGCTATATAAAATCAGCTGATCTGTTTTTAGCAATAAAAGGGTGATTTTATTTCAGTTTTGAGTAATTTCCTTCCTTCATGCAAGTCGCATTTTTCCCTATAAATTCAGATCTGCACTTGTTTGTTTTTGTATAATTGCTACCACTTGCATTTTTGGTTGGGATTTGTGGAAAATCCATCTAGGGTAAAATTTGTCCATTTGGGGACATTACATATTTGGGATGGTTAGGACTTGAGGATTTGAAACTCTAGGGCATTTCTATTGATGTCAAATGGATTTTAAGGGAATCTCAAGGTAGCAAGCCTTGGAAGGTGTTTGTAAGGCATTATATTAGGGAGGGTATGCAAAAGGTAAACCCATTATTAAGAGATTACATATGGTTGATTTGTTGTTTGTTCCATTTTCTATCAAGATAGTAAGCTTCCCCATATTTGCTTGTTTATGGAAGGCCTAGGAAAAGTTGAGGCATTTGGTGGTTAGGCAACCTCTGTTCTCTTGGCAGGGAGCCATGTGTGAGAGATATAAATCTATTTGGTGGAACCTCTAGTATAATGGCTCTCCCTTATCCAATCTGAGAGGAGGCTCAACTAGTTTATGGTATCAAAAAGTCATTAAAACATTAGGTGACATTTTTGAGAATGGGAGATTCTTGACTTGGGAGGAAGTAAAACAGAAATTCCCATTTCCCAACACAGTCTCCATACTTAACACTATTTTGAAAAGGACTATTGGGCCAACCTCTTCTAAAATTATTGTGGACGATGACTCTTACATTTGGCCTTGCATTAAGTGGATTAAATGATCGCTTCTGTGTTATATCACAGTTAGGCATTTGTATGATAAGCTCTCATTTTCTCAAGAGATCCCCCTCCCTTAACAAGAAGTGGTCCTTTTGTGATCCCTACATTCTTGGGCTTATAGGTTTAGTGTTATCTGGTCTACTTATATTGAGCCAAAAAAATCATGTTTTAGATGGTTGTTGCACAAAAAGCTTGTTGTTGGGTCTACTATTGCTAAATTTGGATATGTTAGTCCTTTTTGTTCAGTATGTAGTGAGAATGAGTCTTTTGAGCATTTGTTTCTTCATTTCCCTTATGCCATTATGATTTGAAATCTTGTCTTGAAGCCGTAGTCTATTTTGATTGGCATGAGATTACTTGGCTTAATGTTCTTTTTGGCTATATCTATTCTGAGCATAAAATTCATGTTTTTTCCAAAAACTGTGGCTTATTATGTTAATTGGAATTCTATGGTTTATTTGGAAACAAAGGAATCTAGACATCTTCAAAGGTAAGGCTAGTGTCCTTGTTGAATTCTCTAATGAAGTCATTATCACAATTGTGCACGTGCGGGTTTCACTACAACTTAATCTACCAAAGGTGTAGCTTGAGCAATTTTCGAAAACTGGTATGTTGAAAGTTGCAACTAACTACATTATAGGCCCAACTGGTTATCCTAGGTATGGCCCTTCCTGTATTGACAAACTGTGCACTCCACTGCCGCCTCAGTGGCTATTTTAGAATATGAATGGGGGCTAATCAAAGACTCCTATTTCAGTAAATGCAAGACTATTGATCCACAATTGGCTAGTGAACAAGGGAGTGAATATGAAGATGAACTTATTGCAGTTTATAAGGACAAGGCTTTGACGAATGTGCTTCAAATCTCCTTGGAGAAAGACCTACAAGAGGATAACAGTTCTAAAGATCTCAACAATAGTGGTGATCTTGGTAGCACTTCTGTGGCCCACCAAAATATTCCTCAGTGGCTAGAAATTCTAATTGATTCCAAGGTTTAGGGCACAATGGAATCACTGAAAGAAAGTATGATAAAAATAGTTGAAATCAAGAAGAGAAAAGAGGTTGCTAAAGTTGTTGTTGGTAGTAAGGGTACAATGCAGGGAGAAGGCAGTTTGAAAGTAGTAAAGGAGACAGGCAGTGCTAAGTTGAAAGGACATGAAGAAGAAATGGGACCTGATTTGCTCTAGAAGATTGATACAGAATTAGGAAGTGTGTTTGAATATACCATAGAGATAATAGAAGACGATGATATTTAATGTTCTTTATGCTTTATTTCACGATCGTTATTTACTGAATTTCTAATACTTTAGATGCTAATACTCTGAGGTGATTTTATTATAGTTGGTTTTGTGATCCATCTTTGGGATCTGGTTTTGGATATTGGTTCTATCAGTTATCCATTGTGGACATATATTGTTTAGTAGACACTCATCCAATATAAAAAAAGACGCAATCACTTGCATTTTTAAAATTATTAGAGGAAAGTCTACAAGTGAATTCAAGAAGAAACATTAGGACCATATAAAATGTCCTTTGAGAGATGCATTATGACATCATCAATCATCATCATGACACCATAGCAATGAGCTTATTTGTCTTACCATGCTATTATTTTACGTTTTTAGAAAATCATGGGGAATACTATATATTTTTCGTAGTCACGTTTGTCTTGTCTTTAGTCCAACTTTATTCTTCTCTTTTGCATTGTTCACTTTTTCAAGTTATAAGCCCAATTTTACAACGTATAGAATGAGGTCAAGAGGAGACATGGGGGAATTACTTATGTTGAAAATTTGTTCTTAGAACATAGTGTATCATGAGAGATTCTCCTTTTTATTCTGTCACAACAAACTTAGATGAGAAGCATATATTCAACATAGTATATTATTCTTTCACGTATGCCTTGGTACTATGATTGCTTAGTAACTTTTAGTCACATAGTTTTGCGAATGAATTTATTTGGTGCTAAGGTTATATTCAAGATCCATAACCTGTCTCGACCTTTTTTGTTACTTAGAAGACCAAGTTGCTTTTCTCCTTTTTCTCTTGAACCATTATTCTTAGGACAAATTTTAAATGAACATTTGTATTATTTGTTATTTGTTTGAAAATTGAAATTGGGATTTGATTGCATAGAAGTTTATCACTTTTATGCACGAGAGATATCTTATCTTCCACTAAGAGATGAGGAATGTTTAGCTTGTTGTAAATATATCTTTTTCTTTTTTCCCTTTCTATATGGGTTTTAGGTTTGGGGACCTAATCTAGGTTCCGTTAATTGGGCTTGTATTGACATCTTTATGGAAGGTTACCCTACTTCAGCTACTCTTTAGATGCCCCTCCTTGACTTCTTGTCTTAAAGGTCATCATTATAGTTGTCGGAGAGGATATTTATAGGAGTACATCTATGTTATTTGAACATCTCCTCCTCAGTCGCTCAACCCCAAGCTTGCCTTTTATGCTTTGAGCATTTGTTGTAGGTGGTGGATGATATCATTTCTTGCCCTTACTATCTCCAACGTCATTCGTCTCACAACATGAGATTTCCTCTTGGTCAATTAAGGGTATGTTCACACTAGTTGTGATTTGAGATTGGTCATCGTATTTCATGTAGGGATCGGATTTGTCTTTTCCCCTTTAGGATGTGGAGATTGAGGAGCACTTCATTTTTAATTGTTATATTTATTTTGAGGTACTTGTGTCTTTACCTCGACTCAAGCAATTGTCTATGCACTTTCTTTAGGTACTTGTATCAAAGATGTTTGGCCTTTTTTCTTTGGGAGGTTATCACCCTTAAATGCATGTCCCCGCAAAGTGTCCCTAGAATCCCTAGGTTGACCACTTCATTCTTTCACCACTCATAGAGGTTGGTGACATTAAGTGCCCTTTGGATTGTTGCTTCACCCTTTGTGAGAGGGATAGGTTAGTGAGGCGGAGCTCATCTCTACATAACGCTACTACTACTAAGGTACCCTAATGCACTAGTTCTCGCGATGGGGATCTACTCTTGCTCAACGTCATGGATCTTCTCATCGGGGCTGTAGATCTTCTTGTTGCCTCTTATGGTGTGGAGGTAAGACATTATGAGTTTCTTTGCTGCCATGGTAGCTTCTTTGGCCTTGGATGTTAGGAGGGATTCTAGGGGGAGTGCTTTGCTTCCTCCTAGGATTATCCTATTTGTCCCCTCGATCCTAGACACTCCTGGAAGAGCATTATCGGAGGTTCAGATTGGCCCTTTTACAATGATAGACAATGACTCGGATGTTCCTCTATCCTAGGCATTGTCAGAGATGTTTGATGAGACTACCATCTTGTCATTTCAACTTTCATATGAAAGAAAATGTGCACAAAGAAGAAATGAAGAGAAACCAGAATGCACACGTTCTTTGTGTGTCCATCATTTTTTCTATGTAAAAATATTACAAAATGGTTAATGTGGTTACAACCATTTATTAGTTAGTACTTAACTAAATACTAAATTTTAAGTCCTATGTTTAAATACCCCATCTTAAAACTTACACAAAAGAAAGAAGATAGAATTACAATCTTTAGAAGCTTTTGTTTTGAGCAACAATTCTTAGACCAAGTAGAACTCCATCAAGCTACCTCCGTAACCCTTGTAAAGGTGTAGTTCTGAGCTAAATTCCCGAGTTCTAGGATTGCACCTCCCGAGATCCCGAATTGTTGGACAATCCTCCATGCCGAGCTTCTCCCATAGTGCTCCATTAGATTGTCTTGTGACCCACGTAAGGGTAAATTCCCGAGATCCACAGACTCTCAAACTATTTGAACAACCATCCATGCCGAGTTTTACCTACACTGAATTCATTCTTGTCATCAAAACACAAACTTCTTAGAGTACATATGAATCTTCTTCATCAATAAAATGTTCAACATCTGGTGGATTGTCAACAAAGGACACATTTCTGGTAACTCTCAAATTGCTCGATATCTTTGTCTGATTTTATTTTAGTTTTTCTCATGCGGGACTATAGTACATTTTCATGTGAAGAATTATCTTTTGTATCGTCCACAATTCTCTTTTCTTCATCCTAGAGAGCTGAAATCATATCTTCTAGGTTTTGCGAAGGCATTTGACTGAGAGTAAAAATGACATTGCTATGCAAAGAAGGCAAACTATTTAATAGAATGGCTTTAGAATCTTCTTCAACTACTAGAGCTTTAACCTATGCTAACTATCTAAGAAAGCATTGTTATCCATATTTCGTGATTTCGCACTAACAGCTTCTCGGATTATTTATATTACTAGATAGAGTAACATCATCAACCATCTTGAATTAAAAGAGTTGAAGCTTTAAAGAAAATTTAGTGTTCATTGCTTTTTCCCCAAACAACCTATATAACTTTAGACAATTTGTCTAAATCTATATGATGGAGTTCAGAATCAGAAAGAGCAAGCCCGATTATAGCTTTAGCTTTATCATCACGGCTTTCCCACTCTAACAATTTGGCAACATCGGTGGGTTGTTTTTCTTTTCCATTAACAATACCCCACAAATTTTTGTTCATTAATTGCATCTGGATTTTAACCTTCCAAGTGTGGAAATTGAAACCAAAATATTTTTCTATTGGTAAAGAAAACTCCATTTTTAAAAAGAAGTAACTAGGGTTTGCTTGCAGAAATATTTCAGAGAAATCGAGAGTTTATTTACTTGAAATTCACGACTGTGATTTTTGTTGCTTCCTCATGTGCCCTCGTTGGTCTTCACGGCTAGGATTTTTGTTGTATGCTTTCTGCCAAACCAATGACGACTGTGTTTATGCCCTTCCGAAGTAGTATTTGTGCCTATGTATTTCCTTCGTGATTGGATAGCCCTCGTGACCACTTTGCAGGCCCTCACGACTTGTTCCAGGCCTTTCAACTTGATTTTATTGTTTGTTTTGTCCTTGACCCTCATTATTTGTAATACTCGCACTATAATTTGTGGCATAGATCGACTATAATCCCTTCAAAACTCGCCTTTGAGAAATCCTGAATGGTTTTGCTAATAATCCTTTCAAAACTCGCCCTTGAGAACTTGTGAATGGTATTGCAAATAAGTTTTTGCCTTTTTGCGACTATCTTTAGTGAGAGATATATTGAGAAATCATGTTTTGTGCCCTACATGACCCTTGAAAACATTCTAAATGTTTTTCCTTTGGTTTGTAGAACCCTTCGAGCACCAAGGGCTCTAATACCAATGTTAGAAAATGTGCACAAAGAAGAAATGAAGAGAAACCGGAATGCACACATGTTCATTGTGTGTCTATCATTTTATTATGTGAGAGATGGTTACAAAATGGTTGATGTGGTTACAAGCATTTATTAGTTAATACTTAACTGATATTAACTAAATACTAAAATATAAGTCTTATATTTAAATCTCATCAGCCCATGCCCTTCAGTGGTTTTTATTCCCCACCTCATGGTTGTTTGTATTGTTACCCTAACTGCATGGGTTGGGGGATTTACTATGCTGGGTTTACTCCAGGTTTACCTTCGATGATTTTGTTCTTTTATTTAGTTAATCATTCCTAGGGATGGTCCTTTTACCCTAGCTTTTTCTATTGTAATTGGGTGTAATCTCGAGTCTTGTTGACCTACTTTTGGTCATTTGTGGACTCTAATATAATTTCTTTCTTTCTATGTAATGATCCTTTTCTTTTCTTTTTTATTGTTGATTTACTCACATGATATGGATATTAATAGTATGGTGGGTTGAAACTATCAGGTACAGAATTACGTCAGCTACCTTTTCATCACGTATTTTCCATATATTGCTGTCACTGTATCTTAATGTGGGTCACTCTTTTTATGATTATGAAACAATTTGATTTTTAGCTTTTCCTTATTCAAGGGGCATTGAGGGTTACATAGATGATAGGTGTTCTTGACAGAATGAGATCTGCATTGAAAATGCTGCTACTTGTTTTTGGAAGAAAAATCCTACAATGTGTAAAAATAAATGAATTCTTATATTATTAATTCATAAAGCTGTCTAAATGCCTTCTTCATGACAAGATTGAAAGAAACAGTCAAGTTTATGCCACTATGACATTCTTTTCAGTCTAATTCTCCTTGAATTTCTCCCTTATAATCTCATAAAGACAATTGTAGATCTAATGTTCCTGCAGGTACCTTGCAGAAACCCCATCAGCATACAAAATACAATTTCAACAGCTTCTGCCATACATTCTAATCATATCAGGACAAAATGAAGAAAGGTAAATACTAAATAGTTGATGTTCAAGGGATCATCTATAATTTGTAATAAACATCATATACAATCGGGAGCTATAAACATAATTTTATTTTACTTGTTGGTGGCAGGCCGTTTCTTTCTATTCAGTTCTTGCTTCCTACTTTATGTCAAACTACAATGGACCCTGATGGATGCAATGTTTTAGTGTCATGTGGAGGCCATAAGCAGGTAATTTTTGCATATCTTCCTTAATATCCTGCCAATAGGTTGAAACTTGAGGTTGTGTGCTAATGACGATGTTGTGGTCAGGGAATTTATTTGCAGCATTTGCTTGCTTGCATATGCAATGTAGGCAGTTATTCTTGTTTATATATGTGGTATCTATGTTTGACCAGCTATTCAATAAATTTCAAAAATTTCACTCAGTTATTCTAGGCAACTTTGAAAGCCGTGATAGCTATTTTATAGATCCTATTAGTATGTGAGAATGTTGTTGTATAGGTTGAATTCTTTACAACCCATTCATCTACCTCTCACCATTATCTTCTTTCCTTCCACCATCATTGTTTTACTGGTGGTTTGGGATAGTTTCAACTAGGGGTGAAGCGTCAACATTCAGAGAAGTAACTCCTGTTGAAATCCTGAATGTATGAGTCATAGGTTTGGTAGGAAATATACAGTAACTCTGAATAATTCTTTTGGAGTATTAGACATCATTTCTAACCATTTTCTTGATGAATATTGAATATTAATTTAATGCCATGGAATGTGAGGGGTGTTACATGGATATAAAAATAAATTGTGGTTAATGCAATTAAGTATTATAGACATTTTCTTGTAGGAGCTGAAGGTTAAAGGTTTTAGGTTTAGTTCATCCATTGATTATGTATGGAATGCGATTTCTGGCATCTCATCTATCCCTAAGGTAAAGGTGGAGTAATGTGCGGCATAACACCTTCCTTTGTTGTTAATAGTTTTAAGAAGGGACATGATTATGGTGATGGATGCTTTGGCACACATTTTTAATTGCAAACCACATGCTTGGATTTTACTCTTTATATAATCTAGCTTCATTAAGATTAAAAGTGCACTTCCCCCTTCATTAAGAGGTTGGTCATGAAGATTGATCTTCTAATTCATCCTTGGTGCCAAAGAAGGGTACTTAAGGAGGTTCGAATGGAGGAGGAAGGGGATCATTATCATTCATCATTTTGACATTTACTTGGATTTGGAGCTAGTGTAGCTTCTCTTCTTGCCATTGAAGGACAAAACCCCTTCCTTGGTTACCTATTGAGGACAAAAACCTTCAATAGGATCACACTTGGGGACAGAAACCCTCTTGTGTGCATTGGTGGCTTCATTTGGGAGTCACAAGTGGACTTCATTGGCAGATTTCTAGAACAAGGTGTTTATCCGTGCATAGGGAACTTCTACTCTAGCTAGGGCACTTTCAAGGGTGTTGGCACCCTTCCTCCACTTGATCTACCCACCTGGGAAGTTTGGGATCACTTTTGGAGGGGTTTTCGTGGTTGGAAAATTGTGATTTCACTTTTATTTGATAGCTGGTCTCTCCGAGATCATTTTGAGCATTTGTTTGTGTTGAAACTCCAAGTTTGGAAATATGAATTTTCGAAGTTTCAGCTGTGTTTGCACTTGAATTAAAATTATAAAATATATATTTGCTCCAGATTTCATCATGCCAGACTGATGAAGTGTTTGGGATATTTCTATATTGATTTTTAGTCTATATTGCATGAGAATATTGTCTTGAAAAGCCCATACAGTTCACTGCCCTAGGAAATAGAAAATCAGGTTCATCGCTAGGGCTAAGTGGTGATATTGTTGGCTGCCATATGAATTCCTTTGCTGTCATAAATATTCAGATTTCTCTTTGTTGCTAATGCCATTTTCAGTTTGTTCCTCTAAGGTTAAAGTGATTGACCGGTGGCTGTAATAAAAATCAGAAGTTGTCATTTGGGTTTGAGCCAAAACCCTTATTTTTAGTTTCAGCCCTAGAAAGGGACATTACAACTATGTATTTGAATCATTACAGATTGAGCATGAAAATGTGAAACTATATAATGAGAACACTTAACCACTACTCTAGATGGCTTTATGGATTGTCTGTTACATAAGAATAGGTTGTAAAAATTTAATTATAAACAAAGGTTTACTATCCCACTTAATTCATGTAAAATGTTCTCAAATATAAGTCTCCACCCTCAGGCAGTCTTACTGTTTCTTGATCAACAATGAGCACTAACTAGGAAAATATTTCATGGGAGGGTTACCCATAGCCTCTATAATAGATTCCAGTAAGTTCTTCTATAATCCAGTTAAACAAAAATATAGGATATGAAACTCAAGTATCCATGATAGCTAGTCTATTGGGTATCACAGTAGTGCATGGGATAACTGATGATTTGAGTAAAATGCACGAAGTCCCATGATGGTTGGTCAATGGGCCATAACATGTTTAGTGCTATAAGCAAGAAATTGTAGCCAATGATAGCAACCTGCCTTATTTTACTGAATTTCAGTTTGGGAAGGGTGGAGTAGAAATGTGTTTGTCCACACTTTTCTAAATCTACACATATTAGAATGTGGGCATAACTATTTTTAAGGTTAATCTTGGTTTGGAGGGAAACCATAGTTAACACACATGGGAGATGATTGGAATCCTGTACTTTAAGGTCACTGCAAACTAAATATTTATGAATGATAAAGATGTCTTTCCTTGGGTACATTAAGACCTAAAGGTAGTTGTGCCGAGCTTTGCTAGAAAGGATTTCAATAACGGAGACAACTGTTCAAAGGTAATTATATAGATGAACCCCAAGCATGTTGTGAAATGCAAGCCGACAAAAACAAAATGTTGGAAGCTAGAATTATTTTTAACATTAAATTGAAGAGAGAGAGGGCCCTGATTTGCATCTGTGTTGTTTTTAGGAGCTTGAATGCTAGTTCTCTTTTAGATCATTTCCTTATATAATTGGCTCGATTCCCGAGGCAATATTGGGGCAAGATATTTAATCCTTTCTAGTAGGTTTTGCATCATCGAGGAGTTTAGGATAACTTTTGTGGCAAAAGCCCATAAAGTGTAGTGTCCCTTTCTTGGGATAAAACTGAAAATAAGAGTTTGGTCACAACCCCAAATGAATCAAATCTGAAAATACACCATCAACTAACAAGCATCAATCTGAAAAATGAATGGATACACATTCTAACCCTATCCGAGCAATCAATAATCAGTCCTTTAGGGCAGCGGACTATATAGGACCTTTAAATCATCATACAACCATGCAATAACAACTGAAAATGCTTCTAAATAATTATTTCAAGCACGACAACATTTATCCATCCAAATTACATCAAAATAATAGAGAAAATAAGAGATTACACCCAACTGCAATAAATGTTATGACATGAGTAGGGCAGTCACAAACAAAGGCTAAAAATAGTTCAAAAACTTGTGAAAAAATCACTGAATTGTAGATTCCAGCCTTTTAAAATATGAACAATAATATCAACTCAAATTGTCTAGAAGTGCCCTAGATGATATCAAAGCCTTCACCTAAACAAGTCGCCTAGGCTTAGAAGGGGATAAATATATATATATATATATATGAAATCCTCCTTAAAGCTCACTTGTGACCTTCCTACGAAGCCACCAATGCACAAATGAGAGTTTCCGTCCCCAAGTGTGATCCTATTGAAGGGTTTTGTCCTCAATAGGTGTCCGAGGAAGGGTTTTTGTCCTTCAATGGTAGGAAGAGAGGCTACACTAGCTCCAACTCCAAGTAAATGTCATAATAGATGAAATATGATGCTCCTACTCTCAACTCAAATTTTCTTAAGTACCCCTCCTTTGGCACCAATGATGAATTAGAATCCCCAACTTCATGGCCGACCTCCTAATGCACTTTTTTAATCTTCACTTAAGAAGACTGACCTCATAGTGAAGAAATATAAATTTTCCTTGCTAAGTCTTCTTTCCCCTAGTCAAACCATTCCAATGCCATGATTAGTAAATAAAATAATTAATCATGAAGGTACATCACTTACAACCATGGCGAGTTCCCCTTTGCTCCTTCCTTGATGCCCACAGGAGGAGGAATGAGCATAAGGTCTTCCATAGTGACTAGCTTGGAAAAGAGGACATTATAGTCATCCCTTCCCAATTTTGCTTGTCCTTTAAGCAAATGCACGTGCCCGGATCCCAAATGAATCTCGGTTGCCCCTTCTTTGATGTTCTTGCACATAAAGCAAACAAATCAAAGGAAACAAGAGTGTTAAACGACACTTTTTCAATCTCTTCATCATGCCTTAGGGACATGATAGCTAACTCCCTTCCTTCGTTTGCCACCGTCTCATAATTTCCATCGAAATGATGGATTTCCAATACTTCAAGTAGTGATGTCCCAAAAACAATTGTAACCGTGTTGGTGAAATAATTTGTTATAGTGCAGATTATTGGTTTTCACCAATGGTCACGGGGCTAAGCGCCTCCTTTGGTATGGGGAGGCTCTCATTATGTAATGTAAATTACCTAAAGCGTGGGGTGGTTGGTAGGTCAAGGATTACATAGGAATACTTCACTAAACCTATGGTAAAGTGCTTGTACAATGTACAAGGGAGGAATTTTTTGTGAAGGAAGGTTAAAAGGAGTAGGAGAAATAGGGAGAGAGAATTAATGTTGTTAGTAGACTTACAAAATTCACATACATTAACCAAAGTAGGTCCACAGTCAATTAGAAGAACACACCGATGTAAGCCATCAACACGATTAATAAACTAGAGACACAAAGTTCTACAGATCCATTAATCAAGGACACAAAGTTCCTTCTTGGTTGTATAAGATCAAAATGCTTGCAAAGTTGGAGAGTAGAGGGGGTAGAGGAACATAGACAAGGAGATAGAGGAAATGTATCTTTTATTGTTTGATGTAGTAGTGATACAAAGCTCAACAACATACAACAATCAACAATTGCCAACCCTTTGGAATGGAGAAGCCATTCCAATTTATAACATTACAAATGACTCTTCCTCTTCCCCCCATATGACTTTTCATCTCACCACCATGTGACTTTTCAAATTCCCTAGGAATGAAACTAAGTCCTTTTCTTATTTTTGAAAAGGGACTTTTACAATGCAACATTAAGTCACTTAAGTGAATAAGACGAAAGAGTGAAAAAGTACATTCTCAATGAAGGAATAGAATGTTAGAGAGGGAGAGGGGGAGAGAGAAGTGATGATCCGAGAGATGGGAAAGCATCTTGTTGACAAAGAATATTGCTTTCGATGGATCTTGAATGAAGTTCCTTGCCCTTGACCACTTGTTGAATTGCAATACTGAGATTGCAAACTCTTTCTTTTGCGAGACATGAACACATTCCAAGGTATTGAATAAGTGTTCAAAAACATTGTTATGAGATATATAGTGATATGGGAACATGATGATCCTCTTTGATCACAAAGGTGTCTCCTTTAGATGGAAAGATTGCTCCTTGAGTGGAATTCTCTCCTTCGAGCTCTTGTTGGACATAGACATTGTGGTACAATCTCCTTCTTCTGTGAGATGTAAGCACACTCCAAAGTATTGAATAAATGTTCAAAAACACTAATATAAAACTTGCACCAAGTGAATATGTGATGATTTCTTGATGGCCATGGGTACCTTGGTAGCCTTTCTAGTTCATCTTGACTTGTTCCTTGGCCTGATGTGATTCACATAATGTCCCTTCTCTTGGAAAGAGATTTGAACACAAGGTCGGAGTTGGGATATGATGATCATCACCTTACTCCTCATGACATCCTCGAACTTCATATTTCACCTTTGTGACAAAGACTTCATCTTTTTGAATGGAAACAACCTCAAGATGCTTAAGCACATTCTTGATCATGTGTTAGTCATTGGAAAAGGTCTTCTCCTCCAAACAAAAGAATTTCTCCTTTATTCAACTAAAAGTGCATAGTGTGAAATCATGAATCTGTGAAGTCACTATTATGTTTTTACTATTTCAAACACATCCAAGTGCCCTTCCGTTAGCATGGGTGACTCAATATCCATGTTTCTTGACCAATATCCCGATACTTACTATTTTTAGTAAGCCTTATTTTGAGAAGTCCATTTTAGTTATTGGTTGCTTAGTTTGGCATTTTTGGGTTTCACTGATGTGCAAGGGACAATGCCAACTTTGAGAATGAATTAGTTGTAGCATTAACTATTTATAGACAGCGATGCTTGCAAAGTCATATTATTTTTAGAAGTGGGTCTTCTTGGTGTCGGAATGGAACGAAATTGGTCTCAAATGTTTTGTTATTTCATAAGGATGCTTTGCTCCAATTTTTGGAGGATTTCAATCTCCAAAACTCCATAGATCTGAAAAATGAGTTTTTATTTTGGGAAACTTTGTTCGGCAATTAAAAATAATTTAGAACACCATTGGATGCAAGGTTGGATTCATTTGAAAGGCGTTTTTGAGAAGGAAATGTTAAAATCTCATGGGGATCGAACAAGGGGTTTGGGAGATATGAGAAACTTTCCATTTTTAGCATATGAGTCATTTGACATATTTTCAACAGCATAACAAGGGAGAGAGATTTTAGGAGGAAAAATACAACTTTGACACAAAATGGCTAGCTTTTTTAATATGAAGCTTTTTGTTCTCACTTGCACACCTTAACTCAAGTTTGACTCAAACAAGCTTAATCGAAGTCAAATAAGGGGTGAAGTGGAGATGCACCCTAAAAAATAGGGGACAAGAAGGACAAAGGGGACACTAAAGTGTGCTTTGCACCAGATGGTGACGAGTGTCACCTTGTGGTTTCATGTGAATGAGATGAAGGGGGCTAGAACTTAGCACTCAAGAGTTGAAATTTGGTTTTGCATGTGTCTGGGGGCTAGCTGAGAGAGGAGTTTACACTTTTGTGTCCCCCTTATCCCCTTTGCACCTTGGGGGGATAGGGGGGACACAAGGAGTGAAAAACTGTGACCAAGGGGCCATCTATCATGAAAATGTGCTCACCTAATCACTTAAGTCACAAGTTTTAAGTGATGAAAACATAACATCCATAGGGGGTCGCACTTTTGTGTCCCCCTTGTCCCCTTGCACCTTGGGGAGGACAAGGGGGACACAAGGAGTGAAAAAGTGCGACAAAGGAGTTTTAGAATGCTTGATGTCACCTACCGAGTGCATTTTGGGACATCGGGAGTGGTTTTTCTACCCGGGAGTATGATAGAGTGTTTTGGGGTCAAACCTTATATGATTTTGACTCCAAATCACCTGTTGAGATCATTCCAGCCATTATCAGGAACCAATTATGCCTGAAATTTGACATTCGGCACCATTCACCGTTTTAGTACGAAGGAGCAGCAGCAGTGACTTGAGCTATCACAAAAATCTTGAAGGCTTAGGCAAAAATTTATGTTTCCATAATGTGGATAATTCCAAGACCTTTCCATTGAGTATTTGATGAGCTTCCAACTCCTCCTGGAACTCCCAGAATCTTCCGAACAAGTTGACTTTCTCCGTTAGAGCTTTCATTCCCTGTGCCCAAAATGACCCAATTTTTCTTAACTTGTTCGACATCAATTATCTCCACATAATTTCCCTAAACTGCCTTGGACAACTTCATTGCTCTCATATACAACTCCTAGATGGTTTGAATATTCCCTGTAAGCTTCCGGAGGGTGTTCACCAATTGTAAAATGACCTTTTTAGGCTTCCAAGAGCATTTGTTTCTCCTTGAAACTCAGTGACTTCTTCAATCACCTTAGGAATTCATCCCTGCACATTAAACACACTTGAAAATCTTGTTAGTACTCGTTCTCGGCCGAAATGAGGGTGCCACAAACCTGGAAGGGGTTGTGTGAGCTGATAGGTTGGTCGGAGGAAGGGTTCACAGTGATCGGGAGAGGGAATTTTCAAGTGGGGGCTTAGTTGTCATGGCCAAAATTTTCAATTTTGCATGCTAGACATTTAGCATGACAACACATGCATTTTCTTTCGAAAATCAGAATGTAGGTGGCTGGAAACCACCTCAAATCAACCATAATATATGCCAATGTTAATAGTAGCTTGGAATTTCTTCAACCATATGATTGGAAACTCTTTTCCATGTGTCTTATAAGTAAAAAAGTGGTTGGAAAAGTTGTGAGCAGCAGATGAAAGGAAAGTACAACAACTCTAAGCATGACATCTCTCCAAAAATTTCCACACTATGGGGGCTGGAAACAAAGTATGGCAGTCATAAATCACCTGAAATTCCCCCAATTTGGAGCTATGTTGGCTGATGTAATTGTCTTCTTTAGCTAGAACCATCTATCGCTATTTTCCAATGATTTAATGACCTCAAAATGATCACTCTTGCAGCTGTTCAAATCGGAAAACAAATCATAATATGATTTTATCAAAATCAACAACTTGAAAATGGAACTTCTACAAAATTGAAACCTCCTTGTAAAATTAGTAATTGTGAGCATGGCAATGACTAAAAACACCTCTAAAGGCTGAAATTTTTCTCCCAACATTCATCAATCGAAAAATACTCCATTTCTTGACTGAAAAGACTTGCCTACCCACTTGTATGTATACAAATAAAATCATGTGGTGGCTGATATGAATAATGACAACAACACCAAGTCTGAAGTTTTGAGCTATAGTTCTCCATGGTACATTCCTTTGATCACTACCTTGTCGGTGATCTCTTGCATGAATATTCAACGATGAGTTAGCTCCACCATGCTTATGTTGTGCCACTCCAACATTATACTTGGCTGGAAGTGGACAAAATTGGGAATATTTTGCGAGTCTATCAATCACAACATATAAACAACCCTTACCTTGAACCATGGGCAGCCCGGTGATGAAGACTATGGAAATGCTTTCCCATTTTTGAGTGGAAATAGGAAGGGGCTGCAATAGTCCAGCTGGAAATTCATGCTCCGCCTTGTTTTGTTGGCAAGCCAAACATTCCCATATGTATTGAAGCACCTCCTCTTTAAGACCTTTCCAAAAGAACCTTCCTCTCACCTTTTCGTGTGTCTTGAGATAGCCCGAATGACCAGCCAATGGGGCATCATGAACAACCCTCAATATCTTGTTCACCCTTGATTCAGAAACCAAATAGGTTCCATTCTTGTAGAGAATGAGCCCATCCGTTATTTTGTACCTTTCATCCACAATTTCTTGTCAAAAACAACATTAACAAACTTATTCTTGTTACACTTAGCTGTAACTAAAGACTTCTAATCTTCTATTATCCTAGATAAAGAGCAAAGATCTGATTCTTCGGACAAAACATCTTCTACCAAATACTTGATTTGAGTGGTTTTCAAAATCATACCTTGAAGTATCACCTTCTTGCCTTAATCCATTTAGTTGAACTCCATATTTTGGTAGTTGAGAGTGATCTCTCCTAATGAATGTAACCATTGGACCCCAAGTACAAGATTTGTACTAGCTAGGCCAATCATATAAAGATCATCACATACCTCATGCTCTCCCAATGTGAAAAGGAGTTGGGGACTCCTTGTGCATGGCATGGAATAGCCATCCACTACTTTGACCGTGAAGCCTTTGAGGTCTTCCACCTTCGAATCCATCTTTGCAACCAAGCTCTTCTCAACACAAACTTCTTCCTCTTTCTTATGACTCAAAGGATCATCTGAAACCCAAACAATTATGTTCACATAACCTTGAGCTTGCCATAAAAGATCTATGTGCCATATGTTATTCAACAAGTTCTTCACATTACAAGGCATCAAACATGACATGTGATCAATCTTACCAACAAGCTGCCCATAATGACACAAGTATGGCAGTGACATAGGGGAGGATAAAATGTGATCATTTCTATCATACCTTGGGCTGCCAACAAGGATCCCACCCTTATTTTGTTGGTACTTGTTTGGAACATCTTGAAGCTCTCTCAAGGCTATAAATTCCCTCCGTCTGCCCATCATTGGCTGTTGTTTGAGAATTTCAAGCAAACTGAAAGTAATCATGAGGAACCGTAAGTGTCATTCCTTCCATAATGTCACCTCATATACCTCATGCATTCCATAATGTCATCCTTATATACCTCATGCAAATATGTTTTTTCTTCTCTTGTAATGACCCCTTTTTCAAATTGAGGCCTAATGAAGACTTCTTGCCTTTACCTTTCCGTGGCAAAGAAGTATGAATGGACAAGGGAAGGAATTGCATTTCATTTCAGTTTTCTTTTATTAGATTTAATGTTTTCTTTCAGTGTTTTCCTTTAGGAGGTAGGTCGGTTGGGTTTGGAGAAATTAAAAAGGCAATTAAAAGATAAAGTGAAGCTTAAGAGGTTGGTCCTCTTCTAATTGGCCTTTGGTGCCAAGTAAGGAGTATAAAAGGGATTGAAGGACTTCATTTGCAACCCATCTTTGGTGCATTTACATCTACAATTGGTTTTTGGGCAAGTTGCTCAATACCTTTCCACTTGAGGATGCAAACTCTCTTGTGGCATCAAGGAAGCTGGAAATCTTCTTTGTAGCTGGTTGAAGAAGCGAAAATTCTCCATAGTGGTTCACCTTTGCAGACATCTCTTGAAGACTTGTTGATTTGGATAAGAGATATCAACTGTTATTAGGTAATGGTAAAGTGCATTATATTGAAGTATTTTCAAATTGTGAGGATGATGAAGATAATGTTGATGAAGCCAAGCATGATAGTGTTCCAGAAGAGGATCCGGAAAAATTAGATGACACTCTTGCTACCTTGTCCGGTGCACCTAGATATCATCCATTCCGGGTCAAGGGTGATCTACAAGGACAAGGGGTCATGGTCTTGATTGATAGTGGAGCTACACATAACTTTGTTGATGAAAGTTTGGTAAAAAGGTTGAAGTTGACGACTGAAAATTTCAAGGGTTTGATGTCACGGTGGCGAGATAGCTTCATACTTCCATAAATTAGAAGAAAACCTCAGCTCATACTCTCTTTGGGAGGACACAAGGTAAGAGATGCTTTATATGTCATTGGTATTGGTGGAACCGATTTAATGTTGGGTGTTTAATTGTAGTGTCCCCTCTTAGGACAAGTTAGAAAATGGAGAAGTACTTGTCAAGATCAAACAAAGAATGGATAAACCTTTTTTCATCAACCTAAAATATCCCAATGTCAGCTATTTCAAACCCAAATGGGGTTGGAACTAGCCAAGGAGGTGGGATAGATTGGAAGAAAGCAATTGGAATTTAAACACATTCAAATCAGATTTTTTTAATAGCTAGAAAATAATTAATAATCACACCCCAACTGCTGCAATCTTCCAAAATTATTGTCCGCTTAACCATCTAAGCAAAACCCTTCAAACTTTGGATTTTGGGCCACAAAAATATGAAGAATAATATTCCAAAATCAGATTTTGCACAGCCAACACGAAACCCTAATTTTGCCCTAAAAGTAGGTCGCCCAACACATTTAGGGCATCAAATCAACTCCAAAAGTATGAAATTAATCTCCATATTCCTCCTAATTTCTACAATCAAATCTAATATTAAAGCTGACCCCAAAACTGCAGATCTGAAATAAAAATTAATTAATAACAACCAGATAGCTTGCGAACAATTTGAAATCTTCTAAAATTCATAACTCATTCCATACTCCATATTTTTGCATGAAATAAAGTGCATAATGAACTAGAAATTAAGATTTCTAATGCACTATAGATCTGAATTTTCAGAACATTAAAACCCCTTTAAAACAGCCCCAAAATCTAAAACCAAGTCGCTAGGGTTATAATAAATTATATAAATAAATTCCATATCTTTCTACCCTTCCAGAACACTTCAAAATATCGGCCCTTGTTTTGAAATAATTAATTAAACACAACAAATTATAGATCTATCACAAATGATCTCAAAACATTATAGAATAAACCCCAATTCAAGTCGCTTTGGTCCTAATAAATTGCAGCGGTGACAATAGACCATAGTTACCAGGTTCGGCCGGATTTGTATGAAATCCGGTTCGAACCGTATTTTTTGAAGCAACCGAATAAATCCGGTTCGGTTCGGCCTTTTTTTTGCACAAATTTTTTTCCTTTTTTGGCATTTTTTCTTTTTTGGTGAAAAAATCGCAAGTACGGAAAAAAATTTGCCATTTTTGGAAAGGGTCCGGGAAGATGTAGCAGCAAAAACTTGCATGTGCCATAACTTTCATTTTGTGGCTCCGTTTCAAGTGTCGTCTTCTCTAAAAGTGTATATTTTCTCGAGCTCTACGCATTGATGGCAATATTTTTCTTATTTTCATAAAATCCATTTTTGTACCTTTTTGGACCAAGCAACTTCTTGCAATCTTTTGAAAGAATCATTATGATGATGATGATTATGGTAGATGGATGCTTTTTTGTATGATTTGTCTATATATAATGATATAAGTATACAATAATATAAATTTATAATAATATAAGAATATATATTCGAACCGGATTTTTCCGTATTTTTCGAATTTTTTTGAGAACTCGAATTTTCGGATTTTTTTGCCCTTCGAATTTAATCAGATTTCGAACACTGGTAACTATGCAATAGACATAAAAATACCCCAAACCCTTCACCAACATGCAGATTATCCTTCAAATAATTGTGCTAACACCCTAGAGCAAGTTGCCAATGCTAGAATGGAGAAACCATGCATAAGCACACTCAATGAGAAGAGAACACAATGAAGAGAACATTGAAATCTTCAATATCTTCAACAATGGATCCAAATGAAGCTTATAATGAGAGAGCACAATGCAAGAGCTAGGGCATACATCCCATTTCTCCAACCATGGAGTAAATTCAAAAGTTCAATCAACATAACCCACTAAAGGAAATGTGACCTCCTTTTATAGAACTAAGGGGTGCAACATCCAATGACTGACCTTTTCCCTTTTTGTAGGGAAAACGTAAACTCTCATTGTAATAAAATATTTAATAAACTAAGACTATGTGCACTTTATTTTTTTTAATTAAATAATAAAAACAACTATTTTATGTGCACATTTAACTAACTTAGAAAGCCCTCCTTGTAGCGCAAGGCATGCCAAGGGGTTACAAAATAGACAACAGACATCTTAGGACCATCTTCAAGCTCAATCCTCAAACCCTTGAGAAGAGAATGGGTTGAGGGTCTTCAAGTCTTCAATTTCAACAATGTCCCGAAGGGGACATTACATTAATGGTTACATTCTTTGGGTGAATTCACTCAAAACTACCAAAACATGGAGCTGAAATTTAAGGTAGAAGGCAATGAGGTTGTGCTACATGGTATGAAAGGTGGAACTCCTCAAGTTGTGACCGCTAAGAGCATGGAAAAGACTTTCAAAAGAGGGCAGGTTGCATGGGCTGCTCATTGCTTGGTAAGATCTAATTCTTCTATTTCCATTCAACAATATTTTCATGATGATATTCAGCCCATACTTAACAAGCATGCCAAAGTTTTCAATGAATTACCTCATGGGCTGCCACCGGATAGAGGATTCCAACATGTTATTGAGTTAGAACCGGGCACCAAACTAGTAATAACTACTCCTTACCGTCACCCAAGAATCTACAAGGAAGAAATCGAAAGAACCATCAAAGAATTGTTGGAAATGGGGTTGATTAGGCCTAGTTCCAGCCCATTTGCTTCTTTTGTGGTGCTTGTGAAGAAGAAGGATGACACCCTACGGATGTGTGTGGACTACCGGATATTGAACAAGAGGACAATCAAGAATAAGTACCCAATCCCAAGAATTGATGAGCTAATGGATGAGTTATATGGAGTGGTTTACTTCTCTAAAATTGATTTGAGATCTGGTACCACCAAATAAGGGTGAGAGAGGAAGATGTGCACAAGACCTCTTTTAGGTGTCACTTTGGGCATTTTGAGTTTCTTGTCATGCCATTTGGGTTAACCAATGCCACGACCACTTTCAATCATGCATGAATCACATTTTTGGTAAGTATTTGAGGAAATTTGTGTTTTTTTTTATGACATTTTGGTATATAGCAAAACATGGGAAGAGCATCTCCAACACTTGGATAAGGTGCTGGAAATTTTAGAACAATCACTCAATGCAAAGAAATCAAAATGTGAGTTTGGAATGGATGAAAATTTGTACTTGGGACATCTTGCTATCAATGCACATGGGGTTCATGTGGACCAACACGAGATCAAACCATCATTGATTGGCCAACCCTGACCAATATCACACAATTGAGAGGATTTTTGTGTACGTGTTCTACTACCAGAGATTTGTGAAGGGTTTTCCAACATGTAGCCCCTTTGACTTCTCTAACAAGAAAAGGAGCTTTCAATTGGTTAAAAACAACTCAAATAGCTTTTGAAGAACTGAAAAAGGTGATGTGTTCTTCCCCGATACTTGATGTTCCAATTTTTTTATGTCTTTTGTACTTGAATGTGATGCTTCCGGTGAAGGTATAGGGGTTGTTTTGATGTAAGACAAGCACCCCATCGCATATGAGATCCAGAAATTAAAGGATCGTGAGAAAAGGTTTTCTATCTATGACAAGGAAATGTTGGCCATCATGCATGCATTGATCAAGTTCCCGCATTACTTGATTTGTGGAAGGTTTGTGGTAGTCAAAACCAACCACAATAGCTTGAGATTCTTTCTTCATAAAAAAGAATTAAATGACCGGCAACAAAAATGGGTGAGTAGACTCCAAGCATATGATTTCAATATTGAATATGTCAAGGAAAACACAATGTGGTAGCGGATGCCTTGTCAAGGAAACCCCTTCTACTTCATTTGGGGATGTGGAATTACATGATGGAAAGAAAAAGGAAATCAATTTTTAGATTAGCTGAGTTTGCAAGTAATTGCTTGGGGACAAGCAATTTTGGGAAGGGAGGATTGTAATGTCCCCTTTTTCGAATTGAGGCCTAATGAAGACTTCTTGCCATTCTTTTTCATGGCAAAGAAGTATGAATGAACAAGGGAAGGAATTGCATTTCATTTCAATTTTCTTTTATTAGATTTAATGTTTTCTTTCAGTGTTTTCCTTTAGGAGGCAGGTCGGCTGGGTTTAGAGAAATTAAAAAGGAAATTAAAAGATAAAGTGAAGCTTAAGAGGTTAGTCTTCTTCTAATTGGCCTTTGGCGCCAAGCAAGGAGTATAAAAGCAATAGAAGGGCTTCATTTGCAACCCATCTTTGGCGCATTTACATCTACAATTGGTTTTTTGAGCAAGTTTCTCAATACCTTTCCACTTGAGGACGTAAACCCTCTTGTGTGGCATCCAAGGAAGACGAAAACCTTCCATGTGGCTGGTTGGAAAAGGAAAACTCTCCATAGTCGTTCACTGGAGACATCTCTTGAAGACTTGCAGATTTGGATTAAAGATATCAAGAAGAAGGATTACAATGGCTTTACATAATTTTTGGAGCTCATCCCTAGGGAAGCGACTACTGTTTGGTGCTTTCTAAGGCACATAATTCATATATGATTTTATATTATGATTCTCCATAATTTATAAGGTCGGAATCTTCATTTTCGTGATTTTTGGAAGGGTTTATCTACTATTTGCAGCCTTTGTTTGTGGTTTCCTGCGTCTGTCACATAATTAATTACAGCAGTGTATCTTCATTGATTTTCTCCATTTATTTGTTGCCAATTGGATGGATATTGATTTCCGTATTTGAAATAATTATTTAGAAGTATTTTTCAGTTGTTGTGCATGGTTATTTGGTGAATTTAAGCTCCTATACGGTTCTCCCTAGGGTATAAGTATATTACAGTTGCTGTTATAAAATATCAGATTTTACTTTACTTGGATTTGTGTGGTTTCCTTCTTTTTTAGTTTCAGCGCCTAGAAGGGATATTACATCTTTGTTTTTCTGCAACATGCCATCATTAGAAATTATGGAATCATCATTAAAGATCAAAATATTTTTACCTTCCTACTCATGCTTCATAACTTCCCTCTCTTCCCTAGGCTTGTGCTTTGAGATTTCATCAAACCCTTGACCCTTCATACTGCTGTTCTAAAAATCAATCAATGGCTCATCCTTGGAAAAAGTGATGGATGCTTCTAGGGCTTCAATGGGTTGTTCCCTCTCAATGCCCAACAACTTCGGTTGTTCTTCTTCTTTGGCTCCAACTCCATGATTTCTCCCTCTTCAACTTGCACCGTGGATTCCTCTATGAGTTGTTTCTTCTCTAATACTTGCAGCCCTAGTTTTTCTTCTTGTGTAGCTTGTGACCTAGGCTTGGGCCTTCATCTTCCCTTGCTTACTCCCATGAACTCCGAAAATGACATGGCATTACGTATCTTCTAGGGAAGAGCCCTATAATCCTCGTACTATGTAGCAATGTTGTATGCTTTAGATGGCGAGTATTATTGACTTCCTTTGAAGAGCTCCCTCCACCATTCAGATATTGAAGGGTTCGGATCAGCTACGTGTTTTATTGGCCAATCTTTCTTGCCCTAAGGCAAGCCTTTCAAATCTAGATCTTTGTTGTAGTGTCCCTTTCTAGGGATAAAACTGAAAATAAGGGTTTGGCCACAACCCCAAATGAATCAAATCTGAAAATACACCATCAACTAACAAGCATCAATCTGAAAATGATTGGAAACACACTTTAACCCTATTCGATCAATCAATAATCAGTCGCTGCACTTCAAATCATCATACAACCATGCAATAATAATTGAAAATGCTTCTAAATAATTATTTCATCACTACAATATTTATCCATCCAAATTACATCAAAATAATAGAGAAAATAAGATATTACACCCAACTGCAATTAATTTTATGACAGCAGCAAGGCAGCCAAAAACAAGGGCTAAAAATAGCTCATAAACCTCTCCAAAAATCACCAAATTGTAGATTCCAGCCTTATAAAATATGAAAAACAATAATATCAACTCAAATTGTCCAAAAGTGCCCTAGATGATATCAAGCCCTTCACCCAAGCAAGTCGCCTAGGCTTGGAAGGGGATAAATAAATATGAAATCCTCCTTAAAGCTCACTTGTGACCTCCGTATGAAGCCACCAATGCACAAATGAGGGTTTCCGTCCCCAAGTGTGATCCTATTGAAGGGTTTCGTCCTCAATAGGTGACCAAGGAAGGGTTTTTGTCCTTCAATGGCAAGAAGAGAGGCTACACTAACTCCAACTCCAAGTAAATGTCAAAATAGATGAAAGATGATGCTCCTCTCCATTCAAACTTCCTTAAGTACCCCTCCTTTGGCGCCAATGATGAATTAGAAGCTCCAACTTCATGGTCGACCTCCTAATGCACTTTTTAATCTTCACTTAAGAAGACTGACCTCATAATGAAGAAATAGAAATTCTCCTTGCTAAGTCTTCTTTCCCCTAGTCGAACCATTCCAATGCCATGATTAGTAAATAAAATAATTAATCATGAAGGTACATCACTTACAACCATGGTGTGTTCCCCTACTTTGCTTTTTCCTTGATGCCCACAGAAGGAGGAACAAGCATAAGGTCTTCCATAGTGACTAGCTTGGATAAAGGGACATTACATAAAGTAATGCAAAATCTGCATGTATGCTAGATAGCATCCCTACTTTTTACCACTAGTTTTCTGGTTGAGGCCTGTAAGCTATTATTGTGGTGTTTGATGCCCCTACAAGTTCCGTGACAAAGCTTGAATATTGGTTTTATAGTTGATGGCTATAAGCTGCCCATGTGTTGGATGATGATAACATATTTGTCCCTAGGTAGATGCTTGTAAGCTGTCCTTTAGTGTTTCATGATAATAAAATAATTGTCCCTATGTAGATGCTTTTAAGTTGTCCATTAGTGGTTGGCGTTCCTATGACCCATGCTTGAGGACTATGTTGTGAGATTTACAAGTTTTATGGTATGAATAATTTCAGGTATACGGGACAATTAGTTGATTTGTCCCAAACTAATGATGCCTTCGTAGTGATGAACATCAAGTGATGCCCATTTCCAAGTGTGATTTGGAATGGTCTTAATTCGTAATTGACCCATATGGTTTTTATTGCTAACTTTTCGTGAGTTTTTGTAAGTACTATCATAAAGAGTGTGTTATTTTGCCATGTGCAAGAATCTAGATGGGATGATCCATAACAGTTTATGCATATGAACCTTAGCAATCTATATATGAACACAACGAAGGTTAGATGACTACTATTTGATATTCAATGAAGGTAAGTTGATGGTCGATAGTGTCAGACATCTAGTAGGATGAGTGGTGCAGTTTCTAACTGCCTTCTGTTAAAGATCGTCATCCTAATCAGTTTGCCACATCACAAGGATGGCTAAACCATATTTTAACGTTTTGACTTATGTTGAACATCATTGACAGAAGTTTGACTATTCTTAAAATTGAATTTTTAAGTTTTGGGCTAAATGCTTTCCAGGTTTACCTTCTTTTTCTTCTGCAATGATCAGATCCTGGTAAAGAAAATTCTTCTGACCTTTCTCACTGCTCCTTTTCTTTGAGAAAATTTCCTAAATTCACTTTTTAACTCATTTTCCGTTGGCTTAGCACCTTGATTATGTTGATCCAGCATGATACTGTTTTACCTCATGCCATTAGAAATTTATACCAATGCTGGCAATTCTATAACGAGTTGAATGCTGGGAAAATAAACTATAATTGAGTTGAACATGTTTGATGGCTGACTCATCAAAACTGTTAACTGAAGATTTGTTAGTTGATATTAGTCCATGTGAATGAGGCTACAGCAATGGAAGTGTGTGAATTTATATTGAATTCAAAACTCTGGGAAAACCAATTTATTTTTAATGGTTTGGGTACTTTATTAATGTTGTAAGAAATATAGGCTAAGCATGGGGTTGTGTTTCTTCCAACCATGTAGTTATTCCTCTACTGTAAAGGAAACTTCATTTTTTTCTCTCCTTAAGAATTATAAGACTAAAGGGCCTTTTAAAGATTTTTAATGAAAACCAACTGATAATTTGGTGCAGATCTGTTATAGGATTGTAATATCCGGAGCAATATTCTTTAGTCTTAATAGTTTAGACCTTAGAACTGTGGAATAAGAGTTGAAACTGTAATGGGTTACAACATTATTTGCATAAGAATCACCGTGTGGAAAATTTAAGTAAATATTGGTAAGGTAGCTATCATAAATTAGGTGGTAGTTCAAGATGTCAAGATTTTATTGTCTCATTTTTTTGAAAATTTACAGGTGCTTGAATTCCTTTCAATATTACTTGAGGATGTTTCAGAGGAAACTATCTGTACTGTTTTGCTAGCCTGTGATACTATAATGAATATTCTTTTGAAGGTAACTCTCTGGAACTCACGATAATTATAATTATCAAATTCAAATAATGTTGTGCAAAATATAGCTCGATAAGATGAACTCTGAATTATGCTTTGATTATTGTTTGTAGAGAGATGACATACAGGCCCGACTTCTGGTTGATGACTTTATATCAGTTTTACCAGCCTTGGCAGCTTGGGCAGGTCTTCTCATTTTCATTCTTCTTTACTGAAGTTTGTAATTTTAGTTTGTTGCTTGTCATAGTTTTTAGATGTCAAATGTAGAAATAGTACCCATTTTCTGAGACAGCATTCAGCTATCAATTTGCAAGTAATTTACTATTTTATTGATTTGAATGGAGAATTATTTGGAGTCTGATGGTGTAAGGACCCAAGAAGGTAAAATTTGCATGTACTAAGTTAAAAGGTCATGGATCTTTATGGTGAGAACATGCACAGACCGAAAGAGTACACAGAGTGAAGGATAAGATCAAAAATTGGGCTGGTCATAAAATTGAAGGTTAAATTCATGCCTATAGATTTCTAGTTGCATTTGTTCAGAAATCTGCAGAACGTGTGTTAGGAGTTTAAGTGTAAAGGGTTACACTAAAGAGTTCTATCAGTTTACGATAAAAGTGGGTCATGTGGAGGATGGTGCAGAAAGAATCTCGAGGTATGTTAATGGATTGCATATTTCCATTCAAGATGAGTTCAGTGTGATTAGATTGAGATATGTGGAGGATGTCTATAAGTTTGCACTGATGGACTATTTGAGTGGAGTGAGATACTTCACAAAGATTGATCTGAAGAGTGGATACCACCAGATCAGAATCAAATAAGGAGATGAATGGAAGACTTCATTCAAAATGTAAGATGGGTTGTATGGTTGGTCATGCAATTTGGGCTAACAATGCTCTGTATACATTCATGTGATTGATGAATGAAGTGTTGAAGACTTTCTTAGGTAAGTTTACTATTGTTTATTTAGATGACATTCAAATTTTCAGCAAGAAGCAGGAATAGCACTTAGTCCATTTGCAGAAAGTATTGGAGCATTTGCGAGAGAGAAATTGTTAGTGAGTTTTGAAGAAATGCAGTTTTATGAAGAAAGAGCTGGTTATGCCTCCATGGACTAGCGAGCTTCTACAAGAAATTCATCAAAGATTCAAAGAGATTTGTGCACCGAACACGGGGTGATGCGAGAGAGACAATAAGGAGTTCACATTGATCATAGTATGCATATTTGGTGAGTACTTGCCATTTTTTTCCACAGCCAGTATTCGCTTGAAAAAATCACTAAAACTTGTGCAAATGAGTTTTGGCGTATACTCGTGAGTCTTTGGCAAATATTCGCAAATACTTGCAAGTTTTTGGTGAATATTCGTGAATACTCGTGAGTTTTTGGCGAATATTCGCAAATACTCGCGAGTTTTTGGCGAATATTCGCAAATACTCATGAGAGTTTTTGGAGAGACTTTTAAAAAAATATTTTGCTTAAAATTTATGTTTTTAAAAGAAATTTGCATATTTTTTAAGTTGTCGAGTATTGCCGAATATTCACAGTCTTGCTGAGTTTTTGCTGAGTCAATTTTTTTGGGTCTACCGAGTATTTGTTGAATACGAGTATGTGAAGTATGGCATGGACCATGAATGTAGAATGTGACTTCTAGATGTTGAAGGAGAAGGTTACAAAACAACCAATATTGGCCTTTCGATGTCAATAAGGTATTTTACATTGATTGTGACACAAATGGAGTTGCCATTGGAGATGTGACGAGTTAGGAAGGGAGACCCATGGCATAGTTTAGTGAGAAAATGAAGTCCATGAGATGAAGGTATTTTGTGTATGATCAAAAGTTTTATGCCATTGTGCAAACTCTTAAGAAGTGTAGGCAATATTTGTTGTTCAAGAAGTTCATGTTGTATACGAGACCATCAAACACCGCAATTCATCAATAGCCAAGGGTAGCTGATTCAAAGACACGTGAAATGGGTTGAATTCTTATAGAGTTACACTCATTTTCCTTAAAGCACAAGAGTAGGAAATCAAGCGAGAGTTACATATGCGTTGAGCAAGAGATGCATCTTATTGAGTGAGATGCAAGTGGGAATAGTGGGGTTCGAAGCAATGGAGGAGCTCTACGAGAAGATAAAGATTTAGAGAAGCATGGAGAACATGCTCATATTCAATGAGTGTTGATCACATGCCATGGTTAGACTACTTCACACAAGAAGGGTTTTTGTTTAAAGGCACACAATTGTGTGTGCGGTGGGGACCTATCTCGGGAGAAATTATTCCAAGATAAACATTACGAAGGATTATTAGGCCACTTTGGGATAGATAAAACTTTGCACAGTAGGGTGAGAGGTACTTTTGGACGTGGATGGCTACAAATGTGTGCAAAGATGCAAACTATGTTAGTTGGAAAAAGAGGAGTCAAAATGCGGGATTATCAACCACTACTGTATTTTGAGGCACCTTGGGAGCATCGAGTATGGATTTTGTTTTGGGATTGCCTAGAACGAGAAGGGTCATGATTCTATCTTTGTTGTTGTGGATATATTCTTGAAAATGGCTCATTTTATTTCTTGGAGGAAAACACGAGATGTCATACATATTACTAACTTGGTTTTAAGGGAAATTGTAACAATGCATGGATTGCCACACAACATTATATTTGATAGATATGTTAAGTTTGTTGGCCACTTTCGGCAAACATGATAGAAGAAACTGAACACAAAGTTGCACTTTAGTTTGCATATCACGCACAAACCAATAACCAAACACAAGTTGTCAACCGAAGCCTTGGCAGCTTGTTGAGATGTTCGGTAGGAGAGAAGACAAGAACATGGGATTCAATTCTTGCATATTGTAAATCTGAGCACTAGAAAGTCACCTTCCAAATTGTTTATGGGATAAGTCCTTCTGCAGCCCGTGAAAACTATATTCATTGTTGCCCGATGGTGGAGGGTCCCGTGTGTCTTTTCCTATGACCTTGAAGTGACATATTCTATAGAAAAATGGTATTTTCCATTGCTTGCATACATGGAGGTCTTCCATACTTGATAAATAGTATTTGCTTGATGAGCATGAACTGTATATAGTTGTTGTGTTACAAATTATTTCCATTGTTGATTGCAGCTTTCGACCAATGATGTATTGTTTCTATAAGGCACTCAAGCTTTGGAGGTTGGAACCCTATTGTATATGCCCATATTTTCCATCTTCCTTGTACATGTGCGCAATGCAAGAAAAGATGGTCAATTGGTTTCGAAACCTTTTGACACTAGGGGTGGGGCTTCTTGAGGGGCCAATACACCTTTCTCTTGCATGTTTTCGGCAACGGAAAAATTGGGTTGCATCGTTAGCCATAGGAAAGCTTTAATTTTTGGGCAGGTTTTTCATTTGTCAGAGTTTTTGCCATTTTGTATTTGTCATATGTGCAGATTTTTGGAGGCAGTGTTGCTGAATCTGATATGCATTCACCTTCAGTGTTGTCTGGTCTTACTTTTTTGTTTGGTTTTGTTGGGTATGTTATGTGCTGAGTAGTGAGCTCATTTGGCAGGATATGCATTCACCTTCTGTGGTGCCTGGCCATACTCTTTTGTTTGGTTTTGTTGCATATGTTATGTGCTGAGTGGTGAGCTCACTTAGCTGGATACCACTTGTCTCATGGCTCCCCATTCTTTCCATCTCCCCATGGTTCCAACTGTTTTTTTCATTTTCTGGTTTTGTCAGATAATCAACAATAGGCTTGTTCCCTTTTCTTTGCATTACATGATCAATTCATTTGAGGGTCATGAGTGGTGGCCAGGCATTCCAATTTTCCTCCCAAAATTTAATATTGTTGTCTCTTGTTCCAATACCCCAAATCCTTTTATGGCGTGTTTTGCTATGGTTGGGAGTTGGGGCTTCCATGCAGTGACTACATCTTGTGGCAAGCCTGGATACTTTTGTCGGAATATGTGGCTTCGTGCAGAGTAAGTGCTGTGACTGATTTTTCAGGCCATTTTTATTGTGAGAGCCTTGTTGATCAGCCACAGGTATTTTAAATCGATCCCTCTCACTGATTTTAGTTTGGGTGATTGTTGGCCAGGAAATGAGTGGATGTTTGAATCTTTCTTCAATTCTCTCCAAAGGAAGTTTCTTTGTATTGCTATCAGTGCTGTCTCTACTTACCCGTGGGATGGGTATGAGAGTTAGCAAGTAGATTGGGACAGCATGCAGAACTGCTTGTGTTAGGTGTATTCTTGTGGCTGATGACAACCAGCCATTCATCCAATGGGTAAATTTGGCTTTATCTTGCTTATCTTATATTCGCATAAGTCTGGGGAGAATCTCCATTGTAGTGAAAATCCAAGGTGGTATGTGAAGGGGAACTCACCTTCGTTGAATTTAAAATCCTGAGGATTTTCCTTGTATGTTGCACTCATGAGTACTAAGCTTGACTTGTGTGTATTTATTTGATGTTCCAAAGCTAGCTGATATTTAGCTAGCAGATTTTTCAGGCACTGAATTTCAAGGATTATGAGAGTAGATAGAATTAGCGTGTCATGTCCAAACCAAAAACTGGAGAACCTGGCTCCCTATTACGTTTATGGAAAGCCATGCATTTGCAGTTGAGGGTTTCTTGCATTATGATGATAATATACGGGCCAAGAGGACCTCCCTGACCGAGCCCCCTGAATGGAAGCAAACTGCTTTCCAACTACTCCATTGAGAGTGCTTGTATAGGTTGGTGTTACACAACTTCTGATACATGTTATCATTTGGTCACTAAACCTGAAAGCTTGCAATGTTTGGGTTATGAGTTCCCTATTGCATTTGTCATATGCTTTATGCATGTCTAACTAGGCTCTCTATGTAATCAAGGAATACTCATTCATAGCTCAGGCACACTTCTTGAAGGCTGTTAGATTAATTTTGTACTATTGTACTATTAACTACTCTTTCATGAATCCATTTCTAGGGGCTTGTTTAACACAAAACTATTTTCTTATGCATCTTGAACAGCCAAACAAAATGATTCCACGGAAATTGCTATGGCTTCAAGTATATGCACTTTAGCCCTTGATCTGTCAAGTGAAAATTCTTTGTCAAAGATTCCAAAGTTTCAAATTCAAAGTCTCTTCACAGTCTCTGAACTCATTATTCGAAGTCTGGAGCTTTTTCAGCAGGTAATTATTACTGTACAGAGATCTTTCCTTTTTATAAAATCACAAAGTATTTCTGTAAGCCGAACTATTTGACTGATGTTTCTTATGTTTTGTCATAGACCGAGAAATCAGAAATTCTTGGAGATGATCATGACCTATATGACATAATAGTCTCAGGTATGTATGCCATCGATGTTACTTGTTGTAAGACTTTTACCCTCCAATTTGCAGTTTTCTTGGTGTCAACTTCAATGGGAACTGTAGGAGAAACAAGTCTTTGAGAGCCATGTACTTACCTTTTGGTTGATCTTTGCCTATAGGATGTACATGTTTGATGGCTCGTTACCCATCAATCAGACAGGCCATTGGACTGTCAAGCTGGTTTCAGAATGTTTTGCAGAATCGGTAAGCACCATCTTCTTGTATTGTTTTTGTGTTACTTTTTTACTCACTTTGTATGTGATTTACAAGTCAGTAAAATTTTGCAGGACTGAAATGAACAACATTATGGATGTTACAAGCAACACTTCCATGCAGGCGTTCTTAGCTAGCATTATTAGTTAATCAAGAAACTGTATTCCTGCTTGATGGCAAAGCCTCACATTTACTTTGACTGCATCACATGAATGGAATATGAAGGACAAATCTTCTATCAATATTTAAATTCTTGCAACCCATTCTCCTGCAACATAAACCTCAACCATATGCAAATGTTCTTATTATATATTTCTCCTTTCGGTTACTTTAAAGTTTAATGTAATTAGTTTCTGCCAGGAGGAATTTGTAGCGACTCAAAAAATTGCGAATCAAGGAGGAGTGAACCAGCTGAAGGACAAAGATTTACTTAACTATTGAGTTCTGCACATTATCGAAATCCAAAGTAAAGTTTTTATTGGTGAAATATAAGATTAAATGTTGTATTTATAATTTATGCCCCTATTTTATGACAAGCTTATGAAAAGTCTCATACATTGCAAGTTGTATGCAAAGATCTTGTATCATATTTTCTGTGCTAGAGCCAAATAGTTTCATGGGGCGTGTTGGCTCCCAAATCTGCACTACCTATCAGATGAGTGAAGAGAGGAAGATATGTTGTTGTAGAAGTGTGGCTCTTCTCCAATCAGAGCAGATTCAAGGTCAAGAAATAGGAAGGTGGTTGACTTCCAACTCTTTAGGCTGTGTGAAACCTAGGGAGAGACCCTAAAGCAACCCAATATGTGCCAAATAACACAAAATATGCAATTATAAGTGTGGTAAACCCAGATAAGCAGCCCAACCACTATGATTTCCACCCAATTGGCTGTCACTAGTAGGAGAATCATAAAGCTACTCAAACTAGGAAAAGGTTGCAAACAAACAAATCATTACAACAAAGTTATATCAAAGAGGCCTCTAAGAATGTGCAGGATAAACAGAGGTCTCAAGGAGGGCAATACAACAATATTTAAAAGGGAGGGCAGGGCGAGGCGGGGGCTTGATCATTCCAACTTCATACGTGCCTTTTCCATTGGGCCAAATCTGCAAAGCTGAGATGGAGTCAAAGATAACACAAGATTTGCATCAATTTACACAATTGCTACAGCTCCCCACAATTCAGACAATCATTAAACCACATACACTGAGATCTAATAAACCATTAGACCACCATAGCTCAGAATCTAAAATATAGCATTAGCTAAGTTTATTGAGTGCAAATAAAGCCAGAATTCCACAAGGATTTTACAACCAAATGCTTTGGTGACTACACATTAGACCTTTGCACCTAATCACCAAATAAAGATTCTAACAATTTGAGTGAATACATTTCTAACTCAAATGATAGCTTCTTTATAATCTACTATTTTTCACGACTCAATAAAACAAACACGACTACTCTCCCAGATCTTTATTATGATATCCTTGAATTGATTACAGTCATTCCTTTTCCAAACATCTAAAACAAAGCTAAAATGAACACCTACAGACTAGACAACCAAAGGGATTGAGATCTTGCCAAAATGGCCAAGTTGGAAGATGATTAGATGAATCACATTCTTCACCTATTTATACAATTGAGAGAACATTCCAGAATGGAATTGGAGGGAAGTTCAGAGCTTGAGAACCAATGAGAAGAAAGGAACAAGCATACACATATTGATTAGTGGCTCCACCATTGATCAAATGACACATGGAACCAATTGGAATTCAATTGAAGATCTCATGGCCACATTCACGTTTGTTGAGAAGCACAACACTCTTAAGAAGCACAAAGGAGGCCCCACACATGATCAATTTGGAGAAGTGGATTGACAAATGGCGGAAAAGGCTAGAAAATGCTACCAAAACTTATGTCACAAAATACTTTGCAAATACCTCACCAATTCACCCCAAATTTGTTCTCAATGTGTAGCTCTTCTCATAAGCTTTCCAACACTAATTTGGAGCTCCCAGTCAAAAGTTATGGCCATTTGAAGATACCTATGCCATTTTTTCATAGTTGTGGTGCGAGACCATCAAATTTAACTTCAAAGTTGATTTTGCCAAATGTTTCATCCTCATTAGTGACCCTATTGAATGATTATCACCCAAGTTAAAGTCACATGTCCTTATTCTATTGGGTCTTAGGTTCACGGGATCTCGCCTTTGCCTTAAAGTCTCAACTTCTGGGAGTTTCTTGACTCGTGATTGGTCCATGTGGACCAATCACATTTTTAGTGTTCAATTTGGGATCTTAGACCTCTCCTTACGCCCTTAGGATCCCGACACTCCATGCCTTCATCAATTTCAAGTTCATACCCAACCTCTGAAACCATGGAATGTCGTCATTGGTCCACATTGATCAATCAAAATTTTCCTTGCTCATGAGCCTTCACAATTCTCATGCTCAAACCATTTATCCCTGCAATCAATCACCAACTACGAGTTATTGGTCCACGTGGACCAATGAAATGTTTTCATGCTCTTGAGTGTTTGGATCTTCTCGGGATTCTCGGGAACCTTTTGCCTTAGTTGTTTTTCTGACTCAGGCAAAATGGTCAATCGTGAAGCCTTTGCTCCACTTAACAAAGGCGGTCACTTGGCTTATAAGCCCGATCCTGATCCTTCCCACAATGAATATGGGATTAATACCCAAGGTGAACAAACAAAGTAACCCCCACATGAAGGTTTGAGAGAATCGTTTGATGGCATGTGTCCCTGATCTGATCAATAAAATTTGATGATATCCTGATTGAAGGAAAACAAGGATATGAACGTCAACTAATTGTCTATGATCTAAAACCACCTCAAAATTTTCCAAGTTTTTTTAGAGCAACTTGTACACTTGCAGAGCAAGGAGGTGCAACTATTTTTGGGGAGTTTAAAAACATAATGATGCCAAAAATGATAGTTTTATCACCATTCAAGCTCCAAATTTAACTCTAAGGCCCCAAAATGAGGTGAACAATTTTGGGCACCAATAGGCAAGCGTCGAAGCAATAATTTTTTTGGAAACATTGCATCTATGCATGGAAAGTATTGAGATCTTGTCAAGAAAAAATTGTATCTATCCCCAAAAATGTGCTTTGATTCTAGGTTAATGGCATTTGGATAAAAATATGTTTCGATTTATACGAGCACTTCAAGTACCTTTTTGTTTCTCAAATAGGGGGTGAGCCGAGGGTAGAGCTCATTAGTTATAAAGATTTTTGAGGGTTAATAATGGCCAAATCACCTTTGAACGAAGCATATTTATTAGTATTTTTATGCCCTAATATCATGTTGACATCCTTTGTTGAGATCTAAATTTTTCTAGTGATTTTGTGTTCTACCAAAATTGTGTATGCGCTTTTCTTTGCATGAGTAGTGAGGATTAAGGATTTTCTACTCTTTTAACTAGATTTATTTATCTCCAATTAACATTTATCACAAATTGTCAAGGCAAAATAGTATTGTTTGATATGTATATTTGAAATGGAACCTTCTAAAAAGGAACTTTAATGCATCCCTGTTTATAATGTGAATCAAGGTAAATACTTGACAACATTCCTTTGCCTTATCGGGTTTTGTGCATTTCAATCCTTTTGATGGGATTTCTTTGTCACAAAATGTCTTTTGTGGTATAACAAATGGCAAAGATATGAATTTACATGAAAACATCATGCACATTACATTTTCATGTTAGCAATTTGAAATGCATATTGTGGTTTTAGGGAGGACATGAAATATTGAAGCATGATACCAACCTTAGAGTTCGCAAAAAGACATTAACACAAGAATACAACAAGATAAGAAGACAACCTATACCACCATGTTGTATTTAACTAATATTCATCTATGTAGAAGGTGTGTTGAAGTGAAACTTGATTTACCATAGATAGAGAATTTTACAACTCTGGACTAGACTCTAGATGGACCTCTAGAATTATAACTTATTTAAGACTCTCCAACTTCCGATGTAGTGAATGAAACTTTCACTCCCTTTTATAAGAAGAAAGTAGATTTTCACAGGAAAATTGGAAACCGAAAACCTTTAACCTAGGTGGCCAAAAGATTTCGAAAATGACATAAAGCTATGTACTCAAAAAATTATGGGCCTACCACGATTATGACAATGACAAAAAGGCAACAAGCCTGCCCCTATAGCCGACACATGTTGTCAACATCCCACGACAACTTAGCATACTTTTTATGGACTAAAAGAGACTTGTGGCTCCTCGTCGCTATCAAATGAGTTGAAAGATTCTCCTCTTTCAACAAAATAAAGATCCCGTGTGTTGCGTTCATACCAAAGCCTCGAAATAGAGGTAGTAACATATCATTATTACTTGTTACGTGTCGATATGATGGAAAAAGGTATTGATGCAGTATTCATAGGATGTGTCCTAGTGTAGGATGATGAAGATTCATGGTATGATGAAGATAAATCTTTCTCCAAATCTATCCATCTAGATGTTGATGATGAACCTGCACATGGTTAGATTTTACATAATATACTTCTTTTACATACTAAGGAATCTTACAATTAACGAGAATATTTACGGCAATATCGAGAATGCATTTGGAGGAGAGGATGATCATAAATCTTTGTAGGGAGATATCTAGAGAGAAAATGCTTGAAATGATTGGCAATGTATTCTTGATCTCTCTCTCTCTTGGCCATGTTCCAAATGTCTGTCTTCGGTGGATGTCCCTCATGCCACATTCGAGAAAATTCAAACCTCCATAGAGTTTTTGGCCATGGGACTAGCTGTCTTAGACGAATTCCTTCTATAGGAATATCATTTGCAGGTGGCTCAACATATCTAGAATGTCTCCATTTCCATTTTAAAGTGTAGAATACCATAGGTTCTTGTAGAGAATGGTAATTTTCTGTTGGTATATCTGGGTCTACAAATATGGTTGCCACCTTAGTCATGGAGTAAGCAGAAACAAAAATAATATCTTGGGACATGAGAAGATGTTGTGCCTCATAAGAGATTTGATTATCATTTTGTTTTAGCACATTTATGGATCTCTGGTGATTTGCACAAGACCAAATATGGCCAACAAACTCATAAATAGCATGAGTAATATTAACAAATTTTGATTGATTTAATTCCTTGCTTGCAAAATCTGCGAGAGCATTTTGCTTAACTTTAATGTGTTGGACTTCAAACTCATAATTATCAAACCACATTCCCCATCTTTGAAGTCTGTTGAAGGCAATCTTATCGAGGGATCTCCTTTGTTTAGTCTAGCCATAAAATCCTTTAAATTAGTTTTGAGAATGAATTTCTTAGATTGGACAAAGAACATGAAAGCTTTAATGGCTTTCTTGGCAGCAAGGATTTCCTTGTGTGCGAGAATGATACTTTTTGAACCATGAAATGCACCAGAAGCATATCTGCAATTTTTTCATTGCCATTGTCTTCTTTTTCTTTTAAAACAACTCCCCAATATTCATTACTAGCATTAGATTCAATAATTTTTAACCCATTTCTGGAAGAGTCACATGTGAAAAATTTAATACCTATTGCTTAATCCTTTGGACAACCACAGTCATTTCTGGGGACCATACAGGTGGCTTTTGTTGGAGTCTTTTGTTCAGAAGAATTCTATCTGCAACAATATTCTTATAAAAACCAACAACATAATTAACACATCCTAGAAATCTTTGCAATTGTGTTAGATCTTGAATTTGATATGGAAATGTTTGAATTTTGGACACTATATGTTCTTAAATTTGGATGTCTCCATTTGTGATAACTAAACCAAGAAAATTTATGGAATCTTTGAATACTTCCATCTTGGAGATAGAGAGACATAAACCATTACTAAAAACAACATCATAGAACTTAGTAAGATGTTCTATGTGATCTTTGGGTGATTTTGAGTAGATGAGAATGCCATCTATATAAATTATACAAAATTTTGAGAGAGAACCAAAGATTTTGTTCATTACCTTCTAGAAGATAAAAGGTGTTTTTAACCCAAAGGGCAGGACTTTCCACTCATACTAGCCTCTGGTACCATAAAAGTAGTTTTGTATCGATCTTACGGTTGAAGATATATTTGCCAAAACCGCTCTTAAGATCAAACTTACAGTAAATCTTTGATGTTTTTAATCTATTGAATAATCGTCTTTGGTAAGGATAGGATGTTGAACTGCTTGAATGTATTTATTGAGTGGCTTATAATCCACTACTAATCTTTTCTTTCCACGTTGTTGTTCACTTATTTTGTTAACATAGAAAGCAACACAAGCTCTAGGGAGAATTAGATTCTTGTATGAATCCTCCTTGCAATAGTTTTCTTATTTCTGCTTCACACTCAACATGATCTTTAGGATTCATGCCTTTGTGATGAGCTTTGAACTTGGGAAGTATTTCTTTACCATCTTTGTTTTTAGGACAAAATCTATTTTACAGAAATGTTGCTTTCGATGGATGAAAGCATGTGGATTTTCAAAACATAATTATGTCCTAATCTTTTGAGTAATATCATTGATATTACTTTGACATAGGGCAATTGACTTATGGATCCATTCAGTATTTCCTTTCTTCTCAGGCTTAGTAGACAAAGGGATGATTGTCTTATAGGTATATTTTCTGGGAATTTGGATTGAGGATTTAAATAGTGATATACTATCTTTTGTGAGACCAAATGTTCCACAATCTAATAATGCATCCATTCCTATTAAACAATCATAAGATTGCATCTCATGTTGGTAAAATCTAATGGTTCTTTGGTAGCCAAGCTATGCTTATAGGGACATATGCCAAGAAGTGAGATACAACTTGTTTATCATCAAAAGTAATTTTTAGACAAGTTTGTTCCCAACAATCTTGAGGAATGGCTTTGGCTCTTAGCAAATTGATGTTTGCGTCCGTATCTATCATTGCATCTAAAGAGTATTGTCTTATATTTGGGATGTAGAAAGTGATAGATATAAAAGGGTTTTGGGCACTTTTGAGAGTTCTTACCTCTAGACTTGGTTCTTCTTCATCTGGAGTTTGAATGAACTACATATACATTTGTTCCAACATTTCTTGAGATTCTTCAAGGTTTTCTTTATCTTGTTCATCTTCTTCGACTATCTGTTTGAATTCTCTTGAAGCATTAGATATGAATTTTTGAAGAAAAATCATTCTGTCTGTCCGCCACTGCGTTCTAGAAACCGGTGGAGTGGATTCAATCTTTCTAGGGTGCTTCTCTAGTTCAGGAGTTGTTTCCTCAGGAAAAAGGAAAGGGAAGTGCCTTGCTCTCCTACCTTGTCCTCTTTGATTTCCTGATGAATGACCTCCTCTGAGATGTCTTGTTTTGGGAGAAGTTCTTTGTATTTCTTTGAAGTTTTGAATTCTTCTACTTCTTTTTGTTGGTGTTGTTGTTTAAGAATATTGCGACGTTCTTCCTCCTTTTGTTTTTTTTCAAGCTCAATATTCAATTGAGCTTGATGTTTGAGTTGAAGGGTGGTCATCTGCTAATACATATATGTCTTTCTTGTCGTGTCCCATGGAGGACATATATCATATGCTTGTTGGGCTTCATCAAGTTGATGAGCGAGTAATTTGAATTTGGAGGAATAAAAGGATGAGGAAAACTTGATAACATATTTACATGAGTTAAGCATGGTAGAGAGTCATACCGAAATTAGTACTATTAGATTATGTACTAGAATTGTCATCCTTAATTAGATTAATCTTCTGGTCTTCATCATTAGAACTATATAAGATGTTTGAGCTTTCATAGTCGGATCCAAAAGTGAAGTAAAAAGCTTTGCATCAATATGATTTTTTTTGAGAAAATTAACTTTTGGTTTGCCTTTAGTAGTGTCTTTTTTGGGACACTTATTAGCATAGTGATCACCTTTGTAGATAAAACAAACATGCTTTTGCCTTCTATTTCCCTAATATTTTCTGAAGAATCTTTTTCTTTTTCTAGGGGTGAAGAATACCTAAAAGATTTGTATTTGCGCCATGCTCCCTTCCCTTTTTTGAATGAAAAGCACTCGAGAACATGGTTTATTCTTGTGTTTAGCCACAAATTTGGAGGATTTACAACCAAAAGGATCATTGTCTTGTAACTGACAGAACTTGACACCTAGTGCCTTTTGAGCTTTGGCGACTTCCTTCCTGTCAACTTTTTCTTGGCACAAGCGAGCATTAGTATCATTAATAACTTGATTAATGGCTCCAAAACTGAGAAGTTCAGTAGGCTTGTGTTGAAGAGCTTTCTTGTATTCAGTAGCAAAGAAAGATGGAAATGATTCAATATACCTAATTTTCATAGTAGGGTCATTAATCCTACTAGAATTATAATATAGATTTTGCATATAGCATTGGTACTATTTGACCGTGTCATATCACAAATTCTGGCTTTTAAGAATAAAGATGTATTTTTGAACTAATCATTTTCAAGAGTATTAAGAAATTCATTGTAGTACCTAGTTGCAGAATATCATTCTAATTAGATAGAGTCCCACCATTCTTTAACAATACCAAAGAATCCATTAGCAATAGCCTCAATTGTATCATGTGGATTCTTATGCCATTGAGTTATTTGAGTATTTGACCAAGCAATCATCCCATGTACCATTTCTTTTATTTGTGTTGGATTATTGCACTCTACTTTATACCAACTAGGTTGGAGAGTTTGGGTGCGCATAATATTGTGCAAAGGTTCAGAAGAATGGGAAGCTTCATGAGGAGTGTATATGCTTTCGGCATCTTCCGGTGTTAGCTTAGCCATGGAGATGTTTTTAGATGAAGAAGGTAGGCTTGGATTAGACTCATTAACCTTTTTGACTACATCAAACCAAGATATTTTTTTAGACCAATCAAGGACTTCTGGTTCTTTTGGCTTGGTAAAAGAATGGATGTCTTCAAGCTTATTAGACATGTCTAGGATAAGATCAACAAACTGTTGGACTTTTTCAATATTATTATATTGATCATAAGATTGTTGATGAAGGATTTGGATCTAGTTAGCAAGATGCTTATGACATGTAGAAAGTTTAGATCCAATTTCCTTCCTTGTATCCTCATTAATTTTTACTATAGGATTGGTATTTTCTACAATACTTTTTGAAATTTCTAGGGGTGATTAGGAGATCTACGATAGGCTGGACTATATTTTCAACATTAGAAACAATTTTTTGAACAGGTTGAACAATGGATTCAACCGAAGCAGTAACTTTTTGAATAGTAGTTTGAAGATCATCAACTTTATGATTAAGCATTGAGATACAAGCTTTGAGCTCACCTTTGTTATAAAGCTCCATTGCCTTGAGAGTCTTCTCGATCTCTAGGAGGGTTTCTTCATGCTTCTTTGAGGTTGCATGAACAACTTTCACAACTTTATTTGTTCAATTGAGCATCTTTGATGATTCAGAGGGATGACTTTCTTTGTTAAGCGTCGTTGGTACTAAAAGGTGGCCTTTTGATTTCCATTTGTAGAAGCAATCTTATTATTTTCAAGAGGGGGAAGATCTGAAACAAATATTTCCATGCTGACTTTTGCAATCATATTAATATCGGTCCCTTTGTGGGGATATATTGATGTCGATCATTTGTTCACAATCTTGACACCATAGATAATCAGAATTAGGATCATGGATTAGGCTATCATGATTGCAGACAAAGACTTTTTCTTTCTTCTTTTGCTCTTTGGATGGTTCAATAGAAAAATAAGAACTAGATTTAAAGGAAAAAGCTCTAGATAGAGAAGAAGAAGTCTCCTTTTTACGGAAAGACAAGGAGATTCGATGGCTACTTTCAGAAACATTAGTGGCATTTTGAAATGAAGGTTGACCTTGAGTTAGAGCCTTTTTGGATAGAGTCCATTCTTTAGGAACCTTTATATCAGCCTAGGAAATGAGTTCGGTTCTATTTTATGAGACTCTAAACTGACATGACTCACCACGCCGCTGCGTTTTATTAAACCATTTTTACTACAAGATGTAGGGTGTTAACAAGGTGATAGATGATTTTATAGTGAATGGTGAGAGGGCACGAGCCAGTATTCATATCAATGCCAAATGTAGCAAGATGCAGACGTAATACTTGCTTTAAAAGATTATCTTTGTGGATACCTACAGGGTAATTTGGGAAAACCTCAAAAGACACGGACCATTATGCAGACCGATCGGGATCTGCGACTAGCAAAGAGTCCTTAAAACTATTATGTCTCCAATCTAATAAACAACACAAAACAGATGCATTGAGACCACAACGGAAAAGAGGAGTAATACCAATTTGAACACACCCTATATGCACAAACTTATAAAATTTTTGGGTTTTTAGAAAATTAATATCTTCATGCTTAATATTGTTTGGGAAACTTGTATGACAGATTCTCTAGTTCTAAATGCAAATGCAATAGCTAAGTGAAAGGTAGACAACTTATCGTAGACTTGATTGTAAGAGATCTTGGGCAATCTCCATTCTGGAAGTGGCTTTGTTTCCTCCTGTAAATCTGATGCAAAATTTATAGTAAACATGTCACCTAGGATGACCGGGGCTTCTTCAACTTCATCTTCGCAAAGCAAGAGTCGATCTATTTGTTCCATTATGACAATCTGGTCCTGATTTGCGACTTACGGTATCGGCCTAAAGCTGCGCACTCTGTGACTTACACACGACTCGCCTCTTTGCGAATAATGACAACTAGAAGACAAATTGAACATAGAAACTAACTAGTACTTGGCATGATGAAGAGAAGCAATACTATTATAGCAAAATGAAACAAAGACTCAATAAGATCTTTGGGATTTTTTTTTAAAGAACATTTCCCACCCACATCATTTTAACCCTCAAGTCCCCCGTCCACCCCTCCACCTCCCCTGCTCCCCTAAGCAACTCCTTACATGTACTTGTTTACAAGAGAGTTGATCAACTTTTAAGCAACATGATTTCCAACCCTCATCACCAACATACCCAATCCAAAATTGAGATCATCTCAAGTGAAACCACCCATATCTAAGGAGGAGCTGATTTTAATATACAATAACATGTCAGGCTGACAATAATCAAGTGAAATTTACCAAGTAAGAAGGGAAATGATTGTTATCTAAAATTGTAAATGCCTTCAAAGGTCTCTTTAATTGTGAATGAGATGAAGCAACGACTTTAGTCATTTAAAGAAAATGTGTTAATTTATAGATTCAAAGGAGATTTTCCGGATCTTAAATCTCTCAAGGCATGGGTTTAAGAAAATTGAAACCCCCTTAGATTAGTGGAAATCATGATGATACGAGAAGGCTACTTTGTGGTTGTCTTCTCCTTTAAATATTAAAGATACAAAATATTCCAAGACATACCTTGGTTTATGAGGAAATTTGGGCTCTTAATGAAGCATTAGGCATTGAATGTCAACCCAACAAAAGACCTCACAACGGGCCATGTTGAGAATCCTCCTTTGCTCCCTAGTGAGTAATAGCAAGAAAAAATTATCGAGAAAAATGGAAATGCAATTGGTGAAGTTAATTTCACAAGCAATTATGGAGTAGTTAACTATGTTCATATCTATGAAAATTTGGGCTTCAACAAATCTGCTAAATCATTGGTAGATTGACTTATCCTTGACGTAGGAGGAATTGAATGGGAATAGCTCATTGAATACGATAACATTTCTTGTAAGATGTTGGATATGTCATGAGTATGGGTGTTTGGATAATATTTTCCACTCCCGAGGAACTAGAGAGAAAAATAATGTTGTCCGCAATCAAGACAATCTTCACAACTACACAAAACACATCAAGGACACAAAAATAAAGAAAAATTAAAAACAACCTATACCAAGGTCTTCTCCTTGGAACACTTACAAATAATGATAAAACACATTATAATGTGCATATGTAAGAATTGGGAAGGTGTTTTTGAATAACATGTTAAAATTAACACCAAAGCCCCTTTCTGATGAACATTGATTAGAAAGGATATGGAATATGTGAATTATGCCTCAAACATTCAATAATACAAATCCCCTTAGAGATACACTTGCATTCTACAATAGTAAATGTGGAACAAAACAAAGGTGAGCATCAAAATCTTGTTGATTTCTTGGCAAAATTTAGTTTGTTTGAATCTCAGTCAAATTATAGGAAGGGTAAAGAAATTACTTGTCCCTAAATGGATAGAATTCTCAAGAATATACAAATATGATGATTAAATGCATTGGCTAATATTAAGAAATAAAGTAAATCGTCTAATTATGGAACATCACAACAATAAAACATACATGGTTGCCCTTCAAGGGTATACAGTGGTACACCATGTAATGTTAGATGTTACATAGTCACTAAATATTCCTAGCTAAACGGGGGACCAATAATACTCTCATTAGTAATACATCTTGTACAATGATTAAATGGGATCCACTAGGTATACCATACAAACATTCCAACAATTTATTTGGGGTATACACATTGTTGGATGGAAGATCAAGAGCCCTCTCAATAGGTATACAACTCGCACACTGATCCAATGTGATCCCTCTAGATATTCCATACACATTTTGTAATGTCCCCTTTTCCAAGCTAATTCAATTTTGAGACTTTGAGCCCATTCCACTACTCGTGGGCAAGAAGGAAATGAACGAGGGAAGTGATTGTCATATTTTTTAGTTATTTTCATAAGCAGTTGCATTTTTCTTTTATAGTTTTCTACATAAATTAGGTTGTTTGGGTTTAGAAGGTGAAATCCAAAAGAAAAATAAAAGTATCCTTATGAGGTTGGCTCCAGTTAGAGGCTTCCTAATTGGGTTTGGTGCCACAAAAGGGTATAAAAGAGGGTTCGCTTGGCTCATTTGGGCATCATGATCTTGTCTAAAATATACTTTGCATGGTTTTTGGGTTGATTGTTCAATTACTTTCACTCAAGGGAGAAAATTAGTTGGTGTAGCTAACAAGGAGGAAAAAACCCTTGCTTGATTGAAGAACAAAAACTCTTCGATTTTTGTTTCCAAGTGCTTCAAGAAGATTGATGTTGCAGATTTTCAGCTAGGGTTTGATTGGAGAAGAGTTGTTAGGGTTTGAACACCATTTTTAGGCCCTCTTCTAGGGTGGCAACTTGCTTAGAGGTGGATTTGGGTGCCATCTAGGGCACATTCCTTCATTTGGAGTTGATATTCATAATCCTCATAATTTGAAAAGTTGATTGCACACTTTCATGAGATTTTGGGGTTTGGAATATCTATTTCTAGCCACCGTTGTGAGCTATAATTCTGTTATCATAAATTTAATTACAATTTTATAGAATTTCCAAATTTGCATATATTTTGGAGTGCTTTTGCTTGGTGTTTGTTTCATTTGTTAATTATAATATTTTGAAGAATTTAAGCACCAATTTTCAGCTTGTTTGGATGGTGTTTGATGCCTTAAAAGTTCAAATCCAGGTTTGTTGCCAAGGTTTACAATATTTTAAGATTGTCTTTCATAAATTTCAGTTTACTTCTAATTGAGGTTTGTGTTATTTCATTTGTTTTTCAGCTTCAACCTAGAAAGGGATATTACATTGGTATCAGAGACTCAATCTTCCTAGCCCAAGGGTATTCATGCAAGAGGGTGACAAGGGGTACATTTTTTTATCAAAGGTGAGAGAAGAAATTGGATTGGTCGTTTAAAGAGCCTAATATGGCCCACCAAGGCTCCTAAGAGGCCAAGTTCGATAAACTCATTGAAGGGCGAAAAAGGTTAGCAAACACCATGGATTTACTAGCCCTAACCCTAAAAAAACTTCATGAACCAAGGCTTTAAAATGGCGAGGGAAGCTCATTTGGGGTTAACAATTCAAGAAAACCCTAATGATCAATTTGTGGATCAACCACTAGGCCTACTTTCCTCCTAAGGAAGAAACCATTCGAGAGGTGCATAAGCGAAAATTAGGAGGGCACAATATTGCAAGAAGCTATGAAGAATATAGGGTTCTTCCAAATGAGATATGTGATGCTATTTTGCTTTCCGAATTCATAAGGGTACGTAAGAGAAGATCAAGGCTATAACCTAGACTTCATGTGCCATAAAGGGAGCTTCAAAATGCTTTGGGAAGTTGACACTCTCCACATTTAATGGCTTCAACAAGGGGGTAGCTTGGGATTGGAAACAAAATTTGGATACCTATCTATCATCATTGAGGCCTATGACGAAGGATGATACTGATAAAATTTGCAACCCTTCATCTTGAAGGAATTACACATGAATGGTGGTTCCATGGATTGGCCACACAAGGGCATAATCTTGTCCACTCATATGATGAGTTTTGTAGGAGGTTAATTGGGATATTTGATAGGGTTGATCAAGAAGTTAACTTTTGGGAGCTAGCATAGTTGAAACGAGGCACGGTGGAGGACTATGTCATTGAATTTTAGAGGCTTTCACCGATGATTACAGATGTGGCAAAGAAGAGGCTCATTGTTTTTCTCATTGAGGTTTGCATTTGAACCACTCAAGGGTTTGATGAGAGCATATGACCCTTTGTCTCTCCAAGAGGAAATAAGGAAATAATTGGATCTTGAGGGTGCACCTCCAAGGAAAAGCGACAATCAACGGTTAATGAAGGGCATCTTAGAATGGAGGATGACCAAAGGGACCTTTTAAACAAACACGAACCACATTTTTGGGTCATCAAAAGAGGCCTTTTCACTAAGCACCAATCATACCCAAGGAGCTGTAAAAACCATTAAAGAAGTGGAATTAAGGAATGAGCTAAGGAGGAATAACTTGTTTTTCTATTGCAAGTATCCATGGTCTCCCAGTCATAGTTGCTTAGGTAAGTGTCATGTGCATTATATTGAGGTATTTTTAGATTGTGAAGAAGAAGAATAAGAAGGTACTTATGAGGTAAAACAAAATCATGGTGCGGAAGAAGATCCAAAAAGTTTGGACAACACTCTTGTCACCTTGTCTAGTGCTCCTAGATATCATCCAATCCGAGTGAGAGGAGACATTCAAGGGAAAAGAGTCACAATCTTGATTAATAGTGGAGCTACCCACAATTTCATTGACGAGATCTCGATGAAAAGGTTAAAGTTGAGGGCTGAAAATTTCAAGGGTTTTAATGTTACTGTAGTAGGTGGTTTCTCCCTCCCATGCACTAGAAGGATACCATAGCTCATGCTCTCTTTGGTAAGGCATGAAGTGAAGGAGGATTTTTATGTCATTGGAATTGGTGAAACTAATTTGGTGTTAGGAGTTCAATGACTACATTCATTGGGTGAATTTACCTAAAACTAACAAAGCATGGAGTTGAATTCAAAGTTTCGACAAGGAGGTTGACTTACAAGGTATGGAGAGTGGAACTCCTCAAGTTGTGACAACCAAGAGCATGGAGAGAACGTTCAATAAAGGGTAGGTCGT